>JAQJVK010000001.1:121680468-122325468 GCA_035578135.1 Flexamia atlantica
CTGTGTGTGTGTGTCTGTGTGTGTGTGTCTGTGGTGTGTGTCCTGTGTGTGTGTGTCTGTGTGTGTGTGTCTGTGTGTGTGTGTCTGTGTGTGTGTGTCTGTGTGTGTGTGTCTGTGTGTGTGTGTCTGTGTGTGTGTGTCTGTGTGTGTGTGTCTGTGTGTGTGTGTCTGTGTGTGTGTGTCTGTGTGTGTGTGTCTGTGTGTGTGTGTCTGTGTGTGTGTGTCTGTGTGTGTGTGTCTGTGTGTGTGTGTCTGTGTGTGTGTGTCTGTGTGTGTGTGTCTGTGTGTGTGTGTCTGTGTGTGTGTGTCTGTGTGTGTGTGTCTGTGTGTGTGTGTCTGTGTGTGTGTGTCTGTGTGTGTGTGTCTGTGTGTGTGTGTCTGTGTGTGTGTGTCTGTGTGTGTGTGTCTGTGTGTGTGTGTCTGTGTGTGTGTGTCTGTGTGTGTGTGTGTGTGTGTGTGTGTGTGTGTGTGTGTGTGTGTGTGTGTGTGTGTGTGTGTGTGTGTGTGTGTGTGTGTGTGTGTGTGTGTGTGTGTGTGTGTGTGTGTGTGTGTGTGTGTGTGTGTGTGTGTGTGTGTGTGTGTGTGTGTGTGTGTGTGTGTGTGTGTGTGTGTGTGTGTGTGTGTGTGTGTGTGTGTGTGTGTGTGTGTGTGTGTGTGTGTGTGTGTGTGTGTGTGTGTGTGTGTGTGTGTGTGTGTGTGTGTGTGTGTGTGTGTGTGTGTGTGTGTGTGTGTGTGTGTGTGTGTGTGTGTGTGTGTGTGTGTGTGTGTGTGTGTGTGTGTGTGTGTGTGTGTGTGTGTGTGTGTGTGTGTGTGTGTGTGTGTGTGTGTGTGTGTGTGTGTGTGTGTGTGTGTGTGTGTGTGTGTGTGTGTGTGTGTGTGTGTGTGTGTGTGTGTGTGTGTGTGTGTGTGTGTGTGTGTGTGTGTGTGTGTGTGTGTGTGTGTGTGTGTGTGTGTGTGTGTGTGTGTGTGTGTGTGTGTGTGTGTGTGTGTGTGTGTGTGTGTGTGTGTGTGTGTGTGTGTGTGTGTGTGTGTGTGTGTGTGTGTGTGTGTGTGTGTGTGTGTGTGTGTGTGTGTGTGTGTGTGTGTGTGTGTGTGTGTGTGTGTGTGTGTGTGTGTGTGTGTGTGTGTGTGTGTGTGTGTGTGTGTGTGTGTGTGTGTGTGTGTGTGTGTGTGTGTGTGTGTGTGTGTGTGTGTGTGTGTGTGTGTGTGTGTGTGTGTGTGTGTGTGTGTGTGTGTGTGTGTGTGTGTGTGTGTGTGTGTGTGTGTGTGTGTGTGTGTGTGTGTGTGTGTGTGTGTGTGTGTGTGTGTGTGTGTGTGTGTGTGTGTGTGTGTGTGTGTGTGTGTGTGTGTGTGTGTGTGTGTGTGTGTGTGTGTGTGTGTGTGTGTGTGTGTGTGTGTGTGTGTGTGTGTGTGTGTGTGTGTGTGTGTGTGTGTGTGTGTGTGTGTGTGTGTGTGTGTGTGTGTGTGTGTGTGTGTGTGTGTGTGTGTGTGTGTGTGTGTGTGTGTGTGTGTGTGTGTGTGTGTGTGTGTGTGTGTGTGTGTGTGTGTGTGTGTGTGTGTGTGTGTGTGTGTGTGTGTGTGTGTGTGTGTGTGTGTGTGTGTGTGTGTGTGTGTGTGTGTGTGTGTGTGTGTGTGTGTGTGTGTGTGTGTGTGTGTGTGTGTGTGTGTGTGTGTGTGTGTGTGTGTGTGTGTGTGTGTGGATGTAAACAAAGCTAGAGACGACACCAGTGGTCCGATTTTCATGAAATTTGGTATGTAGGTGTAAAGCCATGGTATCTCCAGGCGTATTTTTCATTTATTTAATTTTTGATTTTTAAGGATATTCATCCCATAAAAACCCATAAAAATGACAAAAATCCAAATTTCTCAAAAACGGCTCTAACGATTTTGAAAAAAATTTCATGGTTTTTAGTGATTAAGATGACTGTAAGGTGCCTTTTTCGGAGGGGGGTAAAGAGTAAACGACTAAGCTGGTAAACAAACGCTATTCGACTCACTCGTATGTCTAGGCTTATAGGTTAACCTAGGTTATGAGGTTAGGCCCTAGGACCAGGCCAATATGCACATCACTGAATTACCACTTTACGAAATATCCTAGGTAATAACACATTTACCAATTCACTGTACGCCATAAAAGCACTTTAATTACGCTGACAATGACAGCTATAAATTACAACAGACCACTAAACACTTTGCTTTGTCTTGCATCACACAGTCCTAACCTCAGCCGGCGTTTGTTGACAATCATTGAGGACAGCCATATTGAGGCTTTTTTTCTCCGACTGGCTACCTAGCGATCAGCTGTTTCTTACGTCACGGGGTGAACAGCTGATTACCCCTCCGTCGGGAAACCCCGTTGGCGGGGAAGGACTGGGCTCCTTTTCCCCTGAGGTATTATTCGTTGACCAGCCGCCGAGACGTACACGACTCGAGACACGACGCCCGACTCGACGACGGTCTAATACGATACGGAGGTACGGTTTCGTCTCCATTTACGTTTCGTTGCTTAACGTTTAACGCTACTAACACGTTTATCGACCCGACTCACGGGAATATTTCGATTGAGCCGAAATTACGGAATTTTAGACGAATTTACGTCCTCACGAACCTGTCCGAGGTTGTCGTGGGCAATCTTTACCGAATAGTCGAATAGTTTAATTCACGTTCTTGTTAGGCCTAGCCTTTCTCACCTTTACGAAAATACCGTATCATTAAATACTAGACGTTTTAGTCGCATTTACTCAGTGCAGTAACTTAATTTTTTGTCTACTCCGTACTTGTACTCACGTCGCGACAAGTCACGGAGCACGTGCTACGCCACGGCAACCCAATTAATAAACTATTAATTGGGTGACGCACCGAGCGGTACGAAAAACGTTCGGTTAGGCCTTACGCCTGCGAATAAGCCCCGGAAAGTTTTATTTAGATTTTCACGATTTCCGTGTAGAGTCGCGGGCCACGCTACGGTCTCATACTTAGCCTGTGGTAACCCATAACGGTTGGGTGGAGCCTCTTGTTCATTGTAACCCTTAAGCAAGCGAGGGTGTGAGCAGGGGTTAACGTTAGAGCGATTCTTCGCGCGACTTAGACGTTCCATATCTCTAGGCAAAAATATTCACTTTTACGAGGGCGAGGATGAGGCAACTCGTTCTTTGAACTGTATCGATGCATCCGGTTGCTCTGAGCCCTGCGTGAAGTAGTTGCGAGAGTTGCCCCCACGATTATTTTCTTCCGAACTCGAAACGAACCCTGGAATTAGCTCCTTCTGAGCGATTCCGAGGCTTTCTCACGGTGACGGATTTCCCGGGGTAGGAAAGCGCGTGGATATTTCCTTTGACCCCCGAAAATTACGTCACATGACAAACAAAATGACACCACCCGCATGTCTGTAAAAATTCAGGTTCAGAAGTTGGGGGATTTAATGTTAAAAAAATTGATATTTTTCAAATTTCACAATATCTGTAACCTCTAAAGAAAATATAATTGCAACCATTAAATTTGACTTGAAAAACTAAATAATCCAGTATTTTGAATCATTAGTTTACGTCAACTGGTTGCAGAGATAATTGATATTTTAGTTCGGCGGTAAACGCAGTACGTTGTCCAATGTTATTCTTATGGGAAATATATAAAAACCGATATCTCCGTTATTTACTAACCGATTTTGATAAAATTTGGTATATATTTGTGTGATAATTAATTGTTAATTTATTTTATTTCACTATGTATGTTTTCTGGTTATAAATTACTTGAAGGGAGAAAGTATGTGTCAGTTTCCTGATACCGTTTATTTAGATACGGGGAGGTCATGCCCCCCTAATTAAAAAAATTATTTTTTCACTAGGTTCGATTCCCCTTATTTTTCTGATTACAAATATACCCATTTAGTACCATCCAACATAGCCCCTACTCGAGATAGGGGGCAAAAACCTCCCTAGACTCTATGTATATGGATCTGGGGGTGGGTATGTTCTAGTTGAAAACTACGGTTGATTTTCGGGATACCCTCTATTTTTGAGGCGAGAAGTTCATTGCGACCATCGGCGACCCCCTATGACACCCCCTTTTTTAGGTGCAGGGGGGTCATGCTCCCGTAATTTTGAAAAAAAATTTTCACTAGGTTCGATTCCCCTTATTTTTTTGATTACATATATACCCATGTACTCAAATTAACCGGGAGAGTGAGCTGAACAAGAAAATGTAAGAATTTTCAAGGTCCGATGCATATTAACCAAGATACGGCCGGAAAAGTGTCGGAAAAGCGAAAGAAAAACTTCACCAGAAATATGTCATGTGGGTACTCAAATTAACGGAAATTGAGAGGTGAACAATAATAACAGAGAATTTTCATGATCCAACATACGATAACAACTAAAATCAAATTATTTTAATCAAATTGATAAATTATTTTTGTAAGGTCGTTTTAGATTATATAAACATTCATTTTGTATGAATTAGGTTTATTATGTATGGTTATGATAGTTAGGATTGGATGAGGTCAGGTTTAGTTAGGTTAGGTTAGGTTATATTATGTTAGGTTATGTTATATTGTGTGAGGTTACATTAGGATTTGTTTAAAATTCTTTAGTAAAGTAAAGATAAGGTTGGGAAAGTGAAAAAATTACATAAAAATATAACTATAACAATAACAAATTCAAACTTTGCCATTAAAACCTATCTTATTTAAACCTAACCTCTCCTAAGCTATCCTAACCTAACCAAACCTAACCTAACCAACCTTGACCTAACCTAACCAATCCTAACCTAACCTAACCCTTACTTATCTAAACTAACTTAATGTATCACAACCTAAGTTTAGGTGCCACAAATTAAGCAAAATCATAAAACATTAACCAAAAATAACTTTTTTGTCCAAATCTACCGCTTTTCTGACACTTTTTTTGCTCCAATTCCTTTAATATACATCGGATCTTAAAAATTTTTGCATAATCCTATTTAGCTTGTTCTCCCGGTTAATTTGAGTACCCACATGACTCATTTCCGAGGTGAAAATTTTTTCCCGGTTTTTCCGATTTTCCGATGCTTTCCGCGGAAAAAAATTATCATTTTCAGAATCAGGGCATTATTGCCTACATTTTGGAAAAAAAAATTTTCAATTTCGGGAGGAGTACCGGAAAGTAAACATTTACTCCATTTTGTACCATCCAACATAGCCCCTACTTGAGATAGGGGGCAAAAACCCCCCCCTTAGACTCTATGTATATGGATCAACCCCCCTGTACCTAAAAAAGGGGGGGTCGTAGGGAGGCGCCGATGGTCGCAATGAATTTCTCGCCCCAAAAATAGGGGGTAGGCTATCCCGAAAATCAACCGTACTATTCAACTGGAACATATCCACCACCCAGATCCATATACATAGAGTCTGGGGGGGGGTTTGCCCCCTATCTCGAGTAAGGGGGTATGTTGGGTGGTACAAAATATGGGTATATTTGTAATCAGAAAAATAAGGGGAATCGAACCTAGTGAAAAAATAATTTTTTTCAAAATTAGGGGGCATGACCCCCCTGTACCTTAAGAAGAGGGGGTCGTAAGGGGACACCGATGATCGCAATGAATTTCTCGCCCCAAAAATAGGGAAAATCCATAAAGTGGTGTGGGAAAATTCCCTCCGGAACATTCCCACCCCCCAGAGCCATAAGCCTACAGTGAGAATTCTGAGTTCAATAAAAGCCTCTCTACAGCTGGCATCGGGAGGCAGTCTCAATATGGCACGAATGGCCTTTTTTTGCCAAACAAAGATTTTTTGAAGGTGGCACTTTCTTACCTACTATAAATTAATATCACACCAGTTTCTTCTCCACCCGATAACACCAGTTCCCACCGTGCCCCCAAGATTGCCTAGACAGGATGTGACCCTTCTGCGGAACTCGAACCAATATAAAAACGGGTAGGCCTAAGTTCAAGTACTCATAGGGCTAATCAATTTTTTCAATCTTTAGTTTAATATTCTTAAATTTTTAACCGTAGACTACTTATGGAACTGCAGCCGCTCATCAGATGGGATTTTTTAAAGTACCTAAATTCTTCATTGAAGTGCTAGTAAATGTCAGTAATATTCAGGCTTAATAGCTGACTTGGAATTTATAGGTTTATGTACTTACTTGTACATCGAAACTGACATCAGTAACAGACCCTGTTCCATTATATAAGTCTACTGTGAGTTGATCTAATGTCAATTTTTCTTCGAAGAATTGCCCTAAATACCTTTGGAGAAGGTATCTAATGGCTCTTTTCTTTATGTTGTCACTAAAAGGTATATACTGGAACCACATTGTATCACTAAGACTTTCTCATAAACTTGTTTCTTCTGAGACTTAAAATATATATTCCAGTTTAAATGAAAGCTCAATTTTATTAGAGAAATAATAATACTGAAAACGTTTTCTAAAGCTGCAAATATTTACGGGCTACACTAAATAAAAACACTTCCTCAAATACAAGGTCAGTGTCACTGATAATTCAATTGTAACCTCACTTAAAACTATTACGCATTTCAGTATGACTCCCACCCCACTCACACACTGAATAATCCGAATAGCTAAATAATTGTTATCAAACAAAGAAAACAACAGCTGTGTTCTTTCTCTCTGAAAAAAGAAACACTAAGGCTCGTGTCGCACAGGAAAACGTAAACATTGGCAGACCACTCACTAGGCCAGCTGCATGTCCCAGGCCCAGGTGATCGTTTTCGTACAGCTGAGAATGCTGGGAAAGATTTTAACAGGGAACCCGTAGCAGTTTTGCCAACAGAGAAATAAATTATAACTTTTTGATATTATGATATAATGTGTGCAAACCATATACTTACAATTATGCAATCTTCTGTCTTGTTAAGAGTAGTATATTTCATTACAAGGGACAAAAGTAACGCTTTCGTACGAGCTCAAGGTTTACGACCGAGTCGCTAGGAGGTAGTTTCTTATCGCTAACATCGTTATCGCTCAGCTTATCTTCTCACTGAGGCGAAATTAAATATTAATTCAGCCTCTTGAACCGTGTAATGAAATATATTTTTTCGTTATATCGCTAAACACAACACGCTAACAACTACTTAAGAAAACCAATCTATTACCTTAAAAGATATCTCCCAAAGATGCTTACATCTTGTTCTTGCTATTTAAAACAATCAGCTGATTGTCTGTTTCATTTTGTGATACGTTAGATTGACAAAAATGAACAACTATCGATGTATCGAACGCATTTAATAATCAATTGGTGGAATTAGCGAGTTTCACAAATTGATTAAATCGACAATCAACCTTAAAACTACCGGGAAATCACTTACCGACTTAGAAACTTCTGCTAAATTAGAATTAACAAGTCTTAATCAGTTTTAAACAAATCACAATTTGACATTTAATGCTTCTAAAACTAATTTTATTCTTTTTCAAACTAAAAAAGACAATAAAGATAAAATTATAAAACTAACTTTAGATAACAAATCTATTAATCAAGTTAAAACCTCAAAACTGTTGGGACTAACTATAGATGAACATTTAAGCTGGGACAGCCATATTGAATATTTAACAAAAAAAATTAATTCAGGTCTTTTTGTTTTAAGGACAATGTCATATCTTTGTGATAAATCAGTTCTAAAAGTAATATATCATGCTCATATTGAATCACATATTACCTATGGAATTAGTCTTTATGGTGGAACAACACAGACAAATTTAAAAAGGATTTTAACACTACAAAAGAAGGCAATCAGAATAATACAAAATTTAAAATATAATCAGTCTGTTAAATCTTATTTTAAAGAGATGGGTCTTTTTACAGTCCATGCCTTCTATATTTTCGAAACAATTAAATATACCTTTGAAACTTTTGATAACCAAGTCCTACCGGTACATAACCATAACACAAGAAATAAAAATTAGTTAAAGATCAACCTAGGCTGGAACTCTTTAAAAAGAAAACTTCATACATTGGAAATTATTTTTTTAGAAAACTTCCAAACTTTTGGAAAAATGAAAAAAACAAATCTAAATTTATGAAGAAATTGAAGACATTCCTTCTTGATCTTGCTCCTTACAGTATTGAGGAGTTCCTCAATTTCAAATTTACTTAGTATTTAAGATGTTACTTATTGTTTAGATATAGTAAGTATTCATTTCATTTGACACTATTCATGTACATGACTTGTATAGAGCGAATAAAGAATTTTTGAATCTTGAATCTTGAATGCAACAATGAAATGCAATTGAATATAATAATCGATAACCACTCTCGATGCAATCGATAGCTCACCATCGACGCTGACTTACACAAGTTTGCAGTTTTAGTGCATCATAAACGAACAGCTGACGTCCTCAACATATCAGCTGACTCTTCCCCTCCCTAGGGTGGAAAACGGAAAAGAGCTACTTTCGCCCCACAACGCATGTATTGGAAGCAGTCGTTTTCGCAGCAATATGACGAAAAGTTGTCTTCACTACGAACGGCGGTAGCCGGAATCGCTTCGAAAGTCTTAACTCTGAAGGTCATGTCTCCGAACAGGTTTTCGGAACAGCGCTCTTCCAAAAATGAGCGTTGGAAGTAGTACTCTTTCGAAAATGCTTTTTCGACCATTTATTTTGTTAGTCGTTTGTGTTATCATCTTTATAAATAATTGTTCTTATTTCTAATTTGTAAACGTATTTTTAAAGGCATATACTTCCAAAGTTTACAACTTCGAAAGTCACTGTAAGGCAGAGCTCCGGAACTTCTCTCGGAAAGCGAAAAACTCTGACAGTTATAACGCCTTAAGTCACTGCTCCGAAAGTCATTATATTACGATTGAGATGAGCGAGTGAGGTGGGATTTCACAATGGAGTAAAAATATGTAACTTATTTCGCTGTAAAGATCCTTTATTCTACACTACAATTATTTATCTCATGTTTTCGACCCAGTAAACCCGGGCCTATGGGCACAATGAGCTTTCAAGGGACGTACTTTAATGAAAAATTAAAATAGACTAGTAAATAAATACAGGGTGTTTTTTCAACGCAACCCATTTTTAAGATTGAATCATGCACATATAAATCTGAAAGTACCAAAGTACCTGGTGGACCGAGCCTTGCTCGGTGTTATTTCATGTTTACGAGTTCATCCAGTTACTATAAAATATTTCAATGTCATAAAATTGATAATTTTTTATTGCTCCATGGACTCTTCATCCCACTTGCTGTATTTTTCCTTGATGGTTGTAGATTCCAAACAGCTGTTATGATTACTTCATTTGTTTACACTTTCCTTGTTTATTTTCGTTGCCATCACGGCAACCCTTAAGGCCAATGTTAAAATTTTAATAGATTTTCTCTGGCCAATTAATCTGCATTAAAGACGTTTTTGAGTCATAAATTACTTATTTCCAGACTTTGAAGGAAATCCTCGGAGCCGTTTTTGAGATAATTGTGCAAGCACGCAAGCAAGCAAGCATACAAGCATACAAACACGATAACATTACTCATATAAGAATAAGAGTATAGGACGAGTGTTGCTGATCTTTATATTTCATACAACCTATTATTTAAGTTTGATCACATTTAGTTTACATTATAATGTGTTCAAACAATCCGTCATTGGCATTTTTATAAAGTTGCGCTCTCTCCATATCAAATTCTCGAACACGTGTAGCAAGTCTTTGTGTGTCTTGTTTGTTATGTTTGTTTTGACCTGCTGAATATCCTGGGAATTGTTAAAGAAAATAATATAGTGGGGTCAAATCCGGGGATCTTGGGGGGGGGGGGGGTGGGTGAATAATCCTTCACTGATGAAATGAAGTTTTGGGTTGCGTTTAAAAAAACACCCTGTACATTTATGCTCAGGGCATTAATGTTTTAGTGAATTTCTCCTATAGGGAAGAAGCTGTTACCGTCCGTCGTACTCATGGTAATAGCGATGCCCGAGACATGGGCGGATTTTTGGAAGTGCCAGAGGGTGCCTGGCACCCCTGATATTTGTTGGCAGTGAAGGGGGAATGTGTTTTCAACATAACTTGATTAACGTATATTTGCATAAATTACAAATGGTTGTTGCTAAATCTAATAAGTTCCTACTTGAAATAGTCTTTAAAACGGGACATTTAAATAGGAGTTTGTGTGTGTGTGTGTGTGTGTGTGTGTGTGTGTGTGTGTGTGTGTGTGTGTGTGTGTGTGTGTGTGAGTAGATATAAAATACCATTTTCAGCCCAAGTCACTTAAATCCCACTTGAAAATTAAATTAGAGAAAAAGATCAGGAAATTAAATTTAGAGGAAAATATCAGAAACAAAAAAATAATTCAAATGAAAATATTTTATTAAAATTTGCATTTCGATTTGAATTTTAATAAAGAGAGAAATATCAGAAAATAAAAACTATTTCATACGCAAAATTTGCACTTGAAATTTGCGTTTGAATTTCACCTATTCCAATTTTATTTTCGTGCAAATCTAGTTTTAAAGTGAAAATTATCAGTGATTTTATTTTTAGTGAAAAAGATCAGAGCTAAAAATTGGAGTTTTGTTATCAGAAATATATCAGAAAATATAATCTCACACTACATAGACTATAACAGACAATGCCTGTTATAAAACTTCTGTGTAATATTACTTAATATTTTATACTATAATGTCCCCAGGGTAATGTAGTTATGTTATCCTCTAGTATGTATCTCTTATCATCTTTAGGTGATAGCGCTTTCTTGTTCATCTCTATACTATAAATATTGTGCTTGTAACTTCTGATCATGTTCATGTGCTTCATGATTTCTTTATTTTCTAGCAAACAGTATTTATAGTCACTAAATTTTATGTCATTTTCAACAACATTTTTCTTCACACCTTTCGACTTCTTAACTCCTACCTTCTTTTCACGTTCATCATCACCCTCCAGCTCCACGCTTGTTGCATACATCTTCGACCTTAACCCAACCATCTCTCTCATAATGAGGCCGTTAAGTTCATCCTTCATTTTACCTAAGACTTTCTTGTTTACTCTGGGTAGTCCATATGCATTATCTTCAGCATAATCTGAAGTATCGAAATGATCAAGCATTCCTGTGATATCCTTGTACCAATCTTCAGTATATATTATGTAAATCAGAGAGTCGGTGTCTGTGTAGAGCAATCTTATCTTATCACCATATTTTGCCTTCATTATGTTATAGTGAAAATCATACATAAGAGTTTTTGACAGATCAAGAATGCTCATTCCTACGTAAATTGGCTTGTTGAACACCAGCTTAGTCTTAGCCATGTGAACTGCTGATTAATTCTCTGTGAAAATTGATCGTGACTTGAAGTGGGGCTTAGCGACTAACTTATCAATCTGTTTTTCTTGGGTACAAAGTCTGATGTCCACACGATTGCGGATGTTCTCCATTGTCTTACCAAATACGCTGTTGTTCATGAGCTTGTACAGATCTTTCTCAAAGTCATTTTTAGCTTTAGTCCTGAGCTCTGTGTTTAGATCAATATATTTTTTCAACCAATTAGACTGACTGAAGCTAACAACACGGTGAATCTTTTTTAATCGCAATCCAAGTGACAAGTATAACTTCAGATTTCTGTAGTGTAACACATATTTTTCTTTGTCAAATAATGTAGTCACAAGCTTAGTCTCCTTAGACCCTGGTGGAACTTTGTGTTCGGGTGCCAGAGGAAGATCTCTGTGGTGGTCATGCAACTCCTTTGGATATTCAAGATCTACCTCTAATATGTAGCCAGTTTTTGAGTCATCGGGTATTGTAGTGACATCTATGTTTGAGTTACACCACTTGAAATTACCGTATGGCATGTATTGACTCATGGCCCAGCCATAAAGATTGTTGGCATCGAGATAAGTCAAAAAACTAGTGTCCTTTTTATTGTTGTAATCCTTCATATACTTGTTGTTTGCCTTAGCGTATCGGTGACAACACTGAGATACTCCACCTCTGATTCCTTTCTCAATCATCATGATCATGTCATAGTCAGTCAGCAGTTCAAGTTTTACTCTAGTCATTTTTAACATAGCACTCCATGACATACCAGGAAGTGTGTAATACCAGGCAGGATCAAGACCATAAGTCCTAAGGCATTCATCTCTGAAATTTTCCATAACATCAGCTAAAATTAAGACATCGCTTTTGTTGTGTAGTTGTGTGTAGTCCTGTAAACTTTCGCACTGAAATGTGTTCCACACTTTCCATGCATGTTTATAGTCTTTACTGTCTATAGCTGTCTTATTTAATCTGTTGTAAAAATAACGTTTTCCTGGTAAAGTTGTGTCATTCATTTTCTCTATGGAATCCATGTAGTCATAAGGATAAACACCTTTGCGAGTTAACAAGTCAACCTGTTCACTTGAAAAATACTTTGAGGTTTCTCTGAACATGTCCTTAGGTGTTATCTTGGCTAATCCTTCTACACTCTTGCTTAAGAACTTGAATGAGTCCAAAAATCTCAGTGTCATGCAACCTGGTAGACTGACTGAGAATGAGATGTATCTTTCCTCGTTGTTTGGTATCACTGTTACTTGCTCTTGTAAATATTCAAATTCTTTGATAAAAAAAATGTGTGTCATAGCCAGCTAAATTATGTATGAACACAGGTAGAAAGGGAGGATTCTTGTAGTTTAAATTGCAGTTAGAATGTGCGGCTCCTCTGTATTTTCCAGTTAAGTGGTTGTGATCTCTTACCCGGTTATTGCCCAACTTATAGCCACAAATATGACAGTGAGTTGCTGTGACATAAGCTTGCTGTTCCTCCTCTGTTAGTGGTTCCATTGGCACAACATTATCATAGATTTTCTTGATCATTAATGATTCAATCTCCATTCTCGCAGCGAATATGGTAGCCGCATCCAATCCTACGTAATCAAACAACTGGTTGTAGTGTCCGTCTAGTCCTTTCACATAATAACAGAAACTAACTGGAGTGTGCTTCTGATATTTTATGGTATAAGGTTTACTTTCATCCATCTCGTAAGATACACCAGATATGTCTAGGATCTCTTTGACTAATATTTCTCTTTCTTTACCGATTGGATCAATACCAAGTCCCTCCGCAATTCTGTGAATGTCCTCTTCTTTTTTCTCCAACAAACATTCAAAATCTGCATACATTACAAAGGGCACCCGTAGTGAATTGTTAAAGTCCTTAAATTTCACGTAATCTCTTCCTTTTTCAGGGAGTGTTATGTTAACAGCAGCATATTTTTTGCAGTCTTCTTCGTGGATGTATAACTTTTCTTTACTGCTAAATTTCCCGAGACATCGATCGCAAATGTATATTGTATGTCCGTCTTCAGTCATTTGCTTCTGAACTAATGCTGACATATTCTTAATCGAGCAGTAATGGGAGTTAGATTCATTTTGCATGTAAAAAAGGTTTACATGTTTTTCTGATTTATTTTTTGTGATTAAAAGTGGATACACACAGCGTTTTTCATCATCATATCCAAAGACATTAACTGATACTCCTGATCGAATTTCAAACTTGGGGATATCGTGTAGTTTAAAGGGGAACTCAAAGCCATCAAGAGCATAGTCAAATTCATGTTCATGATTCTTGTACATATTTACCCTATCTGAATGTTTAGGTACAGGATGAAGAGCAGACAGAATTGACCAAAGAAAACACTTATCATCGTAATTTTTCACATTAATTATAGCACGCTTCTTTTTGATGAATTCCGGCAAACCCATGTAAGAAGACCCTCTAAGTGGCACATACTTATTCACGTTCAACTGCAAACTCTTGATCCTTTTTAGAGCCCAATTTGAACCTCTAGCATAAAACTCTTCCATTTCCCTTAAGATTTTCCTAGAAGCCTCTGTGTAAAAGCTCTGTAAGTCTGTAGTTTTTAGGATTATGCTGTTTTCGGTCTTAAAATTTTTCTCCATATATTCTGCAGTTTTGCCAAGTCCTCGTTTGTAATCAGCCAGTAACACAAGGTTGACCTTGAGATTCATGAGCTCAAGTTGCTCTGTTATTTTCTGGATAACAGTATTTTCAGAATCCACTAGAAATTGAGATGGATCGAGTATACCAGTAGTGTTGGTTATTTTGAACGTCTTCAATCTTCCCTTGAACGCTGTTTCGATCCCTATAATTTTGTTGCTGCGTTTTTTCTCTCTGATCGGCTCAAATAAATCATCACTGAAGCTTAAGTCCTGCGCAACACTCTGTTTGAACTCTAGATTTTGTGGCTTCAACAGAACCTCAACAATTTCCCTCTTTCGAAATTTTCTCGGAGCTTTTAGTCCATTTTCCTTGGCTAATTTCCTGAGCTCATTCACTTTCAATCCTCTCAGAAATTCCTCATCAAATCGTCTGTATTTAGTCCTGTTAATTTGTTCTATAAGTTCACCTTTTTTCATGTATGATATTCCTCTGATGTTCAAGTCCTTTGCGATTTCCCGAAGATCCTTTAACTTTACCTGTTTAATCTCTGGTGATTTTGCCAAATGTTTCTTGGTCTTAGTGTGATGTGACCAGTTTTTGTAACTGATATTTACATCACAATATTTGCAATGTTTAGTAGCTACTCCAAGGCTACGGTTTAGGGAGTTGTTCATTCTTTTATTCATCATGCTTGTATTTTATTATACAGATAAAAAATTTTATTCAATTTTATATTTGAATCTCAATCCTTTAACACTTCCCGTAGTTTATATGAGAACCTGATTCCTTTAACACTACCGTAGTTTCCCATAAGCCTCACGTATTTTAACAGATATCACCTGTTAAAATTAATCAAGAGAATACAACACAGATTTAAGATGACTTAAATTTCCCTGTGCAATATGGTTAAAGGCTAGTTTTCGTATTTCAGATTCACTTGACTTTTTAGGTATTTTAACCTTATTTTCCCTTAACATTTCTTTTACTTCTCTTAGACTATGGTTTGGGCTTTGACCTCCTAGTCCTAAAATATTTGATGCAAGTTTTATCATACTATTTTCAAAGTGTTGAAATTCTTCACAAATTTTACTCAAAACTTCCCAATTTTCGAAGGCAAATTGAAATTCAGGGTTTTGAATGAGAGATTGAATCCCACCATGCTCTTCACAAAACTGTTTGATGCTCATTTTATATTACAATCCAGTGTCTTTAACACATGGGTTCAATTTTCAAGAACCGAGATTTTTGAAAATAACATGTGAGAATTTACTTAATCAGATTTCTGGTAATATCGTAAGAGAATTTCGTCAGTGATACAACCACAACATATGCGACTGTATTTGTTCCTGTAATAGCCGTGGAAAAATCAAGATCAATTTGTATGTCATTCTTTGATCTGTCGTTCGATATTGGGTGAAGCGAAGTATCAATCACAATCAGTGGGTACAGCCTAATGAACTGATCTAGTGATAAATGTACATCATCATCGCCAAACTTGGATCTCCTAAAGTTCTGATACATGTCGTACAGAATCATATGCTTGTTATTTGTGATATCTAAGTTCTGTGACTCCTGAGGATATCTTTCCTGATTAATTTTCACTACTGCATTTTTAACCTTACAATGATCAAATCCACACGGATTTTTCTTCTGATTGTTTGAACGATCAGTTTGAAGTCCGATGATGATAAACTGAGGATTGGTAACATTTCTGTATAAGTTTGTGATATCGAAAGAGAACGTGGATCCAGTCACTCCTTTATGTTCTATACATTGCCACTGAAAATATTTGTACACAAGTTTATCGCTATCACTCAGAGTTTTAAGTGAATCCAGCAATTGAATTTTACTTGTCGGTGCGTATTCGACTATTGGGACTCTCAAAGTGAAACTTTCAAGTACAATTTTTCCATCAACAGGTTCAGTATCACCAACGTCTGTTCCTTTCCAGTGATATATCGCATCGTTATCTTCTGCACGGATAAACGAAATCTCAAAACCACCTTTAAACATTGGATAACGTAGACTGTCGAAAAATCCGAGTCCAAGATGTCCTAATGACCCATACGCTTCAAATTTACCTCCACCAGTGAAATTGGAGACAAAACCACTTGAGTATAAAGTGTGTCTTTGACTTTGAGAATATGAAACCAACCCTTTGATTGTACTAGTGATTCCGGGATGTTCTACACTATCAATGAGATAGTTGTGTTTTCTCACTTGAACTCTGGAGAATAGAAATGCCGCAAAATTATCCACTAGTTTTATTGTTGATCCATCTGCATAATCAGCTCCATCAGCTTTTTTCACAAGTTTTCCTGTGATGTGATACATAATCCTACCATCGTAAAATGAGTCTCCATGATCTAGCTTAAACACCGTGTAGTTATTGGGCGTGTTAAAATTTAGTTCACTAACAGGCATGACTGTTCTAAAGTCACTCCTGATAATATCGCTTGAATATTTATTATATACTTTGTTCATCTTTCTTTATTATACAGATGAAAATTTTTAATCAAAGTCTGGATACACATTACCACTGGTAGATAATCCTAATCCCAATTTACGTTTAGCCCACATAGCTCCTGTTGTTACTAAAGCAGGCAATCTCTCTTGTATTAAGTCAGCATCATCAGAAATTACACGTTGCCACGCTTTCTTCTGCAAATCTTTATCAGCTATCCAACGATCCTCTGCATTCCTATGATCTCTGTACCAAATATCATGTTCTTTTGCGGCTGCATCCAGTTTATTTACACCTTGATCTCCTCGCTTCAATCTCTCTGCTAGTTTAGTTCCTGGTCCTAGGAATTGCATACCAGGCCAATGTAGTTCAAATGGTAAATTGTTGATGATATCGTTTAACACACCTTTCCCCTCGATCATACTTTCCGGTAACACAGAGAGGCAACGCACTAAATATTTTATTCCCTTTGGAGTTTCTATGAGTTCTTCTAGTCGATCACCAAGGAATTTCGCTAAAGCTAGTTTTTCGTTATGGAAATTGTTGTTCCCTGCTGTTTCCTGTGCTTGAATATAAGTTAAGCGTTTGACGAGTTCACTCAGATTGCTGACATATTTATATTCGATTGGATTTTCGGTGTACGTTGCGAGACCAGAACCAGATATATCATCTTTTCTAGTGAGTTCTTCCCAAATTTGCTTAATCATCCCTTTGTACTTTCGCCCACCACTGGATTTAGGTTTGTTTGTGTTGGGATCGTTTCTTTGGTAAAGTGAATTTGTACTGATTAAAATCTCCTTGTATGCTTCCCAATCTTCATCTGTATACATGCCTTCTTTCTCTAAGAAATCGTTTTTTGTCAACAATCGCCATAATCCCTCTGTTCCTTTGTACTTCTTTTTCAGGTTTATCAGTATAATATCATCATTATCAAATGTTACCGGCTCTGACCCAATTTTCACCTTCTCTTCATTTTCATCATAATAAATTCCAAACTGTTTATCGTTAGCTCTTGGGAAGTATCTAGCTGCGATTATGCCTAACCTCACCATTTTCGTGTCCAACAGCTGTTTTAGAGATTTATTTTGTCTGTATGATTCGCGTTATGGAGTAGAAGGAAGGCCTACGGGAGAATCGGACTGTCCTCACTTTCACTGAATTCTTCATCTTCAAACCTGATTGCTCTGTTTGGTTTAGGTGTACTTGTGGCAAATCCTATCGGAACTATATCTTTTGTAGTCATCTGTTCATTCTTCTCTTTAATTGCTTTCGTTATAGGTTCATACTTCTTTTCTCTTTGTTTAATTTCGGCAATATCTCGCTGATACTGAGATTCCAATTCTGACCTAAGTTTCTGATCTAGTTTGGCCAGTTTCCGAGCTTTAGCTGGAGTTAACCTATCTGGTTGAATGTGCTTAGATTTCACAGTTTCTTCTTCGTCACATTCACTTTCTTCCCTTACTAATTCTCTTTCGATGTTACCTAATCGTTTCGCTTCTTCTTTTTCAGCCATTCTGAATTTTTTTAGTAAATCTTTTTCGATGTTACTCAGTCGTTTAGCTTCTTTAGCATTCATCTTTATTACATGGAGAAAAAAATTAAACGTTGAACGTAAATCTATGTTACATTTTCACGTTTGACGTTACGTTTTCACGTTTGACGTTACGTTTTCACGTTTGACATTACGTTTTCACGTTTGGTGTTACGTTTTCACGTGTATTTCACATTTCAACATACACATGTATTTACCACGTTTCTTTGTCATGTTTACCGTTAAAAATCCGTAAGGAATATTCCAACATTCCATACAAATGTTTTCGAATTGTTCTAGCGTCATGTCTGATCCTACAAAATCTTGGTAAATACGTTTAGTGTAATGTTTGTTTTGACTGAAAATACAGAGGAAATTTATGTTATTTCTGATGACCTGCATATCGACTTTACCATAACTTTGACTCAGATAAACGCAAGATATTTTCTTGTGACGACCTCTGATAAAATAATCCTTGATCTTTGACTGTTCTTCCATTAGACAATCATCAAACACTACTAGAGAATTCTCTTGACATTCATCAAGAGGGATGAGATCTTCACAATGTGCGAAAAAATGTGCGATCTTCTTTCCACTTTCATTCTCTATTTTCTCATAGTGCTTGCGAAGTTCTGAATAAGCTTTCTGCTTAATCGACTTGCTAAACACATACAGATGTTTGAACTTGATGCCTTTTTCTTGACATATAAGATTGAGTAATAAGTTAGTTTTACCACAACCGGAACTACCAACAATCAGCGCTCGAATAGGTCTTGGTAAAAGTTCGGAATTTTTTCTTCTCTATAATAAACAGTGATATCCATTTATTATACAATGAAAAATTTCAAGCTTGTCGGACAAACATCTGTACTCACTCTTCACCTTGCACAACCGATGCATTTAGAAGATGGAGATTATAAGATAGCCTTAACGGGATTTTATTCAGACAATAACATCGCAAATTTAAAGGAAAAAGGTAACATTTACTTTTGTGTGGAACGCTTGGAAGAAGGGCAGATATCAAACAACATCAGTAGTTTTACTCTCGATCCTGGTTTCTGGACTCTAGAAAAAATTCAGAGTAAATGCAGAGAATACATTTCTTCACTGTCTGCTGGTGTTGATGCTCAAAAATTCATGTTAGCTAAATATAACGATAGAGTTGCAATATAATCTCCAGTAAAATTTTATCTTGATCCTGTTATTTGTGACCTTATTGGATTTTAGAGAAAACCAAGCAGTAGTGACATCAACAACTACTATAACGTGAACGAAACCATTGTAGGCCAAAATACTCCAAAACTCAGGGCAGTAGATGTGATAGAGATCCACTGCAATCTAGTCGAACAAAGTTTTATAAACCATGACACACATTGGCACAAACATGACGAAACTGAAATTTTGTATAATTTCTTCCCAAACATTCCTCATGATTACAAAATATCTGAAGTTCCCCAGGAAAAGTTTTATGTTCCACTGAAAACTAGTGCAAAAACTATCAGAGAAATCAAGGTAGTTATCAAAGATCAAGACAACCAGTTACTGCAAAATGATGGTGTGAAAAATATCATGTATCTAAGTTTAGTTAAAGTTTAGAGTGATTTTAATGGATAATATCCATTAAAATTTTAAATCGATGTTTTCTGCAATTCTTGCTCATAAAATGAACCTTCTATGTCTTCACCAGACAAGTCTTTAATTTTGTAAGTCACTGGAGCTGTGTTTTGAATTTCGCATATCTCAAAAATCTCTGTTGACCAGTTTCTTCTATATTTATTGCTAAAAATATTTTTCTTCACTGTTATTCTAACTCTATCTCCAATTTTCAACTTAGGTTTTGTGGGCTTTTGTGTTTTAAAACGTTTCAGTAAATCATGTTCGTTATCCTTTGTTACCTCTTTTGGTTTCATGCCGATACAGTACAAACCGATATAAGGTACTCCAGTAACGATCGACCGTTGGCTTCGTCCTTGAACTTGCCGATTCTCTTGGCATTCTTGTCACTATAGCAACGGTGGTTCTTCGGGTAGGCGCTAGTGTCGAAGTCATCGAGGTTTTCCTTCATGTCTTCGTACACATCTTCCGTCAAGTTGTCCAAGACGAAGCTGTCGGTGTCCATGTAGTCGACTTCGATGCGGCCGGGATAACGTTCCTTCAGCTTCCGCAAAAAGTCGTACATGAGCCATTTGCTCAGCTCCAGGACGCACATCCCCACATATATCGGCTTTTCCAAGACGATGTTCACCTTGGCGAGATGGACGAGGGCGACGTCGTCCGTGTAGTAGGTGCGGTCCAGGAAGTTGGCCTTGGAAACGTACTTCCTGAACTTTTCCGGCGTACACACAAGCTTCACGTTGAGACGTTTACGGACGTTCTCGATCGTCTTGCCAAAGTCCGCGTTGTTCATCAGTTTGAAATAGTCCTGTTCTAACTAGGTCTTGGCCTTCTTGCGCAGCTCGGTGTTCATCAAGATGTATGGTTCGAGCCACCGAGACTGACGAAACGAGATCGCCCGATGCACGCGCACAAGCTGCTATCCGTTTTTCATCGCCTGTTGTAAGATTCTGTAATGACAGATGTAGTGATATTTGTCATCAAGGGTGGTGATCAATTTGGGGAACTTTCCCGTCGGCGGACGCTTCGTCTCACAGCAGTAGGGCAGGTCCTTATGTTCGTCGTGGAGGTAATGGGGATAACGGAGGTCCACTTCCAAGATGTAACCCCGTTCGGCTTCGGCGTCGATTGTCTCGATGTTCCGCACAAACCCCTCGATCTCCCCGTTGTCGAGCCACTGGAAATCGCCGGTCGGAAGACGCTGGGACATGGCCCATCCGTACAAGTTGTTGGCGTCCAGGTACAGCAGGTTTCGTGTCGGTTGATCGGGTCGTTGGTCTTCCGGATAGCACCCTCCGTGGTTGGCCTTGGCGTGACGGGTGATGGCTTGAGAGATACCTCCTCGGATGCCTTGCTCGACGAAGAGGTACATGTCGAAGTCCTGCAAGATGTCCAACTCCACATCGCAGGTCTTGAGCATTATGTCCCAAGCGTACGATGGTAGGGTGTAGTAATGGGCGGGATCCAGTCCGTATTCGGTCAAAGAAGTGTCTCTGAACTGCTCGAACACGTCGGTCAGCAGAGCGATATCGCAACGCAGATACTTGTCGGCGTAGTCCTTGAGGTTGCGACACTCGAAGACTCGCCACACGTTGCAGGCGTGCTCGTACTCGGCGTCCGTTATGTGTTCCAGTGTCAGACTGTTGTAGAAGGACTCCTTTGGTGGTAGCTGACGAGTGGTGTACAGCACATCGTAGGACGTTACGAAGTCGTACGGGAACACGTCCTTCCTACGTACGAGGTCGAACAGTCGATCGTCGGGGAACCGCTTCCTGGTCTCCAGCATCCTATCGGTGGGGAGAGTCGCGGCGAGGCTGGCCAGGCTGGCCAGGCTAGATGACAGGAACCTGTACGAGTCCAGAAACCTAACCGCGAAACTCGCCGCCTGCCGTCCTTCTCCGAAACGGAAGTGTTTGGTGAAAGCGATGTACCGCTCTTCCGTGTGCGCCAGCACGTCCACATCGCCCGGGTCCACCCCCAACTCGCGCACTACGAAGTGGGCGTCGTAGTTGGACAGGTTGTGGACCCTTCACTCATATTCAGGGTAACGTCCTCAATGAGGTACCTGTCTTATTAAAGTGATTAAGTGATTAAGTGATTAAGTAGCAGTTGATCAGACGCTGCTCTTTGAAGCGTAGATTGCACGAACGGTGCGCCGCTCCGCGAAACTCGTAAGGCGGAGCGTGATTGTGGTCTCGCACCTTTGGGTCATCGTCGGTGAACTCTTTTTCGCAGAGGTAGCAGTAGTTCGCCGCGACGTAGCCGATCATCTCCTCCCGGGTGAGCATAGGCTGTAGACACCTCATGCTGAACAATAACAATATGTCTCACAACATGGCCACGTCCGCTCGCAACGTCTCCATAAACAACTTCGACGCGTCGGCTCCGAAGTAGAAACGGGGTTCGAACTCCGCTTCTTCCATCGAGTCGACGATCTGGTATGCGAAAGCGTAAGGGACGTGTACCTTCACGGCCGTAGTGCCTCGTGAAGCTTCTGCCACCACCGCCGCCGCAGCGTCCCCGTTCACCGGCTGTAGAGAGCATTCGAAGTCGGCGTAGATGCAGAACCTCTCTCGCCGCGTGTACTCCGGATGCTTGAACTTGATCTTGGCGTCCTTGGGCATGTCCATACGGATGGGAGCTTTAGCCTTGCAGTAACGCTGATGCTCCTCCAGTCGTCGAGCGCCCGTCAATCCCAGCTTATTCGGACGATCGTCGAAATAGGCGAAACACCTCTTGCAAATGTTGAGTGTATGGGCGCGGTCGGTGAGCTGAGGACCGATCAGTCGACTCAAATTCCGGATGTATGTTAGGCGTAATGGCTGTTTCCTTCCCACGTTACAAAAAGCAAATCCCTATGATCGTCCCGTTCCTCCCGACAGACCTTCAACGGGTACACGGTGAACTTGAACTTGGGCGTTCCGTCCGGATATCTCCCGTCCATTGACCGCTCGATACCGAAGACGTTGACGCTGATGTTGTTTTTCCGCTCGAACGTCTTGATACTTTTCAAGGGTACCGGAAACTGTAGGCCGGTCCAGTCGTAGCGGGCGATGATGTCCAGTATATAGGAGACGGCTCTCTCCGGGCTTTGCGGAACGAACTTGGCTAGAATGGCGTACATAAAACACATGTCATCGTCGTTGTCCGTATTGATGACCGCATGTCTATCGGCAATGACCTTCGGCAACGGGATGTGCGACCTCCCTTCGTCTTCGCGCAACGGCGTGTACTCGTTGACACGTATCTCCAACCCCCGTATGCGCAGGTACGACCAACCACTACCGGTCATCTCACACTGCTCCTTCTTGTTGACCAATTTGTTGAACGAGACAGAAAGAAATTCCTTCAAGTCCGAGGCCCTCGTCAAAGCGGCATTCCTCGTCTTGAACGCGCGTAGACAAGTGGTGCCGTGATCGTTGACGAACTCGCACTCCAAAACATGTTGACCTTGACGCTCGGGTGATGGGTCATTACATCGGCTAGCAAGTTCAAGATCCGTTCGAACAACAGCACTAACGCCTCTTCCACTGTCACGAGGGGCTCCATCGGGTTAGCTAGACGGTAAGTGAGGAGTCGTCCGCGGAAAGCTCGCTCCACGAGTTGGAAATCGGGGATGTCATCGCGGCTGGGTCCGGGAAGATCCACGCTGGGTCCGGGAAGGTCCACGCTGGGTCCGGGACGGGGACTACTTGGTCGGGGGTCTTCACGTTCATGTATCAGATCCCTCACGACGGGGCAGTGATAGCTCTGGTGCTGATCACGGTTGAAGCGACGGCGAAACACTGCGTCGCAGAAATCGCATCTAAAATATCCGTCACCGTGCACTCGGTTGACGTGACGACGCAGGCTGTTCTCGTTACGAAAGGTGGCGCTGCACTGTCCGCACCTGGCTCGAATCCTGTGGATTGTTCGCATATGATGTCGCAAGTCCTCGTTCCGAGTAAACCGACGTCCGCACCGGTCGCAGAGACGGTCAGCGACTCGGCGTCTCGAGCCTGACGAGGTGGTGGATGAGGATGAAGAGGAGGCAGCCGGACTCGCTCCGTGAATCGCCTCCATATGTCGACGTAAGTCGGCCGGACTCCCGAAAGTGTTCTGACACAATCGACACGGGTGGGCTCCACCTACAACACATGAACACGACATTGATTAGTACACGATATTCAACATACATTACATTAACAAAACACCTTACTAGGCTGACCCTTCTATACCTAGAGAATTTTTTTAAGAAAGGTTGGTGTTTGGTTTTAAAAATTAAAAAATTTACATAGTAGAAAAATGATTGGATAAACTTTAGAAAGGTTCGTAACAGTATAGTAGATAAACATTAAATAAACTTTAGAGAAATCCATTTTAAAAATACTAGACGATAATTGATTAGAGATAAAACTTTGAATGCATTTTAGAAGAATTCATTTTAAAAATAGTAAACTTTTGAAAGATTTGTTTTAAAATGGTAGACGATAGTTAAACTCTTTTTTTTTAAAAAGGTTATACAGAATACTTGAATAAACCGTCTCTACAAACCTTGTTCCGGTTGAGTAGCATGTGCTGATAGATGATGACGACGTAGGTTGTCGTATCGTGTAAACGACGCACCACACACACGACAGATCTGTCGATTGGCATTATGTGTAGCCTCCAAATGTCGTCGTAATTGAAGTTCCTACTGAATGTGCGTCCACAAATCTCACACAAGTGTTGGTTATTCATGTTCAAAAGGGAAAAACCAATCACACAAATAAACTTGTAATAAGCAAGTTTATTTGCTACTATTTAGCTTTGCTACACACAAGGCGTCTAACACTGAACTGACTGTAAACAGTAAGGGAGGTGTCCTTAAATAGTCGGGGGGGTCGGTCCAAGGACACGTGCCGGGTCGCATGACTGCTCCTCTGCTTCTAACTTACTTTTTATTTTTTAAACAGTATGTTTACTCTAGGGATTACTCAACTTGTTTTTCAGAGGTACGTTTCCACCCATTAGTCACTTTGAGTTTTCCAAACGTGGATTACTCAACTTGTTTTTCAGAGGTATATTTCCAACCATTAGTCACTTGAGGGTTTTTCCAACTGTAGTAAACAGGTTACACAATCTGTTACATAACAAGCATCACCAGTACATCTCAAACTGCAGAGCTTTCTAGTTGTTCACTCGATATGAAGGATTGGCGGGACCAACCTTTGTCTTTGTACAAGCTTTGTGCTTTTATAATAGTGGATCGTGTAAGTACAGAACGCGATTTGAAAACACTTATCCTCCCCGATAGTGTTTATAATGATTTGGTTCATAAGTTTAAAATAAGAGATTAGACAGTTATATTTTTTAGTGCGTCCAAAAATCCGAGCTTACACTAGACCTAGACCTGTTGTATATAATAGTGACAGTGATTGAACAATGTAGACATGACTGAATATGCTGTAAAATGAGAGGTAAGTCCCAAAAACAAGGTCATCTGGGATCCGGATAACCCGGGGTCCGGATAATCCGGGATCCGGATAATCTGGGGTCCGGATAATCCGAGGTTCGGATAATCCGGTGGGGGGGTCCAAGGTCATGGCGGGGGGGGGTAAGGTCATGGCGGGGGGGTCAAGGTCAGGGCGGGCGGGGGATCCAAGGTCATGGCGGGGGGGGCAAGGTCATGGTGGGGGGGAGTCAAGGTCATGGCGGGGGGGTCATGGTGGGGGGGTCAAGGTCATGGCGGGGGGGTCAAGGTCATGGCGGGGGGGGGTCAAGGTCATGGCGAGGGGGGTCAAGGTCATGGCGGGGGGGTCAAGGTCATGGCGGGGGGGTCAAGGTCATGGCGGGGGGGTTAGGGTCATGGCGGGGGTGGTCACGTGTCGGGTCACGTGACTGCTCCTCCGGAATTTTGCTGCTGTGGCAGAACCGGCCAATTTCCCCTACTGAGATATAATGTAAATGAGTCTAAAATCCCCGATATTTCTAATTTCGTGGCAGCAAATAGCCTGAATACTCATTGCCCATGTTATCCACGAATTGTGGATGGTTATGAGCGATAGTTTGTGGACGCGGTGTTCCTTAGTGGGGATTAACATCCGCACTATTGAATACTACGTTCATAGGACCGTCCTCATAATTAGACCAGTTCGTAAAACTGTTAACCGAGGAAATTGTGGTTCGGATTCCACGTTAAAATTTAGGTCCCTTAGTTGCCATTGGCTGTTGGACTATGAATTAACAGTCCTGTCTAAGGAACATGTCGGCCTTAGTCCGTAACAAGACTACAAGATCGCGCCACAATCATTCTTCACTCATCTGACATTCATACTTGGCTTAAAATACCTACCTGGGTAGGTCGCCATTTCAAGAAAAAGAATAAAGTATAAGTATCCTAACGGGATATCAAAAAATT
Source organism: Flexamia atlantica (assembly GCA_035578135.1). Classification (NCBI taxonomy): domain Eukaryota; kingdom Metazoa; phylum Arthropoda; class Insecta; order Hemiptera; family Cicadellidae; genus Flexamia; species Flexamia atlantica. The sequence goes on from JAQJVK010000001.1 coordinate 121,706,327, forward strand.
ATATCTTCCTTGTTTATTTACACGATAAATCCTGGTATATGGTTTCTTTTAGTTCACACTGAGAAAAATCTGGCCAGCAGAAATCACCTTTTTGTGATGTAAATTGATGTTTGGTGAATACCACATTATAAATGTTAATAACACTGAATAAAAAGGTATATTTACGGTATTTATAGTATTAATTACAAATCAAAAAAGCGAAAAACGCAAAACGGATAAGGTTTTTGAGAGAAATGCCTTAAAAAGTACTAAACACAATTAATCGGTGTTATTCGCTAGGGTGTATGGAAGTTATCACAAATGCATGGTGAATATTACATTGTAAAAGCGTTTCATCCAATCTCATTTAATAAAAAGTGTTTTTCGCAGTTACAGACAAGGTTTTATTTACAGTTTCAAGTAGTGATTTTACCAACCAGTGATTATTCTCTAAACAAAAGGTGTATATTACAATGTAAAGGTGATTTTAACTTCAAGGTAAAAGGTATTTTATTCCTCGTCCCTTTTTGTAAGGTTATTTTCACAATATGTATTGTGCATATCATCCCCACTACAGATTCAAATTGGACCGTTAATTTTTCAGTTACTTACAAGCATAAGGAGAGGAAGGGCACGCTTATAGTATAGTCGATATAGTCATGTGTTAATAATTCTGCAGTGTTAAAAGTTTAGATAAAGGTGCATCTTGGTGTAGTGTTTTAGTGTGTATGCTTATAAATCCGTCACGTTTTTCTGTTTTGTGAAAGTGTTAAACAAGTGATCTTTCATCCAATTGTTGGACTTCAATGTGGATAAGCAATAACAAGGTATCTTATGGGACGTATAGAAATAATAATATTTGTAACAGTACATGTTATATGCCGTTTATTAACTTGTATAAAAATATTTTAGTTTATGAAAATATTTTACTAAAAATAAATAATTTTGTTGAAAGCTTTTTCTCTTTTTTGATTTTTATTGCCCATTATTATTTTAGATTAAAAGTTGCATTACTGTGCGTTGCGTGTTTCAGTCAGTAAAAAAAAAACTACTCAGTGTACAATTAAGGATTTCTAAAACGTATAGGTATTTTGCACCAGGTATGGGCCTCCTGATTGAAAATGAACGCTCATTAAATTATTAGTGCAAGTAATTTATTTTATTCAAATACTCGTAAACAATGGTTCCACATTATTGCCTACAAATTTGTTAATATATACAATTGTTTCATAAATTAAGGGAACGTTAATGAATATAAGGGAAGTTTCGTATGTATATGATTAGTGTAATGAATTATTTTTCAAGCTACTTGCACTTTACAAAATGTAAAAAAATATGTTTGTTAAAAATCTATACTGACGAATTCAAATTAGATGAAGGTTTTTGATTAATGCAGTGAATTCCTAATTTTCCTTTTAACAGTTAATTTACTTTAGCATTTATGTTTACTTAATTCCTCTTTTGATGTCAATTGATAATTATATGTGACAACATTTATCCCTTGATTACTTTTCACTCCTCCATTACAGTAATTGCATATTGATATGTTTTTCCTTGTTTCAAATCTAAAACACCCCCATCGCAGCAGACCTGTAAACTCAGCGGATGTCAAATGTGTAAAAAATATTTTCATCCAACTTAAGCGAGATGTGACATCTTTGTGTACTCTCCATAAGAATAACATGGGAAATATTGTGCTAAGTAGTGTCATAAAACCCTTTCTTTGGGGTACCATGGATTGCAGCAATAGCAAGCCATGCCACTATATTAGAACAGTTCGTTTGAATTAGCATCTCTCGTTCGCAAGCTCACGGGGAAAAAAACGCTAAACCACACGAGCAGTTCAGCTACAGTACCTAGTATCTTCTACCACTCGCTACCCGCCTATTGGCGTTTCGCTAGATTATAAGAATCGTTCAGCTAGAGTAACTCATGAGTAACTACTACCGCTCACTGACCCGCCTGCCGGCGCGCGGCGTTTCGCTAGACTGCAAACTGAAGTTCTACGAAATGATTATCGCTGTTTTAGTGAAAGAGTTTAGGAGTTCTACCGAGATGGTTTTAGCGAAACCCGTACCGCTAAAATTGCGAAACGAATCGCTGTCACAGAACTAGGGGTTGAGTTTCGTTTAATTGGGCCAAATTTTCGCTAAAACGTCTTCAAATTTCTTTCAGTGACTGTTTTGAAGTGAGTAAATTACATAAAAATTATTTGAATAAAACTTTCATTTATATAAGTAAAATTTACAATTGACAAAATAAAATTCACTTTCTAAAACGTGAAAATTACAATTTAAAATGAAGAGAAAATCACATTTATGAGGTAACTTTTGAATTTACCATCTATAGTGATTTTTACCATTTCAGCTGATGGTGATTTTCACAATTCCGTTAAAGGTGATTTTCCCCTTTCTTGAAAAGGTGATTTTCTCTTGTAAAGGTAATTATAGCAAGTCCTTTATAAGGTTATTTTCGCTAAATGGAAAGGTAATTTTCACCCTTAACTCTTAAGTGTTACATGGTGAATACTACCATTTCACTAATGGTGAATACTACAATATTTCCAGTCACTATATTTGTTTGGTGAATTACACATTTAAAAGGCTGTCCCCAGTTTTTGGCGATTTTCTACTGAATATAAGGTGAAAAACATCCGAAATTAAAGTAATATTCACATTCTATTTTTCTCAGTGCAGTTCTGTAAAATATTGAATTAAAAACACCTTTTAACATATCTGTTGCAGCAAACTTACACACTTATTCCTCTATTCTTATGAAGCTTACAGAAGCATGTGACATGTTGAATTATATATGTTTTTTGTTTGAGATTCGCTGAGTATGCAGGCCTGCTGCTACGGAAGTATTTTATGCTTCGACCCAGGTTCGGTGCAGGGAGTCCAGTGAATATAGGCGAAAAACACACTAAAAAGGAAAAAAATGCAAGCAAAAATGTTTTTGCTGGAAAATGTGCACCAAGACGTCCTGAGTCAAAACCCAAGTTTTCTACTTCGGGTCAGGTGAGCTAACTCCGCCATCTTGGAAAATGGCGGCCATGTTTGAAATACTTTTATCGGCATGAAATCCACAAAAGTTATCCGATTTCGACAAACTTTGGTAGGAATGTGTAAAATTGGGTATTCTATTAGAGAACAATCGCATAAATTTTATTTTTTACTATTTTAATGGTTTTTTGCAACTTTTATGAAAAAAACATGTTTTTTTCGTTTTTTTTTAAAAGCTATGAAGTTAACTGTTAATTTATGGATATTTCTGAAAAGTACGTAAAATTACGAACAATTTGGTATGTTCAACTTGTATTTTACTGTTTTTACTTTTTATATAATCAAAAAAATAAGATAGGCCCGCATTACACTATCAAATATTTTATAAAAGTTCTATTATAAAAGATTTGATTTGACCAATCAAAAATCAAGTCAGCTGATTTTCAAAACAAAATCTTTAATTCTGATTGGACGAATAAATCTTTTATAAAAGAATCTTTTATAAAATATTTGATAGTGTAATGCGGGCCATATTTTTATGCAATTTTTTAAAAAGTGCTAAAAAATTAAAATTATCCAAATTTAGTTTTGTGTGGTAGATAGTGTTCATTGAGGGGTTCTGAGTCAAAACCCAAGTTTTCTACTTCCGGTCAGGTGAGCTAAATCCGCCATCTTGAAAAATGGCGGATATGTTAGATTTACTTAAATCATCATAAAATCCACAAAAGTCATCCGATTGTGATAAAATTCGGTAGGGATGTGTATAACTATGGCCACTACGTAATACTACAGAATAACAAGCATATTTTATCATTTGAAGGGGTCCCCCGTAAAACGTTCTAAACGATAAAAACCTAGTTTTGAGTAATCAAGGGTTGAAAAGTTGAATTATAAAATTTACGGTTCTTTTAAGGTTAGAACTTATAATCATGTATAATATTTTAACACCCTATTTATAACATCATAATGTAGCATTATATTGAATTTTTACCTGCCATCAAGCATTTTAAAACCTTTTACGTGTTTTTTATGAGTTATAACGTTCTAAATGACTGGCGCTTGGAACGTTTTCTGACGGACTGCCTTTCTACTTTGGAAGAAAACATGAGGGAGAGTAGGAATATCAACAGAAACAAAAATAAAACTGAATATAAAACAATTTTATTGATGTAAAAGTACAGAAACGTAATGTTGTTAATAAAACGTGATGCGTCAATTTGCTAAAAGTTATCCACATGTGGTGCTTAAAACGTTATTCTACCCACCTCTTTTGGGGGAAATTTCCAGGCCTTGGCTTCTTATTTTTTGAAATATAGGGTAATCCAACTTTTCTATATTCAATCCTGGTCTTATCCTTCCACTTTCCAATTTTTTACTTCACGTCTTTGATTTTTATTTACGCGATTTTGGTCCTTGGGTGACAGCGCAACGACCGACGGGGATTTCATCTTTAGGCGAATAGAACGTTATTACCCAGAAAGTCCGTGCAGTCTCGCGAAGCACGCAAACTTTGACAGACGAAATCAGGGCTACCAACTCAAATATCTTCAAAACAAAATATGCCACGGTGTAGCTCATGTCCTGGAGAACCTTTTTCACTGAATATCTCCGATTTTGAAATGTTGTCGCTTAGAACGTTTTAAGGGGGACCCCTTCATTTTATATGTTTTTTATAATATTTATGAAAAAATTAGGTTTTTTTACATTTTTATTTCGAAATTAACACCAAACATAAAAAACATGGATGTTTTTGAAAAGTACATACAATTACAAACAATTTGGTATATCCAACCTTTACTATGCTGTTTTAGCGAATTTCCCCTATAGGGAAGAAGCTATTACCGTAGGTCTCATGGTAAGACCTAAGCTCGGGACCACTATAACTTTTCGTTTTGGGGCCCCCAGAAGCAAAAAACACTATTCGTTCGAATTTGTATATATATATATATATATATATATATATATATGTGTGTGTGTGTCTGTAAGCACGATAGCTGCCGCAAAAATGATCCGATCTTTATGAAATTTGGTACGGACATGTAAAGTGGTAATCAATTGGACGAGTTCGTGAACCAGCCTGATCGGACCACCGGAAGGGGGGGTAAAGGGGGATAACCCCCCCAAAAATGGGTTTTTTGAGTTTTTTACATAGAAAAATAAAATTTATCGAATTTTTGTGGGCACCATTGAATTCAGCTAAAAAAAACAAACAATTTAGTATTTTGAAACACTGCTCTATGTCCATTGGTTACCGAGATATTGAAAGTGGTAAACACAGTACGTTGTCCCAATGTTAACCTTATGGGAAATAAGAAAAATTCTATATCTCGCTTATTTCTCAACATATCTCAATAAAACTTGGTAAATGGTTTCTTCTAGTTCAGATCTACTAAATATTGAATTAAAACCACCCAGTTTTAATACACCTGTAGCAGCACACCTGCATTCTCATTCCCCATGTTATTCTTATGGAGCTTACAAAAACATGTCAAATCTCGCTATGTTGGATTGAAATATGTTGTTTTGCATTTGAAATTCGCTGAGTATGCAGGTCTGCTGCAACGGGGGTATTTAGTTTTTAAATAGCACAAAAATATAAATTTTAAGGTGTGTTTTTCAAAAAAATGTTAAAAAATAAAAATTTTGCAAATCAAGGTTTATGTGGTAGAAAATATTCGCAAAGGTGTTCTAAGTCAAAAACCAAGTTTTCTACTTCCGGTCAGGTGAGCTAAATCCGTCATCTTGAAAAATGGGTATATGTTTGATTTACTTAAATCATCATAAAATCCACAAAAGTCATCCGATTGTGATAAACTTCGGTAGGGATGTGTATGACTGTGGCCACTACGTAATATTGAAGGAATAACAAACATATTTTATATGTTTTTTTATAATTTTATGAAAAAAATTTAGTTTTTTAGCGAATTTCCTTTAAGGAATAAGCTATTACGGTAGTACTCATGGTAAGACCTAAGTCCGAGACCATGTTAACTTTACATTTTGGGGTCCCCAGAAGCAAAAAACACCATTCGTTCGAATTTTTTTATATATATCTATATATATATCTATATATCTATATATATATCTATATATATATCTATATATATATCTATATATATATCTATATATATATCTATATATCTATATATATATCTATATATATCCATATATCTATATATATATCTATATATATGTCTGTTAACACGATAGCAGCCGTAAATATGGTCCGATCTTAATGAAATTTGGTACAGACGTTTAAAGTGGTAATCACTCGGACGAGTTCGTGAACCAGCCCAATCGGACCACCGGAAGGGGGGGGTAAAGGGGGATAAACTCCCCCAAAAATGGGTTTTTTGAGTTTTTCACTTAGAAAAATAAAATTTATCAAATTTTTGTTGGCACCATTGAAGTCAGCTAAAAAAAACAAACAATTTAGTATTTTGAATTACTGCTCTATGTCCATTGGTTACCGAGATATTGAAAGTGGTAAAAACAGTACGTTGTCTCAATGTTAACCTTATGGGAAATAAGTAAAATTCTATATTTCGGTTATTTCTCAACATATCTTGATAAAACTTAGTAAATGGCTTCTTCTAGTTCAGATCTACTAAATATTGAATTAAAACCAACCAGTGTAAACATACCTGTAGCAGCAAACCTGCATACTCATTCCCCATGTTATTCTTAAGGAGCTTACAAAAACATGTCAAATCTCGCTATGTTGGATTGAAATATGTTGTTTTGCACTTGAAATTTGCTGAGTATGCAGGTCTGCTGCAACGGGGGTATTTATATTTTTATTTCGAAATTAACACCAAACATAAAAACCATGGATGTTTTTGAAAAGTACATACAATTACAAACAATTTGGTATATTCAACCTTTCCTATGCTGTTTTAGCGAATTTCCTCTATAGGGAAGAAGCTATTACCGTAGGTCTCATGGTAAGACCTAAGCTTGGGACCACTATAACTTTTCGTTTTGGGGCCCCCAGAAGCAAAAAACACTATTCGTTCGAATTTGTATATATATATATATATATCTATATATATATATATATATATGTGTCTGTAAGCACGATAGCGGCCGCAAAAATGATCCGATCTTTATGAAATTTGGTACGGACATGTAAAGTGGTAATCAATTGGACGAGTTCGTGAACCAGCCTGATCGGACCACCAGAAGGGGGGGTAAAGGGGGATAAACCCCCCAAAAATGGGTTTTTTAAGTTTTTTACATAGAAAAATAAAATTTATCAAATTTTTGTGGGCACCATTGAATTCAGCTAAAAAAAACAAACAATTTAGTATGTTGGAACACTGCTCTATGTCCATTGGTTACCGAGATATTGAAAGTGGTAATCACAGTACGTTGTTCCAATGTTAACCATATGGGAAATAAGTAAAATTCTATATCTCAACATATCAACATATCTTATTTCTCAACATATCTCAATAAAACTTGGTAAATGGCTTCTTCTAGTTCAGATCTACTAAATATTGAATTAAAACCACCCAGTTTTAATATACCTGTAGCAGCACACCTGCATTCTCATTCCCCATGTTATTCTTATGGAGCTTACAAAAACATGTCAAATCTCGCTATGTTGGATTGAAATATGTTGTTTTGCATTTGAAATTCGCTGAGTATGCAGGTCTGCTGCAACGGGGGTATTTAGTTTTTAAATAGCACAAAAATATAAATTTTAAGGTGTGTTTTTCAAAAAAATGTTAAAAAATAAAAATTTTGCAAATCAACGTTTATGTGGTAGAAAATATTCGCAAAGGTGTTCTAAGTCAAAAACCAAGTTTTCTACTTCCAGTCAGGTGAGCTAAATCCGTCATCTTGAAAAATGGGTATATGTTTGATTTACTTAAATCATCATAAAATCCACAAAAGTCATCCGATTGTGATAAAATTCGGTAGGGATGTGTATGACTATGGCCACTACGTAATATTGAAGGAATAACAAACATATTTTATATGTTTTTTTATAATTTTATGAAAAAAATTAGGTTTTTTTATATTTTTATTTCGAAATTAATATCAAACATAAAAACCATCGATGTTTTTGAAAAGTACATAAAATTACAAACAATTTGGTATATTCAACCATTGCTACGTTGTTTTTAGTTTTTAAATAACACAAAAATATATATTTTAAAGTGTTTTTTTTCAAAAAAAAAGTTAAAAAGTAAAAATTTTGCAAATCAACGTTTATGTGGTAGAAAATATTCGCAAAGGTGTTGTAAGTCAAAAACCAAGTTTTCTACTTCCGGTCAGGTGAGCTACATCCGCCATCCTTAAAAATGGCGTATATGTTTGATTTACTTAAATCAGCATAAAATCCACAAGAGTTATCTGATTGTGATAAAATTCGGTAGGGATGTGTATAACTATGCCTACTACGTAATAATAAATTAATAACAAGCATTTTTATCATTTTATATGTTTTTACAATTATTATGAAAAAATTAGGTTTTTTACATTTTTATTTTGAAATTTACAAAAAAATAAAAACCATGGATGTTTTTGAAAAGTACATAAAATTACAAACAATGTGGTATATTCAACCAAAACTATGCTGTTTTAGTTTTCAAATAACACAACAAATAAAATAAATGGGGCTTGGATGATTCATTAAGACCTCTACATTGTGGCACCTAAAAAAAGGACATATTTGATTATTTGAAAATTTAACAATTCATAACATAGGCTTTTAGGTTAATTTTTTGATAACAATCTCTCTGCTGTTTTGGTTTTAAATTCCATGAAGTAAAAAATGTATATATAAGACATATATGTTACCAGTAAATCATTAAAAGTGTTTCATATATTTTGTTTCAACCTTGGTGGTTTTAAAGGAATTTGTATAAAAGGTAATACACTTTTGTCATGTCTCATATTTCATAATATTATTTTTAACTCACTATAAACCCTTATCAATACGCCTTAAAAAACGCCAACACTACACATAATATAAAACTTTAATAAATAAATAAATACTTGTACTTCATATTACAATTGGTCCATTAGCTTTACAATTCTTTGCAAATTCATTTAATTTATTTACACGTAACAAGATCGGTGATAAATCAATACTTTTAATAAAATTAAATAAAAATAAGTTGCAATAAATATCTAAGCCTCGATCAAAAGGGACTCCAATTAACACATGAACAACAAATTACTATACAACGATAAAGAACAAAATTAAACATAGATACATATTGAGATTTCATGTTCTTTGTCATTTTATATCTATAAGTCTGTATCTTATGTTATTAATTTTAGAATGTCAGTTATTTATTATCAGCTGGGTGTGTTGTTATGTTGTGATCAAAAGATGTAAAGATTATGTAAGTAGGAAAGATTATTAAAAGGTTTTTTCAGTTTTTGTTAAGTGTTTTATTAAACAGTTATTTATTTAACTGAATAATAATAATAATAATAATAATAATAACGAATTATTTAATGATTTGAATTAATTAATCAGTTTTTGTAGAATCACACGGCACCTCTGATCATATGTTTTATGATGGTAACAGTTTCGCGGTTCAAATTATCTGATTAACTTATTAATGTAATATGAGTTTTGTTTTTACTGAAGTCAATAAATGAAATATTTGTTTTGTTTTTGTAAACATTAAATATGATATATTTGTAAATATAAATTATGGAGTTTAATAAACTACAAATAGGGCTATTTGACGGTAAGAACTGGTCAACTTGGAAGTATAAGGTATGCATAGTCCTCAGAGGCATACCTGGAGCTCTGGATATTGTAGAAGGAAATCTGCAGAAGCCAAAGAAGCCAAATTCAGATGCTGGAGAAGAGGAAAAAGCTAGGTATGAGCTGGATTTAGCTAAATTTACTTCAGTTGATAGACAGGCACTCATATTAAAAACATCTAATATGATGGAAGAAACACTTGAGAAAATTATGCGCTTCTCAAATGCCAGAGATGTTTGGCTAGAGTTACATAGGCTGTATGATGGTGTATCTGAGGATAAAGCTTATGATTTATGTTTAGAATTCTTTAGGTACAAAAGAGATTCTAATGATGATATTTCTAGCCACTTATCTAAACTGAAAATCCCTACCGAATTTTATCACAATCGGATGACTTTAGTGGATTTTATGATGATTTAAGTAAATCAAACATATCCGCCATTTTTCAAGATGGCGGATGTAGCTCACCTGACCGAAAGTAGAAAACTTGGTTTTTGACTTAGAACCCCTTTGCGAATATTTTCTACCACATAAACGTTAATTTGCAAAATTTTAATTTTTTAACATTTTTTTGAAAAAAACACATTAAAATTTATATTTTTTTGTGTTACTTAAATACTAACAACAGCATAGTAAAGGTTGAATATACCAAATTGTTTGTAATTTTATGAACTTTTCAAAAACATCCATGGTTTTTATGTTTTGTGTTAATTTCAAAATAAACATGTAAAAAACCCCAATTCTTTTCAAAAAAATTATAAAAAACATATAAAATGATAAAATATGCTTGTTATTCCTTTATTATTACGTAGTGGCCATAGTCATACACATCCCTACCGAATTTTATCACAATCGGATGACTTTTTTGAATTTTATGATGATTAAAGTAAATCAAACATATACCCATTTTTCAAGATGGCAGATTTAGCTCACTTGACCAGAAGTAGAAAACTTGGTTTTTGACTTACAACACCTTTGCGAATATTTTCTACCACATAAACGTTGATTTGCAAAATTTTTATTTTTTAACATTTTTTTGAAAAACACCCTTTAAAATTTATATTTTTGTGTTATTTAAAAACTAAAAACAGCATAGTAAAGGTTGAATATACCAAATTGTCTGTAATTTTATGTAATTTTCAAAAACATCCATGGTTTTTATGTTTGGTGTTAATTTTGAAATAAAATATAAAAAACCTAATTTTTTCATAAAAATTATAAAAAAAACATATAAAATGATAAAATATGCTTGTTTTTCCTGTAGTATTACTTAGTGGCCATAGTTATACACATCCCTACCGAATTTTATCACAATCGGATGACTTTTGTGGGTTTTATGATGATTTAAGTAAATCAAACATATCCGCCATTTTTCAAGATGGCGGATTTAGCTCACCTGACCGGAAGTAGAAAACTTGGGTTTTGACTCAGAACCCCTCAATGAACATTTTCTACCACACAAAACCAAATTTGGATAATTTTAGCGAATTTCCCCTCTAGGGAAGAAGCTATTACGGTAGGTCTCATGGTAAGACCTAAGCCCAAGACCGTGATAACTTTTCGTTTTGGGGCCCTCAGAGGCAAAAAACACCATTCGTTCAAATTTCTAGATATATATATATATATATATATATATAGATCTATATATATATATATATATATATATATATATATATATATATATATATGTGTCTGTAAGCACGATAGCGCTCGCAAAAATGGTCCGATCGGAATGAAATTTGGCACAGGTGTGTGAAGTAGTAACTATTCGGATGAGTTCAAAAACCAGCCCGATCGGACCACTGGAAGGGGGGGTAAAGGGGGATAAACTCCCCCAAAAATGGGTTTTTTTGGTTTTTCACATAGAAAAATAAAATTAATTGGATTTTGGTTTGCACCATTGAATTCAGCTCGAAAAAACAAACAATTTAGTATTTTGAATCATTGCTCTATGTCTATTGGTTACCGAGATATTGAAAGTGGTAAACACCAGTACGTTGTCCCAATGTTAACCTTATGGGGAATAAGTAAAATTCTATACCTCGCTTATTTCTCAACATATCTTAATAAAACTTGGTTTGTGGCTTCATCTACATAAAATGTAACGTTTAGTAGTCTAAAATCTCCGATATTTCCATTTTCGTGGCAGCAAACCTGCATACTCATTCCCCATGTTATTCTTATGGAGATTACAAAAACATGTCAAATCTCGCTATGTTGGATTGAAATATGTTCTTTTGCATTTGAAATTCGCTGAGTATGCAGGTCTGCTGCAACGGGGGTATTAATTTTTTAGCACTTTTAAAAAAATTGCATACAAATATCTTATTTTTTTTATTATATAAAAAGTAAAAACAGTAAAATACAAGTTGAATATACCAAATTATACCAAAAATATACCATAAATTAACAGTTAACTTCATAAATCTTTTAAAAACGAAAAAAACACGGGTTTTTACATAAAAGTTGCAAAAAACCATTAAAATAGTAAAAAATAAAATTTATGCGATTGTTTTCTAATAGAATACCCAATTTTACACATTCCTACCAAATTTTGTCGAAATCGGATAACTTTTGTGGATTTTATGTCGATAAAAGTATTTCAAACATGGCCGCCATTTTCCAAGATGGCGGAGTTAGCTCACCTGACCCGAAATAGAAAACTTGGGTTTTGACTCAGGACGACTTGGTGCACATTTTCCAGCAAAAACATTTCTGCTTGCATTTTTTCCTTATTAAAACCTAATTTCACTGGACTAATGCGGAACATGTGGCTGTGTGCATGGAGCGCCAACAAAGGAGGGGCACCAGCGAAGCTGGCGCGGTGTAGTGTCCTTATAGCGGCGCCCGTGGGGTAGTTTCAGATAATTCAAAGTGCTAAACTTGTGTTTCTGTAATGGTTGCTGGTGCCCAGGAAACCTTATAAAACTGTTCAACTTGGCTGCGTTTGCCAGCGCCCTTCGAACCTTTTGAGGGAATTTCCCCTATAAGGAAGAAACTATTACCGTAGATCTCGTGGTAAGACCTAAGCCCAAGAGCCATGATAACTTTTCATTTTTGGGCCCCCAGAAGCAAAAAACACCACTTGTTCGAATTTATACATACATATATATTAGGGGTGTGCGAGTAGTGATTTTTGAAGTCGAGTCGAGTTGAGTTTTGAAAAATACCCGCGAGTTTCGAGCTTTTTTCGAGTCGAGTTTTTTTAAAGTTTATAATATAATAGTAATAGTCATCATGTTTCTACATAATGGCAAAAAATTATTATCATTACTCAAATACAAATTACAATTTTGAGGTAATTAAACTTAAAAGAGTTACTGAACTAAGAGCAGATATACAAATAAATGATACCAAAAAAAGAAAGAAAACCTTTTACTTAACTCACAAAAATTCTTGATTTGATGTATTTTTAAAGCCTAGCTTGTATTTAAGGCTTACCTGGGTTTTGAAATGAAATGAAAACACTGACTATAAGCCATGACCAATTACCTGACTCAATACCTGACTCAATTCATGATTAAACTATTTCCTGTCAACAAAAAATGGCCGTAATATTCTTTCGCACGTACCGATTTTGGGTACACGGCGGGAGTAACTAATTGACTCGAACTTTCGAGTATTTTGCAATAAGCCGAGTCGAGTCGAGTAGTGTATACTCGGCTCGAAATAAGCTCGATTCTCGAGTACTCGCACACCCCTAAATTGATTACCACTTTACATGTCTGTGCCAAATTTCATAAAAATCGGACCATTTTCACGGCCGCTATCGTGCTAACACACACACACACACACACACACACACACACACACATACGTGAAAATAGGTCGAAACGAGATCCATATAAAATTCCAGCTGTCCGAGATCCGGCCGAAGGAGTGGTTTTTCAAAGAAAACACGTGATACTTTTTCAATTGGAAGTCTCTAATACCTGCTTATCATAAACAATTTCTGATTATGTTAAAAATAAGAATATGATTTTTCACATACCAAGTGAGATCCGGTATGTAAGTCGAAGTGAGATCCGCCTTAACCTTGAAACTGGCTCCCGTACACTGCTTATAAAATGTCACAGTCGAACTGAGATCCGGCGGTTTTCCAATCTAAATGGACTTTGTTTGACATTGCCATTGCTTACCATGTTGGAAGTGTCAGGTGTGCAATTCAGAGGAACGAGTTTAGAGCCGTTCGGCACATCCCGCCAAGCTTCCTCCCTATGCACGCCAGTTTTCGTTTATCTGCGACACTAGCGGCGATTTTAGGAACAAATCAGTGCACATTTTGTGATGTAGGGTTTCGCGCGGACCCATTTAGCGCCCTTATTTTTTTACATTTCCATACTATGCGATATTATTTAAATAAATAATACTTTAAAATGCTGGAATTGCTTTTTTTATTTTTTTAAAGGTCATAAAACACGATACCTATATTATAGTCAAAGGTTGACTATTTAAAATTGATTATAGAAACAAAACTATTTAAGTTATCGAAATATCAAATAGCAATTCTAGTAGTTTGGTCATTTCCCTTTACAACTATATTGAATTAAAAATTTTCCCTTACCTCATGGGGCGTCTACATGGGTCCGCGTGAGAGCTTTTTTTTTATAATTTTTGGCTGGGTTGGGAGGACTCCTAAGTCACAGGACCGTTCGCTGAATATGCAGCCTTTCGCTCCAACTGCCATATCACACTCAGCACTTTGAGCAGTTCCAATGTTGTTTATATATAATCATATTCAGTATAAAAATTAATTGTAATCAGTACGTCTTTTAATTAAATAAAATTATGAAAACTCAATTATATAGAAAATTTAAAATACAATACTTAAGGAAAAACTATTCTACAACGTTTTTATTATTGGAAATCACTACTAAGTAGTCAATAAAATAAGGAAAACCACAATTAGATTTTTTTACATAATTAATTCATAGAATTATTTCCTTAGATTATTGGATGATTAATTAAAAACAAATGACTTAAAAATAAGAATGAGTGTTTTAAGATTTATTTCTGGGACCAGTGATGAGGCCCAAACCCTATCGTGGGTGTGATGAGGCCCCAGCCCCAGCACCTATCATGGGTGTGATGAGGCCCTAGCCCCAGCACCTATCATGGGTGTGATGAGGCCCCAGCCCCAGCACCTATCATGGGTGTGATGAGGCCCCAGCCCCACCACCTATCATGGGTGTGATGAGGCCCCAGCCCCAGCACCTATCATGGGTGTGATGAGGCCCCATCCTCAGCACCTATCATGGTTGTGATGAGGCCCCAGCCCCAGCACCTATCATGGGTGTGATGAGACCCAGCCCCAGCACCCATCATGGGTGTGATGAGGCCCCATCCATGGGCGGATCCAGCCGGTTGAAAAGGGGGGGCTGGAGACCAATTCGGGGGGTCTGGGGACACAAGCATTTACATTATAAATGCTTAAAAACCTCTATTTTACGCTATTTAAAACCCTGAGAATCACACCTGAAAATATTGTAGAAAGCTAATGGATTTAAATATATTTCATCAACATAACATAAAATCCAACAGATTTTTACCTTGATTTTCCTGAAGGTCTTGTGATGATATGTAGCCTTCAGGCAAATCAAGGTAAAAAAATCTTTAATACAGGTCTTGTCACTGGGTTAAAAAACATAATGAAATCCAAAATATTTTATTGAAACTTCCACATTTTGAACGTATTTGATAATAAATATTAATCTCAGAAAAGTCTTTACTTTTGTCAACTGTCTAAACTTTTTTTACACATCTATGAAAAATAATCATACTTTCGGCTGGGATTCAAAGACATCTGAATTAGTTTCGACAATTGAATCAATGGGCGAAACCACAAATTGTAGCAGACCAATGTGGCCGACAATATGAACAATCATCACTGTCACACCTTATAGCAAGTTAGCCTATATCTTTCCATTAACCGCTATCAGTGAATACCTAAGATTCATTTTTAAACCCAATTAATTGCAAGTTAGCAATTCCAAAAATGCCGTTTATCAGCGATCGGTAAATACGCGCGATCGTTTTTCACGGCGATTGCGAGTTTCGTAAAGCAACATCGACCGTTAATCCGCGATCGGCAATAACGCGGCCGTTCGCGAATTTCGTAAAGCTATATTTGCCGTTTATTCTCGGTCGGCAAATACGCGAGATCATTTTTTTACGGCCGATCGCGAGTTTCGTAAAGCTAGTTCGGCCGTTAATCCGCGATCGACAGATACGCGCTAGCGTATTTCGCGGCCGCTCGCGAAGAGCAAAAATCTATTTTTGCCCTTCATCCACGACAGGCAAATACGCGCGATGGTTTTCACGGCCAATCAAGAGATTTGCAAGGCCGCATTTATTTGCCGTTTATTTACGATCGGCAAATACGCACGATAGTTTTTAACGGACGATCGTGAGTATCGTGAGTTTCGCAAAACTGGATTTACCGTTTATTCGCGATCGGAAAATACGCGAGATGGTTTTCCGCGGCCGATCGCGAGTCTTGCGAAGCTCAACCTGCTGTTTAGTTGAGATCGCTAAAACGATCCCGTCCCGAAAATTTCCCGAAGTAAATCGAAAATCGGGAATTTAATTTTCCCGAAAATTTCCCGAAATTTCGGGACCCGACCATCCCTACCGTACATCTTTACTATATTATGTCTTATCCTAAAGGGGGGGGCTGCAGCTCCCACAGCCCCCCCCAGATCCGCCCATGCCCCATCCCCAGCACCTATCATGGGTGTGATGAGGCCCCAGCCCCAGCACCTATCATGTGTGTGATGGGGCCCCAGCTCTAGCACATATCATGGGTGTGATGAGACCCCAGCACCTATCATGGGTTTGATTAGGTTCCAACGCCTAAAATGGGTGTGATGAGGCCCCAACACCTACAGTACAATAGGTTTGATTAGGCCCGAGCACCTATAATGGGTGTGTTGAGCCCCCAATACCTGACATGGATGTGATAAGTCCCCCCCCCCCTACTTTCCTAAAGGACTTAAAAAGGACCGTATGTAGGCGTGCCCCACAGCATTTTTGCTGGGCTAGTGTTTTAGCCAATCATAATTTTAAGTTATAGGCCCATTACGTTTTTATAAAATTAAATAATGTTTATTTACCAAATTTACAAACAACTGAATAGCGTAAAAAATCAATAGTCAATGAAAGATTTATATTTTGTAATTTTAATCATGTTACTTACTTCAGCTATTAAAAACACTCCTTTTTCATGGTTATGAGTTAAGACAAGGAAAAAATAAATCAATTATGTGGATAAGTTTTAATAAAGATACACAACGTTTACAGTTGTCACTTATGAACACAAAAAAGTAGAAATAAAAAAGTACAATTTGTTTAACATTATAGCATAAAGACTACTTCTTGAAATAAAACTGACTTTCTGTTAATTAGTATATTTCGCAACAAGGGCCGAAAATGAGGTTTTATAGGCTCGAGATCGTGTTTCAAATTCGAGACGATGTCGAGAATTTGAAACGATCGAGAGCTGCAAAACCCTTTCGGCCGAGGTGCGAACGCTATTTTTTACCACACTACACAACGAAATATACCCCAAATAATAAAAAAACTGATTATTAGTTGACTCACTTGAAAACAAAACACAGCTATGAAAATCATATGATCGCAACTATCCTGTCTTGAACGCCGTATAATTATGTGATGTTCTGACGTTGTTTCAAGCAAATAAACGATCAGCTGACTTTCGGCCCTAGGGCCCCAAACGTTTTCGGTCCTGTGGCGGCAAACAGTGTGTTTCGGTCCGAGTTTGACGTTTGTAAAACAGGTGATTTTGTCGTAGTTTGGTGAAAAAGAGGTTTAGGACAAGTTAATAAAAAGTGAAAGATTTAAAAACGTTTTTAAAGTATTTTATAACAAGGTTTTTGAAGTGTAAAAACATCACCAACTGACATGCACTTATCCCAGTAATAAACCAATAATTTTTTATTAGTAAATTACAATGCTAAACAGGTTTCTTTTAAAAGACAATTAAATTTATGTTAAGAAAATGTAATAGCTAAATATAAAACGACTCTACTCTTAGTAAGCGGCTGCTAGCCGATGAAGATATAAATAAATGGCATAAATTATGTACGGTGAGTTATTTCCACATTTATTCAAATATCAATCCCAAACCACCCCAAAACGTTATCGGGTAGTATTTCATTTTGAGTGGGCGGCCATTTTCATCCACAGTGTTGGATAGATTTTTTACCAAGTGAAAAGGTGGTGTACAAATCATCCTGAACTGGCAACTGGTATAAAGGAATGGCTGCTTCGCGTCCCGCGAAGATGGATTACAGATCGTTCTTTATTGGTGGATTCGTACAAGGTCAGAAGGGATCTCAGAACGACCGTCTGGGTGTGTATGACCGGTGTGCGTAGTCGACGCTAGCGCGACGTGGTGCCAGTTTTCAGAACTACATACACACGCACTCTATGGAAAAATCAAGCTAAGTGAGATCCGACCACCTTCGAATTGTTTCGAGGTGATTCGGCTATTTCCGTGATCCTTACAACCTCAGGATGACCAATCAGAGGCTTTGGCGAAACGAGATCCACCCCCCCGGATCTCAGTGCGCCAACGGATCTCACTGTGCCGTTGTGCATACATATGGCGGATCTCGTATCGCCACATTAGTAAGAGCACACACACACACACACACACACACACACACACACACTCACACAAGTATATATATTTATTGATTTAATCTACTTATATTTATATAAAAATTCAAACGAATGGCGTTTTTTTTGTTTCTGGGGGGCCCAAAATGAAAAATTATCATGGTCTTCTTACCATGAGCCCTTCGGTGATATAGCTCCTTGGGAAATTCGCTAATAATAAAATACTATAAAAAATCAATAAAACGCATACTACTTCAAGAAAATTCATTTAATTAATTTTTACTAATTTACGAAGTACATTTGTGATTTTACGATACATTAGTGAATTAACTATGTACATTGTTTATTTAAAGTCATGAGCAATATACGAGTTGTAAAACTTACTATAAATAAATTCCACAAGGTAGTTAAATTTAGATGGTTATTTTTGTCTTAAAGGGAGTAAAATGCAATCAGATAGTTTCACGAGTAAAATTAATTGTTGTCTGAATCTTCCTGCTGAAGACAAATAAATGTAGTTACTCCCTTAATTCACTCAACATACCCTTCCTGCAGTAATAAACAAAATATCCATCCTTTGAAAATCAATTTTTTTCTAAAATTTTAACATATTAATTAATTATTAAGTTTGTTTTGTTTTGTTATCAGCGTCTGTAATCCGGGTAGCTGTAACCATCCTTGCATATCCATGCTTGGTAGGTTATTGTTGCAGCATTCTTGCAAGCTTAATACGAGTGCCTGTATCCGTCCTGTATATTAATTACGGAGCTTAATCAATGGCTGTAACATTTTAGCATGTTTTCACGACCAAAATTTTACAAAATTCGATTTTTTTAATTTATTTCAATAATATTAGGTGGGAGACAAAGTGATCACACTCAACTTCCGGTAGGAGACAAAGTATTATTTTACTAACTAATTAAAATAAATTGCTTTTAAACGTAGTAGGTGGGGGGTAAATATTTTTAATGCTTCTGATGAGTGATCATTTTCGCTTTAATATTATAAAGTTTAATTCAATAGTTTTCTTTAATACATCATTTTCATAATGTCTTTTTCAATATCTCACAAAGCTAATGATTTCATAATGATATTATGCTTCTTGGAAAGATACCAAATATCATAAACATTGAGATAAAAAGTATTCATTACATTGATCTGTGAGCAGATAACGATACAGTTAGATAACAACCTTGGTGTTGGTCAATGGCCAGATCTCGCGGGGCAGGACTGCCAACTGTCCGGCGATAATTTCCCCGTTGTTCTACTCCACTCAGTTCCTCAGCAAGCCTGTTTCAATTCTTAGTTTATTTTTGCTTGTGACAAGTTGTTATCCAATATGACCACAATAAAACCACATTCTATTTATATAGGCCTGTTAATTTGAAAGTTCATCTGAGGCTTTATATTTGCTATACCTGTGATTAGTGCTCTAGATTTTGAGGAAGATTAGAGAAAACGATTTCGCCATGTCGAGAACTGGATTGGTGCTGTTCTGTGTATTAGGCCACGCCTTCTCAGCTGAAATTCTCGCCGTATTCCCCCACACCGGGAAGAGTCACTTCGACGTGTTTGAACCTCTGATACTCGCACTAGCTGAGAGAGGGCACCGGGTGACCGTCATCAGCTTCTACCCTCAGAAAACACCTGTGGCCAACCTCACAGACATCAGCTTGGTAGGCCTCGTGCCACTGCGGCTTAACCAAGTGCAATTCGACCAAGTCGAAAATCCGTTTACGGACTTCATCTCAATGTCAAACATGGGGTTGGAAATGTGTGAAAAAATATTGACCTCCACAGCAGTCCGAGATTTTTTGCAATCCAACACCAAAGTGGATCTAATAATTAATGAATTTTTCAACACAAACTGCTTTTTCAGTCTCGTTTACAAGTACAGAGCGCCGTTTATATCCATCGGTTCCTCCAGTATGAGTCCGGACCAGGAGGACAGAGCGGGTAACCCCTGGCACCCCTCCTACGTCTCCAACCCGGACCTCGGCTACTCCAGCGCCATGAGCCTGCCCCAGCGCGCGATCAACGTCGCCTACTCCCTGGCCACGCGCGCGGTCAGGGCGCACTTCGCGCGGCTCGAGCAGCGAGTGGCGGAGCGACTCCTGGGCCCGCTGCCCCCGCTGGAGGCCGTCGCCCGGGGCGTCAGTGTGGTGCTGGCCAACGCCCACTTCTCCATGCTGAGGCCTCGCCCCACGGTGCCGGGGTTCGTGGAGGTCGGAGGGATACACATCAAACCTGCGCGGCCACTGGTTAGGGTAAGTGTCCTCCTCGAATTAATTCATAAATTTCTTTAAGCAGAACTAAGAATTAATGTTAATAGATCGTTGTCAAAGCAGGATATCGCAACCGGCGGTCCTGCGGGAGCGAAACCCTGGAAAACTTTTCAAAATTAGAACAGGCAATCTACGATACACCAAATCGTCGATGTCGTGTTTGGTGTAGTTCGTTGCGCGGCGTCGGCGTCGCCTTGAGACTGAAGTCAAACTCAAACTTCTCCTTCAAGCCATAATCGAAATTATAGTCCGAGTCAAAATAAATTTGCCTAAGCCCTCTGTAAGTCCAATGCTAAAGCTGACATAAGTCTTACAGACCCTATAATGGGCTGTAATTTAATTTGACCTGTACTGTACTAACTCTTTATGTTTTACTGTTTATATTTCACAGCGATCACAGATCAATGAATTGGCATAATACAATTGAAAACATGAACAGTAGAAAGGTACAATAACGTTTTCTCATTTTGCTATTTTTTTAGTTCGGGCATTTCTAATATTTTTGCTGAGTGCAATACAGACACGGACACGGGCCCAAATATATAAACCGTTCGTACAAAATACTTACTTATGGCAACCATAGCAGGCCTACTACGCTGATTCGCATGTAGCTATCAGATGAAGCAAAGGTTGATAGACCCCAACCCATAAAGATCCTTAAAACGCTTGCCCTCAAAAATTCTTACCAACCCTTAATAGTCCAGTAACTGACCATTTCCCTGGAGAATTTTCTCTGTCACAACCGATTTGCATGAAAATTTGGATTTAGGTTCTACTTACCCTCTACTTCAAAGTTAAAAATGTTTTAAGGGTTGCTTTTCCCAGGGGGTGGGTGCCATCCCTTCTAGGGGGTGAAAATTGTTACATTTAAACTAAGCCCGAAAATGGATATATTGACCTAAAGTCAATACTTTTTGAGATATTCACGATTGAAATTGGCGATTTCCCCCCCCCCCCCAAAAAAACCACTTTTTCAAATGGTTTTCCACAAATAACTCAAAAACTAAGATGTTTAGCGAAAACGTTATAATGAAATAAATTGTAGTGTATAAAAAACAAAGATAATTTATTTTTTGTAAAAAAAAAACAACCGACTTCAAACGCTCTAAAAAGTATGAAATAATTTTATTTTATAAGTCAAATTTTGTAATATCCAAGCTCACGTATTTCAAGTCGGCGCGGCTCTATCAATATATGAAACAATAAACTGTGAGTAGTGATTAATTATCTCAATTTGATCTCAATTATAATAATTGCGGGATAAAATTTCAGTCGTCAACTCGACTGCTTTAAAATACAACATTTTGCTTTAAAATACAAATTTTACAGTATTGTAGACCCAAGACCCACAAGTACATTCTCTAGTCTAAATTTAAAACTCTCCTCTCTTATTCATATGAAATTAACACACAATTTTTATTGTAATGTTACATTCAAGTACCGGTAAGCCATACAACAAATACATACTTCAAATGTTATTAAAACTTCGAGCTATTCTGCCAAGAAGATACATAACTAAGATGCAATATAGAGCTGCGCCGACTTGAAATACGTGAGCTTGGATATTACAAAATTTGACTTATAAAATAAAATTATTTCATACTTTTTAGAGCGTTTGAAGTCGGTTGTTTTTTTTTACAAAAAATAAATTATTTCATACTTTTTAGTGGACGTTTTTGTCTTCTATGTTTGATTTCGATTTATTCAATAATAGTTGTAGGATACCATTAATACTCCACTCCAGTTCATTTCGCTGATGACTCAATCACTTAATAGATTTCTAAACTGTACTACTGTATTTGCTGAACTCATTTTTTGGACAGGTTAGAACAGTCTATTGTACAGCGAAGTCTCAGGTAAATGACAATGTATATAGTACACATTATAATTTGTTATAGTCTCCACGTCTCTAGCTATTTATTACTTATGCGCTATGCATATGGCCACATGTTTGTAAACATCTCATTTTATAAGGGATTTTAAAAGCCTATACATGGGCTTTACAGATCAGTCCTATATGGGCCAAATACATTACTGGCAAATTCTCAGCTTAATAGGTTCGTAATTTTCACATTTGACATATTCAGATCCATATTTACGTTATAAAACAATATTTAAATGTTCACAGCATTTCACTACTGTACTGTGAGCAAAAAAAAATATTTTATCAGTTAGTTGTTCTATATAACATAGATAAGCCACCAGACATTTAAAGATATTGAGGGTGTAAAATTGTGTGACACCGAGTATGTTCCAGTTCTTCAACATTGGCCGTTTAAGAGATATTAATGTATAGTCAATTTTTTTGTTAGCTCGAAACAGCTGATCTTGATCCTGCTTAATGCAAAATATTTTCAGGTGTATATTTTTTTATTTTGTGTCTTTCTACGCCAGTGGCATTTTTTAACTGTATTTTAAGAACTGGAATAGATTGCCTCTGTGCTTAGCTCAATCTATTTATTAGTTTTTGCGCGTTTCTATCCTAAAGACACAAACAGATATATCAGACAAAGTTTACTATTTAATGTCTTTACGCTTTTTTTGCTTTACAAACTCACGACCACAACATTGTAATTTTGGGAGAATACTTAAACAATTTTTAAAGCAGATAAACTAAACATTAAAAACCTTATCACTTCAGCCTTTAATTATCTCACGTGCACAATTACAATCTTCTATTGAACCCTCGAATTTGGCGACAGATTTTCTCGGACAGTTTACTGTAGAGGTTTTTATTACAAGATAACCATGTGCTTGGCAACTGGAAAATGGAAAATGAGTTAATTTAAGTACATTCGCTAAACTGTCCAGGGGCTCACTCATAAGATCGATCTAGTCTCGGATTACGATGCTTGCACGTTTGCACTATAAGTTGTCCAATAAGATATATAAAAATAATGTTTCGCATGTTTCAACCTGTGAAACACGAACTCAGAGAAGTGCCAATGACTTGCAAAGCCTGTTGGGGATTTTTTCAGTGGAAACTGCAAGAGCGCTCACATATGACAAGTCACAAAAAATCCTCTTTGTACGACGATGACATTTATTTTTTGGCCATTTAAAATTAACTGGTGTGCTATAGAAGCAATCTATGATGGTCTTAAGTTATGTAGGTATGTTCTTCCACAAGATCCAAGTTTCCGATGTATTTCTGAGGTATTCCTAGGCCACACTAAAACGTTAAGATTTAGACTTGCTCTTCTTCATTCATGTTTTTTGGTTTACACTTTTTTTATTTAAGAAATAATAATCACAATGGAATTGATTGTGTTTGAATCTACAAATAATTAAGTCATAACCTAGAAGACAAACTGTTTTGACATTATATAAACATGAAGCAGCTGATCATTTGCTCTATTATTATAAATTTAATTTGAAGGATGTAACAACTGTAATAAAATAAACCTGACTTATCCCTGTTCACCTTAGCTTTGTTTTGTAAACAACAAGTATTTGAAAATGTTGAATATTTGAGGTTTTTGGATTTTTCTCCTAAATAAATATTTCAATGAAACAAAATGTTATATATGGGACCTACGGGAAACCATTCCGGTTATTTTGGTGGTAGAATCACGTTGATTGGTAAAAGTATCGCAGAGAAATCGGTGAACATCCCTAGAAAAAAAAAAAAAAACATCTCCCAAGACGAATTGAGAACCTCCTCCTTTTGTTGGTGGGGGAAGTCGGTTAAAAATGGTGGGCTTGTGAAGTCTGTAAACCCAGTTGGAGCCAAGTTATGGCTTGTTTAAGAGTGGTTTTAATTCGTCGAACGCCAAAACGCACAATTTCAATGTGAAATAACTAAAAAAACTAAAAGTTTTTCGAGGAAAACTTACTGAACATGTTTTAAAGATCATTAAAAGACCTTTAATTTTGTTTCTTGGAAAAGTTATTATCGTAGAAATTAAGCAAGTTATGATCAAAATAAAGTTGGTTTATATTTTTTGGCGATAAAAATCTTGAAATATCAACCCCCAATTAGGACTCAAATTGAAATTAATCCTTACCGCTCTGTAATTCCCTTCAATTATGTGTTTTCAATAGGCTCAAGAAGTTTGAACTCTTTTAAGAGTTTATTTTTAGAAAAAAGTGAATTTAAAATAAAAAGGGAATTTTAGCACAACAAAAAAATACCTTTTCTTCAAGATAACTCTAAATCTATAGGTGATACGGAAAATTTTCTTGAGTAAAAGATTGTAGCGATTGATTTAATAAAAATTTTGATACCTTTTTTTTGTTTTTTTGACAATAATTAACGATGATACAGGCGTTCAAAGTCGTCAATTGTTGATAATTACTGATATTTTCAAACCCTTTCAGCTCACCCCATTTTTTCTTAAGAGTTGAAAAACAAATACGACTCTGTGAGCTTATAGCTCCTAAAAACGTACAAAATAATACTTAGAAAACCTTTGTAACTTAAAATTTGGCCGAGTTATGGCTGATAAACCAAGTGCATAT
Source organism: Flexamia atlantica (assembly GCA_035578135.1). Taxonomy (NCBI): domain Eukaryota; kingdom Metazoa; phylum Arthropoda; class Insecta; order Hemiptera; family Cicadellidae; genus Flexamia; species Flexamia atlantica. Next base: position 121,731,427 of record JAQJVK010000001.1, read on the forward strand.
TTTAACAATTATCGCAAATAATGTACCGATTGTTTTTTCAATAACAAAAATGTTTTTATAGGTGGGTAGCCCTGAAAACATAAAAATTTAAAAATAGTTGATAGTGTGTCAACTATTGATATTACTCTAAGGTTCTTGTAATATATTTCCCATGTTCACCTACCATCTGCTTTTTGTAGTATGTAAATCTTTGGGCATCTATTTTTAACTACGTTGGCAACACTGCTACCGGTTCAGCTGTTTCCCACCACGAGCGGAAAGGGAAAGAGTGCGCGGCTTTCATTGTTGACAATCGTTAAACGCTACTAACTTTCAAACGTTCACCTTCAAGATATATTCAAGATTTTTATCGCCGAAAAAATATTATAAACCAACTTTATTTTGATCATAACTCGCTTAATTTTTACGATAATAACTTTTCCAAAAAAAACAAAACAAATAGTTATTTGTGCATCTAGGGACTAAAGTGTAACTTTTCCCCGCGAGGGAAACTATTGTCGCCCGTTGGCGAAAGCCGAGGGCGACAGTTTTCCCGAGGGAGAAAAAGCACTTTAGACCCATGATGCACACTAAATTTTTCCTCCACCTACACCATTAACAATAATTGTGACAATATAACGTTGCCTTCATATGATCTTTTTCTCCTTTAAACTAGGCTAGATTAGAATCGCATATAAATATATAACATGTTACATAACATAACATATATAACATAAATAACATAACATATATTTATGTTATATAACATATATAACATAAGCAATTAAAAGCAATTATAATTAAGCGATTTAAAAACCATTTATTCAAACTTTCACACTATTTTAAACACTATTTTTTCTACAGTATTAATTTTTAAAAATACCTCCCAAAATCTGTAGGTAAGAAACGATCATGTTTATAAAACGTTCGGACGTTCGGCCTATTGGTAACAACTAGCTCTAAATCAGGTGTTTTTATATTCAGTGTTGCCAACTTAATTCATACAAAAAATCATTACCTGGCTATTAAAATGCGTACGGTTTTGTTTTCTTAAGTTGAAACACTGAAGTTCTTGAATTAAATTTGGAGTAAGCAAATGAAAATCAACAGTGTTGCAACATTTTCTCACTGTCCATCGCGGCGTTGCCGGATTTCTCCCCATGTATTTCTTATGAGATTACTTTTAGTCCCATGGGAGAAAAAGTAGATTACTTTTAGTCCCGTGGGAGAAAAAGTAAGTAAGTAAATCCCATGGAGTATAAACTAGTACTTTAGTATTCTATTAAGGGACTAGAATACGACTTTAGATAGTAAATGGAGGCGGAGGAAAAGGTCTTTTTCGTTATACTGCTTCAAAAACGGCTGTTTTTAATGCATGTTTTCCGGACCTAAATACGCTCTTTTTATTCATAGGAATTAAAAGCTAATGTACTCGATACCAGCTGATCTTTTTTACTCCTAGGACTAAAAAAGTCAAAAAGTGCCGAGTACATCAGCCGTTTCATTTTTGTCGTTTATTATCATAACTATCATTCACGAAACTCTTTCATTTGAATACTTAGTATCGATTCGAACAATCGATAATTTTAAGGCAAATATTTCCGTTCGTAAATGAAGAAGGTATAAATTTTACTACTACGATCAATGATAAACATTATTAAATTGAAATAAACAATCAATATGTAAGGTAAACAGATTTCCTAGAAAGTAAAAAATAATCTCTTCTCGGAAGGAAGATTACAGATTTGTGAAACTCGCTCATTTCACCAATCGATTATTACATGCGTTCGATACGTCGATAGTTGTTCATTGTTGTCAGTCTAACCTAACACAAATGAAACAGACAATCAGCTGATTGCTTCAAATAGCAAGAACAAGATGGCGGCATCTTTGGAAGGTATCTTTAAAGGTAAACAAGCTGTAACATTTTGGTTTTCTTAAGTAGTTTATTACGTATTGTATTGAGCAATATAACGAAAAATATAGTTCATCACACGGATCTAAAGCTGCTTTTCGTTACTCGGTCAAGTTTCAACCTCGGCTTACAGCCTCGGTCGTAAAACTTGACCTTGTACGAAAAGCGCCACTTAAGGTCCTTATAATGAAATATACTATTAATGATCTTTAAAAAATGTCCAGTAAGTTTTCCTCGAAAAACTTTTAGTTTTTTAGTTATTTCACATTGACATTGTGCGTTTTGGCGTTCGACGAATTAAAACCACTCTTAAACAAGCCATAACTTGGCTCCAACTGGGTTTACAGGCTTCACAAGCTCACCATTTTCTTTGTTTTTTTATACAATACAATTTATTTCATTATAACGTTTTCGCTAAACGTCTTAGTTTTTGAGTTATTTGTGGAAAACCATTTGAAAAAGTGTTTTTTTTTTGGGGGGGGGAATCGCCAATTTCAATCGTGAATATCTCGAAAACTATTGACTTTAGGGGTGTGTGAATAGTGATTTTTTGGTTCGAATCGAATCGAATCGAATAGTTTATAACTATTCCGAATATCGAATATTTTCGTAACGAATATTTATGTTAATGGTTATTCGTTCAAATGAGATCAAATTTTAAATCGCAGCATGTAAGTATAAATACCCTTTCACAGCAAACCTGTATACTCAGAAAATTACCAAGCTGCTTCAATAATTAATATAATTTTATCAAAACAAAAGTGTTATTTCACTGTGTTTTCTTTACTCTTGTCCTTACTTTCTCCCTCCCCTCCCTGTATTTATCTTATTTATTTATTATAACAAGTCAAAATAATATAGGTCAAATATCAATTACTAAGGCACACAAAGGTACAACTAATCAATTAATTTCTAAGAATTTAGAAATTTATTGATTCCCCTTAAGCATAGGTAATATTCATTTGAATAAGCATAATTAGGCCTATAGTAGCAATTTCAGGATTTGGCTACTTAACAAATTCCTTTTCTACTGCAACCTAAATTTGTTCACTTTTAGGCCTCTGCATCCCTTTGTTCCTTTTCCTTTTAATGAACCAATAAATTATTTGATCAGGGACTAGGCGTAAGGGATTAGACCAAAGAAATTACATATAAAACTTGGTTCACCAACTACTCCACATTTGAAGAAAGCCTTACAATTTTATTTGTGCATTAATGTCTGAGAACAAAGATTTTGATTCTCCTAAAGTGATACTATAAAATAATAATAAGTCAGACCAGTAAACTTAACCTAAATTTTAAGATAATTTACAATTGCCATTTACTTACAACAAAGTTTATTTGTTTTACATTGGGCGCGTTCAGCCGCAGTCACCGGTGGGTAATATTACAGGTATGCCTATATTAAGTGAACGGTAGCGGTGGACGTACCACCTACCGACCATTGTTGTGCATCCACCGATGTTGTGTTTACGGTGGATTCGGTAAGTAACCGGACATTGTTGATTGTCAAGATGCGGTGGATTTGCCTCTTAGTAACTATGGTAACAGGTTAGCCACCGGTGATTGCGGCTGAACGCACCCATTATAAACAGCAAGCAAACTCATTAATTATTATCATAGGCATAAGTTGTCAAACCAACATTGTACTGTTATCTAAAAATGACCATTTTAATCACGTATCAAAATAAACACGCTCCGCCTGATTCGTCAGATTTCAACAAAATAAAACCAATTTTTGATCATTCAACGTTTCTATTTTACTACGTAATTGCTTATTTGAAAAATAAAGAAATCTGAGCGATTGAAACAAACATGCGATAGACGTTCTCGAGTTATTAACAACAACTAAACTTCAAAAGCAAAAGCAGACGAAGTGTAGAACGAAGACGAATTTCGAAAAAGAAAAGACAAATAATAAACAGGTCCGCCAACTCTTTGCCAGCCCAAAATTATTGTACTTCATCGTATCAAAGTTGGAAGGGATGGTGATCCCGGATTCCGTTTAAGCGAGTGCGGGATTTTCATGCGAGTACGGCAAAAGATATTTACGGCCTGAAAAAGTCCTACGAAACACCAACACAACTATTTATTTATGGGGTATTTACGGGATGTTTCGTTTTGGCAACTGAAGACGACTCTGGACACTGTCGGTCATCGGTAAACTCTGATTGGTCTTGATTGCAATTCTCTCATCTTTTACCAACTCAACAACTCAACTGATGTTTCGTCGGTATCGGATACTGGTCGAGACAGAACTGATGAAGGATGGACTGTTATTTGTTATATGATTTAATGCTGTGATACTAGAATTTATCTTACGAAAAAATTCGTTGTCGCGTCGAGTATTGTGCAATATATTAACCTAAAGTACTGCACGACTGATCAACACGGCAGAGGGAATTTGGTGGCAAAACTGCGATGTCAGTATTATTTTACAGCAGCTATTCATCTGTCGTCTGTCCACGTGAGGACGCAACTGTGTCTGACGTAAAAAATGGATTCATAGTTGTTTATTGCAACTAAAAAAACGTAGGTACTTTTATTTTGAAAATGGGAACGTTTTCACCTACTTTTGATTTTATGCCAGTCCTTTAAATATTCGTTTCGGTCATATCGAACTTCTGTGCAATCTCGAATCGAATCGAATATCACGATATTCGATTCGAAAAAGTTCGAAGTTCGAATATTCGCACACCCCTAATTGACTTTAAGAAAAAACTTTATAGAACAAAATTTGCTTAGAATTGTTCAATATATCCATTTCCGGGCTTAGTTTCAATGTAACAATTTTCAACCCCTAGAAAAGGTGGCACCCACCCCCTGGGAAAAAGCAACCCTTAAAACTTTTTTTTAACTTTGAAGTAGAGGGTAAGTAAACCTAAATTTAAATTTTCATGCAAATCGGTGCTGACCAAGAAAATCCTCCAGTTTCGCCGTTTTAGCGAATTTTCCCTATATGGAAGAAGCTATTACCATAGGTCTCATGGTAAGACCTAAGCTCGGGACCACTATAATTTTTTGTTTTGGGGCCCCCAGAAGCAAAAAACACTATTCGTTTGAATTTATATATATATATATCTATATATATATTTATATATGTGTCTGTAAGCACGATAGCGACCGCAAAAATGGTCCGATCTTTATGAAATTTGGTAAGGACATGTAAAGTGGTAATCAATTGGACGAGTTCGTGAACCAGCCCGATTGGACCACCAGAAGAGGGGGTAAAGGGGAATAAACCCCCCCAAGAATGGGTTTTTTGAGTTTTTTACATAGAAAAATAAAATGTATCGAATTTTTGTGGGCACCATTGAATTCAGCTCAAAAAAACAAACAATTTAGTATCTTGAATCACTGCTCTATGTCCATCGGTTACTGAGATATTGAAAGTGGTAAACACAGTACGTTGACCCAATGTTAACCTGATGGGAAATAAGTAAAATTCTATATCTCGGTTATTTCTCAACATATCTTGTTAAAACTTGGTAAATAGCTTCTTCTAGTTCAGATCTACTAAATATTGAATTAAAACCACCCAGTTTTAATATACCTGTAGCAGCAAACCTGCATACTCATTCCCCATGTTATTCTTATGGAGCTTACCAAAACATGTCAAATCTTGCTATGTTTGATTGAAATATTTTGTTTTGCATTTGAAATTCGCTGAGTATGCAGGTTTGCTGCAACGGGGTTATTTTACCTTCAGTTCTGGACTATAAACATCAAAACAACTACCATTAAAGAACAAAAATATGATTTTAACAACAAAAAATTAATTAGAAACTCGGAAGAAAAGAAAAAGAAAGAAAAATATCTTTATTTCCATAACACAACAACAACAATAATTTAACAAAGAAATATTCACATATAAATACAGGATTCATTGCATTGACAATATTTATCAAAGAATAATTTAGATGTTGGATCATGGATAGGTATCTCTTAGCGTAGAGTACACTGTGTTGAGATTACCTTCCCTTTCATAAAAAAAGAGCAGAACTAAAATAAAACTATGACAGGTGCATTACAGTAATTAACATTTACAGGAGGAATCATTAACAAACAAACAAAAAATCGTAGATCTTAGACTTAACACTAACAGTGCTCAGATTACAGGAATGAAAAAAAATGCAAAACAAAAAGACCCGACACAGGAAAAATCTCAATAATATTAATTCAATAATATATATATACTGCATATATATATATATATATATTATATACATACATATACACACACACACAATATACACATACATATATAAAATATGACAAAATAAAAAATTAAACAAGATCATTGAAATCAGATAAAGATGTATTTTTTTATATCGTTGATAGTTTAGAAAAAACATAAATACTGCGAATGGTATGAATATACCACAAAAACATTATAATATGACAATCATAAAATCTAAAAGAAATGTTCAACCTCCTGTAAGGATAGTAGCCAGGCTTTTAGTCTCTTTAAAAAAAATGTGGGTACTAAGAGATGATGAAACAGTAAGTGGAATTTAGTTAAAAAAGTTTGGTGCACAGAAGTTATAAAATCTTTTGTAAGTTTCAAATCTTGGAAGTGGTATTACAATAAAATTTCTGTTTTGGAGTCTGTGTGAATATACCTTTGCACTACCCCTTAAGTGACCCCCTCTAATGTAGAATACCCGCAAAACCCTATAAATGAATAAGTAACGAAGAGGTAAAATCTTTAGGCCAGCAAAAACTGGAAATGATTCTGTGGTCTGCCTAACACCCACAATAAGTCGAATAATTTTTTTTCTGTAAAACTAATATTGGTATAACAGTGGAAAAAAAGTTCCTCTCCAACATGTGATTCCGTATTGCAATTTAGAATGAACAATTGCATAATAAACTAGCTTTAGAACAGGTAGAGGACATATAAATTTCAAGTTGTAAAAAGCCCTAACAGACGAAGTCATGTATTTAACTAAACTCTTTACATGATCCTTCCAGTTACAATTTTCATCTAAAATTACACCAAGATATTTTATATTGTTAACTCTTTCAATACTCAAACAATTGCCACAACTAAATCGATTCATCAACAGACAATCTTTGCATTTAAAAAATATCTCATCAACTGGATCAATTTTTACTCGAAAACTAAAGTGAATAAATTTTGTTTTAATGCTGAGAGACATTTTATTTACTGTAAACCATAATTTCAATTTATTTAGATCCGCCTGTAAGTCAGTTTTCACCAAGTCTCTATTTCCCCCCACGTTACACAGTGCGGTGTCATCTGCAAAACATGTTAAAGAACCTTTAAACTTACCTCCACATAAATTATTAATGTAAATTAAAAATAAAATTGGCCCCAAAACAGAGCCTTGAGGAACACCATAAAGAATTGTCTTCCTCAAACTTAAAATATCTTTGACTTTTACACATTGATTCCTACCAATCAAGTAACTTTTGAACCAGTTATGACAGATCCCTCTAATTCCTACACTAATCAAACGATCTAATAAAATATTATGATCCACTGAGTCGAAAGCCTTGGTAATGTCAACAAATAATCCCGTTACATAATCATTTCTATTTAGGCCTTCGAAAACATCAGACAGAAAGTGTAACAAAGCATCTTCCGTTGATCTACCCTCAGTAAACCCAAACTGGTTTTTACAAAAGAAATCCTGGGAGTGTAAAAAACTTATCAGGCGTTTTTTACAATTTTTTCAATAATTTTAGAAAATGTGGAGAGCAGGGAAATTGGATGGTAGTTATTTAAATCTGAGCTGTCACCCTTTTTAAATAAAGGAATCACCACAGCAGTTTTCAAAGTTTGTGGAAAAATGCCTGTTTCAAAACTCAAGTTGATTAGGAAAGATAGGACCGGTGAAATAACATCCTTAACCTGTTTCAGAAAAAATGCAGAAATTCCATCTATGCCAGGTGCTTTATTATTCATCAAAGAATGAATTGTCTGACCAACTTCTTCTTTAGTCGTTGGAAAGAAAAAGAACATTGCATTAGACTCTTTAACAGGGAGATAAGTTTGATAATTTTGCTGAGATATTCCTTGAGCAGTATCAATATTATTTCTAATATCATCAACAACTGTACTGAAGAAAGCATTAAACTCCTCAGCAATTTCCAAAGGATCTGACAACAATGAACTTGGTTCTGACTTTTTTTTAATAGTTAATGGTTCAACTTTTCCTGGTTTGTAACCCAATATACTATTTACAGTTCTCCATTGTTTTCTTGGGGCTTTCTCATTTTGTTTGAATAGATTTTGGTAATATTGTTCCTTACGTTCCATCATGTCTTTCTTAAGTTTATTAGAATATGAATCATAAAAACGCTTTAGTTTCTTATCATTGCCCCTCGTTTTACATTTTTTGCCCAGTAAATTTCTAAAATGTTGCCTCTTACACAGTTCCAGAGTCATCCATGGCTTCAGTAACTTGTATTTTAAAGATTTTTGCCTGGTATATGATGTTTTCTCTAAACAACTTTTAAGAAAGTCAATAAATATGGCAAAGGCAATTGAAACATCAGTTTGACAATACAAAAAAGACCAGTCAACATTAGAAAGGCTAGATTTCAGGGATATATAATCGATTTTCTTTTCATTTAAACTAGTACTAGAGCTAAGTCTATTATGAGTTGAAGACTTATGCAATATTTTTAAAATAATTACGTCATGATCGCTTCTTCCCGAGGCCACAACTTTAGCTGAGCTACTTAGATTGTCTCGAGAGCGAAAGTAAATATGATCCAAACAACTGTTTCCTCGAGTTGGTGAATTGATTAGCTGTAGAAAACCAAAACTTGACAATATTGCTTGATAATATAGCAGTTTGATACTTCATTTCTTCCATTACCAAATTTGTAAATAAGAGACCCCCGTATAATTAAACGCCTTGGTGTGTGGTGTGTTGTTTACCTTGGTGTGTGGTGTAAAGTTTTAATTAATTATTACAAAAATGATTACAAAAACAAAGTTCCTTCCTTATGCAAAATATGCCTATAAACCCGCTTCACGCGGTGCTATTTAGCACCGCCAGTTCTCAAAATAGATTTTAACTTAATACACCATTGTAAAGATAGAGAGTTGTAGAGTGTTTATTACGATTACATAATCGCTTATGTCAACACATTCTAAATATATATTACTAAATGTTTACGAACTTTAACGCCATGCATTTGCTGAATGAGGGGACTTAAACGATTTTAGAATCGCAACAAACACTCTCACAATTCTTTATCTTTACAATGATATATCAAAATAAATGTTAATTTAATAATTCGATACGCTAAATGTCATCGCACGTTTATATCCTTGCGCGGCAAAAGTGCACAAATTTAACATGTTCTTAAGGAAGTTTCAGACGATACTTGTAAAAGCTTTCTTATCACTTGCACTTGTCTGACTTACTGGCCATTACCACAGACACTCATTTGTCTGTGCTATTACTTACCTGGGAGGCGCTTGTGAGCGTTTTGACGATTACACTCAAGTCACTTGTAAAAACACGGTAACTAGAAAACAGATTTTTTCCTATTTCCCGTGCTTATAAATGTCTGACAGTTGTATTAGTCATCAGTAATACGATGCGATGGGAATGGTAAATTTACAAGACAAGATGCAAGTTAAGCAAGAAAAGTTGAAGAAAAAAATCAAGAATTTAAAGTTTTGATAACGATTAATAAATACCCCCGTTGCAGCAGACCTGCATACTCAGCGAATTTCAAATGCAAAACAACATGTTTTAATCCAACATAGCGAGATTTTACATGTTTTTGAAAGCTCCCTAAGAATAACATGGGGAATGAGTATGCAGGTTTTCTGCTATGGGTATTAAAACTGGGTGGTTTTAATTCAATATTTAGTAGATCTGAACTAGAAGAAGCCATTTACCAAGTTTTATCAAGATATGTTGAGAAATAAGCGAGATATAGAATTTTACTTCTTCCCCATAAGGTTAACATTGGGACAACGTACTGTGTTTCCACTTTCAATATCTCGGTAACCAATGGACATAGAGCAGTGATTCGAAATACTAAATTGTTTGTTTTTTTGAACTGAATTCAATGGTGCTAACAAAAATTGGGTTATTTTTATTTTTCTATGTAAAAAACTCAAAAATCCCCATTTTACCCCCCCTTCCAGTAGTCCGATCGGGCTGGTTTTCGAACTCGTCCGAATAATTACTACTTTACATGGCTGTGCCAAATTTCATTCAGATTGGGCCATTTTTACGGCCGCTATCGTGCTTAAAGACATATAATATATATACTGTGTGTCCCAAAAGTCCCGGACCGGTTTAATATCTTTTGAAGTAAGCCAGATATCAAAACAATATTTCGAGTACCTTTTAGTATTAAAAAAATCTACTTTTTGATGTAAGAGTCATTTCTGCCCCCGCCCCCAAAATTGGATTTTGGGGGTGTAGCCCCAAAATTTTAAATGTAAACCCCCATCGTGCGACTGCTTATTTTAAAGGGCTTGTTAAAAGAAACACAATGCCGCAAACCGGAGGTCGATATCATGCTCCAGTCCAAAACGGCAGCCATTCAAAAATTTAAAAATGCTGTCCGTTAATTAAAATTGAGTATTTTCTGTGTTCGGCAATTCACATTTAAATCGAATAAGAATCACCAGAACATATTTTAACTACTTAAAAGATACAAAAATAATAATTTCTTGTTTTCTTCATCAAGGTTCAACCCTCTAAAATGGTTTGGGGGGGGGTGGGGGTTTGTCCAACCAACTCCAATATCAACTCACATCATATGACCACTAATTTTAATTTGCTGAGTAAAAAATAAGCCAAAGCTTGTTTTAATGAAATTTTTAAAAAGTTACCTAATACTTATACATTTTGTAGGGTTTCCCCACCCCCCCCCCCCAAAACCATTTTGGAGGGTTGGGCTTTGATGATGACAAGAAATTACTATTTTTGTATCTTTTAAGTAGTTAAAATGTGTTCTGGTGATTCTTATTCGATTTAAATGTGATTTGCCGAACACAGCAAATACTCAATTTATTAAAAAAAGTTACCAATAAATATCCGCCTTGATGCGACCTTTGGCTCAGCAACTAAGGTCGATACTTGCGGAGGGTCGTCTATGCGTTATCGTTTAGGAAAACCATACATGAAGTACCAAATATTCGCCAAAAAAATAACTAATTTTTTTATAATTTTATCAAAACAAGCTTTGGCTTATTTTTTTACTCATTCAGCATATTAAAACGAGAGGTCATACGATGTGAGTTGATATTGGAATTGGTTGGACAAACCCCCACCCCCAAACCATTTTGGAGGGTTGAGCCTTGATGATGACAACAAGAATTTATTATTTTTGTATCTTTTAAGTAGTTAATATGTGTTCTGGTAGTTCTTATTCGATTTGAATGTGAATTGCTGAACACATAAAATACTCAATTTTAATTGATGCATGGCATTTTTAAATTTTTGAATGGCCGCCATTTTGGACTTGAGCATGATATCGACCTCCGGTTTGCGGCATTGTGTTTCTTTTAACAAGCCCTTTAAAATAAGCAGTCGCACGATGGGGGTTTACATTTAAAATTTTGGGGCTACCCCCCCAAAATCCAATTTTGGGGGCAGGGACAGAAATGAAATCACTTCTGACTCAGAAATGACTCAGAAATGACACATACATCAAAAAGTAGTTTTTTTTTAGTAATAAAAGGTATGCAAAATATTGTTTTGATATCTGGCTTACTTGAAAAGATATTGAACCGGTCCGGGACTTTTGGGACACACAGTATATATATATGTACTAGCAGTTCCCGTGGCTTCGCTCATGACAAACACTAAAGTCTAACCTTGATTTGACGAATCTGAAGGGACTAAATGAAAAAAAGGTTATATCAAGGAATTTGTAATGTAAAGGTCTGTTTACGTGTTACGGCGTTGTATATGTTTAAAAAAACAGTTTAACTCATATTACAGTCAATGGTGTAGGTTTTTTTTCAGTTCTTTTACAGTCGGTCTCTAAAACTGCAAGACCGATTTTAACCTTAAATGTGTCAATTTTAAGGTATTTCTATGCGTATTTGCCAATATAGCTTAAAATTGTTAAATAGGGTATCAATAAAGTACAATAAAGAGCTGAATGTTCGGAACAGTGGTGCTGTCCGTCGACAGTGTTTCAAACTGATTCACTTAACATAATATCAATGTGTACAGAACCCTCTAAGTAGGGAAATTCAATGTTTTTTTTTTTCAGTTCCTCCGCCTTAAAGAGAGGATAAATTAGCGCTGACGAATGGAATAGTTCAAGCTGGCTCCGTCGTCCGCGCTTCCACTCATTGTCGAATTTAAAAGTGAGAATGTTTGTAAAATAAGAAAAAAAACAGATTAAACATGGTCAAAGATTACAGCAATATAAAACACTAACATACAACTGTAAAAATATTATAAACAGCTGCTTGACTTTAGAAAGTCAGCTTGATCCGTAAACTCCAACAAATATTCCAATCGGACAAAAGTTTTCGGCATAGGAACTACTAATTTTCCCGAAAGGTGTCCCTACTTAGAGGGTTCTGTACACATTGCATATATGGGCGATTTTTAACATATTTTGAAAGGTCAACTACAGATTGCAGAACTTGTTTTTCCCTTACAAAGCCAGGTCACCCTCGAATTAGATTAAAAAGGAATTCGCCAAACTATTGTAGGGGATGAATACATTAAGGACGGCCTAAGGGAAAAACGATAACCCCCGCTGCCTAAATAAATATTGCGCCACTTTTTATGATTAAACAGATAAGGTACAGAAACGATGATGGATTAACGTAAACCATGTAACTTTTGTATAATGAGTATGACCTAAATAAATTGACAAATAACCATAAAAACAAGATGAAGGGAATCAAATTATAAATAAGCTGAAACAACGTATCCGTATGTGAAGCTAATTACCCTCTGCTTGACTGAATGAAATTGGGAAAGTAAATAAAAAATCATCCATTACACTAATATGGGAGTATTTCAAAACTTTCAGTCCGCTAACAGACCCTTAACACTTGGAGATTTTTATAATTTTTTTTATATAAATAGATCAAATAATTAGATTATTACAGCACATTCTGTCGGTGGCTAAATAACTACCGTATCCCTCTCTTTCAGTCTTGCCAGGATTTAGTTTCAAGACTCAACCACAAAAGGAAGCATGCTCTTCAGGCTTTAAACTATAGAGGTCGAATTAGTATATAGGACAAATCATCGTATCAGGCATAATTACAACTCCCGCTGCCGAAATAAAGATGGTGCCATATACCGAATTCATGATTAAACAGATTAGGTTTTAAAATTATACTAAATGTAACTTTTATATAGCACATAATTATGTCCCATAAAATAAATCAACAAAAATCATAAAACCGTGATGAAAGAAAGCAATTTGCTTAATTGCTGATTATACACAAATGTATAATCAGCTGTAACAGCGTATTTTATACATTTGTGAAGCTAACTCCCAGCTGCTTGATTGAATGAACATTGAAAATGTAAACAAAAGATCGTCCATAACACTTTTATATGGAAAACTTCGACCTCGCCAAAAACCCCTTTATACTACGAATCATGTAAAATCCTTTCTTAGCGGATGTCTACGCCTTAAGAGGAATGTCCACGCAAAATTTCAAGGTTCTAGGTAGTATAGTTTGGGCTCTGCGATGATTTTACCAAAAAATTATGACATTAGAACATCAAAATGAAAACAATTAGAAACAAAACTGTCAAATTTCCAATAAATCATCTGATGAAAAGTAAACAAATTACTTGCTTGTAATGTTTACCGGTTTTTAAGTTTATGAAATAAAGTCTTGTTTTCTTTAAAATTATTTTCGACCGTATTTAGTTATTCATTGATTAATGCAGATTCGAAAAAATAATGGTTTCTAAACGAAAACTTAAACGAATTACATAGGGCGCGATAGTTTCAAGAGTGCGACAGTGAATCACCATAAGAGTACATTATAAAATCGTCTGCGATTCCGTCTGATAATGTGACGTCACCACAAAAGGACTCCGGCCTGTAGTGTAGTGTGGCCTTGGCTGGAGGCATTTCAGTTGATGGAAAATGTAAATAAATAAACTATTATCCTAATACATACTTAAGGTCAGAATTCAGTTTTAAAAACATTTATTTTGAATCACATGTGTGAAGATCTTAATATTTACATATGATTATATTCCAAAGAAAAATACTAAAAGGAGAAATAAATTCTTTTTTATAAATTCTATAAATATAAATATAAATATAAATAAAAGAAAAAAGAAACAGACAACATTGATTATAAGTAGGTTTATTGAACCATTTTAGTTCGGTTTGAGACTAAGACGGGTCATACGGTACTTAGGGCCGCGAAACATGGACATCTCCTTAAAGATGACTGAGTATTCACAAAAAAATTTGTTTTAAAAAGCTTTTGTAAAAAATTTCAGTATAACAGGAAGTTTGACCATATAATTAATAAATAGTTCTAGAAAACTGAACCACAATTATTTTTATTTTGAAATCAATACATAACAATTGCTCGATTTCGAGCAACAGGTTTACTAGTCAAATTTCTTCTTTGTACCATTTCAAAATGGCGACTGTTTTTTGTTTTCAAAGCTAAATATCTTAATACCCCCGTTGCAGCAGACCTGCATACTCAGCGAATTTCAAGTGCAAAACAACATATTTCGATCAAACATAGCGAGATTTGACATGTTTTTGTAAGCTCCATAAGAATAACATGGGGAATGAGTATGCAGGTTTGCTGCTACAGGTATATTAAAACTGGGTGGTTTTAATTCAATATTTAGTAGATCTGAACTAGAAGAAGCCATTTACCAAGTTTTATCAAGATATGTTGAGAAATAAGCGAGATATAGAATTTTACTTATTTCCCATAAGGTTAACATTGGGACAACGTACTGTGTTTACCACTTTCAATATCTCGGTAACCAATGGACATAGAGCTATGATTCAAAATACTGAATTGTTTGTTTTTTTGGGCTTAATTCAATGGTGCCAATAAAAATTCGAAAAATTTTATTTTTCTGTGTAAAAATCTCAAAAAACCCATTTTTGGGGGGGTTTAGCCCCCTTAACCCCCCCTTCCGGTAGTCCGATCGGGCTGGTTTACGAACTCGTCCGAATAATTACTACTTTACAAGTCTATGCCAAATTTCATTCCGATTGGACCATTTTTGCGCAAGTTATCGTGCTTAAAGACACATATATATATAGATATATATATAGATATATATATAGATATATATATAGATATATATATAGATATATAGATATATATATATATATATTTATGAAAGTGAACGAATGGTGTTTTTGGCATCTGAGGACCTCAAAAAGAAAAGTTATGATGGTTTTAGGCTTAGGTCTTACCATGAGACCTACGGTAACAGCTTCTTCCCTATAGGGGAAATTCGCTAAAAACCGCAAATTTTTGAAAAATTAGACTTTACAAGAGACAAAAAAGCTGCAAAATGTAATCAAATTAACGCTGATATTAAGATTATGATGATCGGGCTACTAATAACAGAGATATTTTAAATTTTCCGAATAAAAACATGCAAATTTCAGACAGTATGTTCTAAACAACCATGTTTTTATTCAGAAAAGTTAAAATTTATCCGTTATTAGTAGTCCGATCATCATAATCTTAATATCAGCGTTAACTAGATTAAATTTTTCAGTTTTTGTCTATTGTACAATTTTTCTAACATTTGCGGTTTTTAAGATATTTACCTTTGAAAATAAAAAACAGTCGCCATTTTGGAATGGTACAAAGTAGAAATTTGATACTTCTCACAAAAATGGTTCTTAATAGTTGTTATCCATATACCAAGTTTGAAGTATATACGTTAAAAGGTTCGCGAGATATAATTAAATATGTAAAAATCACAAACAGACACACAGACGGAAAACGAAGCACTTTAGGACCTATATTTATATGAATTTTTTCTTATTTTTACCTTTACTATAAAATACTAAAATATTTTACCATAATTTCCGGACACCCTGTACATATACAGTATATATATATATATATATATGTCTTTAAGCACGATAGCGGCCGTAAAAATGGTCCAACCTGAATGAAATTTGGCACAGCCATGTAAAGTAGTAATTATTCGGACGAGTTCAAAAACCAGCCCGATCGGACTACCGGAAGGGGGGGTAAAATGGGTTTTTTGAGTTTTTTACATAGAAAAATAAAAATAATCGAATTTTTGTTGGCACCATTGAATTCAGCTCAAAAAAACAAACAATTTAGTATTTTGAATCACTGCTCTATGTCTATTGGTTACCAAGATAATGAAACTGGTAAACACAGTACGTTGTCCCAATGTTAACCTTATGGGGAAGAAGTAAAATTCTATATCTCGCTTATTTCTCTACATATCTTGATAAAACTTGGTAAACTTGGTCTTCTAGTTCAGATCTACAAAATATTGAATTAAAACCACTCAGTTTTAATACACCTGTAGCAGTATACCTGCATGCTCATTCCCCATGTAATTCTTACGGAGCTTACCAAAACAAGTAAAATCTCGCTATTTTGGATTGAAATATGTTGTTTTGCATTTGGAATTCGCTGAGTATGCAGGTCTGCTGCAACGTGGGTATTTTTAGTCGCCAACTTCGTTTTCAAGAGCCCATAATCGGCCCCTCAGATTCACTGTGACCATTCACTGTGGGCATTGCACGCCATGCAACGTCTCAACATAACTCTCATGAGACTGCCGCGCACGCCGAAGCCCTCAAACGTACGGCACGGCGCATGACCAATGTTGTAGAATTGCATGACGAGCAGTGAATGGTCACCTCCGGTCGTGCGCAGTAACCGCCGCGCGGGCCTAGAGGAAAATCCGCCACTGTGTGACCTCCTGCAAGCTCTGCAAGCGGGTAAGTTGAGAAATCGCTTGCTACCCTCTACACGTGTTTAGAATTTGAGAGAGATTTAGACGAGACTTGTAGCTTGCCGCTTGATACTGACAGGGTGCAACAAGCCTCAACTAAACACCAACAAGCTTGTTATTATACTGTTATAGGACAGTAGCAAGCCTCAGGTAAGCCTCAGGACAGCCACATTAGTCCAGTCTAAAACACTTTAAAAAATGGCCCAACCTGGAAAAAATTCCGTCAATTTGGAAACTTCGCACTCTTATTTAGAAGTAACTAAGGATATAAATACCAAAAGTCCTGTAAAATATATATGTGGCGAGCTTTAGTGGCAATTGACGGAAACCGTTCGCTTTTTACTTACAAAAAGTCTTTAAAATCTCAAATCCTTCGGGGAGTAATCCTCACTAAACACTGGTTATGGGGATGCTGGGACGCACAAAACCCATGTGCGCAAATTCCATCTCTTCCAGTAAGAGATGATTAGGCCAAAGAGAATTACATAAATCATATTCTTAAATAGAAGTAATAAATAAAATTTCAAAAAAGTTCTCCTTTAAATTTAAGTATTTTGTTATCATACTACTTTTACTCAGAAAAATGACTCTGCGCAAACTCAAGGTAAATTAATAACCACGTCACCATTTAAGCTATTTCATTTAGTCAAGGTACCTATTTTGATGTATCGGAATACACATCAGGGATCATAAATATTATGACATAGTAAAATACCCTCGTTGCAGCAGACCTGCATAATCAGCGAATTTCAAATGCCAAACAACTTATTTCAATCCAACATAGCGAGATTTTACATGTTTTTGTAAGCTCTATAAGAATAACATGGGGAAAGAGTATGCGATTTGCTGCTACAGGTATATTAAAACTGGGTGGTTTTATTTCAATATTTAGTAGATCTGAACTAAAAGAAGCTATTTACCAAGTTTCATCAAGATATGTTGACAAATAAGCGAGATATAGAATTTTACTTATTTCCCATCAGGTTAACATAGGGACAACGTACTGTGTTTACCACTTTCAATATCTCGGTAACCAATGGACATAGAGCAGTAATTCAAAATACTAAACTGTTTGTTTTTATAGCTGAATTCAATGGTGCTAATCAAAATTGGATTATATTGATTTTTCTATTTAAAAAACTCAAAAACCCATTTTGGGGGTTTACCCCCCTTTACCCCCCTACCGGTAGTCCGATCGGGCTGGTTTACGAACTCGTCCAAATAATTACTACTTTACATGTCCATGCCAAATGTCTTGAAGATCGAAACATTTTTACGCGAGTTATTGTGCTTAAAGACACACACATATATATATATATATATATATATATATGAAAATGAACGAACAGTGTTTTTTTTGCTTCTGGGGGCCCCAAAACGAAAAGTTATTATGGTCTCGGGCTTAGGTCTTACCATGAGTACTACGGTAACAGCTTCTTCCCTATAGGGGAAATTCGCTAAAATATTAAGATTTTGACTTTTTTAAGTAAACTAGTAAACCTGTTGCTCGAAATCGAGCAATTGTTATGTATTGATTTCAAAATAAAAATAATTGTGGTTCAGTTTTCTAGAACTATTTATTAATTATATGGTCAAACTTCCTGTTATACTGAAATTTTTTACAAAAGCTTTTTAAAACAAATTTTTTTGTGAATACTCAGTCATCTTTAAGGAGATGTCCATGTTTCGCGGCCCTAAGTACCGTATGACCCGTCTTAGTCTCAAACCGAACTAAAATGGTTCAATAAACCTACTTATAATCAATGTTGTCTGTTTCTTTTTTCTTTTATTTATATTTATATTTATATTTATAGAATTTATAAAAAAGAATTTATTTCTCCTTTTAGTATTTTTCTTTGGAATATAATCATATGTAAATATTAAGATCTTCACACATGTGATTCAAAATAAATGTTTTTAAAACTGAATTCTGACCTTAAGTATGTATTAGGATAATAGTTTATTTATTTACATTTTCCATCAACTGAAATGCCTCCAGCTCTACATGCAATGGTTTCAATTCCATTACCATCATATGGCTTTGCTGAAAAACTTTGTTTGCTCCAATCAGCTGCTTTATTTGAAATTTCTATTCCCATGTTAAATCTTATGAACTAATACGAAACTTTAAGGGCATCTAGGGCTCTTCCCTTTAGTCAAACCTTTTTAAATTTTATTTCCTGCAAAACTTCACGCCAAGCTCTTTCCAATGACACCAAAAACATGAAAATCGGTTCGGTAGTTTAGGAGGAGTCTTTGTAACAAAAAAACTGCTCGTGTATTAAATAAGTATAGATAGATAATATATACTTTTTGAAATTCAATTTATTAATCACCACTCATGACTAATGCAACTGCCACGGCAAGCAGATATTTTAAGGTTGTGCGGGCGCCGTTAGGGACAAACTATTCCGCCAGGCAGCATGACAGTCTAATGATTTTTTTACTTTATTTTTCTGAACCTCGTGTTAGCACATGTGATTGGGATGTGTCATAAGAATGTTCTGGTAGCATTCTTTTGTTGAATGCGGGTTGTCTAACCAAATCGTGCAGGTGTTTTCAGTTTGTTTGTGCAACATTCCTGGAGAAAGTTTAAATTATAAAAATTTTATTTTTTGAGATATATTACGGAATTATTTGGCCTACAAAATGACATAATTTTAAATAATTTGACACTTATGAAAACGGACGGAAAAATTATTTTCCAGCAACATTGACAATTTTTTTATTAATTTTTTAATTTCCTTGATGTTAGGTTTAAGACATTCATTAATCATAAATGACTCCCAAATATAGACTCTGTAGGTTAAACCGTGTCTTCGTGAATGATGCAAGAAAGATGGGAATTTCGCCCCATTATTGCACTTTTGACATCTGTAGCTCACAAATTTTACATAAAAAAATTTGTTTTAATTCCTCGGAACTTTCTTATCATGAGTAACATAAAAATAGAAGAAAACGTATCATACAAATTTTCGACTACACCACCTTTCGTCTAAACGCTCACAAGCGCCTCCCTAGCGACAAGAAAAATCTAGTTTTACAAGTCTCGTCTGAAACCCCCAAGCTTTCCCGGGGCTTATCGCCACACTCCGGAGATAAAGGTTAATGTAATATAAAACTAAATTTATTTTATGTAAAAACTAGCTGTTGGTAACCCGCTTCGCTGGGTTGAAAAATCTTACGAAGGCCTAAATAGTAGCTCCAAAAGACGTAATTTGGAAGCAAGAATGATAACGTCTATTCAAAATATTTTGAGGTTTCTCCATACATATTTGAGAAAGCCAGGGGTGGCATGTTTGGTTTTAGCAGTCTTATTTGCCCTTTCAAACAGCATATATCTAGTTAAGTTTCCTTATCAGCATTGTAGCATTCCTTTTTTCATTCAAATGCATTACAAATTGATTAATATTAGTATTTTACCTGTAAAGCTTGAACAAATTATATATAAATATGTATATATATATATATATATATATATATATAATAAATAAATAAATATATAAATATCCAAGACCACTTCATTAAATAATTAACCATTTTAGTTTAATCCTCAGATTCTTGATACGAATTGCTTACCATCATATATATAATTATCTTTTAGAGCCCACGCACAGGCTTTGATGCCCATGTGGGCTTTTTCCATATTTTGTTATAATATTTAGTATTATTACAAATAGTATATTTTATGTATCATATATATTACTAAATTTTGTAATAACATTTTGAGGAATAAATCAAGTTTTCATTCATTCATTCATTCTATAATTTGTATTTCCATTTTGAATCAATTTATTTGCAATGCAATAACTACAAATTTTGTCCATCTTGCAAATTAATACATTCGGGTGTTCAATAAAATCTATTTTTGATTGGAATAATGTGTCCTTCGTGGTCCAAATCATAGTTCCCTGTCCTTTTGCAAACAGCTCGTAAAGTTGTTTAATTTAAATCAGCTTCTTCCGTGTGATCCCTTTTTCGAAGGTTCTCCGTTATCTCTGTTCTGATTATTTCTTGCATAACCTTGTGCGCCTCTCTCCCTTTCTGTTCCATTCTGTTACGATAGTGTTCCTTGATGTCGCTGTGAATTTTCCCGTGATACCATTAGATGTGTTTCCTTTTCTTCGTTGTTTCATTTGTACGTACAATCTATCGTCTATGTGATAAGATAACGGAATTGCAAACATTTTCTCCTACATTTTGACATTTTCTCATAAAAAGTTTACCACTAGCTTTGAATTTAAAAGGTAAAAAAATATGTAACTCTAAATTTTAGTGCACTTTATGTGTTTAATAAAATAACCTAACAGTAAAAGTTGAATAAATAATTGAAAACATGTTCTTGCTTCGGCAGTACATATACTAATTGAAAACATAAATAATATCACATGCTAAATAAGACGGTATTCACCTGTTGTACAAAAACAATTGTAGGTGCTGCATTCTGTTGGCAACCACGGTAACCATTTCAAATTAAACCATATGTATTGATAAAAACAAATGAAACCTAAAGTACTCACAAAATCCTTGACATAGGTCCCTTTAGGACGATCCTGTGCCTAAACCCTACAAGATATCGAAACCCAACCATCATAGTGCACATCATGAGATTCCAAGCTTTAGTTTGATACCAAGATCAAGGGTCTACAACGTATAGTTTTGGCTGTAATACTAAATATACCAACACACAACTCTCTTTATACATACATATATATATATATTATTAGAGTATGATATTGAACGTATTGAATTGTGTATTTCGCAAACAATCCAACAAAGTAATCATCTGTTAAAGTTATTTTTTACTAAATAATAGTAGACCTTAAGTAAATTAAATTTTAACGCATATTTTTTAATCTTTAAAGTTTTTGAAACTTAAGTGCTGTCAAAAAGTTTTCGGTGATGTCGGTGAATAACAGAACAAAATAAGGCCACATTTCTCACAAGGGCCAGTCGAACGCGAGCCAGCGGTGATAAGAAGCCCGCCAAGCCAAGGCTGTGGGTTGTGGGTCTGTGGCTCGTTCACGTGTTCGGCTAATTCGGTCCATTCTAAACCAGTACGACGTCGCGCGCCGAGAGGTGCTCGTGCTGCCCTCCTCTCCCCCGGCGATGCTCCGTGTCGTCGTGCTCTGTTGTGTGGTCGCCTCCGCCCTCTCAGCTGACATCCTCGCCGTGTTTCCGCACACCGGCAAGAGTCACTTCGACGTGTTCGAGTCTCTGGTCTTATCACTGGCCTCTAGAGGTCATCATGTAACAGTCATCAGCTTCTACCCTCAGAAAACCCCGGTGGAAAACTACACGGATATCAGTCTTGTCGGGGTCGCTCCGATATTTGTGAACTTTCTCAAGTTCGAGCACTTAATAGGGATGAATCCTCTCTCAGATTTTTTAACAATTACAAGTATGGGAGTGCAAAGTTGTGAAGATATACTGTTGTCCAAACCCGTTCAAGATCTGATCAAGTCTCCGAAAACGTTTGATTTGTTGATGATCGAAATGTTCAACACAGATTGTTTCCTCGGGTTCGTCAGCAGATATAATGTTCCCTACATAGGGATTCTGTCCTCGTCGATTCTCCCACATCACTTCCCCAGACTCGGGAGCTTCGACAATCCCGCGTACTTCCCCAACCTGTTCCTCCCCTTCAGTGGCCGGATGAGTTTCTCCGAGAGGGTCGTCAACGTGGTCGCCACCGCGGCGATGAGGCTCGCCAGAGAGCTGCACCACTCGGGCCCGGAGCGCAGGGCAGTCAGAGGCGCGTTCGGCCTGGACGTCTCGCTGGGGGCCGTCTCCCGCAACGCCAGTGTCGTTCTGGTCAACTCCCACCTGAGCTACCACGGGCCTCGCCCGCTGCCCCCCGCCTGTGTGGAGGTGGGGGGTCTGCACATCCGTCCCGCACAACCCCTGCCGCAGGTGAGGCCTCACCATACAAATAACTCTCTTTGCACACGTGAAATACTCACTAACCAGATTATTATTTTTATGGTTTATATTCATATAATAATTCTAAGATTTTCCTTTATTAATCTCATTGACGAGTTTTACCCTCGAACAGGGCCGGATTTAGAACTTTTGGGCCCCTAGGCTCACTCGGTGGTGCGGGCCCCCAGGGCCAGAGTGACCAAATGTCCGTTTTTAGTAGGACATGTCCTCCTTTTTAACTACTGCCCTCCGTTCTTCTCGACTTTGTCGGTCGCATTGCGGCCGACAAAAACAAAGCATCTCGTTCTTTTTGTGGCCGTCACATCTGGCCTTTTTTTGTGTCCACAAAATCTGTCGTTTCTACAGCAGCTGACAGCGCGACCGAAAAGTCTCTAGCGCTTTTGGATATCTGACCACATTGCAGCCGGCAAATCTGCCGGTCACATCGCGGCTGTCAAACCTAGGTTGTTTGTATACCAAAAGCAAAACTCTCAGTCATAATACCGTGGCTGGCAAGTCTCTCGGTCATATTGCGGCCGGAAAATCGCCCGGTGTTTCCGTGGCCAGCAATCTCTCGGTCTCATTGCGATCGGTAAATCTTTCGACATACTGCGGCCGATAAATCTGTTGGTCGCATTGCAGCCGACAAAAACAAAGCCTCTCGTTCTTTCCGTGGCCGTCACATTTGGCCTTCTTTTGTTGTGGCCAGAAAATCAGAGATAGTGCTTAGTGATTCTATTTAAAAGCTGCATTGTTGATTTCACCGGTCGGAATTTTTTTAATAGTATTGAAGGAAAGGTAAGGCGAAAGTTGGAAATTTAATATGTGAAATCTAGGGGATACTACACTTTAGGTTTACAGCGGCTGGAAAATGTCTCTGTTACATTATGACAAAAGCAAACAGCTCTTGGCTAGGCTAGGCTCGTGGCCTGCGAACATCGGTTGTATCGCTGCCGGTAAATCTCTCGGACATTTCGCGGCCATCATTTTGCAAAGCTACTTCAACAAAACTAAGCGTCTAACGCATTTTCAAGGGAAGGGGGGTTAGAATTGAGATATGGAGCAGAGGTCTGAAAATCTAGACCCCCCCAACCAAAATGCTGAAATTATATTCCCATGAATATTATTATCCTGTTAAGTTGCCTAACTCCCGTATGGCCTGTGGTCTGCCTGTGGTGCAGCCAAAACTTGTGACGTCAATCGTAGACCCATATCTGGTTCTGCAAGCCCTATTAGCCTATCGGGTAAAAATATAGCCTAAATGAGTAGTCAGTAATATTTCCCTTTTGATTAGTCAAAGTTATTTTTTGTCCTAGCTGTGTTATATGTTTCCGGTCCCCACGTCACAATTAATTTGTTTTCATTTTCGACTGATGCAACCTGAATAGTATTATTATTTTCTTCTCTACTCTTTTTTTTCTCTGCAGACCCCTTACCCCCACCCCCACTTCGAGGTCTTTGCAGCCGACAAAGCGGCGCTATGCGCAACTGTAGCTGGCCTGCAGTCGACGATGTTTTATCTTTTGAGCTGACTGCTATTTAAGTGCTGAAGTAACGTTGCTTATGTTTCACGTTCAATCGGGATGACAATTGATTAATTATGTTGTTATTCTTGGTCGAAGTTAATTGAGTACCAAACTATGTTAATTCCTGGATTCTAAAAATATAATTTTTATATATTTTTGTTTGGCGCGGGCCCTCTTGTGGCGCGGGCCCCTATGGCGCCTATGCTTAAATCCGGCCCTGCCCTCGAAGGCTTAGAGGCATATGTAAAAATCTATTTACATTTTAATTTCTCAAGTAATGATTAGTGTATTTCACTAGTAGTCACGAAAGTAGCCCTTTTGGGGCAACGCATTTCGGGACCCATTTTCGGCAAGTCCCGGAATGGGACTTTTGTGTCATGACCAATACTTCTCATCACGATGCAAATAAGTAACCAAACTTTTAAAAAATTATCAAAATTTTCATAGCTCAAATCAGTGAGAGAACATGTATATTGTTAGGTAACTGTAGGAAAAAGTAATGTTTAGATCCGGAAAAGGCAGCTGATCATGATTTGTTTTGATGCAAGGATATGGAGGATTTTCGTAGATCTCAGCTGTACGGTAACAGACTATTTTCGTATACAGAGTGATGAAAACATTTTTACCATTCGAGCTTTAAAAAAAATGTTCAAACATAAAACATCATTGCAGTAGCAATCTAATCTGAAATTAATATGTGAATGGCTGTTGTAGGTGTAATTGGCGCGAGGGTAGCTTTTAATCATGGCTTTAATTAGAACGCTAATAAGTTTTAGATTACCTTTTTTACTTTCCGTACCTGTGGTTGTCACCATAATAGAAAAGGGAAAGGGTAATTTGTAGTTCCAAAAGCTTTTACACGATTTTCAATGCTAAAAATACTTTTTGAATTATTTGCGGCATTATTAAATGGTATTTTAATATGCAAGACTACATACAATCAGTGGCGCTGATATGGGGGGGAGCAGGGAGATAACTCCCCATTTGACCCTATATAATTTGTAAAATTCTTTATCGTCTTGATATCTGGTCATTTGAGTAAGAAGAAAAAAGAGATCGTTGCGAATTATGTGGTCGCTAGTTTCGATTAGCGTGAACGGCGTTTAAAAAGAAATCACACCTACACAGATCGTGGAAAAACGGCGGGAGAACTTTGCTAATAACGCGACGCGAGCAGCTTGACAGACAATTTCGCATGTTTTTCAATTACGTATAAACGACACTTGTAAAGCGAAAGACGAGAACGACCCTAAAAACCATCGCGCGAGTTTATCGATGACAGGTAGACGAGTACAGTAACTATGCTTACAGTACACTCCCAGTTATCCGAGGTCTTCGGGACCGAAGCTACCTCGGATAGTACGGAGTTCACTTGTGTTTTGAAGTTGGGCTGTAAAGACGACTTCAAAATGCTTTATTAGATATAGATATAGTATTTACCAATAAATACGACAATGAAAGTCCTTGCGAGTTGCAAATAATATAATCATATATTTAATTTCGTAAAGCGATTCTTTGCGTCAAAATTGTGGACGTTTGACAAATCGCAGAAAGATGGGAGAGGGTTCAAATTAAAGGTCTCTATTCCGTGATGGCGGGAAAAATACTGAAATTGCTTGAAATTCGCCAGAAAACGAGAAATAACGTAAAATATCTGCCATTTAAAAAGCATTGGGATCCAAAAACGACTGCTTTGTTTACATGAAACATTTGTTGTTTATACTTGATTTAAAACCACATGCTAGATGTTGATATGGTATATTTAAAATCCAGCTATAAATATGAAGGTTGAACGTACTATGACAAATAACGGGTTTTCCCTTATAAATTTACTGATTTTACAATATAGGAACCTCAACATGCTCACAATTTAAAATAAACGGTATCAGGAAACTGACACATACTTTCTCCCTTCAAGTAATTTAAAACCAGAAAACATATTTAGTGAAATAAAACAAATTAACAATTAATTATCACACAAATATATGCCAAATGTTATCAAAAACGGTTAGTAAATAACGGAGATATCGATTTTTAAAAATTTGCCATGAGAATAACATTGGACAACGTACTGCGTTTACCGCCGAACTAAAATATCAATTATCTCCGCAACCAGTTGTCATAAACTCATGATTCAAAATACTAGATTAATTAGTTTTTCAAGTCAAATTTAATGGTTGCAAGTATATTTTCTTTAGAGGTCACAGATTTTGTGAAATTTCAAAAATATGAATTTTTTAACACTTAAACCCCCATAGCTTCTGAACCTGAATTTTTACAGACATGCGGGTGGTGTCATTTTGTTTGTCATCTTAAGCACTAAAAACCATGAAATTTTTATCAAAATCGTTAGAGCCGTTTTTGAGAAATTTGGATTTTTGTCATTTTTTATGGGTTTTTTTGGTGTAAATACCCTTAAAAATCAAAAATTCAAAAAAATGAAAAATACGCCTGGAGATACCACCGCTTTATACCTACATGCCAAATTTCATGAGAATCGGTCCACTGGTGTCGTCTCTAGCTTTGTTTACATCCACACACACACACACACACATACATCCACACACACAGACAGACAGACACCACGCCAAAAACCATTTTTAGGATTCAGGGAGCACTAAAACGAATATATCCACTACCAACTCAAATTCGAAAATTTTGACGAAAACAATACTTTCTCCATATACATTGTATAGGGGGGAGAAAGTAAAAATATGGGGGTTACACACTTCTGTTTTTTTCATATTATGACATGTTTTAGCAGCTGATGCTGTTTTATAGCCAAGTGATTTGTAATTTTAACACAGTCGATAAGCGCAGACTATAT
The DNA here is from genome assembly GCA_035578135.1 of Flexamia atlantica. Lineage (NCBI taxonomy): Eukaryota > Metazoa > Arthropoda > Insecta > Hemiptera > Cicadellidae > Flexamia > Flexamia atlantica. The sequence goes on from JAQJVK010000001.1 coordinate 121,758,532, forward strand.
GTACAGAGAAGACATATATCATTTTTAAGGCCTAGCTCTGGCAGTTTTATGTACGGTCGGAAATGGTCTCAGTTTTGACCAAGCAACATCAGAGTGTGTTTCAGTAACAGCGATTGAGTGCAACATCAACTTTAAATTTCATCTTATTAAAAGGGTTCACCTTTAAATTTTTCCAATAAAAGTACATTTAATCTTGAGGCTACCAAAAAAAAGTAGTATTTACTCACGGGCAGACCATAAAAATGTATGAGACGTTTAGGGTAAAATCATTTCCTAGATGTTTACTAAGCTGGTGGTCTCCAAACCTTAACTCCCATATGGACTGGAGCCAGAGGCGCCAACGTGGATTGTGGAAGCGTCAAGGGGAGATCATTTTCTGATTTCATCCTTACCTACTTGCCTATTGTAGCCTCAATGTAGCCTCAATCGGAGGTTTCCATAATAAATACCCGTTACTGTCCAATATTTTCTTTTGAACCAGCTGGAGGCTACATACGAGCTGATGACGGTCTCTTGATGACGTCACAATTTGTTCACATTTTTGTGTTAAATGTCATGCCATTCCTGGGGATATAAATTAATTGCTGCAATCTGTGATTAATCTTTAGAGTTTCTTCAAACTTGCCTCATGTTCATATGTTGAATTGTAAACAAAGAGACCTGGGATGGTTTTAAGGTCGACGGATAGCGCAACTGTTCCAAAGATTCAGCCCTATACCATTGACTTTTTAAAGTCAATGCCTGTTAATTATGCTGACATACCACTTTTAAATAAACCATTATATTTGTGATGTATCCGTTGTAACAGAGATGAAGAAAAAGAGAGATTGGCCAGCATATGATAATTTTCATTAGCAATTTTAACTATGCTATCTTGTAGTCAACGAGGTAATTAAAACATCACTGATCTGCATTGCCTATAATTGTAAACAAAGTAGCATCTGTTGCCAAATGTCATTTGGTTGGTTTTGTTGTTTATTTATAAAAGTAAAATCAAATTTCCAGATGATTAAGTATGTTTATTTATTTTGTTTTTTACATTTTCGAATTTAGAATGTTTTTATTATTGTCTTTTAAAGCCGAGGTTTTATTAACTGAATTAGTTAACTAATACTTTTTAAATTTTATAATTAACATATATCGTTAACTCTTTTATTCTTTTTCCCATTTTTTCATTTCCATGTTTTCATTCAAATAAATTATGCGTGGTCATAAAAGGTGTACAGTCTTTGGCTGTAAATCAAGTACCGTATAAAGTAAGGTTATTTACATTCCCTATTTAGAGAACAGATATTGTGATGAATGTGTTTTAAACAGTGAAAACGAAGAGTTGAATAACTTGACAAAAAATGTTGCGTTCTCCAGTTGTTTGTGTGCGATATTTTAAGAAGACTTGTTTTTAAAGTGATTCGTCCAAAAGCAAGGATTCAGTTCCAATATTTTGTTCGCCGGTTAGAGTGGCTCAGATTTGAGAGAAAACAATGAGGCCAAAACTTCAAATAAATATTACTTAATTACCGTTTTCTACACTCGCTACTATGCAATTGGACTTAAATTCGGCGACAACATGTATACAACCCTCGTCCCGGACCATCTCAAACAGTGCCAGCGGACACATTTCAACAACACCTGAACGGCTCCCATACAGCACAATCGGATTAAGCGTCTTCGTCATCACCCCTGCGACAAATGTCAAAACATGCGTTTTTAGAACCCTGTTTAATCGATTTTTTCTCTATCGGCATTAATAATCGATTTCTAAAAACTACGCTTAAATTATTCAGGGAGATTAGTCCTACCTCTATGTACTTATAACCTCATAACTATCATATAAAATACAAGGCCTTTAGGCCTGCATAACAAACTCTAAAATACTTGATTTTATGATTTAAAATACTCTCAAGAAAAAATGAAGTTTTAAAGTTGTAGACACGCAACAATATTCACACACTTTGTAAATAAATTCGTCTCTAATTGATTATTAATCGTAGCGACGGAAATAGGGTACTACAAAAGCACGTTTGGGCTAAAAACGCAGCTTGCGAATCGGCTCTGCCAGCATTCCTACAAACATCATCGCTTTACCCCAAAGCACACTGCATCAAATTTACACAGACGAAAACGGACACATGCACAAGATATTGGAATTGCGACGTAAACAGTGTTTATGTTTTTAGTAAAGTCCCCCTCATCGCCCCTTTCCATAGAATTGCATACCTATCTAGCTGTCAATACCACTAATGTTTGAAGTAAATCAGACTGTACGGGAGGAATCCTTCCACCGGGGATGAATACTCAGCGGGAGTAGCCTCCAGAACTCCAATCATTTCTGAGTTGTTATCCATAACTAGCATAGTAGGGACTGGAAATCCCAGCCCGGCTTTGTAACAAAATATACGGATTCAATAATACCATAATTCAACGCTATTTAGTACCCGAATATTAGATTTACCATTCCAACCATTACCGAATTTTTATTAATATAACTTGTTAGTGTAGAAAGTGCCAGCCCGGCCATTTTGGAGAACAATGTGAAATAGAAATATGAACGAGTACTAAATCTAATCCTCGGATACTAAATAGTATTAGGCCTAACCGTTGAAATCAAAATCTTCTTACATAGCCAGGCTGGGCAGACATTTCCAGCCTCTGCTATACGTTATGGCTAAACTCGGTAATGGTTGGAGTATTAAATCTATTACTCGGGTACTAAATAGTACTAATTGAGTATGACACCGTCGAAATCCGAATTTTCTTTCATGGCTGGGCTAGCATTTCCCTGGTCCGGCAAAACACGTTATTGTTAACATCTCGTTAATGCTTGCAGTACTAAATTTAGTATTCGGATACTAGTTAGAATTAGGCTAATTGAGTATTAAATCGTTGTATATTTAAAATATTAACTTTCAAACATGGCCGCCATGAAATGGACCTTCTTGACAACCCCCTGCGGGACCATCTCAAATACTGCCAGGAGACACCTCTCAACATCACTTTACAAAATGTCACCGCGTTTAGTTTTCTTAATATTTTCCAAAATATGTTTTTGTTACTGTAAAGTACGTTCTAATTTATTATAGGTTATTTTTGATATCTTTTTAATCCAATTATGAAACTGATTTTAATTAGGTCAGTTGTGAGTTATTTTGAATTCTATATTTGTACAGTATAGCTAGACTAAAAAATAAAATTTATTGCGATTACCGTAGTTTGTTTTAGTGGTTGAACATCCAACAGGGACGAAAATTGACAAATCTTATACACAGGCACTTTTTGTTAATGCAATATATATTGTTTGAAATTGGGTTTTTTTGCCGCGAGGAATCGATTGGAGCTGGTCACAAGAGTGGAAAAATCTGATTTCCGTCCTTCAGCCTTCAAAGTGCCCGTATTATCGTTATGGATGTTTTAAACCAAAAAGCTGATTTATATTAATTTTTTTTTCTGAGTAAAGCACAATCTCCCAGTGCTCTTAGATTAATTCGGAATAACTCAGTTTAAAAGTAATCAAATTTACATATGTAATGTAGCAATTCATTGAATAAACTCAACATTTGGATTACTAAAATTGCAACCTATTGACCTGCCATCTGGGAGCAAACACTCAACTAAATAAACTGCATTACCTGTTTATCATAATCACCAGCGCACTCAAACCTTCAAGGGGCTAACTAATACCATAGACGCACTCTGAGGTTAAAGGAGCAAACTAACTTGAAGGAGCAAAAAACGGTAACAAGAAAATGCATTGCCTGGCCAATCTGATCTGTGGTTGTAATATTTTTTGGAAACCAAGAAACTTGCATGTTTTGTATTCTTTTTAGGACTACTCAACAAATTTTATAATAGTTTATTTTAATATATTCAATAATTTTAACTTTTTCATCTTGTTTTAAAGTTACTTTTAAATAATAGGTACCCAAGTAAATCCAATATACTTTTTTACATTTCTTTCTTTTTCACCAGTAACTGATAATTTTACCGCACTTCGTTCGGTATACGCGACATAGGAGCGTACTCCTAGTCTTTAGAGTTTCTTCAAACTTGCCTCATGTTCATATGTTGAATTGTAAACAAAGAGACCTGGGATGGTTTTAAGGTCGACGGATAGCGCAACTGTTCCAAAAATTCAGCCCTATACCATTGACTTTTTAAAGTCAATGCCTATGCTATACTGAAGTACTCTAAAGCCCTTTCTTAAAATTCTGAGACGTACTAGCAAACGTCTCAAATACCTTCAACATTACCCTTAAAACATCAAAATATGTCAAACTGTTTCAGAGTTGTAAATGTGTAGAAACCCACTGCGCATTAATACATCGATTATTAAATATCTTATATTAAATGTTCAGCATTTTAATTTTATTTTTAGGGGCTTTTGCTCCTACAGGCCACTAGTCATATATTTAATTTCGTAAGGCGATTCTTTGCATCAAAATTGTAGGCGTCTGTCAAGTCGTATAGAAAGATGGGAGAGGGCTCAAATTAAAGGTCTCTGTTCCGTGATGGTGGGAAAAATAATGAATTGTTTTGAAATTCACCAGAAAACGAGAAATAACGTAAAATATCTGCCATTTAAATTGCATAGGGATCTAAAAAAACTTATGCTTTGTTTACATAAAACATGTGATGCTGATACTTGATTGAAAACCATGTGTTAGGCTAGATATCAATATCAGCATAATCAGTTTGCTATGAAGGAATTTTGTACTATAACTCAAGGAGGTTATATTACTATACTGGAGGTAGCACTGCCTTCACAAACAGCATTGGAAAGCGTGCCGCAGTTGGTACTAACTGATGTACCGTTCTTTGAGTCGATTCAACTGATTCAAAAACTGATGTAATCATTTCGGAGAGTTGAATCATGTTGATCTGATTCTCATTATGATTGAACGGTTTCTTTGCCTTGGAACAGGTAAGGCAAAATACGATATTATATAAATAATAGAATAGAAAATGTTATTTTTTAAAACCTATGAATAAAGAATAATTAATTTAAAGTTCAATATATTAGTGTTAGTATCCGGCCAGTAAATGACAACTTCACTCCTTATATACAATTTTGCCATCAGCCATGTTATTATATAAACATTACTGTCGCTCAGCAATATTGTACCACTAAAAGAAAATTGTCCTACTATTTATGTTGCTTACCTGCCAAGTTTCTACCATAATTCTCGTGTTTGCTTAGTGACTGATTATATCAATTACTTTTAGCCCAGGTATCTGTTTTGCTATTTTTACTTTATTTTGCCATTAAAGATATAACCAAAAATAAATTAGGTTAAGTTATTTTCAAACAAAAATCACCTAATAAGTACTCGTTAGCAGTTTATTATGAGTGTTTAATTCGTTGTTTAAAATATTATTTATTTCCGGTTCCGGAATGAACCAAGCTCAAAATTGAGTCGTGACTCGACTGAATCACTCGATTGATTCGTTCATTTTGGGAAGTCGGTGAAATTGAGGTATTTTGCAAAGGTTAGTACTAACAGATGTACCATTTTTGTGATATTTTGTTCTAAACAGCCGGCACGCTGTTTTACTATGGAGTGCTGCCTCCAGTATAGTAATATAACCTCCTTGTATATAATAAACCCAGGATTGTTTGAATTTTCCCTTATTATGGGCTTTTATTTCCTTCAAGCCACTAGCCATATATTTAATTTCGTAAGGCAATTCTTTGCGTCAAAATTGTGGGCGTCTGGGAAGTCGTAGAAAGATGGGAGAAGGCTCAAATTTAAGGTCTCTATTCCATGATGGCGGGAAAAATACTGAAATTGCTTGAAATTCAACAGAAAACGAGAAATAACGTAAAAATATCTGTCATTTAAAAAGCATTGGGATCTAAAAACGTCTGTTTTGTTTACATTAAACCATGTGGTGCTGATGCTTGATTCAAAGCCATGTACTAGATGTTGACATATGGTTTTTTTCAAAAGGCAGCTAATATGCACGTTCAATGTACTATAACAAATACATAATTTAAATTTAATATATTCCGATTTTATAATTATGAATTTGATAATTTAAAATTGGTAAGAGTTAAGTACGTTTGTTTCGTTTACGATATGACGATGCCGATTGAATGCTAAATGATCTAACTTATATCTATGTGGGAAATTTTTGCGCCGACATTGTGGATGTTCGGCAGGTCGCCGCAGGATGATGAGAGAGGTCTCAAATTGAAGGTATTGATCCCAGAGACTCGGAAAAATACTGAAATTGCTTGAATTTTATCAGAAAATGAGAAATAACGTAAAATATATGTCATTTCAAAAAGCCTCGGGATCTGAAAACATCTGCTTTGTTCACTTTAAAACATTTGTTGCTTATACTTGATTTAAAACAACATACCATACATTTATATATGGTTTATTTAAAATTTAGCTATAATTTAGATTCGACCAATAAAAGTATATTTAATCTTGAATCTACCAAGACAAAGCAGTATTTATTCACGGGCAACCATAAAAACGTATTGAACGTAGGGTAAAAGTCTCAATATTAACTATTTACCTAGCTCGTGGTCTAGAAACCTAACTCCCACATGAAGTGGAGCCAGAGGCTCCAACGTGGAGCTTGGAGTAACGGGAGACATTTTCTGATTTCATCCTTACCTTTTGCCTATTAGGTAAAAATGTAGCCTCAATCGGAGGTTTCCATAAAAAGTACCCTTTTAATGTCCGATGTTCTGTTGAACCAAGTGGAAACACGACATTTGTTTAAATTTGTTGTGTTACATATGTCACACTACTTTACTTGGGAAATAAGTAAAGTGCTGCAATCTGTGGTTAACCTTAAACACCTTTTCAAACCATGTCCATATGATTAATTGCAAACAAAGTGAAATGAGTTTGTTTTGAGATCGACGGTTAGCGCCACTGTTCCAAAAAATGCAGCCCCTTATTATACTGAAGTAACGCCCTTTCCTAAAATTCTGATACGTGCAGGCAAATGTCAAAATATCTTGAACGTTACACTTTAAACATTTGAATCCGTCAAAATGTCACCGAGTTGTGAGTGTGAAGGAAACATTAAATATTCAGCATTTGTATTCCATTTTTAGGGGCTTTTGCCCCTACAAGCCACTATCTACTTAATTTCGTAAGGTGATTCTTTGCGTCAAAATTGTGGGCGTCTGGCAAGTCGTAGAAAGATGGGAGAGGGCTCAAATTTAAGGTCTCTATTCCGTGATGGCGGGAAAAATACTGGAATTGCTTGAAATTCACCAGAAAACGAGAAATAACGTAAAATATCTGCCATTTAAAAAGCATTGGGATCTATCTTAAAACGTCTGCTTTGTTGACATTCAAACATGTTGTGCTGATGCTTGATTCAAAGCCATATGATAGATGTTGACATATGGGTTTTTTACAAGAGGCAGCTAACTGTGTTCAGTGTACTATAACAAATAAATATTTTAACTTTAAGATTTCTGACTTTATAAATTCGCGTTTGAGTATATATTTATAATTTAAAATTATAAAGAGTTAAGTGTGTTTGTTTCGTTTACGTTATAACGATGCCGATTTAATGCCAAATGATCGATATAAATATATATGTAAGCAAAATTTTTGCGCCGAAATTATGGGCATTTGCGGTAAGTCACAGGCCTTTCAGGATAATGGGAGAGGGCTCAAATGCCAAGGTCTTGGTGCCAGGGACTCACGAAAAATACTGAAATTTCTTTAAGTTTATCAGGAAATAAGATATTACTTTAAATATCTGCCATTTAAAAATCATTGTAATCAAAAACGTCTGCTTTGTTTACATTAAAACATGTGTTGCTTATACTTGATTTAAAACCACTCACTAGATGTTGATATTATGGTTTGTGTAAAATCCAGCAAAATAGGTTGAACGTACTATAACACATGACGGTTGTTTATTTTTAATTTTTCCGTTTTTATAATTTAGGGACTTTAACCTTAAATAACCCCGTCGCAGCAGACCTGCGTACTCAGCGAATTTCCATAGGATTTATTTTGTATATGTGAGCATTCAACTTGTTTTAAGGAAAGTATCATTTGAATACGTTAAGTAAATAATATACTGCTAGAGGTTAAATACCTTGATTTCCGTCTGTGATCCTGTCATCCGTTGTCAGCCGTTCAACGGATGACAGGATCACAGACGGAAATCAAGGTATTTAACCTCTAGCAGTAATTCGATTCGTGATCCGGAGGCAAAAACAACAAAAATAAATAATATACTAAAAACGCATATTTAATCATTCATGAGCTTTAAACATGAGGAAAATTAACAAAGAGACCATATTGGTTTTCATTAGTAATACATACACTTTTGTATTCTATATAATTCTTAGTCTTTAAATTTTTAATAACTGAAATCTTGCTATAGAATAGAGGAAAATTAACAAAGAGACCATATTGGTTTTCATTAGTAATACCTACATACACTTTTGTATTCTATATAATTCTTAGTCTTTTAATTTTTAATAACTGAAATCTTGCTATAGAATACTAGCTGTTGTTATCCCGCTTCGCTGGGTTGAAAAATCTTATGAAGGCCTGAATAGTAGCCCAAAAGATGTGATTTGGAAGCAAGAATTATAACGTCTAATGTAATGACGTCTAACGTCATAATATATTGTATAAAATTAAATATATTATGATGTTTCTCCATACATACTAGGAGTACGCTCCGATGTCGCGTATGAGGACGAACGTATTCGCAATGTACCATGGTGGTGACATTAGACCTTTCATTTTTAAGACTCAAAGGAAACAAAACAACATTCATACAGTTACAAATAAAAAATAATTTGGAATGTTAAAAGTGTTCAAATGTTTTACCTTATAACAAAACCTACTTGAAGAATAGTTGAAGATCTGACCTCAAATGTTTAGAATGGTTCTTAACATAGGTTATGGTAAAATATTTAAGTTGTATTTAAAGTGAAATGGAAGAAGTGTCAAGAAACAAAATGGTTTTCACAAAATGCAATTTATTTTGTCCTCACAGAAAATGAGTTTCAGTGAAGCCAAGAAATATATTAAGCCTTTCATATTATATGAAAATGACTGTTGATGCGACAACCAGCAGCAGTCTGATAATACCATTGGTTTGTCTGATACCGGATTGAAACCTTCTGGATCCATTTTAGAAGTGGAACATACATGATCAAATGGGCAATTTCACACTCTTCGACTTAGTGTCGGATGATCATTCTGCCATGCGACAAATAAATTCAAATTCATTGTATTGCCATTACAACACATTTTACAAAGTTGGAAGCAATGTCTATTTCACGATAATTTTAACTTAAATACATTCTGAAAAAAAAACTTATGTAAAGTAACTGAATCGTTTTTTAAAGGAAACAAACTGAATCGGGATTTTTTTAAAGGGCGTAAGTCCTAAAAATAAACTTTCGGAAAACAAGAAAAAACTGTTTATTTCCAAAAGGGCGTAAGTCCAAAACGCCATATAATGCTTTGTTGACATACGCCCTTTTAAAACAAATCACAGAAATGCTATGCTGATTTCATCCATAACCATTCATTATAGGTAAGCCCTTTCAAAGCAAATCGATGTATCTAGTTAAAGAGTACAAAACCACCAAAAACTGAAAATCAAAAAAAATTGGACTTACACCGTTTAAAAAAAAACCCGATTCAACTGGAAGTCAAAAAACGCGTAATGAGAAAAGGGCCTCAGTTATAAAACAAAAATTATTTTCATTACTCTACAAAAAATCATCTGTTTTTGTTATGTGTTTGTCACCTGCAAAACCGTTCTTTAATAACCATTGTTTATTTCAGAAAAGTTATATTTGCTATAAATCCTTTTAGCGAATTTCCCCTATAGGGAAGAAGCTATTACCGTAGGTCTCATGGTAAGACTTAAGCCCGGGACCATGATAACTTTTCATTTTGGGGCCACCAGAAGCAGAAAACACTATTCGTTCGAATTTTTATATATATATATCTATATATATAGATATATATATATATCTATATATATAGATATCTATATATATGTGTCTGTGAGCACGATAGCGGCCGCAAAAATGGTCCGATCTTAATGAAATTTGGTACAGACATGTAAAGTGGTAATCCCTCGGACGAGTTCGTAAACCAGCCCGATCGGACCACCGGAAGGGGGGGTAAAGGGGGATAAACCCCCCCAAAATGGGTTTTTTGGGTTTTTTACATAGGAAAATAAAATTTATCGAATTTTGGTTGGCACCATTGAATTCAGCTCAAAAAACAAACAATTTAGTATTTTGAATCACTGCTCTATGTCCAATGGTTACCGAGATATTGAAAGTGGTAAAAACAGTACGTTGTCCCAATGTTAACCTTAAGGGAAATAAGTAAAATTCTACCTCTCGGTTATTTCTCAACATATCTTGATAAAACTTGGTAAATGGCTTTTTCTAGTTCATATCTACTAAATATTGAATTAAAACCACCCAGTTTTAATATACCCGTAGCAGCAAACCTGCATACTCATTCCCCATGTTATTCTTATGGAGCTTACCAAAACATGTCAAATCTCGCTATGTTGGATTGGAATATGTTGTTTTGCATTTGAAATTCGCTGAGTATGCAGGTCTGCTGCAACGGGGGTATATTTTAGTTTTATGTTATATATAAAGTAAATTATACAGCCGATTTCAACATACTAAAGAGAAAAGTCTCGTTGAATACTTTTTTAATGAAATTGGTTGGTATATGCTCGACCACATGAAGTGTTCAATAAATCTTGCACTTTATACCAAACCAAAGGTCTCAAATATGCAAATCCCTCTTTTTAATCTTGTTAAGAAATATATAACAAATTAGGTGGAATAAAAATGAGTAAAATAATGTAATTTTACATAACAATTTTATATTTTTATATATAATGTAAAACATCAACATACAACAATATCAAAAACATAGATGATAAAAAATATTTGATCCGCAACGAATACAGCATGTGTGATGACAATTTGAACATAATTGCAGCACAGACCAGAGAGACACCCACGACCAGAACCATAGCCATCTCTCTAGAGATGGCTATGCCAGAACCCAATGGTTGAAGTTCAATGCACATTGGCAATTGAAGAGAATATCTTTCTGAAAGAACAAAAGTGTATTAATATAAAATATTGTAAATTGAAAATAGACCTTATGAAATTAGTGAAAAACATTCAAATATTTACAACACATTATACATAAATGAAAGGATGAAAAAATTCCTATAAACAAATGTTTCTGGAGAAATATAATAAGAATTACAATTTTCAAAATATTATTATACTAACAGTTCCCGTGGCTTCGCTCACGATAAAAATTATAGTTCAACCTTGATAGCTCGAATCAGAAGGGCCTGAATTAAAAAAGAGTTTTATCAAAGAATATGTAATGTGTTTACATGAATAGCTGTTTAAATAAATAGGTCTGTTTATATAAATATAACGCTGTTATGGCATTGTGTAGGTCTTAAAAACATTTATATCACACTGTGGACAGTCACAGTGGATAATGTCGGGTTTCTTTTCAAAGTCATAACTCGAGAACGGCTGGACCGATTTTAACGTTAAAAGTGTCAATTTTACGGTATTTGGTCGAATATTTGCCAATACGTCTCAGAATTATCAAATAGAGTATCAATTAAGTACGATAAAGCGATGAAAGTTCGAAACAGTAGCACTATCAGTTGGCGGTGTTCCAAACTGCCTTCACTTAGTTTACAATGTAATATATGGGCGGTTATTAATAATTTTAAAGGTTAACCACAGATTGCAGCACTTATTTTTTCCGTGCAAAGCCGGGACACACCATCGAATCGGATGTTTATACATCGATAGATGAAAAAGGAATTCGCCTAATTGTTTTAGGGCATAATTGTAATACATTGAGGACGCCATGAGAGAAAAAACTATAACCCCCGCTGCCTAAATGAAGATGGCGCCTCATAGTTTGTTCATGATTAAATAGATAAGGTAGAAAAACTAATTTATGGATTAAATATAAACTAAAAAAAGGTAACTTTTATACAGTACGTATAACCTAAAAAAATCAACCAAACAACCATGATGAAAAAATTAAATTATTAAACAGCCGTAACAATGTATCCGTTTGTCAAGCTAATTACCCTCTGCTTGCTTGAATGAAATTGGAAATGTAAACAAAAGATCGACAATCACATTTATATGGGAACGTTTTAAAGCCTCTTCTCCACCAACTTACAACTTTGAGTTTTGGAAATATATACTTAGCGGATACCTTCACCATAAAAGGAACGTCCGTGCAAATTTTTAAGGTTCGAAGTCCAATAGTTCGGGCTGTACGATGATAGGTCAGTTGTATTTGACAAATGTACGGTATAGGAAAGAAAAACGATAACTCCAGCTGCCGAGATAAAGATGGTGCCATCAGCGACGAAAGAATAATATTATTAATATTATTATTTGGTCGCTGGGTGTCTCATGTACAGATTTTATTCTTAAACAGATGAGATACTAAAACTAAACGAAATGTAACTTTTATATAGTACATAATTATATACTTAAAATAAATCAACAAAAAACTATAAAAACCAAAACCATTATGAAAGAAATTAAATTGTTAGCAGCTGTAATATCGTCATACCTACATTTGTAAAGCTTGAATGAACATTGAAAATGTAAACAAAAATGGCCCAACATACTTTTATATGGAAAAAATTGAAAACTTTGTCCTCGCTGAAAACCCCTTAAAACTTTGAATTTAGAAAAATCTGTTCTTAGCGGATGCCTACGCCCTGAATGGAACGTCCACGCAAAATTTCAAGGTCCTAGGTCGTATAGTTTGGGCTGTGCGATGATAGGTCAGTGGTATTTGACAAATATATAGTAGATTATAAAAATATAACAATAAAAAATAAAAAAGATTATAATTGTGTAATTTTATACAAACAAAATTGTTTGGGACTTGAGTCCTCATAAAGAAATTAAAAAGGAGATTGAATTTAGGCATCATATAGGATTTTCTCTTCAAGCTCAAAAACAAACTATGTAAAATATGATGTGTCCTAAGTAATTTGGAGAACTTGACATGCCATCAGCTTGGTGAACTATATTGTGATATGAATCAAAGTGGGCGTAACCAACCTTGGAGCGGTAAACAACAAACGGTGGGGGATAAGTGAAATTCACCTATCGGGAAGTACGTACTTAATTTCTGGTTAGTTCATATACATTCATTATTTTAGTTTAATTCATAACAACTAACAACTTCAATATTTTTACGATAAAATATATTAGCCTATCTATATGGTTTAAATTAAAATTAAATAGCTCTTTTTTCTATATCCAGTTTATTATTTGGCTCCAAATATAATCTCACATACAGGTACAAAGAAATAAAAAATAATAACTACAAGTAAAGAATTTTCCAATCATAAAAAAATTTCAACACACTACTATGTAATCGCTGGTTTTACAAACATCTTTTGGTGGCTGAAACTAACTCTTTTCCGCCAGAGGATCGAAAACTTTCGTCCCTAGGGCCGAAAGTCAGCTGATCGTTTATTTGCTTCAAAGAATGCGAGGACATCACATCTCGCGCATACAAGACACAGCACACACACAGATATGGCATCTCGTGCCGTCATACAGCATTCAATAGGTTACAAAGACAGAATAGTTGCGTTCATATGATTTTCGTAGCTGTGTTTGTTTAAACCATGCAAAATAAAAATCAGATTTTTAATGTTGTATAGGGTATATTTCATTGTGTAGTGTGGTGAAAAATGCAGTTCACACCTCGGCCAAAAGTGTTTTGCAGCTCTTGATTGTTAACATTTCTCGACTTCATCTTAAATTTGAAATACAATCTCGAGCCTGCAAAACCTCAGTTTATGCCCTTGTTGCAAAATATACTATTGGAAAAAAAATTATTACTATGCTCTGTTAGTATGGGTAAAATACGTTTTTCATCCAAGGGCAAAATACTTTTTTGATTTTATATAGATTTTGCGGCCATGAGAAATCGATTGAAGCTGGCCACAAGATGGGGGGAAATCCGGTTTCCATCCTACAGCCCGTCAAAGTACCCATGTTATTGTTATGGCCATTTTTAACCAAAACAACTGATTGATATATTTAGGTTGTCTATATTTTATCCTAGAGCAAAACTCGGTATACCTAGAGTAATGACGAAATCAAAGTTTATTTCAAATCAAATTTTGAAAGAGTGTTTTAGGTCTTCTAAAATTTGCAGATACAGTAGAGTCCCGCAATCCCGGAATTCTGGATAACTCGGAAAGCCTACCAGAGCAATAAAGTGCACTGAGATTAAAGGCCAGAGCATGGTGTGACACATATAAAACATTTTTGGTCTTCTTTCAGTTTTTTTGTAACTTTTAATGTAGTTTTTGTATTTTTTACTATGCAATAAATAAATGATTTCTTATAAATAACAGAAACTATTCTTATTTTTATTCATTTTTCGATAACTCGGAAATTTCACAAACCCGGACACCGTTCGGTCCACATTAGTCCGGGTTTGTGGGACTCTACTGTAATTCATATTTAAAAAAAATCCTAACAGGGATCAGCCTATAGGCGTGCGCAGCAGGCATGCCATCAGTGCCATAGCATGCCTAACCTTAAGCCTTCTATTGACATAATACACATTTAACTTTACTTTCTGCTCGGTGTAATCGTCAAGTACCGTAGCCTTACGCCAGTTTTATATGGTGAGAATTATTTTAATAACTCATGCCTAAGGTCATATCTGTGGCAGGCAGAATACCGGACATCTGTCCTCCCGCATGTAAACATTTTGTCATAAAATCTTATAAGTTACTTAATATTTTTCACCTGATCTCCCTAAATGAGGGGTCTTATTTCAAGTCGATATGTGCATACACAGTGACCGATGTAGCCGATATGCCAAGTTAAGTTAACATCACCAATATAGTAGTGCGGCAAGTATAGGCATTGGCATTGGGCATCGGCTTCGGCTTATAGCAGATCACAATCAGTTGTTGAATCTGTACTTCCTTGCAACATTACAACTTTTAAAAAACTCACCGCACCTGATTGTATACCATGACCACAAGGTCATTTTAAACAAAATGTAGGCAAGTTATTTTGTTTTCAGTCACTCTGCTAGCCTTTAGCAATATTAAAAGAAAATAACCTCCTTAAACACACATTCAAAGGCTAACTATACATGTAATCTATAAACTTATGACAAGATGTTAAACACTGGCTGAAATAAAGAACAGTTGATCAACAGTAATTACATTAGTAGTTCGAATAAGTAAACTTAAACAAAAATGGATGCATTTTGCATCAAACTTTTTATTATTTGCCCCGCCAAATAATAGGTCCGTTTGAAAATTTATAGTTTTATTACAGATATTCAAACACTTTAGTATGACTCAACATTCTCGGTGCATTGAACATCGGCTTGAAGTTAAAATTAAACTACTGATTGTCTAAAACGACCCGTTTCGCTTCAAAATATCCAAATTTTCTGGGATACCCAGATATACCCTCCGAGGTTTGATATACCCTCCTAAACCCCGGTTCAGTTTACTCGGACCCTATTTTTGAGATGGACCCATCACAAAAATTAATCCTATATATATATGCCACTGTCATATTCTAACACGGAAGGTTAAAGTCGGATGAATGGTTGGGTGTTCCTTGTACTGCTACAAGCAAGAAGAGTAGACAGAAGAACGGTCATAGCTACCCAGTGAGTTCTTGCTACCCTTAATCGCTTTTCCAAATTTTATATGTTTAAAACGTTGTATTTTCAGAATAGGAAACAAAACAATGAATTTTTACTGATTGATTTTAATTTCTGTTACTTAGCATTACATTACAGACCTTTGACAATCTATTATTTTGCAAATTTAATTATAGGCTATGTAGGCCTGTACTGTATTTCGGTCAGTAACAACCCATTATTTATAGGTACTGGTTACAAAAACGCCGCTTTAAAGCATCGGCTCGTATAAATCTATTTACAAATAATATTATCATATATTTAATTTCGTAAGGCGATTCTTTGCGTCAAAATTGTGGGCGTCTGGCAAGTCGTAGAAAGATGGGAGACGGCTCAAATTAAAGGTCTCTATTCCGTGATGGCGGGAAAAATACTGAAATTGCTTGAAATTAACCAGAAATCGAGAAATAACGTAAAAAATCTGCCATTTAAAAAGCATTGGGATCTAAAAAAGTCTGCTTTGTTTACATTCAAACATGTGGTACTGATGCTTTATTCAAAGACATATGCTAGATGTTGACATCTGGTTTTTTTCAAGATGCAGCTAACTATGTTCAATGTACTATAACAAATAAATATTTTAACTTTAAGATTTTCAGACTTATAACTACGGCTTTGAGTATACATTTACAATTTAAAATTATAAAGAGTTAAGTGTGTTTGTTTCGTTTACGTTATAACCGATTTCAAACCGATACAATGCCAAGTGGTCGATATAAATATATATGTAGGCAAAATTGTAGAAGTTTGGAAAGTCGCAGGATAATAGGAGGGGGCTCAAATAGAAGGTCTTGATGCCAGGGACCCATGAAGTACGGAAATTTCTTAAAGTTTATCAGAAAATAAGATCATTGTAATCTAAAAACGTCTGCTTTGTTTACATTAAAACATGTGTTGCTTATACTTGATTTAAAACCACGTGCTAGAGCTAGATGTTGATATATGGTTTGTTTAAAATTCAGCAAAATAGGTTGAACGTACTATAACACATGACTGTTTTTTTTTACTTTTAAATTTTCCGTTCTTATAATTTAGGGATCTCAACCTTAAAAAGCCAGACAAATTAAATTCGACCTTTACACTGTATCATGTAGTAGTAGCTGATGCTGATTTAAAGCCAAGTGATTTGTAACATTTACACAATCGAATAACGCAGGCTATAGGTACAGAGAAGACCTCATTCATCACTTTTAGGGCCCAGCTCTACCGGTTTTATGCGCGGTCGGAAATGGTCATAGTTTTGACTGAGAAACAACAGTGTGCTGCACTAAAAGCTATTGAATGTAACATAAACTTTAAATTTGATCCTACCAAAAAGGTTCACATTTAAATTTGGATAATCAAAAGTATATTTAATCTTTAATCTTGGACAAAGACAAAGCGGTATTTACTCCCGGGCAACCATAAAAATCTTTAATATTAACTATTTACCAAACTCATGGTCTCCAAACCTAACTTCCTCATGAAGTAGAGCCAAAGTCTCCAACGTGGAGCGTGGAGTCGTCAACGGACCACCATTTTCTGATTTCATCCTTATTTATTTTCTTTTCTTTTGGGAAATAATTTAAGTGCTACAGTCTGTGGTTAACCTTAAGAATTTCTGCAAACCATGTCCATATGTTTAATTGTAAACAAAGTGGACTGAGTTTGTTTTGAGAACGACGGATAGCGCCACTGTTCCAAAAAATTCAGCCCTTTACTATACTGAAGTAACGCCCTTTCTTAAAATTCTGATACTTACTAGCAAATGTCAAAACATATTTAAACATTACTCTTTAAACGTTTAATTCCGTCAAACTGTTACCGAGCCATGAGTGTGAAGGAAACATTAAATATCCAGCATTTGTACTTTATTTTTAGGGGCTTTTGCCCCTACAAGCCACTAGTTTAGTTTTAAAGTCATAAATATGATATACTTACATTTTATAGGTCAAATTTGCCAAGAATGCTTCATTGTGTTAGGGTATTTTGTCAAATCCAACCTGCTGGCACTCCGAATGTTGGAGGTCTGCGCATGCCTATGGATAAGTTTAAATCAGATCAGATATCTGGGGTCCAACAGCATGTAGTTACGACTATAAATTGCCTAAACTTATGAGTTCTCGGCAGTGACTTTGAAAATTTCTCAGGGTTTGGACCCTAGGAAAAAATAATAGCAAAAAACAAGAATTAAAATAATTAAAAATACATAACAGCAACACTTAGCAAAAACCCAATCTACAATTTAGGGCCTATACACATGAGGTCAGTAGCTGTCATGGTTGCGCGGCAACTGCCACTGTTGTACTTTTCACAGTACCAAGGAGCGAATGGGATCATATTACAACCATGCACTTTGAATCAACACCGATATGTAACAACATGAGGTGTCTCTACTTTATTTTATGCCTTTCTAAAGTTCATTCGGAGTTTTGCTGAGCTATCTTCACTAAACGTTTGTAGTTTAAGTTAATTAAGACACACCGTGGCCACCAGTGGTGCACAAATATTTTGTCTGAGTCATGTTTTTCTTTAAAATAACCAGTTAAAACAGTTTTATTTTTCCCTTAGATATGTGTTTTCTCTGTTGTACTTTTGATAATTTCAAAAAATTGCATTGTTTCCCTACGGTGAAATAAGTCAGGCTAAACATGTCTAATGAGAAAAATGAAACCTTGCACCTTCTTCCACCGTGTAGGAGCAAAGTTTAAATTAATAAGAGAACTAAATCAGTAGCAATTGATCAATGGACCTACCGTAATAGTATGTTGAGGTGAGTGCTAGTGCCAATGAAATTAAATGAATTGACGTTAAATCTGGTGCTTCCATTTACTTGCAGAAGGTGGCCATCAAAACATGTTTTTATTCAAAATTTACTAAGTTTAAGTAAGGTATGTTCCTAAAACAAAACAACATCAATTTATATTATAACAGGGAATCAACATCGAATACTTTATTTATGTACGGCCTGAACTTACAAAACACCCTTTTTCAATATTATGTCAAAGGTTTAATATGATACACTGCTTAATTTTATTGCTAAATATATGGGTTAAAATGTACTATTGGGGATAGTTTCATAGCCTATTAAATGGAGTAAGATTTGATAAGGCTGATATATCTCCTAAGTAGGGCCTATCTTATTAAAGTAAGAGTAGGGCTGCCATACGTCCCGGTATTTTGCTCTTGTCCCGGTGTCCCGGCCAGTATTCCTGATGTCCCGGTCAGTTTTTAAATTGCGTAATATGTTATTAAATAAAGAACTAAACCTGTAGTTTAACAAGTTTGCTGCGGCAAACGAAGAAAGAAGAAAAAATTCTTACATAATATATGTACTTTTGTATTTCATTGTATTTCATTCGCATAAAAAACATTGGTATTTCTCATTGAAGTAAAATAAATTAATTGAAAGTTTTGTTTCATGTAATGAATTATTATCACACTTTACCATGGTAAAAATTGCATTGTCACAACACAAAAAATAACAATAATTTTTTTCAAATCATTAAAATTCACAATTCACTCTAAAACTTTTATAAATTTTTATCACATTATAAGTTTGTTCAAAAGTAAATTTTACCTCAGTAGCCTACCTATAATTAACTATAATTAACCCTTTTCCTCTAAAATTTCCAAAAATTTCCGGGGGAGGCTCACCTTCCATGCCCCCCAAACCCCCCGGTGTGTCACACACTGGAGCATCCTTGGTTAGTTGTCCTGGATTGATCGCTTGAAAATATGGCAGGCCTAACTAAGAGGTAATGTAGCAGTGCCCAAAACTATTCAATCCTTCATTTTATTGTGTAAAATAATTTTAGTCAAACAACAAGGCTAATCGATGATCTCGTAGAATGCTGTCAATTAATCGATTGCTGTTGTTGGAAATGCAGACACAATGAAAACAGAGTACAGTTGTGATTCATAAATTTCCAAAGTTAAGAAGTCTATTTATAGCTAGGTTATTATAAAAAACTGTTTACCATTATTACACTTATCTATATAAATAAAATTAGAGTTTTGTCTGTACATTGCTCAGAATTATGAAATGTTTGGTTATTTTTGCGTTTTGAAGGTCAGAGAATCCGAATCAAGCCTTATCTCAATTTATGTCACGATGTGTGTTGGTAACGCTCAACATCACACTTTAGACCGCTTTTCACGCAAAAACTAGAGTACTGTTATGGCTGAAACTTTTTTCCTGTGTTTTATGCACATATGAGAAGGCTTTAGACCACTTAAAACTAGCATACGTCGTTTTGAAATTAAATAGCAAGCTTCTAAAAACCGAGTTTTATTTGATTTCGACCAAGTTTGTTTTGAATTTCCCCATAATTCAAGGGGATGACGTTTTGTTTACATTTTCAGCGTTCCAAGCAGATGGTAGTTACCTTCACTGATGGATTCGTCGTTACAGATGTTTTATGATTTCATTCAGTTTTATGTTTTGGTTTATAATATTTCTTTTCAATTGACATGTACTATATAAAGTTAATATTTTCCCATTCATTATATATTTATCAGGATTTTCAATATTTTCATCCTGATCTGACCCTCGGATTTCACCACAGACCAAGGCCGCGCACAGACCCTCTCAAGATCACATATTATTAATATCCTTATGCCAGAATTATAAGTGATGAAATGTTTATATTCAAACAGATGTTAAAAGCAAGACATTTCATAGAATGTAAAACCAGCTGCCTGTAAAAAATAAAATAAATCACTGATTAGAGGTACTTAAAAGTCCTTCCTTATAACAGCTGTTAATGAACGATCTAATGTAATCCATTTTTAAAAAATTGCGAGACGGCTATGTTATTTTGTTGTTGTTCAAAATAGACCCTAAAAACATTAGAAAATACTTTGATGGCATTTAATCAAGGCATTTTCTACTCTACATACATAAACTTTCATTAAACAGGAAACTGCTTTAAGATTCACTAAGTACGCACGGTCAATATAATAGCACAGACTACTATAATAGAGCTATGAAAGCCCGTTCATTCTCGCTTGGGTACATTCACCTATAATAGCACAGATTCAACGATAGGCCTACTTAGTATAAGCCTTCCCAGGCAGGGACACCCTTAGGGGTTTTATCGGCGGGGGCGCTGGAATGTGCTGGCATGTGTAGTATAGAGAGGCCAAATAAAAATGCCTCGTGCGGGGGGGCCCCGCAGCAATATTTCTAAGTGCTCCTTCGCAGTAGACCTGCGTTCTTAGCGGATTCCTAAAAATTTCTGGCTGATGAAAGTATATCTACTTTATATTTGTCAAATACTATGCACTGACCTATCATCGCACAGCCCAAACTACTTGAACTTGACTTAGAACCTTGAAACTTTTCATGGACGTTCCTATACGGCGTGAGCATCCGCTGAGAACGGGTTTTTCAAAATTCAAGGTTTTCTGGGTTTTTTCGGTCTAAAATCTTTCTGTAAAATTAAATGGATGATCTTTCGATTAAATTGTCAATTTTCATTTAATCAAGAAGGCGGTTTAAGCTTCACATACAGATAGGTCTTTACAGCTGATTTTTATAGTTTGGTTCCTTTTATCATGGTTTTATGGTTGACTTTTTTCTTTTAGGTGATATGTACTATATTAAAGTTACCAAGAGTTTTTGTACCTTATCTATTTAATCATAAACTCAGTATGTGGCACCATCTTTATTTAGGCAGCGGGTGTTAAAATTGTTATCGTGAGCGAAGCCACGGGCAACTGCTAGTTCTTCCTAAACCAATAATAATTAGTGACATTAAGTTTCTAAAACGCAATATACTAATGTAAATAGGCTACCAACAAAAATTTACTGGTACATTATTATCATGAATATTATCCAAGGAAAAGTAGGCTACCGATGACATTTAGTAGATCTTGTACTCAAAAGAGAATCACACTATAATTGTAGAGATATGTTTAAATTTTGAAATAAATAGGTAGGCTAGGTATTGTTTAAATGTTAATTTTATGTTTTCCCAAAAGTTATTGTTATCAACTTTAAAAAAATTATTTAAAAAATAAGTAATAATTTTGCGCTGTTTGAAAAAGTGATGGCATACCCATTTTTTTTGTCGGCTCTTCAAAAGAAAGCTAAAATAAATTATATATATGCCTATCTTAAGTTTTATATATATATAGGATATAAAACTTATTTTTTATAAACGAAATCCTTAACTGCCAAGCCAATAAGCCTGTGTGATGACTGCGAAGTACCTTAGAGGCAATAGTCACATAGGCCAGCCAGAGCTGACCGCGCTCTTGATGGAAGAAGTAAGTTAGTACTGGGAGTCGTCCACCACTGGGATTGAACCAGAGACATTTAACAATATTTCGGGCAAGCGCTTACCTCTGCGATATTGCCTCAGTAAATACATATATAGCTAGGCCTTACCCTAACCTTAACTATCATAATATGACTCAAACAGGGGTTAATTTCAGCCGGAGCTCACCGGAGCATACCGGAGCGCAGGTTCGGTACATCTCAATTCACCAGTGCGGCTCCGGACCGTCTTTTCTGGCCACGTCATCTTTTAATACTGTTCAGAAAACGATTTTTGATAAAGTGTACAACTCTTTCCAAATTTGGGAATTACCTAAGTCAACTTTACAGTCCTATTTTCCTTAACATAGCTACGCGCACCATAACAGAAGGTGCGAAAGTATACAAGGCCTAAGCATTATACAGTTGTCATAAACGTAAAAAAGTACTAATTTTAATTGCAATTCATACAAATGTTCCAGGGGAGGCCCCTCGGACCCCCCATCCTGCTGGAGGGTATTCCATACCCCCCCAGCCACCCGGTGTGCCATAGCTCCGGTACTTTTTTCTTTATAAATCAAGCCCTGGACTCAAATATCAAAACCTAACCTTAAATAAGGTATTATTGAAATTTCACCTTGATTTCAAAAGATTTTTAAGCCGTACATCCTTTAATATACATCAGGTCTTAAGGACCAACTTCCAAGACAACATTTTATTACAGTTTCTGGTTTTTCAGCCAGAGCTAACAAAAAATCCTTAAATCCCAAACCCAAATTAGAGCAAAAATTACTAAATTAAAAAAATTATAGCTTAGACCTTATCTGAGAGAAGGACATACAATATTAGAAAATTTGTATTAACCTTTTACAGAGTTTATAGGGCCTACTTGTTATCTCTAAGCTCAGCTTACTAATCTGAGGCAGATAAAAACTTGTACCATCAGCTAGACTACATTTTTAGTTTTTCTCTAACCACAAGGATACAAATGAGTCCTGCAAACCCGGACTACAAAATGTCCTTAAATAAGTTTAAGTCAAACTGCAAAAAACATGAAAGCTTAAGATTACAGTAGAGCCCTGCGAATCCGGACTAATGTGTACTGAACAGTGTCAAAGTGTCAAGGTTTGTTATCGTTATTCGTTATTGGGAAAGGAGTAAAAAAAATTAGTTTACGATAAGTCTGCGTTATTCCTGTAGAAATTAATTATTCGCTGCGTAATTGGCTAACTTAACTTACGTCATACAAAACTAAAAACTTAAACCTCATCTGTTAAAACAAACAAAGAAAACCAAAAACTTTTGTAGCCTACTCTAAATAGATAAAAGTGCACTTAATTGCTCAGACAGTCTTTCTGAGCTATCTAGAATCCCGGGTTATTGATGTTTTGGTTTTGAGGGTACAATTACATATGTATAAACATAGACTTAAAGATTTTGGTATGAGTTTTAGATCTGATCCTCGCCCAATAATTAATCTTATGGCCCATGGATAAATTATCATATCCTTGTCCATTCTACAGCCCAATGGGGGGTGGGGAAATCTAAAAATATATCAAAGGCGAATCAAAATCGATATATTGTTGATATTTCTTCGGCGTTACTATTTTCAGTTATCATGAGAATATAGGTAGGGCCTATTGGGTTAATCAACTAAAAACCGGTAAATTGATGACCTACATTAGATCACCACCAAGAATTGGGTTTACAATCTGATCTTCATCATTTGCAAAATTTAGGCCTATCTTTGCCAAGTTAAATCATGATGAGAATACCGTTTATTACAAAATTCCAGCTGAGACACTTTATCCAACCACCAACATAACCTGTACAGGGACAAAGTCTATATATAAGTTCCTCACACCATCTTATGAAGATAACATTATTATAAAATATATTCACACTTAAAAGGAAAACTGTGCATACCTTCAATGTGTAAGGGAATTCTGGATTTTAAACACGTAGGTAAGTGTAAAAACCTAAACTATCATCTTGAGAGTTGGGTAACCTTATTACTACAGGATAAACTTACCTAATTTGGTTACTTGTATTGTATATGCCATCAACTGAATTTCTGCTTACAATGCCTTCTTTGTAAGTCCGACATTGATATATACTTGTTACGGTCCTGACTTGGCGTCTTGAGGCACTTCACGAAATCACGATACCAATCGAAATAACTTAATTCCAGAGACCGTCAAATATGTGCAATTCAATGAGCAGTCTGATCATAAATCAAAAACAATATCTCTAGGAATATTCTTTATTTTATCCTTTTATTCTTTAACTTTCGCTTTAGCTTTAGCATTCACAAGCGCTATCGCAGCACAGCAGTAAATGAAATGTAGCAAATTAAACGCAGATTTTCATGCTATGCAGACACTGTTATAATTCAATTCGTGATAAATAGATAACTTGTAACAGATATATTTAACACCATAAATTAAATAGCTTGGACAATGGTTAGTACGCCATAAAACAAAGTTAACACAACCTACAACCACAACTACAAATGCCAGACAAACGACATAGTAAGACATTATTTTGACATTTGACAGCTCAACAAGCCAGACGTTTTGACGGGTGACGACGACTGCCGAGGTCAAAAGTTCAAATCAGCAACCAAATAAATGTTGTAAACTAAAAAATAAAATATTGAATCACAAAATTAACAACCTACTCATCGATTAGATCATTCCTCAAGATATACAATTGATGCCGTTTAAGTTTCATAATTTTTAATCTAATAATAAAAAAGGAGTTATACTACATAAGTGATTCTTGAGTTGAGAATAAGACTCTCTAACGTTCGTCAATTAGCTATATTTGATAAAGCCGGGGAAGGCATATTTGGTGGTAGCAGTCTTATTTTTCCTTTCAAACAGCACATAATATGCGTTTTCTTTTTTAATTAATCTTTGTGCTATGCAATAACTTCAAATTTTGTCCATCTTGCAAATTACTACATTCGGGTGTTCAATACAATCTACATTTTATTGGAATAATGTGTACTTTACAGCCAAAATCATAGTTCCTTGTCCTTTTGTAAACAGCTTTTAAACTGTTTAATTTAATTCAGCTTCTTCTGTTTTATCCCTTTTTCAAAGGTTCTTCGTTATATCTCTGTTCTGATTATTTCTTTCATCACCTTATGCGTCTGTCTCCCTTTCTGTTCCAAATCTGCTACGACAGTGTTTCTTGATGTCGCTGTGAATTTTCCCATGATACTCTCAGATGTGTTTCTTTCTCTTCGTTGTTTCGTTTTTTCTTGCAATCGTTCTTTTACGTTATAAGATACGGAATTGCAAACATTTTCTCCTACGTTTTGAAATTTTTTTCGTCTTATTTATACTATCTTTGAATTTATAAAAACAAAAAAATATATAACTCTACATTTTAGTGCACTTCATGTTTTTAATAACATAACCTAACAGTAAAAATTTACTAAATAATTGAAAACGTAAATAAAAACACATTTGCTAAATAAGACTGTATTCACCTGTTGTACAAAACAATTGTAGGTGCTGCATTCTGTTGGCAACCACTTTAACCACAGTTACCTTTTAAAATTAAACCATGTGTTTTGATATAAACAAATAAAACCTCAAGTACTCACAAAATCCTTGAAATAGGTCCCTTTCGGACGATCCTGTGCCTACACCCAATAAGATATCGAAACCCAACCACCATAGTGCAGATCATGAGATTCCAAGCTTTAATTTGATACCAAGATCATGGGTCTACGACGCGACGTGTAGTTTTGGCTGTAGCACTAAATATACCAACACACAACTCTTCTTTTATATACAGGGTGTCCCGTAACTATCTGGACAAACGTATATAGCGTTGTAGCTTAGGTCAAGACAAACACATTTCACCATAGGAACATGGGTCTCTGGTGCCTAGTTTTCCGTCTGTCTGTCTGTATGTGTTTTTTACAAACAAATTCATAACTCCTAAACGGTTTGAGTTACAGCGTTGAGATTTTGCAAAATTGTTTATCTTATTAGGATGTATCTTCATTTAAAATTATACCAAAATATCATAAACCGTTTCAAAATGGCGGCCATTTAAATTATTTTATGCCAAATTCCACGAAAACCGTTAATTTAAACAAAAACTTGCAAGATACATAAAAGTAAGTCCATTTTATGTAGTTTTCAATGATACCTTATTTGTTGAGATTGGATAAATATTTACTGAGAAATTAAATTTTTTCTTAATGCTTGACCACTTTTCTCCATTTAAACAATGTTAAAATTAAGGTGTGTCCAACTTAACTGTGCCACCATTGGTGTCTCAGAACCTATTGGATTTAGAGATAACTTTAAATGGGGAACTTCACCTACTTTTTTAAGCCATTTAAAAATATGAATTTCATTTTTTTGTAAATGGCCGCCATTTTCCAATATGGCGGACAACTTTGATTTTTCTTATGGAACACCCTGTATTTTATGACGTATTTGGATTCTACGCTTAGTTTTAAGAACTTATTATTCCTTGACATTCTTTCCCAAACGCAATAGTTAAGTGGCTAAAAGCCATTAAAGTTTGATTTTTAACACCCCGTATTTTAAAATTGTTTATATGGGGAAAAGTGGTCATGCACTACGAAAAAACTAATCTCTCAGTAAATCTCTATCCAATCTTAACAAATGAGGTATCATTGAAAACTACATACAAAGGACTTACTTTTATGTACCTTGCAAGTTTTTGTTTAAATTAGCGGTTTTTGTGAAATTTGGCATCAAACAATTTAAAAAGCCGCCATTTTGAAACGGTTGATGATATTTTGGTATAAATTTAAACGAAGATACATCCTAATAAGATAAATATTTGTGCAAAATCTCAACGTTGTACCTCAAACCGTTTAGGAATTATGAATTTGTTTGTAAAAAATACATTCAGACAGACAGACGGAAAACTAGGCACCAGAGACCCATGTTCCTATGGTGAAATGTGTTTGTCTTGACCTAAGCTATAACGCTATATACGTTTGTCCAGACAGTTACGGGACACCCTGTATATATATTGATAAATGTCAATAAACATATAACCAATGAACTCAAAACACTCAAAACAAACAAATAATTTAATCTCATGAAAAAATTAAATTCAATCATATGGTAAGTTTTATAATAATTAAAACATCCCTGTTGCAGCAGACCTACATCTCCAGTCAATTTCAATAAAACATATTATCAATCCTCATAATTGTAAACATATCATATATTATGCTGCATTTCAGGCAGTTTAGACCAAGACATCCCCCCTCCAAATGCTCTTACTTTCTTTATTAAATTTAAAAATAATTATTATTTTTTGATATAGTATATATTTTCTGCAAAATCTTGATCAATGAACTCTAACTATTCAAAATAAACACAAATAAAATATCCAACACCTGCAAATTTAATCATATGTTCAGAATTGTATTTTTTTTAAAACATCTCAAATCAGGGTGACTATACTTTTTGGAGGGAGAAATTATTAAAAACAATTAATATTGGACAACGTACTGTGTTTAGCACATCCAATATTATCCAATATCTAAGCTACGGATTGACGTAGAATAATAATTCAAAATGATAAATTGTTTGTTTTTAAGCTGAATTCAATTTTTACAATTAAGTTTAAAAATAATTAGTAAAAAGGTGTTAAATCTTGAAAATAAATTTTATTTTGTGAAAAAAACCTTCTTAGAGTAAATCAATCTTGCTGGTTTTCGAACTCGAAGTCATGAATGACGCTTTACATGTTTGTTCCAAATTTCATCAAGATCGGACCTTTTTTACAAAAGTTATCGCGCCTACGGGCAGGTATATATATAATATATATATATATATATATATATATATATATATGAAAATGAACGAACGGTGTTTTTGGGGTCTAGGGACCTCAAAATGAAAAAATAACATGGTCCCGGGCTTAAGTCTCACCGTGCCGCCTACGGTAATAGCTACTTCCCTATAGGGGAAATTCGCTAAAAGCAAGAGGAATTAAATACGACTGTTACTTTTACATTGTATCAAGTGTAGTAGTAGCTGATGCTGATTTAAAGCCAAGTGATTAGTAACATTTACACAATCGAATAAGCGCAGGTTATAGGTAGAGAGAAGAAGCCTTCTTCATTCATCATTTTTAAGGCCAAGCTCTACCAGTTTTATGTGCAGTCGAAAATGGCCATAGTTTCGACCGAAGAACAACAGAGTGTGCTGCACTTGCAGCTTAGACACTTTTTTCATGCATTATTATAACGCTAAGTAAGAAAAGAAAAACATACTAGTGGCTTGTAGGGGCAAAAGCCCCTAAAAATAAAATAAAAATGCTCGATATTTAGTGTTTCCTTAACATTCTCAACTCGTTAACAGTTTGGCGGAATTAAACGTTTAAAGTGTATAATGTTAAAGATATTTTGACATTTGCTAGTACGTAATATCAGAATTATGAGAAAGGGCGCTACTTCAGTATAGTAAAGGGCTGATTTTTTTTGGAACAGTGGCGCTATACATGTCGATCTCAAAACAAACTCAGTTCACTTTGTTTAAAATTAAACATATGGACATGGTTTGAAGAAATTCTTAAGGTTAACCACATATTGTAGCACTTAATTTATTTCCCAAAGAAAGTCGTCTCATTTAACACAAAAATGTAAACACATGTCGTGTACAGCTTCCACCTGGTACAAAAGAATATATTGGACAGTTTAAGGATACTTGTTATGAAAGTCTCCGATTGAGGTTACATTTTACCCAATAAGCAAATAAATGAGGATTAAGTCAGAAAATGGTCTCCTGTTGACGACTTCACGCTCCACGTTGGAGCGTACGTATCGAGCGACACGATCGAGCCAACTTCCTGTTGACTCCACTTCATAAGGAAGTTAGGTTTGGAGACCACGAGCTTGGTAAATAGTTATGTTCAGGATTTTCTCTTCGTTCAACACTTTTTTATGGTTGCCCGTAAGTAAATACTGCTTGGTAGATTCTTGGTCTTGGTAGATTCAAGATTAAATATACTTTTGATTAGCCAAATTTAAAGGTGAACATTTTTGGTGGAATCAAATTGAAAGCTGATGTAGCACTCAATAGCTGTTAGTGCAACACACTCTGTTGTTCCTAGGTCAAAACTATGACCATTTCCGACCGCACATAAAACTGGTAGAGCTGGACCTTAAAAATGATGAATACCGATGCCTATAGCTTTTTCACTCTACCAATTGCCTGCGCTTATTCGACTGTGTAAATATTACAAATCACTTTGCTTTAAATCAGCATCAGATACTACTGCATGATACAATGTGAAAGTAACAGACGTATTTAATTCCTGTTTATTTTTAAGGTTAAGGTCCTTAAGTTATAAAAACGGAAAATTTAAAGGTAAAACATCGTCATGTGTTATAGTACGTTCAACCTATTTTTCTGGATTTTAAATTAACTATATATATCAACATCTAGCAGACGTATTTAAAAGCAGACGTTTTTAGATTACAACTAGATAACACGTAGCTCGAAATCGAGCAAAAATATAGTAAAAGAATGAAGAATAATCAGCCTACTTATATACTTTTAAAGTTTTCATTAACAAAATTATAGCTTAACTATTGATTCTTTCAAAGTTAATTTTATCTACCGCAGGAGTTTCCGATATAAACGTTAATGATTGGGAACACATTCCTTTCCCCATGTTCTCTTTTTCCTGAAAGGTATATATTTCAACACCGGCAAAAGATTGAACTCTGCGGATTGAACATGTAGCTGACCAAGAGCAAACACTGGCACATAATGACTTCCTTTGTTTAGTGATTGCCGCTGCACCTTATTGATAATTATCGCCAAAACAGAGATTGCAGGGAACGGCTGTCTTTATGTGCATAACCTTGTAAATGACGCACTATCTCTACCGGTTTCTTCATTCTTCAAATGCAACTCACCGCAATGAAAAAATTTTTAGTTCATTGGTCTGAGGTTTGAAGGAGCATCAAATGGTACATCGGGAGGGTGATGCCAACGGTTGCGATCGTGTTCGTTCCGACTCCTCCGACCGGTCAATGTTCGTCTTCTTCTTATCGGTGGCATTATAAATGCAGCAAATCCAAAAATAGATTTGCTCAGATTAATGTAACTTCAAAAAACACTATGAGATATGTAATGTTTCATTCGCCTCATCCATATCTGTTATTGTAAATATTATTATTTTCCTGTTTCCTTAAATCATTTATCACAAGTTCCATAATTTATTTAATATGTAACCAAATAAGATAAGTACACATGATAGTTAATTAATTAATGAATTTCAATGTTCAATACCTGTTATTATGTAATTTGTCATTTTATTCAACACCCCTCAGAAAATCATCCATTCATTATAAGTTAAGAATATTAAAAATCATACGTGTTATTTAAAATTAATTATTAGAAAATTTATATTCTTAAAAGATGAAAAATGATTTATTAATACTAGCCCTACCCAAAAATAACATACCCCTTTAGTAATAATATAATGTAAGAGAGTTGTAATTAAAAATAATTTCATATAATATTAAATTCAAAATTAAGTCTCATAATTGATACAAAATTCCAGTGACCAGTGAAGTATATTTCTTTATCCTACAAGACCATCTGGACAACAATACTATTGTGTACTTGGACACATACCTGAGCTTCATTCAGCCTCCAGCATCATCAAGAAAAGTGTTAAACGAATTTATAAATTCTGGGGATACAATTCTCCATTTTAAAATTAGGCCCAGTTGAACTAGAATTTGCATAGTCTAGTTCTGTTTTAACTAGGGAAATTTGCCTGGGTACCATTTAGAGTCAAACCCTTTGCTTAACATCAAGATTCAATAAGTACCAGGTGAAGAAATTTTGTGAGCAGATTGGTAACCACCATTTTGATTCCAACAAAGACTGTCATACTTTCAATCTATCTATTTGATCAAGCCTAATTAATTATTTCAAGTAACCTACCTGAGGATGTTATCCATGTGAACTTTCTTATATAAATTGTGAACTCAAATTAATTCCTTTTATTAGGCCTATTTCAATTTTGAGACCATTGGCATATTTTATATCTGTATTCAAAATTCAAACAAAATTGGCTTTACTTTATTAATAAATTATCAAAAGAGCTAAGGTTATTTACCAGCACGAACCTTTCCCTGAGAATTGAGAGTCCATGTCCATTGTATTTCTATTTCATTAATAAATATTCTTTACTTATGTGAATACATAACAGACTTCTTTATTTCAATAGTATTAGAAATAGGTAAATAGGTTTTAGCATCATCAAAGAGCCGAGGCGTCCCTTTTGCTGCACACGGCACCAAAGACAAGAGCACCGTCGTGGCAGAGGAGAAGATTAAAAGGTAGAATAAGACATTCCTTTACAAACACAATAAGTAAATAAACAATAATAATCATAAAATATATAGATGTGTATTTGTAGATATCGTAAACTACATTGTAAAACTGATAACTGCAGTGTTTAAGAGCTTTAAAAACTTCATAACATAACCTAAATTACATAATAATAAATCTTTAAAAGAATCTTTTGAAAACAAAGCCAAACCAGCTGGAAAAATAAGTTTACCTGAAGAACTATTTCAGAGCTTGGCCATATGTTCAGTTTGTAAACAAAACTGAGCTTGCTGAAATTTATGTCGATGAAAAGCGCCACTGTTCCGAAACTTCAGCCCTTTACTGTACTTTAGTGACGGCCTTTTTTAAAATTCTGAGACTTGTTGACAAATCTACATAAAATTCCCTTTAATTTGACACCTCAAACGTTAAAATCCGCCCATAGCCGTTACTGCGGTTTGACTGTGAAAAGAAAACCGCTTGCGTATTAATTATATAGATGAAGATGATGATGATGATGATTTTTAAATGGCAGACATTTAACTTTAGTTCTCTTAGTTTGCTGATAAACTTTAAGAAATTTTAGTGTTTTTCCTGAGTCCCTGGCATCAAGACTTTCTATTTGAGCCCCCTCCCATTATCCTGCGACTTGCCAAATGCCCATAATTTCGGCGCAAAAATGTCGCTTACATATATATTTATATCGATCATTTGGCAATAAATCGGCATCGTTATAACGTAAACGAAACAAACGCACTTAACTCTTTATCATTTTAAATTATAAATATATACTCAATCCCGTAATTATAAAGTCTGAAATGTTAAAGTTAAAATATATTTTTTATAGTACATTGAACATAGCTGCTTTTTGAAAAATACCCCCGTTGCAGCAGACCTGCATACTCAGCGAATTTCAAATGCAATACAACATATCTCAGTCCAACATAGCAAGATTTGACATGTTTTGGTAATTTCCATAAGAATAACATGGGGAATGAACATGCAGGTTTGCTGCTACAGGTATATTAAAACTGGGTGGTTTTAATTCAATGGTACCGGGGACCGAGCTTTGCTCGGATTAAATAAAAACAACTGGCTGATTCAGCTGTTTGAGTTAAAATTTCCATAACTATAACATGAGCACTTATAACACTGTTTGAGCATGGTATCAACGCCTTTATAGAGCTGCGCCTCCATCTTTTTCTGTTCCAGCAAAAGTGAGTTGATTCGGTCTCTCTCAACACTGATAAACATATCGACGACGTACTGTTGTGATAAATGCATGGAAGGGAAGTGCCATTGAAGTTGGTCGTATTTTCTGTCGCTTCGTTGGAGTCCAGCGGTCTTGCGACGGTTGGAAGCAGTTGGCACTATGTTGGTCGGAAACGCCAAGTCTCCTTGTGGATAAAAGAGAGTATATGAGAATGGGTCGATGCGGTTGCCTTCATTGCTCATGGTGAACACTTGTTTTCCTAGTTCTTTCACGACACGGTCGAAATCCGGGTAGGTCTGGTCGGCGCTGAGCGAGATAACGGCTGTTTTTCATTCGACGTTGAAACATTGTAGCAGTTTGGGTCTAGGCCTGTGGTGCGAGAACCAAATTGACTTTCGGTGACTGAATTCCTTCAGTGTCACCCGGCGGCTCGAGCTTTTTCTTCTTATATGACTTCGTGTACCATCATGAACGCTTGGGCAGATTAGTTACTCTCCCGCAGGATTCCCTCGAGTAACTGTATCAATTCTAGTTTCATGTCAGCGTTAGCGGAAATTCGTTTGTAAGCGGTATCGGTAGGGTCGAGAAAAATCATCTGCCCGTTGCACGGTCGTCCGTACCGTGCATCTTGCGTCGGCCGAGCGGCCATTTTCATTCGATGATAGATCTGGCCCCGGCGGTGAAACAGTCGATGCATCTGGTGTTGCTAGTTCGAGCGATACAAACGCGAAGATGGCGTCGAGCTTTCGTATTACAGCCGCAAAGTATTTGGAAAGTCTATGTTGGTGGGTGAACAGCAGCGCATGTTCTTTTGGGAAACTTGACGGCTTGTATTCGTATTTTCCGTGTAGACACACATCACTTTCACTTTTTAATTCTTAAAATTACCCTTGAAAACATTTAACATTAATCCATACAAAATCAAACCAAAATATATATAGAATAAATATCCCTTCAAACAATTCATTCAAAATAACCTTTAAACAATTTTAAATTAGTTATTTACAAATCAAATGATTTTTCTAACCTGTATGTAAATAAAAACAATTTGAATAAGCTTTTCTGGTTTTAATTGCAGCTACGAAAAATGCCCATGACGATGGGCACTTTGAATGGGTACTTAGAAGTGCTGTAGGGCGGAAACCGGATTTTTCCCAGACCTGAGACCAGTTCCAATCGATTTATGGTGGTCTATAAAACCCCAAATTAAACGAAAAATCAAAAATCCTCGGACGGAATAAACATTTTGCCCATACAAACTTTGCTTGTTTTAGAGTATAGGATAGGATTAGATCTGAACTAGAAGAAGCTATTTACCAAGTTTTATCAAGATATGTTGAGAAGTAACCGAGATGTAGAATTTTACTTATTTCCCGTAAGGTTAACATTGGGACAATGTACTGTGTTTGCCACTTTCAATATCTCGGTAACTAATGGACATAGAGCTATGATTCAAAGTACTAAATTGTTTGTTTTTTTGAGTTGAATTTAATGGTGCCAACAAAAATTTGATAATTTTTGTTTTTATATGTAATAAACTCAAAAACCCATTTTTGTGGGGGTTTACCCCCCTTTACCTCCTTTTCCGGTAGTCCGATCGGGCTGTTATACGAACTCGTCCGAGGGATTACCACTTTACATGTCTGAACCAAATTTCATTAAGATTGGACCATTTTTACGGCCGCTATCGTGCTGACAGACACACACACACACATATATATATATATATATATATAACGAATGGTGTTTTCTGCTTCTGGTGGCCCCAAAACGAAAAGTTATCTTGGTCTCGGGCTTAGGTCTTACCATGAGACCTACGGTAATAGCTTCTTTCCTATAGGGGAAATTCGCTAAAAAACATGTCAACATCTAGCATATGGCTTTGAACTTTGAATCAAGCATCAGCACCACATGTTAGAATTTTTCTAAAACAGCGCTACATGTCAAATGCTGATGTGTTTACCAATATTGTTAAAAATATCATATGACACGGTTAGTAGCGCAGTGGTCATAGCCGGAGATATTATGCGCGAACTGTAGTGAGAGGGTGACAGTTTCCGGGCACAGCACCCGCTTTCAGGGGAAGCAGCCTTAAGTTAGACGCCTGATAACGCCTGCAGTTTTGACCCACCAGACCCTCACTCGTGAGCTCACCACAGTTGGCAAATTAGAGAGTGATTAGATACTAAAGCATTTTAATTTTGACAAAAGTATTTTAGTCCAGGCAACGAAAGGGTATAGAGGGAATTGTATGGATCACAATTTTTGACTTTGTAACTTTGTTTGGACTAGTTAGGAGTAAAACATATCAAAAGTCCCCGCCCTTAGCCCTTGAGCCGGCTGGGCTGGAAGGGCCTAAAGGTACAATTTTTTGGTTTTTCCTAAATATCTTGAAAACTATCAACTTTTAGTATTCCCTATTAAATTTGAAAATTAAAGAAAATTAAAGTTCCTGTAAGAAAAATACATAATACGTCTACTTTGGTCCAACCATTTACAAGGTAAGCACTAATTTTATTAATATTTAAACAAATATCCTTTCCATAAGAAATACATGTAAATTTGAGGGTAACTTAGATGCCCAATTGGGCAAAGCTGTTTTCACCTAAAGGAAAAATGAACAGCATTCAGGAAATATTGACAAAATTTCCAGTGATTTGACACCTCAATCATAAAAATTGGTCTAAAATTAAGGCGTTGGCGAGCTCACAAAAAACGTTATTTTTCAAGATATTATAACAAATTGAAATAATTCCTAGAAAAATAACGTTTTTTGTGAGCTCGCCAACACCTTAATTTTAGACCAATTTTTATGATTGAGGTGTCAAATTACTGGAAATTTTGTCAATATTTCCTGAATGCTGTTAATTTTCCTTTAGGTGAAAACAGCTTTGCCCAATTGGGCATCTAAGTTACCCTCAAATTTACATGTATTTCTTATGGAAGGGCTATTTTTAAAAATATTAATAAAATTAGTGCTTACCTTGTAAACGGTTGGACTAAAGTAGACATATTATATATTTTCCTTATAGGAAATTTGATTTTCTTTAATTTTCAAATTTAATAGGGAATACTAAAAGTTGATAGTTTTCAAGATATTTAGGAAAAATCAAAAAATTGTACCTTTAGGCCCTTCCAGCCCAGCCGGCTCAAGAACTAAGGGCGGGGACTTTTGATATGTTTTACTCCTAACTAGTCCAAACAAAGTTACAAAGTCAAAAATTGTGATCCATGCAATTCCCTCTGTACTTTTTTTTGAGCATTCATTGCCTGGACTATTTAATATCTATAAGTATAAAAGAGGATGTTGGTATATATACCACGGGTTCTTCTAGTATATATATATATATATATATATATATATATATATATATTTATATAGTTGGCAAGGATAAACTCAGAAACCGCTGGACCGATGGCCACGAAACTTGGTACATACATGTAGAGTTTCATGGAGTAGGTTTATGCACCTTCAATTTCGTGATAACTTTCAGGGCTTAGCCCTGGGACCGTCTTAAAGGGTTCATGTCAGGGATTTTGAAATAATTTGAGTTAGATTTGTTTACTAACAAAACATATGAAAGTAAATTTTAAAACAGGTGATGTAAATTATAATGGCATTTCTTTCTGCTATTTAACTGTATTTTTGTTAAAATGAAGATTTGTTACTTGGTGCCAGGTGGTCAATGAATTAGACTTTTGCATTTTTTCAAAGTGCAATACACTATATAAAATGCTGATAATATGTAGTATAACATAAAATAAATAACTGATTACTGAAGGACTCCAGTGATCACTGATCACTTATCCTTGAAGGACTTTTTTTATAACAATTAACTGCTATTTAAAGAGGAAGAGTGTGCTACTGTAAAGAATTAATTTTACCTACAACACTTTAAAAAAATTGCCGGGACGGCTCATTCAAACGTTTTGCTCAATATAGAGTCTAAAAACGTAAGACAGCACTTTTTAATAATTGCTGGAGTGGCATTGTAATTTTTTGTTCAAGGTAGACCCTAAAACCTTAAGAAAATGATCTTTTACAGTGAATAAAATTTCAAGCTAACTTCTTTGATTCCTCTAACACGTATGCCTTCATGAAGGAAATAAATAGGATTTCTAATAAGCAGGTCTGCTGCGACGGGGGTGCATAATAAAGTTTTAATTAAGGGTAACATATGCGAGCAGATTCAAAGTGCCGTCGAAAAAGCAAAGGGTGCCGTTCCTTATATTGTGCCCCATGATCATCATCAGGGCAAGCTCAGGTACCGTGGAAACGACCATTAAATGCTTCTCGGCGTTCGTCTCTGTAAATTGGCCTCTTGAGTGTGTGAGCGCAATCCTCTTCACCTGATAGCACGATCGACTGGACAGCCGACACAAGCAAAACGCACTTGCAAGAGGAAGGACCACCGATATTGGGCATGAACCTACCCAGGGCAGCAACACCATTTGGGGCTTTGTCGGTGGGGCGTTGGATATGGTCACATTTTTTTATGTACAGGCAGTTTATGCAGGAATATAATACCCCCGTCGTAGCAGACCTTCGTACTAAGAGCGAATTTCTAAAAACTTTTGCTTTATGGAAGTACATTTGATATGTTCAAAGGAGTAGATACATTACATACATTAGATTTTACAATAAGAAAAATAAATGGGAAAGCAAGACTATATAATTCATGGGTGATAGTGTATGTATAGTTTTAATCGTGAGCGAAGCCACGGGTTCTTCTAGTATACTTATAAAGATTTCTTAAAAAACTAAATTTTTAATTCTTTGCATAGTTTCAAACTGTGTTACGCTATAATATGAGTATTTTCTCCATTCTTAAAATAACTTGGCAGCAGCTCTAAATGATTTGACTGTTGTGGACAAAAACTACACTTGACCAATGATGAAAATAGTTAAACACAATCAAATTATCTGAATGAGTTCAAACCGAGATTGACTCATGACTCGAGTGTTTACAGGATGACAATATGATAAACTGCCTCCTCTGCTCTCTCGGTCGCACTGCAGCCGCAGCTCAGTCGCTTGTTGGCTTGTTTGCCGCGCTCAAGTCGGCACCTTCTGTCGCGTTCACGTGATTGTGATGGTTTTGTGACCCGAGATGACATTCGGTTCCCTATTACAGCTACTTATTCATTTTAGATTTTAGTTTGTGCTCTAGTGCGTGTGATAAGATAATACATATAGGAAGGCACCATGAAATCTCTCATCGTAATTATCCTGCTAATCGGTAAATTATAGGACATAAAGTGGAAATTTGAATGCTTGAAACATTTTATGAACCACAAAAAGGCTGCAATACAACGATTAAGTAATGTTAAATCAAATAGACATATTCTTCTTTCGAGGGGATTCGTTAAGGAATCAGAATAAATTTAAAAATTAGTTGTAGGTTTAATTAACTGATGAATAATTAATCAAATGTGTGTAGCATGTGATAGAGTTTATTATCAAATATAAAAATACCCCCGTTGCAGCAGACCTGCATACTCAGCGAATTTCAAATGCAAAAAAAACATATTTTAATCCAATATAGCGAGATTTGACATGTTTTGGTAAGCTCCATAAGAATAACATGGGGAATGAGTATGCAGGTTTGCTGCTACAGGTATATTAAAACTGGGTGGTTTATATTCAATATTTAGTAGATCTGTACTAGAAGAAGCTATTTACCAAGTTTTATCAAGATATGTTGACAAATAAGCGAGATATAGAATTTTACTTATTTCCCATAAGGTTAACATTGGGACAACGTACTGTGTTTACCACCTTCAATATCTTGGCAACCAATGGACATAGAACAATGATTCAAAATACTAAATTGTTTGTTTTTTCGAGCTGAATCATAGCCGTCTCTAGTATAAGGCCGCGGCCTTCGATGTGGCAACGCCGCGACTCATCCCCTCCCTGGTCCCACTCCGCGTATTGCCGCCCGCGGTAAAACGTGCTACATTTCGCCAAAACTGCGCTTATTCAATTGAAAGCTATGAAAATTGGACCAGTTCAATAGATTCATTTTTAGCATAAAATGGTGCTTACAATGTTACAAATTGTATTACGAAAAACTAATTAATACATGTTTATATAAACGTATATTCACCAGTTAATTGCAACCCTGAATAATATGCACAGGCGATATACATTTGTAGTAAAAAAAAACGGAACCACTTTGGAACCTAATGAGTTTATGAAAAATAAATACTATTAAATATAGGCCTAGAGATATAAACGGGTTGGATGAAACGGCAAGATTTATTTTAAACATATTTTATTCAAACAAAGAGATTACTGTACACTTTTCAAAAATATAGCCTAAGTGACTTGAGATAATATTGTGACTTTTCTCTTACTACATTTTACATT
This sequence comes from Flexamia atlantica, assembly GCA_035578135.1. Lineage (NCBI taxonomy): Eukaryota > Metazoa > Arthropoda > Insecta > Hemiptera > Cicadellidae > Flexamia > Flexamia atlantica. Next base: position 121,797,470 of record JAQJVK010000001.1, read on the forward strand.
TAGTTTGTCATTTTTCCTCTTTGTGTAGTTACTTAGAAGTACATTTGACATTTTAAAAATCACATCTGAAGCTAATTTTGCATAAGACCGCCCACATTCACAAGATTTACTTAAGTCTACTACAATACTGTTGTCATTTAGAATGCCGATTTCGGCTAAAGTAACTAGATCACGTCTATGATCATTGCTCTGTAGAAATGTTTTTTCAAACTCTTCAGATATTAATGTCTGCATAATCCCTAATACATGTTTACCAATGCAAACCACAAAATCACTAGGAACAGATAAACCACCCCGGTTAATAGTTTGAAAATAAACATCATCTGTCTTCATTGGACTTACAACCAGTGAAATACACCTTTTACATTGAATATTAGCCGTTATTTTGAAGCTAATGTAGCCGCACACATACAGTAGGCCTGATTTGTCAAAATCAACATTATCCAAATAGTTATCATCTAATACACTCATAAGTCTTTGGTTCATCTGTGTCTTACTTTTAGGGTTGGAAGTGGAGGTCGGCTCACTTTGTGAAAGGCCTATAGATTCACAAACATTAACGGAGAAATGAATTTCCCCATAACGAGCCGAATGGAGGCCCAGTAAGCTTTTAACTCTAATTTTGTGTTCAGCTTCCATAACCTGTCTCACTGAAATGTTGTAGTTTCCCCCCGCTAACTGCCTATATTGACCGAATCTCGACTCTAAACAGTCTGTTTGAAGCTTGGCAGTTAAAAAGTAAGGAGCTTGGATTTCTACTAAAATATAAGTAATTATTTCCTTAATTACATAAGTGGTATGGTATAGTGATTAAATGTATCTACAGTCAAAAACCCTGAACCATTAGAGGACACTTCTTTCCATTTTTCTAGCCAAGCTAAAAAGTTTTCGAAAAAAATAAACCTAACATCCATTACATTAGAAAATGGTTCTTTTAAAGGATTCCTCTTTAGGATGTAACTTAAAGGGCGATTAATGTTAACAATTGTCCACCATGTAAAAATAACTTTTACAAAATATGCAGTGTTTTGTGAACCACACTTCTCTAAAGCTGAAACGGTCATTTCATTAAATATATTCACAACCAAGTTTACCTTTTGTCTCTCAAAAGAAGATGGAAATACAGTTTTGGTTGTCAAATTAGGGGCTGAACGTATTAATATAGAAGATTCAGCTTTGTACAGGTCTCTTATGTCTGAAAACTTTGCTTCTATAACTTCATTATAGTCCTCTGAATCTTTTACAATTTTGGATTCTGATCGTGGCAAATCTGCCCAAAAAGGTATTTTAAATGTTTTGTCAATGTCCTTTAAGTTCAACCAGTTATTTCTTACACACTTAAAAATATGTACTGTATCATACAGAACAAATATTTTATGCGGGTTACCATTTACCTGGAAATAATATGGGTTGTCTGAAGTTTTGGTTAGCTCTCTAAACATAACTCTATTAACCCTGTTGTTATCAGAAACCATACAAAGGATTGTAAGGCCACAATCCACAATTTGCGCAATAACATTTTTTGCCTGTTCGGCTAAATAGTTCCCGGTCAACTGTTTTACTGGAATTAACCGTACAGTTTCTTTAAAGCCAGAGAAACAAGAATTCACAAGGAATGCTACGATTGTTTTTGCTGTTTCTTTGGAGTCATTACTAGCTACCCCCAGAAAAGTGCTGTTTTTATAATCTATACTTTCCTTAACATGTATTTCATCTATTTGGACACTAACAATTTTTTCATTATCATCTAGATCTTTGACTAGTTGTTTCAAAAAATTACTACTTTCCTCTTCAGTTTTTGGAGAAACATTGAAAGAAGAGGATAATTTTTGCAAGAATCTGGGGTGAGGTAAAGTAAGTATATTATTTAGTCTAATTGCTGAGTAACACTTAACTGATTGCATATATATCAAATAAGCCCTTAGTATTGTGTCTAAATTGTACTTAGGCTTGCGCATAAACAATAGCACAATCTGGTCCCTTAAAAACCTTAATTTATTTATCAAACTTCCGCTTCCTTCATTACTGTTTTCAATTTCATTATTTTCCAGAATACTTATTAACTTTTCACACGCATCATTAATAATTCCTACAAAACTATCTTTGTCATGTTTTGCTTCATTAAACGTTATTACATAGTTTAGCAACTCGTTAAATTGACTCCATTTATTCAGTGTGGAATTGTACAAAATAGGTCTACCAGTTTGCTTATTAACAATACTAGAATCAATCCACCATTGACATGAACTTCAACTGTAAGATTATTATTTACTCTGATGCTATTAGTAATTTTTGGTGTTTCAGAAATATCAATTTTATATATAACTAGTAAACCTGTTGCTCGAAATCGAGCAATTATTATGTATTGATTTAAAAATAAAAATAATTATGGTTCAGTATTCTAGAACTATTTTATTAATTATATGGTCAAACCTCCTGTAATACTGAAATTTTTTACAAAAGCTTTTTAAAACTAAAATTTTTATGAATACTCAGACATCTGTAAGGAGATGTTTATGTTTCGCGGCCCTAAGTAGCGTATGACCCGTCTTAATCTCAAACCGAACAAAAATGGTTCTATAAATCTACTTATAATTAATGTTAAGTCTGTTTCTTTTTTCTTTTATTTATATTTATATTTATAGAATTTATACATAAGAATTTATTTCTCCTTTTGGTATTTTTCTTTGGAATATAAACATATGTAAATATTAAGATCATCACACATGTGATTCAAAATAAATGTTTTTAAAACTGAATTCTGACCTTAAGTATGTATTAGGATAATAGTTTATTTATTTACATCTTCCATCAACTGAAATGCCTCCAGCTCTACATGCAATGGTTTCAATTCCATTGACATCATATGGCTTTGCTGAAAAACTTTGTTTGCTCCAATCAGCTGCTTTATTTGAAATTTCTATTCCCATGTTAAATCTTATGGACTAATACGAAACTTTAAGGGCGTCTAGGGATCTTCCCTTTAGACAAACCTTTTTAAATTTTATTTCCTGCAAAACTTCACAACAAGATCTTTCCAATGACACCAAAAACATGAAAATCGGTTCGGTAGTTTAGGAGGAGTCTTTGTAACAAAAAAACTGCTCGTGTATTAAATAATTTTATATATAATACAACAACTTGCGTTAGCAAAATATTTATGTTCAGTCTCTTTTATTTTAGCAGGGAGAAGTTCAGAAAATAAGTTGAAATTAACTACCTTATCATATTCTTCACTTCTTTTTAACTCATCCTCTTCTCTCTTTTTCTTCCTTATTTCTTCTTCCTCTCTTCTTTTATCGGGTGGTTTCCGTTTTACGCTTGTTCGGTTGTCAGTGAGGTAGCCGGGTAAATTTGGAAATATCCTTGAAACTGCATCGCTACTTAAAACAGGTTTGTCTCTGGTGTATTCACACAACTTTCCATTTTTGTCTTTATATTTCTCAACTAAAATCAAATCATCACTGTGGAAATGTTTCACACATACGTACGAATGATTTGTTGGTGTCCAGGCAGCTCGATGTATAGCGCGAACCCACTCATCTCGACGCGGACTTTCTAGAGGGAAGTGAAATAATTGTGTATAACCCTCAGTTTTTAATTCATTTCGGTGGTTACTTTTGCACCCCGGCACGACACACTTGTGAGGCATAACACACTGTTACTACGACTACATTACTGTCTCTAATTGTGTAAAACAAACAGGTTAGTCACTGGTGATGCGCCGTCTAGCAATGCAAACTAAAGGCGGGAGCCGGCCGGACTGGGGTCCATTTCGCTGGCCCGGCCATGTTCGAAAATCAATATTTCAAACATACCACGATTTAATACTCAATTAGTACTATTTAGTACCCAAGTAATAGATTTAGTACTCCAACCATTATCGAGTTATTAGCCATTACGAATTATGGGGGCCGGAAATGCCAACCCGGCTATGTATGAAAATGCGGATTTCGACGGTCCCACGATTTAATACTCATTTAGTACCATTTAGTACCCAAGTATTAGATTTAGTACTCCAACCATTACCGAGTTATTAGCCGTAACGTATTATAGGGGCCGTAAATGCCAATCCGGCTATGTATGAAAATGCGGATTTCGACGATGCCACGATTTAATACTCATTTAGTACCATTTAGTACCCAAGTATTAGATTTAGTACTCCAACCATTATCGAGTTATTAGACATAACGTATTATAGGGGCCGGAAATGCCAGCCCGGCTATAAATGAAAATGCGGATTTCGACGGTGCCACGATTTAATACTCATTTAGTACTATTTAGTACCCAAGTATTAGATTTACTACTCCAACCATTACCGAGTTATTAGCCATAACGTATTATAGGGGCCGTAAATGCCAACCCGGCCATGTATGAAAATGCGTATTTCGACGATGCCACGATTTAATACTCATTTAGTACCATTTAGTACCCAAGTATTAGATTTAGTACTCCAACCATTATCGAGTTATTAGACATAACGTATTATAGGGGCCGGAAATGCCAACCCGGCTATGTATGAAAATGCGGATTTCAACGATCCCACGATTTAATACCCAATTAGTACTATTTAGTACCCAAGTATTAAATTTAGTACTCCAACCATTGCCGATTTATTAGCCATAACGTATTATAGAGACCGTAAATGCCAGCCCGGCTATGTATGAAAATGCGGATTTCGACGATGTTACGATTTAATACTCATTTAGTACTACTTAGTACCCAAGTATTAAATTTACTACTCCAACCATTACTGAGTTATTAGCGATAACGTATTTTAATGGCCGGAAATGCTAACCCGGCTATGTAAGAAAATGCGGATTTCAACGATCCCACGATTTAATACTCAATTAGTACTATTTAGTACCCAAGTATTAGATTTACTACTCCAACCATTACCGAGTGATTAGCCATAACGTATTTTAATGGCCGGAAATGCCAACCCGGCTATGTAAGAAAATGCGGATTTCAACGATCCCACGATTTAATACTCATTTAGTACTACTTAGTACCCAAGTATTAGATTTAGTACTCCAACCATTACCGATTTATTAGCCATAACGTATTATAGGGGCCGTAAATGCCAACGCGGCTATGTATGAAAATGCGGATTTCGACGGTGCCACGATTTAATACTCATTTAGTACTATTTACACCCAAGTATTAGATTTACTACTCCAACCATTACTGAGTTATTAGCCATAACGTATTTTAATGGCCGGAAATGCCAACCCAGCTATGTAAGAAAATGCGGATTTAAACGATCCCACGATTTAATACTCGATTATTACTATTTAGTACCCAGGTATTAGATTTAGTACTCCAACCATTACCGAGTTATTCGCCATAACATATAGTAGGGGCCGGAAATACCAATCTGGCCATGTAAGAAAATGCGGATCCCAACGCTGCCACGATTTAATACTCAGTTAGTAAATTTTATTACCGAAGTATATATAATCAATACTTCAATTATTTATTGCCGAGTTATTAGCCATAACGTATTGTAGAGGCTAGATATGCCAGGACGGCCAAGTAAGAAATGTGAATATCGTCGGTAGCACAATTTAATACTTAAATATTACTATTTAATACTCGAGTATTCGGTTTAGTACTCTACCCGTTACTGAGTTTATAGTTATATTACTTAATGTGGGCTGGATATGCTGGCCCGGCTATGTAGGTAAATTCTATTTCAACTGTTCTGCGATGTAATTCTCAATTAGTTCTACCTAGTACAATATTTATTTGATATAGTCAACAAGTTACGTAGACTACAATAACATTGCCCTTGTTAATAATAAAACAAACAGGATCCGGATGCAGTGTAATACCTGTAATCAAAGGACTAAACATACACTTCTTTAAATGGTATTGTCACGATCACAAGTGAAATAAATGCAAAGTAAAAAGCATGGTTGAAGACAAAAGGTGTAAGATGTAGGCAAAAAATTACATTTTGATAAGGATGTAGATTAAAAATTACAGCTATCACTGTAGTTTACGAGGAACGGCCTGGGAACCTCTGGATAAATCTGCTTTCAGTTGCGATAAGCCTTGATAAGACTCAACGTTTATGTTTTGGGATTTGTTTTTGTACACTTTTTATTCATGATAAAAATATCACATTATTGTGAAGTCAACCCTCCCCGTGTCATGTTTTATACGAAACTTTGTACTTACTCCACTGAGAAATACATAAAGCCGCAAAAACATCAATGAATCTACAAATATTCTCTTTTTCACATACCTTACTCTTAATGTGTTATATTTTACTAAAATAAAAACGCCTTTATAACCTGTGTTATTTAAAGAAACTTTATAGTAGATAAACAATGGAACATATTCACTTCCATTAACTAAATTATCTTAATACCTTCACAATAATTCAGTACTGTACAGTACTATTTGTATAGTTTTTGGTTTATCTTGCGTCTTTTACTTTTACTGCTCCCAGTTTTAACTTTTATCACTAACGTACATATTCAGAAAATACCAACGATTATTAATAATTGTAAAATATCACTGCTTTAATCTTAGTCCTAAGTACCAATACTTGATCATTAATAGTTTCTAGTAACAGTACAATGCTACACGATTACATGTAGATTAATGATTGATTGATGTATCGAATAAAGCATAAAATGTTCAACAAGTTTTGTCACTTATATATAATGGCTACTTGGATTATAAATAAGCGAAATTTAACTAAACAGTAAGTGAAATTCTTAGCTTTTTATTGGGCGAGCAAGAGAAGCTTATTTAACATAAAATGGTGACACTGAAGAGACAAATGACAACTTATAACTGACCAACAAATTTTAGAATTGTAAAGGTAGCAGACCAATCTTAAGATTCGGACATATTACAGAAAGCGTAAAACATTAGTTCTTCGTTTCATATAGCTTTAATAATAGTTTTATTATAAAAAGCCAAGATTCTTTTTTTTTATAGCAGCCAAGATTCTTAATAACAGTCTCTTGCCTTGTTCGGTTCACTTATCACGAGGTGTGTTATGTACTCCCCTCTATATGACTATTCTGTCAGTATAATTGTAATGGAAAACGGTAGAAACTATTTGCTATTCAACTTAATATAATTTATAATTATTGATTTTTATCAGTAAATCAAACCTTACGATACGGTTAAAAACAAATTGAATTTATACGATTGACAAACCGAAAGAATAAAAAATTGTTCCCAGTAGTTTGATAAAAATTAAGTAGACATTAAAATGTATCAAGTCTTGAAGTACAAACCCACACTGATATTAATTAGTCCAATAATAATTATTAATTGATAAATTACGTTTGAGGCTGCTTCATATAATGTGTTGTTCGTATTACGTCTACAATTAATGGTAGGTTTATAAAAAACTGAAAATTTAAAGGATCACTAGAGTTCTATCTCAGTGCCTTAACGGAAATGGTAAATAAATTGGGGCTGGAAAAATTAATTCAATTACATCGTTAGAGTACTAAATATAATACTCTGTTAATAGTAGTACTAAATGAGTATGAAATCGGGGCACCGTTGAAATAAGCTTTTTCTTACATGGCCAGGCTAACATGCCCGGCCCCTAATACGTTATGGCTAATAAGTCAGTAATAGTTTGAGTACTAAATCCAATACTTGGGTACTAAATAGTACTAAATGAGTATTAAATCGTGGCACCGTCGAAATCCGCATTTTCATACATAGCCGGGTTGGCATTTCCGGCCCCCATAATTCGTTATGGCTAATAACTCGGTAATGTTTGGAGTACTAAATCTAATACTTGGGTACTAAATAGTACTAAATGAGTATTAAATCGTGGCACCGTCGAAATCCGCATTTTCATATATAGCCGGGTTGGCATTTCCGGCCATAATTCGTTATGGCTAATAACTCGGTAATGTTTGGAGTACTAAATCTAATAATTGGGTACTAAATAGTACTAAATGAGTATTAAATCGTGGCACCGTCGAAATCCGCATTTTCATACATAGCCGGGTTGGCATTTCCGGCCCCCATAATTCGTTATGGCTAATAACTCGGTAATGTTTGGAGTACTAAATCTAATACTTGGGTACTAAATAGTACTAAATGAGTATTAAATCGTGGCACCGTCGAAATCCGCATTTTCATACATAGGCGGGTTGGCATTTCCGGCCCCTATAATACGTTATGTCTAATAACTCGATAATGGTTGGAGTACTAAATCTAATACTTGGGTACTAAATGGTACTAAATGAGTATTAAATCGTGGCATCGTCGAAATCCGCATTTTCATACATGGCCGGGTTGGCATTTACGGCCCCTATAATACGTTATGGCTAATAACTCGGTAATGGTTGGAGTAGTAAATCTAATACTTGGGTACTAAATAGTACTAAATGAGTATTACATCGTGGCACCGTCGAAATCCGCATTTTCATTCATAGCCGGGCTGGCATTTCCGGCCCCTATAATACGTTATGTCTAATAACTCGATAATGGTTGGAGTACTAAATCTAATACTTGGGTACTAAATGGTACTAAATGAGTATTAAATCGTGGCATCGTCGAAATCCGCATTTTCATACATGGCCGGGTTGGCATTTACGGCCCCTATAATACGTTATGGCTAATAACTCGGTAATGGTTGGAGTAGTAAATCTAATACTTGGGTACTAAATAGTACTAAATGAGTATTAAATCGTGGCACCGTCGAAATCCGCATTTTCATTCATAGCCGGGCTGGCATTTCCGGCCCCTATAATACGTTATGTCTAATAACTCGATAATGGTTGGAGTACTAAATCTAATACTTGGGTACTAAATGGTACTAAATGAGTATTAAATCGTGGCATCGTCGAAATCCGCATTTTCATACATAGCCGGATTGGCATTTACGGCCCCTATAATACGTTATGGCTAATAACTCGGTAATGGTTGGAGTAGTAAATTTAATACTTGGGTACTAAATAGTATTAAATGAGTATTAAATCGTGGCACCGTCGAAATCCGCATTTTCATACATAGCCGGGTTGGCATTTCCGGCCCCCATAATTCGTAATGGCTAATAACTCGGTAATGGTTGGAGTACTAAATCTATTACTTGGGTACTAAATAGTACTAATTGAGTATTAAATCGTGGCACCGTTGAAATCCGCATTTTCATACATAGCCGGGTTGGCATTTCCGGCCCCCATAATTCGTAATGGCTAATAACTCGGTAATGGTTGGAGTACTAAATCTATTACTTGGGTACTAAATAGTACTAATTGAGTATTAAATCGTGGCACCGTTGAAATCCGCGTTTTCTGACATGGCCGGGCTAGCATTTCCCTGGCCCGGCATCATACTATTGTTAATAACTCGGTAATGCTTGGAGTACTAAATCTAGTATTCGGGTACTAAATAGTACTAATTGAGTATTAAATCGTGGTATGTTTGAAATATTGATTTTCGAACATGGCCGGGCTAGCGAAATGGACCCCCGGACTGTGCCCAGGGCGCGACGTTGCCAGATTTCGCTCGCCGCGGCCTTATACTAGAGACGGCTATGGCTGAATTCAATGGTGCCAACAAAAATTCGATAAATTTTATTTTTCTGTGTAAAAAACTCAAAAAACCCATTTTTGGGGGTTTATCCCCCTTTACCCCCCCCCCCTTACAATGGTCCGATCGGGCTGGTTTACGAACTCGTCCGGATAATGAATACTTTACACGTCTGTGCCAAATTTCATTCCAATCGGACCATTTTTGCGAGCGCTATCGTGCTCACAGACACACACACACACACACACACACACACACACACACACACACACACACACACACACACATACACACACACACACACATATATATATATATATATATATATATATATATACAGGGTCTACATATATATGTGTGAAAATATATATACAGGGTTGGGCAAAAGTCTGGAATATATTGAATAACTTTTATATTATTTTACAGAAAGTGATGAAACTTTACAGTTATGTATCTAGTACAAATAGGAATATTTTGCCGTATTTTCTAAGTTTTTCGCACGATGAGGGGACGGCCCACGCTGGAAGTCTTGAAATTCTTAAATGTAAGCATACCTTGAGTTATACCTCATTTTAAAGGTCTTAATTAGTAGATCACAACAGCACAAACCGCGCCTCAAAAGGTTTATCCAATCGGAAGTTACAGCTCCTCAAAGATTTTAATGTTCGCCATTAAACTCAAGGCTAAAATCAGGGGGAAAAGTCTAATTACTAATAAAGCACTCGAAACGATGTCAAATTATCCTTATCAATGAGAAATACATGTGTCTAAAACTAAACTACATCGTTCCGAGTGCTTTATTAGTAAGTAGATTTTTTCCCTGATTTTAGCCTTGAGTTTAATGGCCAACATTAAAATCTTTGAGGAGCTGTAACTTCTGATTGCATCAACCTTTTGAGGCGCGGTTTGCGCTGTTGTGATCTACTAATTAAGACCTTTAAATTGAGGTATAACTCGAGGTATGCTTACATTTAAGAATTTCAAGACTTCCAGCGTGGGCCGTCCCCTCATCGTGCGAAAAACTTAGAAAATATGCCAAATTATTCCTATTTGTACTAAATACACAACTGTAAAGTTTCATCACTTTCTTCAAAATAATATGAAAGTTATTTGATATATTCCAGACTTTTGCCCAACCCTGTATATATAAAATTTTGAACGAATAGTGTTTTTGGCTTCTGGGGGCCCCAAAACGAAAAGGTATAGTGGTCCCGGGCTTAGCTCTTAGGTACTTTGGTATTATACGGAGGCCACCCTCATACAGCGCGCTGCGGCGTTAATGTTAAGTTAGGTTATCATAATTATGTTAGTAGGACTTTCCTCATTTCGATTCGAAACGAACGATACCAAATGAGTAATACTTTTGCCCGCCAAAACCCGTTGACAGGTGATGCGCGCGCTCCGGTCAACGACCAAACCTGGGCCTACTTGGAGGGGATTTGGCGGGCGAAAAGTATGACTCAACTGGTATCATTTGATTCGTAACATAACGGGGAAAGTCCTACTAACATATTTATGATAACCTAACCTAACATGACCGCCGCAACGCGCTGTATAAGGGTGGCGATCGGGTGTGGACGATAGCGGCGGTGACGACGTAAACACTCAATCCTCGCTGCCTTCTGGGACGCAGAACACAAATACCGTTCATCATAATTAAGTCAAATTTGGACAGTAAGTCGATGAAAGTACGTTCTTCGCAATGATGTAGTTATTTTTGGTGTCCAGCAAAACAGTCTCTCTAAAATCAATGGCCTCCGTATAATACCAAAGTACCTGATCTTACCATGAGACCCACGGTAATAGCTTCTTCCCTAAAGGGGAAATTCGCTAAAATAATCGAAAATATTTTTTGCCATGTGGAGCTTTGGACTGGTGCTGTTTTATGTTTTAGGCCAGGCTTTCTCGGCTAAATTTCTCGCCGTCTTTCCTCATACCGGGAAAAGCCATTTTGAGGTGTTTGAACCTCTAGTCCTTGCGCTAACCGCTAGGGGCCATCAACTGACCGTCATCAGCTTCTACCCTCAGAAATCTCCTGTAGCCAACCTCACGGACATCAGCCTGGTGGGCCTAGCTCCTTTACGGGTCAACAAATTACAATTCAGTCAAGTGCAAAACCATTTTTCAAACTTCATTACGATGACAAACATGGGGTTGAATATATGTGAAAAGATTTTCAACTCCCCTGAGATTGGAAAATTGTTACAATCGAATGCTAAGTTTGATATGATAATTATAGAGTTCTTTTACACCAACTGTCTGTTCAGTCTTGCACAGAAATATTCGACTCCTTTCATTGGCATTGCTGCTTCCTCAATATACCCAGACCAGGAGGACCGTGTGGGTAATCCTTGGTTTCCAGCGTTTGTGTCCAACCCTGCGCTCCCATACTCCTATACCATGGGCTTTCGTGAGAAGGTCGTCAGCATTACCTACTCCTTGGTCACAAGAGGGATGAGAGCATACATTTCTAATCGAGAGCAGAACTTGGTGGAGCGATTTCTGGGAAAAATGCGGCCCTTAGAGAGTATAGCTCGAAATTGCAGTTTAGTACTAATTAACACACATTTCTCCATGTTGAGACCTCGACCTTTGGTTCCCAGTTTAGTGGAAATAGGCGGCATACACATTAAACCACCACAACATTTACCTAAGGTATGTATAGTGTAGTAAATGTAACTTTGTTGAAACTAATAAATTACTGTTAAGGGCATTTCTGTGATGAATCAGTTCACAGACAATAAAGGTGTCTTATAATCGACTCTACATTTCACCTTGCAGTGGAGTTGAAAATTGTTGTATTATTATTCTAAAACATTTTTACTGGGTAAAGTAGTTTTCTATTTGTATTTTTGTGGTTATTGTATTATATTTTGATATTTTAAACTGCCTTTTGAAATATGAGGAGTTTGGAGATTATACTGCAATGTTAACACGGTTTGCGGTACTCGCGATCGGCCGCATAAAACGATCGCGCGTATTTGCCGCACGCTGATAAATGGCAAACGTAACACTGCGAAACTCACGATTGGGTGAGAAAAACAATAGTAGTACTCACTGATTGCAGTTAACCGGTGGAAATAAATTCAGAAAACGTGGCAGGGATGATTGTGTGTTTAACTTATGATTTACAATCCATTTCAGTTAATATTTTTTTAAAGTTTGGAATTTGTTTATTTTTGCTAATTTTTCTATGGTATATAGGTTACTATTAGCGAATTTCCCCTATAGGGAAGAAGCTATTACCGTAGGTCTCATGGTAAGACCTAAGCTCGGGACCACTATAACTTTTCGTTTTGGGGCCCCCAGAAGCAAAAAACACTATTCGTTCGAATTTTTATATATATATATATATATCTATATATATATATATATCTATGTGTCTGTTAGCACGATAGCGGCCGCAAAAATGGTCCGATCTTTATGAAATTTGGTACGGACATGTAAAGTGGTAATCAATTGGACGAGTTCGTGAACCAGCCCGATCGGACCACCGGAAGGGGGGGTAAAGGGGGATAAACCCCCCCAAAAATGGGTTTTTTGAGTTTTTTACATAGAAAAATAAAATTTATCAAATTTTTGTGGGCACCATTGAATTCAGCTCAAAAAAACAAATAATTTAGTATTTTGAATCACTGCTCTATGCCCATTGGTTGCCGAGATATTGAAAGTGGTAAACACAGTACGTTGTCCCAATGTTAACCTTATGGGAAATAAGTAAAATTCTATATCTCGCTTATTTCTCAACATATCTTGATAAAACTTGGTAAATGGCTTCTTCTAGTTCAGATCTACTTAATATTGAATTAAAACCATCCAGTTTTAATATACCTGTAGCAGCAAACCTGCATACTCATTTCCCATGTTATTCTTATGGAGCTTAACAAAACATGTCAAATCTTGCTATGTTTGCTTGAAATACGTTGTTTTGCATTTGAAATTCGCTGAGTATGCAGGTCTGCTGCAACGGGGGTATTTTTTCACTTAAATTTATTTCTCAGAATTTGGTCAGTTGATACTTAGTACAGATATTTATATTTGACATAGTTTTAAACCTATCGCTATTATCGTAGTAAAATAAAATAAAATTGAGAACGAGCATTTCCGGAAGCTTTAGGGAAGACAAAAATCCCTTCCCGTACCTTCCCGAATTTTTAAGAGAGAAGAAAAAAATCCCTTCCATCCCAAAAATTAGGCAACCGTATTACTTGGTTGTTACTTGGACAGTGTGAACACAAAAGGAAGTAAGTGTGATAGTAAAGTACAACACTTTTAAGAGTTCATTCCTGTTTCTCAACACTCTTAAAATAGATTGTAACAGTTTTGTTCTTGTATTAATAAACATAAACCTACTTTTTCTATAAAATATTTCATTACCGTATACCTACTTTTGCATCCCTCTGTATGGAAATAAAATATTAAGTAATTCAGCTGTAAACATAAAACTGGTGTTTGCAGGAACTGGAACAGTATTTGGAGGAGTCCAAAGATGGTGTTCTGTTGTTCTCAATGGGCTCGGTGCTCCAGTCTTCGTCCTTCCCGGAAAACAAACGCAAGGCCATCATGGATGCCTTCGCAGAGCTGCCGGTGAACGTGCTGATGAAGTGGGAGAGCGAGACACTGCCGGGGAAACCGCCCAACGTGAAACTCAACAAGTGGCTGCCTCAGAGGGATTTGTTGGGTTAGTGGCCTCAAGGCGGGTTACTCATTGGTGTCGCAGACACCGTGTCTTACTATACGATATTTTCGTGTGCGAGGCATGTCGCACGTGAAACCAACCTGTTTTGTCAAATCTGGGCTTGCACATTGCTTGCGACATATGTTCGAGACATCTTCTCTGTATCGTACATGTGTCGCACGAAACCGGTTGGTCGATGCTTGAACGACTATCCGCACAGAGAAGAAGTAAGACAGAGGTCGCATCTAATGTTGCGCTAAATATGTGTCGAGCAGTGCCGTAGAGTGGGCGCGGGGGGTAGGGGGGCGCCCGGAAGTCTATTGTCTCCCTATTGTTTTACTTCCTGGTGTTAGGCAGTTACCCGCAACACTACTGCCATATGAATGCGACTTCTGCTTATTTCTTCTCTGTGGACTATCTCACGGGTCACCTCGTCACCTGCCCCGTGCATGCGCCTGACTCATCCCCCTCATCCACACCCATGGGTGCTACAGGGGGGACGGGGACAATGACGCCATGTGCGTCATAAGATTTTTTGGGGGGGATTTTTTATAGATTATTTTGTTAGCTGTAGGTACAGCTAAAACATACTATGTTTACTATCGACTATAGTAGTGGGGAAGTGGGGCTGCTGGCTCACTTCGCATAAATCAAATGTTGACAGCTACACCCGGTCTGGTGACGTCATAGGCTGTGACGTAGCTGTGACGTGTAGGGGGGGGGGATTTAAAGTTTAAATGCCCGACTGTGATGGGTATTTAAAGTTTAAATGTCCGGAAGTGGGTCAAGGTCGGCCGGGGATGTTTTTAAAAAAGATCTTGCATTTTCGGAAAATCCAAAAATGCAAGATATTTTCTTTTTTTATTTATTTGTTTTTTTTTACAAAAGTATTATTTTACATTAAGTTTGAAAAGTTTGCTCCCAAATTTGAAAAGTAGGTTGTTGTCGGTGCTGGAATTTCTTGCTTATTTTCATTCTTCTTGTTGTTGTAAGTTGGCAAAAACAAATTTTTTTCGTTTTGATTGTTTGTTGCATAAAGTTCCAAAAATAAGCCGAACCCAGTGGCTATAAGTTATTTCAGTTCTTCACTAAAAATTTCCAAATCTTTGTAAGTTGTAAGATTGATAGTGTTGTAGTGGATCCCGCAAATGTTGAGAGACATGACTAGAGTTGTTTACTCGACTAGAGGTGTAGCAGGAATGGTTATTGCAAAGCCGGTGCTGCGGGTACCTCTGTCGGTAGTGGGGGTAGTGGTGGGGACAACAAATGGTAGGCGTTTGTTTAATCACTTTGAATTTAATCGCTGCCACAATAAACCGAGTCGATGTTGCAATTCTTCTAGTTTATCCAACCGGTTTTTTTGATATGTTTTGCAACCACATTTACAGTAGCAGAATGAATTACATTTTGTACAAGCTTGTCCGTCAACTTGATCTTCAGGTATTTTAAAACATTTTTCTTTGCAACAATAAGATAAAAGTGGTAGATTATTTCTTTTGGATGACATGTTGGTTGTAGCTTGTCTTAAACAGAACTGAGCCTCTCAACGTTAAGGTTTCGTATTTATGTAAAGTATTCGAATAAAACTATCGATTAAAATAATCGAATAATACTATCGATTAAAAGTTCAAGGTCATCCGTTTGAGTTTAAAAAAAATACAACATATCAGTATATAAATAACATATACTTATATGTTGTTTTTTTTATCTTTTTATTAAAAATATGTTTTTACAATACAATATTTACAAAGTTATTTTTGTGCGATGTGCAGAGTAAGTTCCGTAGAGTTGTTTCCGCTCATTCCGTGTGACACCAAAAATAATGATCCTGGCTGAATTTCCCACAGATCTTCATTTTGCAGCAACTGGACGAATCGTTTTGGAAGATATACTTGAAACTTTGGTTCATCACCTGGTGTAAATGGTGCCGACCCTGGGGAAATGGGCCGACCTTGACCCACTTCCGGACATTTAAACTTTAAATACCCATCACAGCCGGGCATTTAAACTTTAAATACCCACCCCTACACGTCACAGCTACGTTACAGCCTATGACGTCACCAGACCGGATGTAGCTGTCAACATTTGATTTATGCGAAGTGAGCCAGCAGCCCCACCTCCCCACTACTTACTATCAATGAATCATCTAACACAAATTAATTAAATACTATACCATTTGAATTCTATTACTTTAAATGTACGAAATAGAGATTAAAACAACAAACAACGACAGCAAAATTACAGTTCGTGCACGTAACTCCCGACCAGCGCGAGAATTTCGACGCATCGGGGTATGGGGGAGGACGGGAAGTCTACTCCCCTATTTAAGTCCCGCCCCTTTACTACTGCTATGAGCTGTAAATAAGTGAACTAATATTCAAAACAAAAGTAAAATTCTTAGTTGTCATAATGAGTTTAGATATATTATAATAGTTATGTTTCCAAAAGTTTTAATTAAAAAACAATTTTCCAAGAAGTAAACAAATACTGCTCATTTTCTATGATTGATGTCAGCTGTCAACTCGGTCCAGGATTAAAGAGTCGCTATCTAACGGATAATAAAAATACCCCCGTTGCAGCAGACCTGCATACTCAGCGAATTTCAAATGCAAAACAACATATTTCAATCCAACATAGCGAGATTTGACATGTTTTGGTAAGCTCCATAAGAATAACATGGGGAATGAGTATGCAGGTTTGCTGCTACAGGTATATTGAAAATGGGTGGTTTTAATTCAATATTCAGTAGATCTGAGCTAGAAGAAGCTATTTACCAAGTTTTATCAAGATATGTTGAGAAATAAGCGAGATATAGAATTTTACTTATTTCCCATAAGGTTAACATTGGGACAACGTACTGTGTTTACCACTTTCAATATCTCGGTAACCAATGGAGATATAGTATAGGAGATATAGGAAAAATATAGATGTTATGTGGAACTAATTCCCACAGAAGTAAAGTTTGATTTTTCTGGTTCTATTATGGTGTCTGTTAGACATACTAAAAGTCCCAAAAAATCCCATAGTGGGAAATGCGTTTTTTGGCCGCCATATTGGAAAAAACTAAAAATTGCTAAAATACTCATAAAAGGTCATGTTTGATATCAAATTAAAGGGAATTTAATGTTAAATAAGAATAAATAACTCGTTTTTAGTTTTTAAAGTAGATCGGTACATGCTAAGGGGGGAAAATGGCGAACTTTGTATCTAAACAATCGGTTTTTTCCACTTTTGATGACTTAAACTTAAAATAATTAAATTCTAGTTTTTATTATTGAAATCAGCTTAAAAAAATAAACAATTTTGTATTTTTAATCATTGCTCTATGACCACTGGTTACCAAGATATTGAAAGCGGTAAACACAGTACGTTGTCCCAATGTTAACCTTATGGGGAATGAATAAAATTCGATATATCGCTTATTTCTCAACATCATAATAAAACTCGGTATGTGGCTTCATTTAGTTAAGATCTATTCTATGTTAGTCGGAAACCCCCTATTTTTGTATTTCCGTGGCAGCAAACCTGCATACTCATTTCCCATGTTATTCTAATGGAGAATATTCCTGCATGCTTTTTTATGAACATACGTTGACAAAACTTGATGTGAGGCTTAATTTTAATAATTTATTGAAGCATTTGAAATTCGTTGAGTATGCTGCAACGGGCTATTTAGTTTTCTTTGCCGCCATATTGGAAAAAAACTAAAAATTGCTATAAAATACTCATAAAAGCCATGTTTGGTATCAAATTAAAGGAAGTATTTCACTGAAAGTGAATATGGAATTTGTTTTGGAACATAAAAGAAGGAAATAAAATTGTGGCGGAAAATATTTAGTTAGGTTAATATTGCAAATTAGGTAATTGGTAATAAAAATCATGTTATAATGCGATCAAATTAATTTTATTTCCTAAAGTTTACATCGTTATATCATAATCTTCAACCTCTTGATGGGATAATACGATACTCACAAGGAACTTGAAAACATTTAAAATGCAAAGTAATCATTGTTTCATGTTATTCTAGAGTGATTTTACTTGTACGTGGCTTATTTAAACCGTATTTAATAGACCCTTTGTTGTAACACCACGTGCCAGCCACGTGGTGGTTCAAACAAACTGTTGTTAAAATCAGCTGATCTACACTGCACAGTATAATGGCAATGTTTTCATCATATACTTACACAAATGAGTTAAAAACGATTTATTTATTGTTTTCAACATGAAATAACTTTTAATTTGATTCCTTACATGTAGTACAGTAAAAATAGACCAAAATAAAGCCATTCTGAAAAGAATTAGCCCCACCCTGAAATTTAGTATACCTGCTTACTCGTTTCCCATGTTATTTAAATAGGGGGAAATTTATAAAATATCAATATCAATAATTCCTATATCTCCGGTTCTAAATAAAATAAAAAGATCGTTTTGATCTTTAATTACCCAGGAATTTATAAGCTTTCAATTGAGATATAGATAGTTGAAATCGGTTGATGGTGGGTCGAGTTATAGTGCTTTATTTTAAATTTAAAAGTTTTTTTTAGAAATTTATTTTTGATTAATCATTTATATCTCTGGATATAATAAAGATACAAATTTCGTTTTGGTCTCAAATTACTAAGGAAATTATCTGCTTTCAGTTAAGTTATGGTTTGTTAAAATCCCTTAATGTTGGGACGAGCTTTAAACCTTCATTTGTCATTAAATTGATTTTTTACAAACTTTCATTTTTAATTAAAGATTTGTATCCCAGGTTCTTAGTAATATATTAAAGTCATTTTGGTCTTCAATTACTTCACAAAACGTTGGCTTAAATTTGAGCTATAGATAGTTTAAAACGGTAGAGGGCAGGGCGAGTTATAATGTTTAAATGAACAAAATCCCAATGTCTTGCAAAATTCCCTTTCTGTTTATAGATTTATATCTCTGGTTTTAAACAAGAGATAAAAAAACATGTTTAGGAATAGTCTATCTCTCTCTAATCAAATCAAATCAAATCAAATCAGCTTTATTTCGGATAAAATGTATGTACATATTATACAAAAGTCATTTATAAAATAATAATCTTAAATAATAAACTTCAATATAACTAAAATAACTATAATAATATTGAAATAATTACCTCTCACATAGGCTTATTCCGCCCGTGCGTGAGAGTAGCCGTTATCTCTTAGTTTAATAATAATTTTTGAGCTGAATATTGAGAAAAAAATAATTAAATTTAGAAAAAAAATATATATATATATAATCAGGAAAGGAAATATGCTTATTTAGATTTACTTGAAAAATTCAGACAATATTTAATTTATTTTCAACAGTGCATTTAAAAAACAGTTTTCAATTACATAAATTGTTCAATTTGGTGTGCAACTTGATATGGACAGACGGACAGACAGACAGATAAGACATCCTCTGGGAAGAGTAGGAATGTCCCCCCCTCCCCCCAACACAGGACAGACGGACCACCTAACATCATGCAACTTTGCTCGCACGCACACACACACCCACACACACACAAACACATTCACTCACTCATTCTCTCTCTCACTCACCCTCTCTATCTCTCTCTCTCTCTCTCTCTCTCTCTCTCTCTCTCTCTCTCTCTCTCTCTCTCTCTTTACTCACATTCACGGCTCATCGGCCTACTACTGCCTATATATCGATGATATTAAGTCATCTGCATTTTTCCTTCCAATCGAATGCAGCCAATTGTTTATTCTTACTTTGTAAACTGAAAAAGATGTATCAAAATTTTTTAAGGAATCAGGAATATTTCTATATAAAACATGCGAAATATAAAAAGAGTTAGTGGTTGAAAAAGTCTTATTCAGTTTAGGGATTTGAATTCCTGAATTTACAATGTTTCTGGTTAGATAAGTATGAGTTGGAATTTGGAAAATACTTCTAGAATTTTTAAACAAATTGCAAATAACTGCTCTTATAAAAAGTTGTCTCACGTCTAAAACCTTAATTTCTTCAAATAACGCGTCCGACGGATACCGCCGACACCTTCTCATTGCTGCTTTGAGGATTGCTTTTTGAGTTGTTATCAGTGGTTGAATTGTTGATTTATACGCCCCACCCCAAGCCAATATCCCTCCCTCTAAGATAGATTGAACATAGGCACAGTATATTATTTTAATTTCTTTTGGGTTTAAAACATGGCTAAGTTGGAAGAAAGCGTAAATTAATTTCCGAAGTTTGTTATTAATTAATTTGACATGTTCATTCCAAGACATTCTATTATCCATCAAAACACCTAAATATTTATACGAATTCACCCTTTCAATAGATTCGCATCCACAGTTTACTGACTCTAGGTCTCCACAAACATGTAGTTTGAGGCTAGTAATTCCCGTGTCGGATCTAAACATACATTATCCTTCTCTCTCGCACACGTTTTAGCGAATTTCCTTAGAAATAGGCTATTACCGTTGTTTTAACAGAATGGACAAAAAATATCCGTTCAGGGTAACCTCAGCAATCTTATTAATTTTTATATCAATTGATAGGTTTTTATGTCTACTTTCTGGATATCAACTGAGTTTATCACGGAAATGCATTTTACCTGCAAAAATCACAATTTATTTCAAAATTTAACATGGGCTTATATGGGGAATAGAATTTTCATTTTTTGAGTGTCTGTTAGCACGATAACTCTCGTAAAAATCGTCTGATCCTAACAAAATTTATTACACACATGTAAAAGTAGGATCTCTTGGACGAGTTCGTGAACTGGCCAGATCGACATATCCAAAGTGGGGTAAAGGTTGCTTTTACCCCCCAAAAATGGTTTTTTTGGCTTTTTCAAATTGAAAAATTAAAGTAATCAAATTATTGTTTTCACCATTGGATTCAGCTTGAAAAACAAACAATTTGGTATTTTAAATCGTTGCTCTAAGTCCATGGGTCTCCGAGTTATCAGCCAAAATACCTCTGGAAGGCTCCTTTTTGTCCCCAAAAAATGGGGTTTTTCAGTAGGATGGGTGCACCAGTTGAATGACCACCCACCAGTGAATGACTGTTTTGCCTAAAAAGCCCGGTATTACGCATATTCTTTGGGCTAGCTAATTAAAAACAAGCGTAAAACCAGCCTTGGAATATTATTCAACAACAATCTTTCATTGGTTAAAATTATTGGATTCGAAAATACTTTTTAATCAAATTTAATATTGAGTGTCCCACTATCTTCGATGTTGATGTTTCCTGCTATAGCAACTATCCCTGCAAGGCTTACCTGGATTCACATTCATTATTTATTTGATGATTATTTCAAAAATGTGTTGCAATTAAATAATATTTAACAAGGTATTCTATAACTTAAAATCAATTTTGTTGCTCTACATGTTATAATTAATTATTACTGAGGACGGTCATAAATTGGAACGTAACTAGGGCAAAAACCAGTGAATGACCGGGGAAAAACTTAGCGGTCATTTACTAGAACAAGATCGGTCATTTACTAGCTATGATCTATATTCTCAGCTGAATTATTCTTATTCATTGTTGACAACTGATTTTTCAATTTTCTGACAGTTATTCAGCCAAAAGAGACCGGTCATTCACTGGTGCAAGATGGGTCATTCACTGGTGCAGTCCCGGTCATTTATTGGAGCATTGACATAGTTGCCTTTAAATTAATATTACAACTAATATTCTCATAAAGTAACGTATTTAACTAATATTGCTTAATGCTTAAAGAATAAATGAACTTTCTATAGTATAATGTATAACTGTGACTATGAAATAAGGGAGTAATCCAAACAATGATTATCAAACAAAGAAGGGAGTAATGTCAAATTAACATGAGACATCATCCTTAACCGGTCATTCATTGGTGCACTCACCCTGAAAAATTAAAATTATCAAATTTTAGCGAATTTTCTTAAAGGAATAAGCTATTACCGTAGGTCTCATGGTAAGACCTAAGCCTGAGACGATGTTAACTTTTCATTTTGGGGCCCCCAGAAGCAAAAAACACTATTCGTTCAAATTTATATATATATATATGTCTGTTAACACGATAGCGGCCGTAAATATGATCCGATCTTAATGAAATTCGGTACAGACGTGTAAAGTGGTAATCACTCGGACGAGTTTGTGAACCAGCCCGATCGGACCACCGGAAGGGGGGGTAAAGGGGGGTAAACCCCTCAAAAATGGGTTTTTTGAATTTTTTATATAAAAAATTAAAAATTATCCAATTTTTGCTAGCATTTTTGAATTCAGCTCAAAAAAGCAAATAATTTAGTATGTTGAATCACTGCTCTATGTCCATTGGTTTCCGAGATATTGAAAGTGGTAAACACAGTACGTTGTCCCAATGTTAACCTTATGGGAAATAAAGAAAATTCTATATCTCGCTTATTTCTCAACATATCTTGATAAAACTTGGTAAATGGCTTCTTCTAGTTCAGATCAACTAAATATTGAATTAAAACTACCCAGTTTTAATATACCCATAGCAGCAAACCTGCATACTCATTCCCCATGTTATTCTTATGGAGCTTACAAAAACATGTTGAATCTTGCTATATTGGATTGAAATATGTTGTTTTGCATTTGAAATTCGCTGAGTATGCAGGTCTGCTGCAACGGGGGTGTTTATATTCACCATTGGATTCAGCTCAACAAAACAAACAATTTGGTACTTTGAATCGTTGCTCCAAGTCCATTGATCTCCAAGATATTTCGCTTCACGTTTTTTCCCCATGTATTTCAGTACCAGGGCAGCAGAATGTTTTCTAACGAAGCTTTGTTTCAACGAAACCTGCAGAGTAGTTCACGAGTTTACCAAAAGTATTTTTAATAGGATTTTTGATTTTGTATTAAGAAAAATAACAATCTAGCCTAATTCTTTAATAGAAATATGTTTCTTTTTAAATTAAACTTATTTATCAATATTTTTGACTGAGACTATGTATAACAAACAATGGCATTTTATTTGAATATATAAATATATCACTTTTTATATGTTTTTTTTTAATTATTGAATTATTTTTTTAAATTGGAAATTCGCTGAGTACGCAGGTTTTCTGCGACGGGGTATTTTAAAATGGTCGCGGGATATTCATGCGCAAAGTTACTCCCTCCAATATAAATTAGACGTAGATTTTTTTTATGGGGAAGGGTGCGTTAAAATATACTTAAACTTTTTAGGAAAGAAATGTAAAACTCGTAACAGCAAAAAATTTAATCAGTCATCTAATAGCAAAAATTATTATTCCCCCCCCCCCAATACAGCCTTGATGTTCCAAAAGTTGGGGGGATATACAAATGGGAACTGGATCACGGCAAAAACTTCAATCGGTCGTCAAAAATAGCAAAATGAATAAATATTCCCCCCCCAATATTGCGTTGAGGTTTTAAAGATTATCTCTAGGGGTGTTGTAAAGCTGCATGACATATTCAGGAGTGGTTTGAAAAATTGTAACGTTTCAGAAACTTCAACTAAAAAATGCACCACTAACAGCTTTATAATTCTATATTTTTCATAATAACATTATGTCATGTAATCCCGCCTGGAGAAAGAATAAAATAATTCCCAATTTAATGTTCCATTACCTTTCCAAACAATAAGAAATTGAAAACGAATCCATGAAAATGTAGAATTTTAATTATATAGTGTTTTCATAAGTGGGAAAAGTAGGGAATTTTAAGTTCCTTATAACTCTAAAGGTATTTATTAGTGTGGACAAAAACACATTAAAAGAAACGTTACTCGAGAATTGCAAGTGAAACAAGAATACTTATAAGGTTGTTATCTAATTCTTTAATAAATTCATTTATACTAGATTACTCAGTAGCAGCTTCGTTGCAAACAATTTAGGATTTTGTATGTAAAATGCTGCAATTTGTAGTTAACTTTTGGAACTATTTCAAACCTTGTCTTTATGTTTGGTTGTAAACGAAATGGATCGATTTTGATCCACTGTCGACGGATAGCGCTGCTGTTCTATAAATTCAATCCTTTACTTAAATGATACCCTTTCTCATTGATTTGACGCCTCAAACGTTAAAACTCGTCGAGCCGTTAATTCTTGAGTTAGGGCCTATCACTGAAAAGAAAACCCCTCGCGTGATCACCCATTGAGGTTAACTTTGAGGATATAATAACCATAATACAATTTTTTTCATAAGGCAACTAAGCAACACCAATAACAATAATCTTATGGTCGCCTTTAATCCTTGGTTAAAACTTTTCTTAATATTGTATAACGATGTTTTAATTGCCAAGGATATAGAGAATGGAAAAAGGCTAGCTACTTTTCATCTTCCCCCAGAGGACGTTCCGGAAATAACTGACGACTGATCTGACTGACGGCATCATCTTAGTTTTATGAAAAAAACCATTTCCACGTAATTAACACAGTATTGTTGATTTTTAGTCTAATTATGTTTATAATTTTCAGGTGATGTTATAACTTTAATAAATACAGATTACTTTTAATGTTGTGTGCTTAAATAGGATATCGTACATGACGTATGTGTCGTGCGGGCAGGGATTTTGATAACTAGCAGTCTGTGACGACACCGCCACCGGAGCAGAAGCAACATGTATTTTGATGGTGTTTAATACCATATAAGTAATTTTAAAACCATATAAAGTAAATAAAGACAGATAAACTATGTATAAATTTTGAAAACATATCATGTATGAACTCGTTTTTCTGATTTATTTGTGTCGCAACCCTAAATAAGTCTTACATTTTTGTAAAGGAAGTTTAATTTTACATCTTTATGTCTCTAGACATTCTTTTGTAAATAGTTTTCAGACATTTAGCTTTGAAAATAAAAATTGGTTACCATTTTGAACTGGTGCAAAGTAGAAACTTGAAACTCAACCAAAAAATTAGTCCAATTGGGCACTTGACTGCCCACAGGATCTGGCAACCACGGTCATGCGACATAGGACAAAGGACACACAAAAGACATCCATATGTTTCATTCAATTTCATGACACGCGTCTTACGACACGATGTCTGCGACACCAGTGTGTAACCCGCCTAAAAATAATCCAAGATACTTATACCCATCCAACTGTGATATTTTTACTCATCAAATATTCTCTTTAGGGGCTAGTAATTATTTCGCAGATACGGCCTTTTTCCTTAGCAGGGCAGCATAGGCACCCTAGAATATTTGTGTTTTTCAATAATATTTAACATATACTCGATTCATGTTCACCTTTCAGTATTGAATTTCCATAAGCTGTGTATTTCGTATGGCATTTTAAGTAGCACTAGCCAAATTCAAAAAATCAAATTCAAATATCTTTATTGTTACTCACAATACACAATATTGTACACAAACGTCAAGCCTTATACTAATAATAAACCTTTTGTTGTTACTAAATAACAAACTATAAGAAAGTTTTTTTTTAGTTAGCGAGATTAACACAGAAACAAAATAGTTACGCAAAGAAAAATAACAAATGTATTACTTTAACATGAAACATCAAAATTAAAATTAAATGAATTGGCACCGTCTCTCAGTGTGGGTGAATATTATTCTGACACTGCCACTGCATGCCGAAGAGTTCTGTTTTCAAATGAACCGTCTAATTTATAAAAGGTTTTTTTACCACCCATTTTTCATCGAGTTTTATGTTTTTTATCTGAGATGGTTTTTATTTTGGGTGGCAAACTATTAATCAATTTCACCCCCATCTGTCAAACTATGTTATAATGATGATTTTATAACAGGCTATGGAATTTTGTAAACAAATGTACCCACCAAAAGTACAGATATCTCCTATAAGGCCTTTGCTGAAAGGTGAACGTGGAATCAAGTACAGGAGCAGAAATTCCAAATAAACAGCTAATTTGAGTACCCAAACATAGATTCTCAGCAAAGCCCTCTCAGTGTGTTATTACTGGAATTATTCTGAATTTCACTGCAAGGAGCTGCAAATAAATTCTGTGAGGGTCCTTAAAATATATAGGGTCTAAATGTTTTTGTGAGTCGCCATTTGAAAATTTTAGCTTAAAATGGTTTTTGACATCAGATGCCTTACAAATAGTCCAAGAATTTGAGGAAAATCTACCTAACAAATCCTGACCAAGTTGAAACTTCGCACAGATGTTAAGTGTACACGTCCCTATAATTAAAATCCCATGAGTCCCCGGAAATCCCTGCTGTGCTCCAGACGTCATTTTGAAAAAAAAATTTCCAGTTTGTGTTTTTCTATACATTTTTCCAATCAACACAAAATCTATAAGAGATACAAAAAAAGTGGAAATGGCATTTTTGTAGAGGATAAAATTTCCAATAAAATGAAAATTAACATGTATAAGATTTTTTTTTAAATAGCTTCCGATATTATTGATTTTTCCGAAAATGTTGTATTTATAATACCTTTTCCTTAAGGAATACAATGTAAAAATCAATGCAAAATACATTCCCAAGGGGCGAAGTTCTTTGATATTATTCAGTAATAAGCTATATTTATAGAATCCTCATTAATATTCCAGTTATTTGACATGTCAATCAGCAAAATTGGTTCACAATAAAGGTGTGGGTAAAGCTGACCAAAAATGACGATTCCTTAAGGTAATATTTTTCCTTTTTCCCTAAGAAATACCCTTTCAGTATGGCGGCCAGGACCGCCTAGAACCAAGCCGGGCCCCAAGTCTGCACACCACACAGGCCCTCCGGGGGGTCTGGGGGGTATGGAATACCCCTCAGGAAAAGGGGGGTCTGGGAGCCCTCTCGCAAAAATTAAAAAAAATTAGATCTCTAATCTCTCAGTTTTAAGCAGTCTAGCGGTGGAACATCATACATATTGGAACTCCAAAAAATCCTAAACGATTGAGGTTGAATGGTCCGTCGGATTTAGAATAGTCTACTCCAGTGATCACCAATTACATTTTTTAAAGGTCCATACCCAATTTTCATAAAACTGTCACGGGCTGGACCCTAATTGTCAGTGGCGCACCCAGGATTTTTTCATGGGAGAGCTTGACCCACCGGGGGGTCTGGGGGGTATACCCCCCAGCTAAGGGGGGGTTCGGGCCCTCCCCCAGAAAATTTTTCAAGATTTCACTCTAATTGGTGTGATTTAAGCCTATTTGTGCATATTATTTGTAACATTTCTTTCCACCCAAAATACCACATAAACGTTTGAATAGATAAGAAAATGTCTCTATTGTTTAGGTTTAACAAAAAAAAATTATAAATTGTTTAATTTAAATTTTAATTTATTTTCACTTAGAACACGTATTATACATAAAAATTACTCACATAGACATAGATGACTCAAACTCAGTGATCATAGAAGTTGAATTAACTATGTTTCATTACAAATTGTTTTCTTTTATAAAATATTTTTGTGTTGTTTGGTCAGTGGCGATATTTGTTTTAAGTTCAAATAAAGTTGAAATACACTTAAAGCTAAAAATGCATAAAAAATGCAGTTTGTGAATTCGACCTGGCGGTCTGTAAAAAATTAGGTGGCGGTACGGATCTGGACCGCGGTCCGCCATTTGGGGACCACTGGTCTACTCATATTAAAAATAACCGCTATCATTGATACTTGATTTTCCAGTCATTCGTCTCTTTCCCATAACTTCCGCGTTCGTTCCACTCCCATACTCTTCCATTTTTTCACGATCAATGCGCACAATTGTTTTTTCCGGCCATCTGTGTTAATTGCAACACATGTTAACATCAGGCCCTGAGAGACGGCCATGGTTGAACCCAACAATTATTTTTAAGTTTATGATTCCCACCAACATGAATTAAAATTTGGAGTTTTGACTGATTTTAGCACATCCAAAAGTGATAGCTTTCATGGGTCATGGAGGGATGCTATCGACATCAGAGGCCTTGTACTGTGGAGTTCCGATGGTCCTCATTCCCATGTTCGGTGATCAGCCCAACAACGTCGCCCACCTCAGCGAGGCAGGGGCAGCTGTCCGACTGTCCTATGATGAGTTGTCCAAAGAATCTGTCCTTCAAGCCTTGCGTGCCGTGTTATACGACACTAGGTATCATGAGTCGATAGTGTATAAAAATTAAGTTTAATTTTTTTTTTTATTAGAAAGATGTGTTCTTAAAGTTTTAATAAAAATACTGGACTAAGGATTGATTTTTGTCTTTTTCTAAATCGTTTACACTACACAAGAATCCTGCAAGAGAACATCAGATGCGAGGGGGATCAGATGCTACTGCTCCCTGGCAGGATTCATTTAGGAAAAGACCCTAGGAGAATGTTTTCTCTTGGGTTTTTATGTGGAAGTGCCTTTTCACATTAGGTGATAAGACATGGTGTCTCAAAGTCTTCATTGTTGAAGTCTAAAATCAAGCTTGTATTGATATAACTGAAACAATGTTATTCCGAGCGCGGCGACGGGACTCCGCGTCTGTCGATGGTGACGGTCGCCTAATGTGAAAAGGCCCTCAGTTTTGTTTTTTCTACTATTAATAAATATACAACTCTTCAGTGGCGGATCCAGAGGGGGGCTAGGGGGGGCTACAGCCCCCCCCTTGGGCATCCGATTTACACTAGGTAAAATGATAATTTTGTTCAAAGATCAAATATATATAAGAGAAGGGGAGTCCCACAAAACCCTAAAGTAACTCATGCCACTATACTCGCAACCAAATCAACTAAAGTTGAATAACCTTATGTGCTTTCCACCTAGGAATGAGTGATATTTTAATATCAGTGAATAGAGGCTTGAAAATACGTTAGTTGAAATATCGGTGACATTGGCAAATCGCTCCATCGGCCGACGTGACGGGCGACGACGCGACGCGACGCAACGACTCGATCCAGTGACTAAGTTTGGTGGCTTTCCGTCAATCACCGGTCGCTGCCATGGACGATTTCGGATGTAATCTGTTCCAAAATCACCTGAGACAAAGTGCGTGCGCGTCACCTTGAGGCCGTTAAGCTAGTATCGTCACCGTTTGGGACCTTCATTGGTAGGGAGGAAAAGTCAAATTTACCGCCTCCTTGTTCCCAAATATTTAAAAATCTACTTAGTTTTTTGTGGATAGTGATACATTAGATACATTAGCTGAAATGATATAATTTAAACAATCCACAATTTAAAGGGAACTTTTCAGAAAACCAAACACTCTCTATGTTTATTAATCAGACCTCAAATTGCCTCAATGCTTTTTTACGTTACTGACAATTTGGATTATTATTTCTCTTTTATTTTTCATCGGCGGTAAAAATCAATTTTGTGAATTTTTTTAGAAAAACATTATGTTAAAAACGTTGAATTGATGAATAAAAATAGGAAGATGTAGTCCTGTTCCTCAAAAAATGTAATTTAATGAAGTATAACCTGTATTTAATGACCGAGTGCACCAAAATCGATATTTGAATGATTTGAGGTTAAATCATAAAAAATAAATTAAAGAAGGACGTTAAAAAATGTAAATAGTAATTTTGGGGGTCCGTGTTTCGTTATGCTGTTTGAAAGATAGCCTGAAATTAAACTACTTGAAAGGTCGTAGTGGCCAAGTAGCCTATAGGGTAGATGGATTGTATATGTACACATTGATCCTTAAACCATAAGGCTGCTATTTTTCTGCATTTTCGACTCTACCCGCCCATCTGGTCCACAAATATAAAACTTTATTTTTAAAGTAACAAATTATTAAGTCTGAAACTATGGCACTGGATTTCTATCCAGTTTTCAAAGTTCTTTAATAACTATTGCATTTTTCTTCATTTTTTGCTGCCCTCTAAAATCTGCCGCCCGGGGCAGGTACCCCTTAGTTTTGGCCCTGCCGGCCTGCCGTGAGAGCCAAAGAATTGGTAATACATGAAGACACCATGAAAATTTTTGAACAGTAAACACTATGAAAATCTTTGAATTTTTGAACACTTTATTCAAAGAAATAGGCTAACAATGGCAAGCTGAGGCACAGCTAGACCCTTATCCCTTAGCCCAGTGACAAGCTGAGGCCACACTGACTAGTGTTAGTGATTCCGTTCTTTGATTTGAACTGATTCACGTTAAATCCAGGGCAGGGTAGACTGGCTAAAATGGATAAAAACATCTGCTTTCGACCTTTTATATTAGGGAATAAAATTTA
Organism: Flexamia atlantica; assembly: GCA_035578135.1. NCBI lineage: Eukaryota > Metazoa > Arthropoda > Insecta > Hemiptera > Cicadellidae > Flexamia > Flexamia atlantica. Next base: position 121,827,726 of record JAQJVK010000001.1, read on the forward strand.
ATGAATTATAAAAACTTACCCATCAGGTAAAATTCCTAAAAACGTCCATGAATGTTAGTTTTAAAACTTAATTCTTTGGGAAATTTGTTACGTGCTGTTTCAAGCCTAGATATTTTATGATTTTTTTCGGGTGAGGCCCCCGGGTCACCGTTTGTTGGGGGGGGGGGGGGGTTACCCACCAGACCCCCACCTAGCCCCCCCCTTGCCCCTATTCTGGATCCGCCACTGAACTCTTCCAGAGAGATTGACAAAGCATTAACCAAGCACATGTGATGTACTTTTTCAAAAAGTATATTTTTGTATATTTAATTTGTAGTTCATTTTTTATTTGAAATTATCTTAATTTGTATTCCATGGTTTAATGAAATCATTTGTTCCCCAATGTTAACTTTATTGCTATGGAATCAGCTAGTTATTGTTTGTAAGGTCATCCAATTACGCGAAGAAAAAGCATATTCTATTAAAGTGATACAGTTGCAAAAATGTGATTTTTTTTCAAACGAATCCTTCCTTCAATGCTTATGCTCAACAGGTAATCAGTTATTAAACTCCTGATTCTTAACTATATTATTTTCCTCTTTCTCTTGCATCTTAGTTCCAATAATTAAACTAATCAACTTTTTAAATTTCTTGACTTTTCTATTTGATTTTTTGGTGGTTCTAGATATCGCAAGAGGGCCCAGACACTATCTGCTCATTTCAGAGACAGGCCAATGTCTGCTCTTGATACAGCTATTTACTGGACTGAATATGTGCTTCGACACAAAGGGGCTCCTCATCTTCGCTCTCCTGGTAAGTTTTGATTGAGCCATTAAATAATTGTCTTGTACAGTTAGATGTCCAGCTCCACTGGCTGCCACCATTTCTTCGAATGCTAGGAATTATTTTCTACTACAAAGTCTGATTTAATAAAAAATTCATGTTATTGACATGGTAAATTTTAGAACTCCTCATATACCCTTTAAGTAAAAAGTAGAACTTCGATAGTTTGACATGTCAAAACTAAGACCACTCAATGATCCTTGGTTTAACAGGGCTGTAAAAGTATGAAAATGTCTGAGTATAAGGATTATATGGAACTCAACTTCAATTAATTGAGCATTAAAAATGCAGGTTGTAAAATTGCCTAAATTCATTAAATACTCCAGCTACCTGGTTAGGCCGTCATTTCAAGCAAAGTATAAAATATAGTCAAACAATAGCAAAATTAATTTGTTAATTTTCATCATGATTTGGGTTCTAGTAAGTTTTACTAATCAGTATATTTGGTGATACTGATTGCTTGTTGTCAGCATTTTTTTCATTGCGAGACCCGGCTGGATGACAACTTGGCTGGTTAAGCAGATTGTACCCTAAAATTTGTAAATTAGAGCGTCTAATACAAACTGTATATGCCAACACTGATTACCATCCGACAAATTGATAATAATTGGCCGGAAAAAGGAGTCACTTCTGTGTAGACTAGATAAAGGAACGGCCAGTTGAAAGGTAGGTGGCTTGATGAGAACGAATTTAGTATCAGTGAAAGGAGCTTTTTTGTAACTGTTTTGTCTAAATGCTTAATAATTTTGTATTAAAAATTAATATAAAATAATAAAATATCAGAAAATAATAAAATTTATTTGTTTTACAGCTGTGGATATACCATGGTACCAGTTGTGGCTTCTAGATGTAATACTTGCATTGTTGGCAGCTGTCACAGTTCTCCTCCTCACAGTCTACTGGCTGGCAAAGTGCATCACCACTGTGATCTATAGACTGCTATTCTCTAAGAATAGTAAGAACAAGAAAGAATAACTCTTGCAGCATTGTTAGAATAGTAGTTTTCATTACTAGGAGCGAAAGTGGCTCTTTTTGGTACGAGATCCTAATTTACAGGCGAGGCGCAGCCGAGCTTGGAAATGCGATCGAGTATCAAGGAGACACTTTTGCTCCGTGTGATGAACAACTATTTTCATCATAATGTATAAATAACCATTTAATCGTTAAAAAATTAGACTACATAATTTTGAGGTTATCCAAAATAGTCATCGTCATTTACACATCTGTTAGTTGTTTACAAACACAAGTTAAAAATCGTTCAACCTTTTAAACGTAACATAAACAAATTTTGACATTAGAGTACGGCAAAATTTACCATATGTTTTTCCAGTACTCCTATTCGAAGTGATCCACAAACGATCATTTTGCGTACGATTTAGGGAACTAAAAACGGCTGTTTTCGGGACAGTATGATGAAAATATATGACTGATGAATCAAATAAATATTTTATATATTTTTACATTTAGTTTATTCTTTTGTTAACCGTTTGTTTTTCAATCATGATGGGTCATGAGATGATATACAGGGTGTTTTTTTTTTAATGCAACCCATTTTTAAGGTTGAATAATGTGCAATATAAATATGAAGTGAGTATTGTTTAGTTAATCTTTACATTTTATGCAACATATTATTTAAGTTTGATCACATTTAGTTTACATTATGTGTTCAAACAATCCGCTGTTGGCATTGGTATAAAGTTGGGCTCTCTCCATCAAATTCCCGAACACGTGTTGCAAGGTACTTCTTTAAATTTCTTGCATTAAATTTTTTTTTTTTTTTGAGGTGATGAATACCCTGTGAATTGTTTCCGTAGGCCTTACTTTGTATGTATCCCCAAAGAAAATAATATAGTGGGGTCAAATCCGGGGATCTTCGGGGGTAATAATCCTTCACTGCTAAAATAAAGTTTTGGGTTGCGTTAAAAAAAAACACCCTGTGTTTAGGATATTGCAAACAAATTTATGAGTGTTCAAGATGTAACTATTCAGCAAGCGAATTTAAAGAGTGGACATTAGTGAAGCATACAGCCATTTCAAGTAATTAGACCACATCCTGTGAACAGACTTGCTTTTCAAGGATTTCAACAAATAAAACCCTATCTGTAGAGTGAACTGAATTAAATTAAATTAAAAATCATTCATATGGGGGCATATATATTACATGTGTATATGTTAGTTATTCAAACACTTAGGCCATTTACTATAGCACCGTGGTTACTAGAGGTGGATATGAATAATGGAGGTGGAGGTGGAGGATTGTGGAATGTTGGACTTTACTACATTACATTGTACCCTATTGGAATGAAACCAGACCGAAAGTGCTACCTCCTGACTTATCCTGCCTAGAGGTATACATGTTGATATAGAGTTCCTTTTATGGATTTATTTTGGTTTATTTTTTGTGCATTGTTTCTGTGGAATTATTTATTTAGGACAAGAGTTGGTTTGGGCTCTTTGGTTTGTTAGTCTAAAGAAACTACATTTAGTCCTTCAAAGATTGGGTCAATAACAATTCTTATGGAAGTGCCATGAAAATGAAAATATCGGGGATTTTAGGCTATTAAACATCAGACTTCATCTAGATAAAGCCATAAACCGAGTTTTTTTAAAGATGTGTTGAGAAATAAGCAAGATATATAATTTGACTTATTTCCCATAAGGTTACCATTAGGTCAACGTACTGTGTTTAGGGCTACCACTTTCAATATCTCTGCAGCCCATGGACATAGAGCAGCGATTCAAGTTACTAAATTGTTTGTCTTTTTGAGCTGAATTTAATGGTGCCAACAAAAATTTAATTATTTTTATTTTCTATGTAAAAAGCTCAAAAACCCCATTTTTGGGGGTTTTATCCTCCTTTACCCCCCCTTCCAGCGGTCCGATTGAGCTGTTTTATGAACTCGTGTGAGTGATTACCACTTAACACGTCTTTACCAAATTTTATCAAGATTGGACCATTTACGGCCGCTATCGTCTTAACAGACATAATATAGATGTACAGGATGAATCTTCTAAGCCACCCTCAAAAGATTGTAGACAAATGGCTTGATATAAATAGACAAAAAATACCTTTCCCGACTAATTCATACCCAAGGAACAACGTAAAAATGCGACCCACCAAGTGAAAAGGGACCTTAACTTCTATTTTTTTGAAATTGAGTTATATATCCTTAATCTACATTAAAAACCAAACAAAATGGCGAAAGAATTTTTAAGATATCTTAAAAACGCCTGAGTTATGAATATTTGAATTTGAAACATTAAAAAAAGTATAACTGGCGCCAATTCTTGGGGCCCAGTCTGTGCATGGGGCGGGGAGTGGGTAGACTGGGAGGAGAGGGGAGTAGTAGTGGCAGCAGCGGCCGACAGTGTACTAGCTTGGCTGCGTACATTCGGCAGCTCGCACATAGTTACTGCTTCTCTGTCAATCGTTGTTCAGAGTATCAAATCGGTTTAATAAATACTAATGAAATATTTTATATTAATGAATGGAATTAAAACAGATCATTAATCCTCAATAAGAGTCACTGTTTCGTCGGTCAATGTTTTTAGACGACATGTAGTGACACGCGATTGTTGACGGCTGAGAGCAGAATGACAGTGCTGCGCTCTAGCGACGCGTTGTCGCGCATGCGCACTAGCCGTTTTTGCTACCGCACATCCACCGCACTGGGCCCCAAGAATTGGCGTCAGTTATAATTTTAGGAAATCACGGTATAAAGTTTTACAAATTTCTAACGTATATTTTTTGTTACTACTTGTATTATTGGCTATGTTTCAAATATCATTTTGTCAGAAATTGAAAGCTGAATAAATGAATTTATTTCCTCTTTATAAAACACAAATACAATTTTAAAATGGTTTGGAAATTAACTGACCCGTTTTGCCAGTAAGTGTGGCCAGTGTACACTTGTCAAGTTAATCAGAATTGTTATTGAGTCCAGTCTTATCAGTTTTGCACTTTGAAGTCCTGATTACTGCTTCCTGTGGCAATCTAAAGTAGTATAATTCTAGACGGTCAAAAGTATTCACTATTAACTAGAAATTGTATTGCATTTCAGTATTTATCTAAAAAAAAACAACAAAATTATATACAATCATTGTTATTGCAATATGTTTCTTAACAACCAAGTATCACTTATCTCCGCTAACCAGTTTTTCAGATTTTTACTTAATAATTTTAATGACTTACACTTTTTTATTTCAATTGGCAATATGAATCCACCATTGAATTTGAGATGATTGATCACATTTTTTGTCAAACGTTGTTTAAGTAGATAGGAGTAATAAATAAAATAAAACATTTTAAAGACAAAATGTCTTGTTTATTGATAAATAAACGATATCAGGAAAGTGACACATACTTTCTCCCTTAGTCATTAAAATTAGAAACCTTATACCTCTTGTAAAATAAAACAAATTAACAATTAATTATCACACAAATATATACCAAATTATATCAAAATCGGTCAGTAAATAACGGAGATGTCGGTCTTTAAATATTTGCCATAAGAATAACATTGAACAATGTACTGCACCGCCGAACTAAAATTTCAACTATCTCTGCAACCAGTTGACTTAGACTAATAATTCAAAATACTGGATTATTTAGTTTTTTAAAGACAAATTTAGTGGTTGCTAGTATATTTTCTTTAGAAGTTTCAAATTTTGTGAAATATGAAAAATATTAATTTTTTAACACTTAAACCCCCATAACTTCTAAACCTGCATTTTTACAGACATGAGAGTGGTGTCATTTTATTTGTCATCTTAAGCACTAAAAACTATGAAATTTTATCAAAATTCTTAGAGTAGTACGTGTGGTTAGCTTAATTTTCACCAAAACCTTGCACTCTTTGATCAGCTTAGCCACTTGGTATGTGTATAGAAGATACCTGTAGAAGTATTTTTGTCCGAAGATCCAACCTTGAATTTGTGTAGAACACCCCCATATCAGCCATTAAAGATGGCCGCCATTACATTCATAAATTGCTCTATAACTCCAGTAATAGTATTCCGATCTTGATAAACCTTTTTTTTGTTTGAAATATATTTGTAAAATAAAACTTTTTTTGTATTTAACACTTTTTTCTAAAGTTAATATTTTTCATTGTATATTTGAAAAACAAAATTTTCCATTTAATTCCATGGGAAAGTCTAATTCCTCAATAAAATGTGTTTTCAGGGGCTCAACAAGGCTATGGTTAAATTTAGAATATTCTCTAGGTCAGTGTTTCCCAACCTTTTGTTGCTCGCGTACCACCTACCATATTTTAAATATTTTGGCGTACCATCGCAAAGGACCCCCCTCCTCCCATCACTGAGGGATCCCTCCAACAATGAATGCTTATAGTTGTCCTTTGGCGGTTTTAATTTTGCCAGATTTATTCAATTTTCCCTTTCAATGTAAATGTTTAGATCGTATTTGATTATAAGGACATTTTTATTTATTTATTTATTCATTCAATAAACACTTGCATTACAATAATTGCATAACAATTCAAAATACAAAAGACAGCTACAGGGTAATCCTAAAACAGCTATCATGACAAAAAATGTATACTATTAATAAATACAAATATCAAGAAAAAGATTGTACAAAATATATAAATAAATTAACAGAGGCAGTCGTTTATATTAATTAAAAAAGAAAAAAAGTTTTTTACAAAAGTTTTGACAAAAATGCTGGTCAAAATAAAAAGTAGGAATGAAGATTGCGATGGCATATTATTACTATAACACAAAATATGAAAATTTATATGTAATTAAAAAGATAGGCTAAAAATTTTTTTGTAAATAAACTATATATATCTGCAAAACAATCTAAGTCGGTATGATTACTATTATAAATTCTTAACATTTTCAAGAAAGGAAAATTTAAATGACTTTCAGTATTGCAACACGGAATGACAAAAAATTTAGAAAGTCTTAAATTACTTCTGGGAACATGAAAATTTAATTTATTTAAAAGATGCATATTATCAATTCTATTGTTCAACAATTTATGTAAAAACTGCATCAAAACACTGTTCTTCTATCTGAGAGCTTTTGAAAGTGAAACATACCTCTAAGGATACTTGTAGGAAAATCTTTTGGGGCACCCCGATTAAAAGTTCTAAAATATAAATAGCGTAGAAAGTTATTCTGTAAAACTTCAAGTTTTTGACAGTAAATTTTATGTGAAGGATCCCATATAACACAACCATATTCCAATCTACTTCTGGCTAAGGATGTATACAACAATTTAACCGTATTAATGTTATGAAAGGATGAAGTATTTCTTATAATAAAACCAAGAAGTTTATGAGATGCATTCACTACTAAATCCAAATGATTTTGAAATTTAAGAGCAGAATCAAACATTATTCCCAAGTCCTTTACCTTGACCAGTTTTTGTAATTGAGCTCCATTTTTTACATAATCTACTACTAAAGGACTTCTCTGATGTGTATATGACATTGAAAAACATTTCTTAACATTTAATTGTAAGCAATTCATAACACACCACTGGAATAATTGATCAATAGAAGACTATAGAAGTGTAGTGTCAAATAAACTGTGGATATTTTTGTAAATTTTTAAATCATCAGCATACAATAGACATTTGGAACCAGCTGATATATAGTTCGCGCATTATATCTCCGGCTATGACCACTGCGCTACTAACCATGTCATATGATATTTTTAACATATGATATTGGTAAACACAACATTTGACAAGCAGTGGTGTTTTAGAAAATGTTTTCAGAAAAGTACCCCCTCTCCCCCCCGCACCATACAATCAGCTGACTCAGTCATAGCCGGAGATATAATGCGCGAACTGTACAATTTGGAAGGTCATTAATGAACAATAAAAAGAACAAAGGACCTAAATTAGAATCTTGTGGGACTCCAGATGAACTTATATAACTGAATGAATTTACATTACAAATTGATACAAACTGTGATCTATTATTGAGGTATGAAGATATAAGCTGAAGAAAGTTTATGGAAAACCCAAATGATGATATTTTTTCAGAAGTATATTATGATCAACTTTGTCAAAGGCTTTAGAAAAATCAGTATAAATTACATCAACCTGACCTCCCACATCAAGTTCAGAAGAAATATCAAAAGAGAATTCCATTAACACAAATTACCATTTCCATTCAAATAAAATTTAGAATATTCTCTAGGTCAGTACCCAAACTTTTGATGCTCGCGTACCACCTACCATATTTTCAATATTTTATTACACTTCAGGTTGATGTAATTTATACTGATTTTTCTAAAGCCTTTGACAAAGTTGATCATAATATACTTCTGAAAAATATATCACCATTGGGTTTTCCACAAACTTTCTTCAGCTTATATCTTCATACCTCAATAATAGATCACAGTTTGTATCAATTTGTAATGTAAATTCATTCAGTTATATAAGTATAAATTTCCATTTTGACAAATTATATGTTCACCCCAGCTCTGCTCAATAATTATATAGTCATTTTGGCGAAAAAACCGTATGAATTTGAATATGAATTTCGTTGATGTGAAAAAATGTCCAGGTACAAGGGGAAAAATAATTTCTGTCTGTTATTTGAAAGTGTACATATTTCTAATATTTTATATTGAAAAATTAACCTAAATTAAACAATTCCAAGTTTTCACTTATGTTTATGTTGTAAGCATATTACAAATCCTTTTACAACAGATCGACGTAACTAAACCATACGCTCAAAATAGAAAACAATTTGGTTAGTAAATCGTACAACTGACAAAAATATAGTAATACCACCGAATTAACACAGTAGTATTTTTTAATTGAAAGATCATTTTTCACTGACAAAATGTTTTGTTAAAAGAATTACTCTTGAAGTGAAAGTGTAGCAATATTACCTAAAATATGGTAGAAAGTAACATCTTATTATTAAAACAAATATTGAAAAAAGTTAATAAAGTGACTTTACTGTTCGACGGGACAGCGTTCGTTCGGAAACCTTGTATTTTATTTTGTACAACTTCTTCAATCTCTTGCGTACCACCGGTTGAGAAACACTGCTCTAGGTTGTAAACTTATACGCACAGAAATTTTATGCCAATAGGTGAACTATTATCAGAATAATGGCCTCAAAAAGACATATGCACAGGCCATTTTCCGAGTTAGCGTAGTTTTTTCGGTATTTTATGGAGTAAAAAAACTATTATTGAGGTGAAACAATACAAATGAAGAAAAATAACTAAACGACTGAGAAAAATCGATCATAATAGAATAATTCTAGGTTTTCATCCATTTTGAAGGTCCAAAAGAAGTTTTTGGTCGCCCCATGTTAAGCATAGGGAAAAAGGACAGGCTCAGACTTTTATCATAATAAATACTTTATCCGTCGGTAGAAATGAATAAAAATTCATGAACATATTAACATAAACATTTGAACGATAGGCTATAACATAAAAAATCTTAGACAAATAATCGCTAAACAGAATTCATACGTGTTTTAAAATGAATTTTAGTTGTAAAAATGAGCCTTGCTGCTGGCGCCCTCTTTTGGACTTTTGGCGCAAGCGAGCCCTAGCACTGACTATGCATGTTCGCGAGCACTTCACCAAATCTCTTCAATTAAACTGCTAAAAATAACTTTTGTTTTAGATATTTTTGTTTTATATCTTTACGATATTTTTGTTAAACATTTTCAAGACTTTAAAAATTATTTTCATAGTTATTACGCTTTTTTAATTGAAGGGATTCGGCACAGTTCACTCAAATACGTGTGGTTAGCACCAGCCATGCTTGCGCCTGCATACATTTCCAATTCCACAGGGGGCGCAAGCAGCGAGGCTTAATTTTACCACTAAAATTCATTTTAAAACACGTATAAATTCTGTTTAGCGATTATTTATCTAATATTTTTTAATGTTATACCGTTCAAATGGTTATGTTAAATATGTTCATGAATCTTTATTGATTTCTATCGACGGATAGAGTATTTATTACGAAAAATGACAGAGCCTGTCCTTTTGCCCTATGCTTAACATGGGGCGACCAAAAACTTCTTTTGGACCTTCAAAATGGATGAAAATCTAGGATTATATTATTATGATTGATTTTTTTCGGTCGTTTAGTTATTTTTCTTCGTTTTTATTCAGGTTTCACCTCAATAATAGTTTCTTTACTCCATAAAATTTCGAAAAAACTAGGCTAACTTTGAAAATGGCCTGTGCGTATATCTTTTTAACCGACTTCCCCCACCTACCAACAAAAGGAGGAGGTTCTCAATTCGTCTTGGGATATGTTTTTTTTTTTCTAGGGATGTTCACCAATTTCTCTGCGATACTTTTACCAATCAACGTGATTCTACCACCACAATAACCGGGATGATTTCCCGTTGGTCCCAGCATACATAACATTTTGTTTCATTGAAATATTTACTAAGGAGAAAAATGCTAAAAACCTAAAAAAATTCAATATTTTGAACAACTTTTTGTTGGCAAAACAAAGGTGAACAGGAATAAGTTTATTTTATTACAGCTGTCACATACTTTTAAATAGATCTGTAATTATATGGCATATGATCAGCTGCTTCACAATGATATAATGTCAAAACAGTTTGTCTTCTTGTTTACTATTTAATATGTAGATTCAAACATAGTCAACTCCAAAACTGAGATTATTACATAATTATTTTAAATAGTGTAAACCAAAAAGCATGACAAATTTATGAAACACTAATATGTAGGATTCTCTACCGTGTTATAAAAAAGCCAGGCAATGATAAATGGATTGTCAATATTCAGTGACAAAATCCACTTAGATCAGTTAATGAAGAAGAACAAGTCTAAATCTTAACGTGTTAGTGTGGCCTAGGTGATGCAATTGAAAGCTCTAGCCACATGAATCAAGTATTTTTTGTGACTTGTGTGAGCACTCTTGCAGTTTCCACTGAAAAAAATCTCCAACAGGCTTTGTAAGTTGAGTTTCAATGTCATCATGGACGTTTATAATTTCCAGTTTGTGTTTTACAGGTTGAAACATGCGAAAAATAATTTTTATGATACGTCTTACTAGACAACTTACAGTGCTACCGTGTAAGAATCACAATTCGAAACCGGATCTATCTTATGAGTAAATCCCTGAACAGTTTTGTAAAAATGTATTTAAATTGATTTGCCATTTGCCAGGTGCTGAGCATGGATATCTTGTGTTGAAAATCTCTGGATTAAACTGACCGAGAAAATCTGTGGCCAAACTCGAGGGTTTAGAATAGAATATTATAAATTTTCACAAGAGGTATTCATAATATGACCGCTGTATCAGAATTTTAAAATGTTTCATGGCTATGCTGAATAAATAAGGTTTTAATGATTGGTTGATCCAGGGACGTAGCCAAGGGGGGGTCCGTGGGGTCCGGACCCCCCCTTCACGCTAATTATTTTAATAATTATGATATTGATTTAATTCAGTTACGAATTACACTTTCTCTTTTTATCAGTGCATGGTGCAAAAATAATATAAGCAATATTAAGGCAAAAGATTACAAAGTACAAACAAAATTTAACCTTCCGATTTTCATGCCAAAAATACAAACTCCTCGATTCCTACAAACATGGTCTTATCGCAGTTGAAGCTGACGAGACGCCTGCTATCTTTCCAGCTGCGTTCCCAGGCCAGTTCTGGGAAGAAGACGATTAAAACAATTCTTAACTTATTTTCGTATTTTTATTTCTTGCCTACCTTTTTACAAGATTATTTACAACCACTGAATGTAGTCCACGTTGGTAGTTCGGAGAGTCAGTTACAATCGATTCTTCACCAGAGTAACAACGTGCGTTTTACTGTGTGGCATCTAACAATAATGTCTAGAAAGAAAAATGGACGCTTATGTGATAAGGAAGAAAATAAGTATATCCAGTAATGTTAAAGAGGTAAGAAGTAAAAAATAAAATTTACAAATAGTTTTAATGATTATTATTACAAGATTACTACATTCTTGGAAAGAAGAACATCGACTAACCGGCGGATCAACGTAGGCCTTCAACCTTAAGTGACTATTAATGGCTTAATATACTTTAGGAGAAATATAAACTTTAAAATTGCAGTAAAACGAATGATTAGTGTCAAATGTAATTTACTCGCATTATAATAACGATTTAAAAATAAATTTAAATCTGCGTTTTTAAAGCAGCAAAGAGTTTTTAATCAAGAGTTAATGAAGGCAAAATAAATAATATTGATCGAGAGCTCGACGAGATACACGAGAGCCAATCCAATCTTTATTCACATGTCCCTGGCTGCCTCTTCGCGTACTCAAAACTTGTACCCTACTGGTCTGGTACCGTAACGTAACACACTGACAATTCTCATGATTAGGGTCATGACAATGGCAAACTAGCCTAACCCACTGTGCCTTCTAGACATAACAAGTTTTGAGTGAAAGGGAAGAATCAGAATGATGATAACCCTAATAAAACTTAAACCTATTATTGGTGACAGTTTTTAAGTCTCCGAACCTGATTACTGTATATGAGGCATTTCATTTACACAACTTTTAAATTTACCTCTTCCACAAATACAAATTCCAATTACAGATCATTGCCCGCCTGTGATTGACTCAACTCTTCTGACCCGAACTTACTCTTTACTTCGTAAAATATATTTTTTGAAATACATAATAATCAGTACTTTTTAAGTTTTACAAAAAGTTCAAACACAAACAAAAAATAAATAATTTCAGATTTTTTACGTAAACATTTTAAATTATTAATAAATATAAAAATATAATGGCACATTTTTAGAAATGAATTTATTATATTTAAAGTGCTAAAGTAACTAATTGTGGTATTTCATAACTACGATACTCTCAGCGCTGTTACGCGGGTCAAATTTCACTATTATTTTGTCCACTACTTAAGTTGTAATATTATCCTGCTATTAACTGATAAATTCTTTTGTATTTTAATATCAGAGTCTAATATTTATTTGTTTATTGTTAAATGGTAAGGGTTTAAGTGTAAAGTTAAGATAATGATGCCTAATAAAGTCTACCAAGCAGTATCAACTACCTGCTACGCATTATCTCGTGTCCTTAAACTCACGACCCTCTCACAAAAACATGGCGGGGTTACATCGTCTGGACCCCCCCCTTCCCGAAATCCTGGCTACGTCCCTGGTTGATCCGATTTAAAAGTTGTTTAAGTATTTGTCCAAAGTAACAATACGGTCATAAATTTGTCACACAAAAAAGCGTAAAAAATCGTAAACTTTGTCTGAAATTATCTGTTTGAGTCTTTAGGATAGAAACGCGCGACTAATAAACAGATTGAACCAAGCACAGAGGCAATCTATTCCAGTTCTTAAAATACACCTCGTATGCTTTTAACATGTAAACTGTTCGAAAAATAGTTAAAAGCAGATGTATATTTAACAAATTGATGTTTTGCGTTGAGCTGGATCAAGAACAGCTGTTTAAAGTTAATCAAAAAATGTCACTGACTATCTCTAAAACGGTCAACGTGGAATTACTGGTACATGCTCGTTGTCAAACAATTACTCTCTCAAACATCTGGTGACTTTCTATGTTGTATAAAACTACTGTGTAAGTGATTTCTAAGCTTCCAATATTGAAATACCGTGTATGTTATTGTTTTTGAATGTGTGTAAAATGTGAAAATTACGAACTGATTGTGCTGAGACTTTGCCAGTAATGTATTTGGCCCACATATAGGCCTGATTTGCTTCCAAAAATCCCTTATAAAATGATATTTTTTCAAAGAGTTGGCCATATTCATATAACATATAAGTAATGGCTGTAGACTATAACCTTTGACTATAAAATCAATGCTATAACCAATTGTCAATTTCCTGAGACTTCGCGGTACAATAGACTGTTCTAACCTTTCCAAAAAATTAGCTAAGCAATAACAGAAGTACAGTTTAGTAATATATTAAGTGATTAAGTCATCAGCAAAGTGAACTGGAGTGGAGTATTAATGATATTCTGCACCTTTCTGTTATTGAATCAATCGAAATCAAACATAAATGACAAAAATTTCCACTAAAAAGTATGAAATAATTCTTTTTAGTAAAAAAAAAAACAACCAACTTCAAACGCTCTAAAAAGTATGAAATAATTTTATTTTATAAGTCAAATTTTGTAATATCCAAGCTTACGGATTTCAAGTCGGCGCGGCTCTATGTTACATCTTAGTTATGTGTCTTCAGTCATCTTATAGTAACATGTATTTATTGTACGGCGTACATGGATGTAACATTAAAATAAAAATTGTGTTTATTTCATATAAATAGAGAAAGGAATGTGACTAGAGAATTTATTTGTGAGTCTACAATACTTGAAAATTTGCATTTTAAAGCAAAATTTTTGAGTGTACGACTGAAATTTTATCCCACAATTATAATTATTGAGATCAAACTGAGATATTTCATGTCTACTCACAGTTTAATGTTTCCTGTATTGATAGAGCCGCGCCGACTTGAAATACGTAAGCTTGGATATTACAAAATTTGACTTATAAAATAAAATTATTTCATACTTTTTAGAGCTTTTGAAGTCGGTTGTTTTTTTTTTACCAAAAAGAATTATTGATACCATTATTCTGATAATAGTTGACCTATTGGAATACAATTTCTGTGCGTATAAGTTTTCAACCTAGAGAATATTCTAAATTTAGCCATAGCCTTGTTGAGCCCCTGAAAACACATTTTATTGAGGAATTAGACTTTCCAATGGAATTAAATGGAAAATTTAGTTTTTCAAATATACAATGAAAACTATTAACTTTAGAAAAAACTGTTAAATAATACAAGAAAGTTTTATTTTGCAATTATCTTTCAAACAAAAAAAGGTTTATCAAGATCGGAATAATATTACCGGAGCTATACAGCAATTTATGAATGTAATGGCGGCCATCTTTTATGGCTGATATGGGGGTGTTCTACACGAATTCAAGATTGGATCTTCGGACAAAAATACTTCTACTGGCATCTCCTATACACATACCAAGTGGCTAAGCTGTATCAAAAAGTGCAAGGTTTTTACACTAACCACACGTACTAGAGCCGTTTTTGAGAAATTTGGATTTTTGTAATTTTTTTAGAGAATTTCCCCTATAGGGAAGAAGCTATTACCGTAGGTCTCATGGTAAGACATAAGTCCGAGACCATGATAACTTTTCGATTTGGGGTCCCCAGAAACGAAAAACACCATTCGTTTGAATTTTTAGATATATATATATATATCTAAAAATTATCACATATATATATATATATATATATATATATATATGTGTGTGTGTGTGTGTGTGTGTGTGTCTGTTAGCACGATAGCGGCCGCAAAAATGAGCCAATTTTTATCAAATATGGTACAGACCTTTAAAGTGGTAATCAACTGGACGAGTTTGTAAACCAGCCTGATCGGACCACCAGAAGGGGGGTAAAGGGGGATAAACCCCCCCAAAAATGGGTTTTTTGCGTTTTTCACATGGAAAAATTAAAGTGATCCAATTTTAGATTACACCATTGAATTCAGCTTGAAAAAACAAACAATTTAGAATTTTGAATCATAGCTCTTCAGTCGACTCTCGCTAACACGAACCTTGATATAACGAAATCCTTGATATCACAAATTATTTTTAATCCTCTTGGAAAAACCTGTCTAACACGAAGAAATTACTATACATGACACGAACTAATTTTCATAACACGAATCAATTTTCCGGGTATATTTTACCTCTACAACTCGAAGGGACACAAAAATTACCTCTATAACACGAAGTTCAGTAGATGAGACGAATACGATTCACGGTTTACCTCCATAACTCGAAGTTTACCTCCATACCACAAAGATTTCATAATGGACCTCTGTAATACGAAATCACGGTGTTCTGAACTGTTTACTCTATTTTATTTACACGTTTTTTATTTTGTGTTCCGTACTGTAAGTATTATTTATTAATACAGTAATATTCAAAGTTGTAAGTTTATTTTTGTAGCTGTAGGGGATACAGTAAAGTTTCTTTGTATTAGTGTTTTAATAAAAAAAAAGATCGATACTGTAATAATTGTTTTTACATGTCAAAGCAGAGGAAGATTACAGACATAAATGAGAAATAATATAATCTTATCTGTTTTTGTGTTGTACAGGTTATTAAATATTAATAAAAAATACTGTATTTTTCATTGATATATAATATTTAAATAAGTTAAAGCTTGGATTTGTCGAAGGTGTAGGGTATAAACTACATTTTTCTTTACCTCTATATTACGAATTTTAATTTAGTTTACCTCTATAACTCGAACTATGCCTACGACGAACTATACGTAACACGAAGAAAAATCGCAGTCCCGTGGACTTTCGAGTTAGCGAGAGTCGACTGTATATCCATTGGTTACTGAGATATTGAAAGTGTCCCAATGTTAACCTTAGGGGAAATAAGTCAAATTCTATATCTCGCTTATTTCTCAAAATATCTTGATAAAACTTGGTAAATGGCTTCTTCTAGTTCAGATATACAGGGGTGCTGAAAAGTCCCGGAACGGCTAAATATTTTTTGAACCTAACTGGTTTGAGTGATCAAACTTTGAACATTCCCTCCTATGTAAAAAAAGTAATTTCTGAAGTGTTTATTGACTCTTGGCCCCCAGTGGGGGACGACCCACAAGGAGTCGGTACAAAATCTTAAATGTAAGCATAGGTCGATATGCACATCATTTTAAAGGGCTAATCAAGTAGAGTTCAATGCCGCAAACCGCACTTCAAAAGGTTCATTCATTACAAAATGGCGGCTGATCAGAAATCTAAAGGAAATACACAGTGTTCGCTTAAAGAATGTTTAAAAATTGTTTACACACTATGTCTAAAGGATCTAAACTCCGGAATCGTATGTCAGCCCTAAGAGCCTATCTTTTAGGGTGCCGTAGAGGATATTACCTCCAAGGGGGGATGGCCCACAAGGAGTCGGTACAAAATCTTTAATGTAAGCATAGGTCGATATGCACATCATTTTAAAGGTCTAATCAAGTAAAATTCAATGCCGCAAACCGCATATCAAAAGGATTATTGGTTACAAAATGGCGGGCGATTTAAGTTTTCAGCAAAAATACATAGGCTTAGGTTTGATACGCAATTTGATTTATTCAAACCTTATTTCCACCTCCCCTCCCAACAAACCTAAGTTTATGAATTTTTGTTGAAAATTTTAACTATCCGCCATTTTGTAACAAATAAACCTTTTGAAGTGCGGTTTGCGGCATTGAACTCTACTTGATTAACTCTTTAAAATGATGTGCATATCAACCTATGCTTACATTAAAGATTTTGTACCGACTCCTTGTGGGCCATCCCCCCTTGGAGGTAATATCCTCTACGGCACCCTAAAAGATAGGCTTTTAGGTCTGACATAAGATTCCGGAGTTTAGATCCTTTAGACATAGTCTGTAAACAATTTTTAAACAATCTTTAAGCGAACACTGTGTATTTCCTTTAGATTTTTGATCAGCCGCCATTTTGTAATGAATGAACCTTTTGAAGTGCGGTTTGCGGCATTTAACTCTACTTGATTAGCCCTTTAAAATGATGTGCATATTGACCTATGCTTACATTGAAGATTTTGTACCGACTCCTTGTGGGCCGTCCCCCACTGGAGGCCAAGAGTCAGTTAACACCTCAGAAAGTAGTTTTTTTACATAGGAGTGAATGTGCAAAGTTTGGTTTCTCAAACCAATTCGGTTCAGAAAATATTTAGTCCGGGACTTTTCAGCACCCCTGTATACTAAATATTTAATTAAAACCACCCAGTTTTAATATGACTGTAGCAGCAAACCTGCATACTCATTTTCCATGTTATTCTTATGGAGCTTACAAAAACATATCAAATCTCGTTATGTTGGATTGAAATATGTTGTTTTGCATTTGAAATTCGCTGAGTATGCATAGGTCTGATGCAACGGGGGTATATAAGTTTTTATGGGGTAAATACCCTTAAAAATCCAAAATTAAAACAAATTTAAAAAACGCCTGGAGATACCACATGACTTTATAGTGCAGGTGCCAGGTGTCGTTGAGTGGGCATGAAAAGAGGTATAGAATTAGACTTCTGATTTTAGTAATAGGTACCTTAGTGACTATGAAAATCCATGTCGTCGCCCCCGGCGGTGGTCGACAACATAGGGAGGTAGGTGCAAGTTTACAAAAATGATGCACTAAGTCATCAAAAACATCCCTTCCGAAAATTGCTCATAGCACCTCTACCGATTGATGGATTGTTACAATTCTTTATTTGTTTTATAGGCAATAAAAGTTTCTACAAGAAAATGAATAGTATAAAATGTCACATCTTTGCTAATTTAATGATTAAAGGCGAAAATCTACATATTTTTGGAGTTTTTACATGTTTTTACTTGTTAAATTGAAATAATTTCACAATATTTACTGCAATAGGCTACTAATTGAGAATAATTTTAACTCAAATCGTAATATATATTTTCATTTTTATATATTTGAATATAACATTAAACTTACTGGCCTAAGGACACCAACATTCCATTAGTACCCCGCGCCCGCTCTGCGCGCCCGCACCGCCGCACAGTGGGGTATTTGCTCAATGTAGCTGGCCAAAAACCAAAATATTCAAATTTAACGAAGGTATATTTGGAAACCTTCTGTTTTAGACGATTACACTCCAAATCAAACCCCAACTATCTACCACTCTTGGAAATCCCCAGAACAACAGTATACTAGCTGGTGTTACAGGTCATAACAGAATAGGTTTGTTGTCTGGAATTTGATTGGTAAAACGTGTTTAGGCAGTTAAAAATGCCCTCTTTAATAATTTAACAAGTATGCCTGCTACTATTTGCCAATCCGACTTTTAAAGGTCCTAAATCAAAATTATGCTTAAAGGGGAACAGGACTTCCTACAAGGCGCCCAGTAATTTTAAACCCACAAATTGCCTTAAATATCATCCTAGGTGTGTATTTTAATACACCCAAAAGCCCCATTGGAGGACGGGCGGTTTGTAAGTGGCCGCCATTTTAGATTTTAGGAACAATTTTTAGAGTTTTCCTAAGGATATCGATAAAAATATAGGAATTATTTCCAATTTAAGGCAATTTGTGGGTTTAAAATTACTGGGCGCCTTGTAGGAAGTCCTGTTCCCCTTTAAGCATAATTTTGATTTAGGACCTTTAAAAGTCGGATTGGCAAATAGTAGCAGGCATACTTGTTAAACAGTGACGGATCTAGGGGGGGGCAGCGGGGGCACCTGCCCCGGGCGCCAGTTAGTAGGGGGCGCCAGCGGCGCCCCAACTTTCCGGCTCCGGTTGAGAAAAACGTGAAAAAATAATTTAAATTCAAATTTTTCGTTTCGCAGCCTCAAATCTCTCAGTAGCATCGCTGCCGAAAAATCTGTAGCATCGTGGCCATCAAGCCTGTCTCTGTTTTCGTGGCCGTCACCTTTATCGGTGTTTGATTGCCAGAAATCGCTCACTCGTTTCGCAAACAGAGAATTGCTAACTCGCCCCACGGTAAAAAAATCACTCGCTCAATCCACGGCCGGAAAATCGCCTGCTTGTACCGCAGGCGGCAGATCTCTTATACTCGCATTGTGATGGACGACAAGCCTCTCGCTCTTTTCGCGGCCGTCACTTATACTAGCCAGATCTTGGCCAGGTAATCTGCTGTCATTGCTGGCAGACATATTTCGTTGTTATTTCTCTGCCAACAAGTGTCTCGCTATTTTCGATGTCGTCATATTTATTTGCTACATTGAGGCCGGAAAATCTATCGTTTAGACTGCGGCTGGCAAATATTTTCGTCGCATTGCAACTGGAAAACCATTCCATGCCATTTTTATGGCTGTCACACCCCTTTCGGTCGCATCGCGGCTGTCAAATCGCGGTTGTTTATACCACGGCCGGCAAATCTCTCGGTCGCATTGTGGCCGGAAAATCACACAGTGTTTCTGTGCCCAGCAAATCTCTCGGTCTCATTGCGACTGTTAAATATTTTGGACATATTGCTGCCGTTCAGTCTCTCGGTCGAACTGCAGTCGTCAAATATTTTATTTTACTTTACATATATTGGGCTCAAGTATTCGGTTTAAGATGCATCATGGCCGATTGCATTGGTCGAGAATTGTTTTGAAATAGTCGGGAAACGTCAGTAAAAAAGTTAGAAGTTTCAAATGTGAAATCTGGTAGACACCTTGCTTTAGTTTTACAGCGGTTGGCAAATTTCCAGATCTTATGGCAACAACAGCTCTTGGTTAGGCTGTATCGTGGCCTGCGAACATCGGTTGTATTGCGACCATAAGATAATATTATGATATACAAGATAATTTCTTATCACATCAAAGACGCTTTAACAATATAACATTAGTTGTTGTGTTTGGTGCTGGGGGGGGAGGGGGGCGCGCCAAACGCCGATTTGCCCCGGGCGACAGAAAGTGTAGATCCGTCACTGTTGTTAAATTATTAAAGAGGGCATTTTTAACTGCCTAATTCAAAATGCAGAAACATGTTAACGTATTGAAAAATTCCCCGTTGAAAAAACACGTTTTACCAATCAAATTCCAGACAACAAACCTACTCTGTTATGACCTGTAACACCAGCTAGTATACTGTTGTTCTGGGGATTTCCAAGAGTGGTAGAAAGTTGGGGTTTGATTTGGAGTGTAATCGTCTAAAACAGAAGGTTTCCAAATATAGCTTTGTTAAATTTGAATATTTTGGTTTTTGGCCAGCTAGATTGAGCAAATACCCCACTGTGAGGCGGTCCGGGCGCGCAGAGCAGGCACGGGGTACTAATGGAATGTTGGTGTCCCTGGGCCAGTAAGTTTAATGTTATATTCAAATATATAAAAATGAAAATATATATTATGTTTTGAGTTAAAATTGATCTCAATTAGTCGCCTATTGCAGTAAATATTGTGAAATTCTTTCAATTTAACAAGTAAAAACATGTAAAAACTCCAAAAATATATGGATTTTCGTCTTTAATCATTAAATTAGCAAAGATGCGACATTTTATACTATTCATTTTCTTGTAGAAAATTTTATTACCTATAAAACAAATAAAAAATTGTAACAATCTATCAATCGGCAGCGGTGCAATTTTCAGAAGGGATGTTTTTGATGACTTAGTGCATCATTTTCATAAACTTGCACCTACCTCCCTATGTTGTCGACCATCGCCGGGGGCGACGTCATGGATTTTCAAAGTCACTTATGTACCTATTACTAAAATCAGAAGTCAAATTCTATACCTCTTTTCATACCCACTCAACGACACCTGGCTCCTGCACTATCCCAGACAGCACAAGATATTTAGTAGATATCTATTTTTGTTGTTATTAAGTCTAAAAATGTCTATAGCTTTACCTCTACATCTAGTATATAACCAAGTATAAATATATTTATATACCTAATAAGATATATACTAAATATCTATTCATAAATGTTTTATATATGTCTATGTGAAATATTCCAGAGATATCTAAATACATCTGTATACATTTTTGGATGTTGCTTAAATATATATGGTTAGATGTTTGATAGATGTTTACGGTTAGATGTATGATAGATGTCTACGGTTGGATGTATTAATAATTAGGATGATTTATAATAGATGTTTATTAAATACTGGAGTGTTTCAGTATTTGTTCAGTTTTTCATACGATATGGGGGATTGTACAAGTTAAAGAAAAAGGCAAAACAATAATTTTGTTTGGGTCAAAAAAGGTTTTTACGGTAAATTATTTGGAAAATATTTTAAAAATTTATACCATCAATAACTACTTATTTATATAATTTTATACTTTTAAAAATTTGTATTCTTGGGTATTTTTTATTTAATTATTCAGGTTTACGAACACCTTTTACAGATAGCACTAAATACGGAAATTTGTTAAAAAAGATTAAACTTGACAACTATTATATTGTTTTTATACGTGACGTGACGCGGATTTTTTCTGTTCATAGAAAATCGGAAGATCTGAACTTGCCATGTGTGGCAAGGAAACAACTGAACTGATCAAAGAATCAAATTAGTAGTCAATCGGTTGTGTGCTTGTTCAATGTAGTGAAAATGTCAGAGATCGATCGGTTGTTTTTACCTTGTAATTTGTAATTAATTATACTCTTCAGCTCAAAATAAAGCTTTTAATATACATTTGTGATGTTAACGTTCGTTACTGTCTCTACTATTAGGAATGTTAATGCGAACTATTTTTTTTCGCTGAAGGACTGCATCGTTATTCATGTATCTCTCCGCCCTATTGCCGTTTCAACAAAGGAGTAGTCGATCGGATGTTTTCTTTAATAGAGTGAAAAGCTCTGCCATTGGCTTTGGCTGTGACAAAAGTCATGTGTAATTGTTTGGGTAAATGGCAGCCCCAAAACCCAAAAATAACCTTTCTGCGAAAGTTAAGACCCCATTTTAGGAAGCGTGGCTCGGTTAAAACAATCGCAATCGAGTAATTGAGTACTACAATTAATTAATCATTTATTATGCAGAGCACAGGTGTGACCTCGAGGAAGTTTTGCTACCCAATATAAATAAATTAATTAATTTAAAATCACAGTAATCATCTCGGTAAATTATTAGAAATAGTGCCACGATTAACAACCAGAACATCACAACCTCACTTACTTACAGATTCTTCAAATAGTAGGCTATAAATTCATCACCATTACTCATCAGCAGCCGTGGCACAGAGGATCAGTAGAAAGCAGCCTATTCCTGGGTCAAGCAACATCGGGCATGGTAAGAAACTGGATGGGTGACCGATTTCCGTAGGTTAAACAAATGTCTATTTTACATCTATAGGCATTTTCATCAACGTCTAAAGATTTTTTGTAGATGTCGTATAAATATGTTTTGTTTACATCTGTCAGATGTTCAATAGATGTTTTACAGATATCTGATTCAGACATCTAATAGACGTATAATTGTGTGACATTTTAATGTCTAATAGATATTCATTATACATATATAGTCTAAGATATATACATCTATGAGATGATATTAGATATTTGGTTAAGATATCTACTAGATGTCAAATAAACGTATTTGTGCTGTCTGGGATTATACCTACATACCAAATTTCATAAAAATCGGACCACTTGTGTCGTCTCTAGCTTTGTATACATCCACAACACACACACATACATCCACACAAACGGACAGACAGACACAACTCTAAAAACCACTTTTTTTGGAATCAGGGAGCACTAAAACAAATATATCCACTAACAACCCAAATTCTTAAATTTTGACGAAAACAATACTTTCTCCATCTCCTAAGTATAGGGGGGAGAAAGTAATAATAAACGGTATCGGGAAACTGACACATACTTTCTCCCTTAAAGTAATTAAATACCCCCGTTGCAGCAGACCTGCATACTCAGCGAATTTCAAATGCAAAACAACGTATTTCAAGCAAACATAGCAAGATTTGACATGTTTTGTTGAGCTCCATAAGAATAACATGGGAAATGAGTATGCAGGTTTGCTGCTACAGGTATATTAAAACTGGATGGTTTTAATTCAATATTTAGTAGATCTGAACTAGAAGAAGCCATTTACCAAGTTTTATCAAGATATGTTGAGAAATAAGCGAGATACAGAATTTTACTTATTTCCCATAAGGTTAACATTGGGACAACGTACTGTGTTTACCACTTTCAATATCTCGGTAACCAATGGGCATAGAGCAGTGATTCAAAATACTAAATTATTTGTTTTTTTGAGCTGAATTCAATGGTGCCCACAAAATTTTGATAAATTTTATTTTTCTATGTAAAAAAACTCAAAAAACCCATTTTTGGGGGGTTTATCCCCCTTTACCCCCCCTTCCGGTGGTCCGACCGGGCTGGTTCACGAACTCGTCTAATTGATTACCACTTTACATGTCCGTACCAAATTTCATAAAGATCGAACCATTTTTGCGGCCGCTATCGTGCTAACAGACACATATATATATATATATATATATATATATATAAATTCGAACGAATAGTGTCTTTTGCTTTTGGGGGCCCCAAAACGAAAAGTTATAGTGGTCCCGAGCTTAGGTCTTACCATGAGACCTACGGTAATAGCTTCTTCCCTATAGGGGAAATTCGCTAAAACCAGAAAAAAATATAATGAAATAAAACAACTTGACAATTAATTATCACACAAATACATACCAAATTTTATCAAAATCGGTTTGTAAACAACGGAGATATCAGTTTTTAAATATTTTCCAAAAGAATAACATTGGACAACGTACTGCGTTTACCGCCAAACTAAAATATCAATTATCTCCGCAACCAGTTCATGTAAACTAATGATTCAAAATACTGGATTATTTAGTTTTTCATGTCAAATTTTATGGTTGCAAGTATATTTTCTTTAGAAGTTACAGATTTTGTGAAATTTGAAAAATATGAATTGTTTAACACTTAAACCCCCATAACTTCTGAACCTGAATTTTATTGACATTTGGATTTTTTTCATTATTTATGGGTTTCTGTTGCATGTCCTTGTCATTTCACTGTGGGTCCTTTTAAATAAAACCACATTATACTATTTATCAAGATTTATTGGATTAATACTTCGACATTGTAGCCTTACAAAGAACATGGTCAAATCCGAGAGAGCCCGGAAGTACCAGAAAAACATACATAAGTTTAGTCAGGGACTATTACCAACATAACAAAATAATTATAATGAGAATACACATAGTATACAACATCTCCCTTATTTAACCTTTTAAGTTTAGATAGCCTACTGGTATCTGGATGGAGGCCTGATTGGTCTACCACTTCTTGTATGGTAAACGTTTGGATCATTTTGATTGTTTAGGCCTACACCAAAGTTAACGTGATTAGGGATATTTACAATTTGATTAGGCCTATTTACATTTGGTTGAACTGGATCATGTATGTTTACATGTATGGATTATGTATGTATTGGTCAACAGCAAAATTATTATCCTCAAAAGGCTCATCGTATACATCATTTCTAAAGACAGGGGTGTTGAAAGAATTTCTTAAGTGAATTGAATTTCTTGTTAGCACTCCCTTGTTCTCTTGTTGTATTTCTTGTTCTCTTCCCTTATTAGATAAGATCTAGGGCCTGATGCTTTACCTACAATTAGAGCTGGTTTCCACAAACCATCCTTTTTATACACAACATTTTGACTTGTAAACTTTGGTTTAACCTTAGAGTTTTTATCATAGTATTTTTTGGATTGAGTTTGTGCTTTTAAGATTTTGCCTTTAACATCAACTTCAACTTTTGGCTCTAACACAATTTTACTTATAGGTATTTTAGATTTAAGCATTCTACTCATGAGTACTTGGCATGGTGCCAGGCCTGTACCTTTTACAGGAGTGGATCTGTAATCCAGGAGTGCTAAATGTGCTTCACTTTCATTACTTGACTTTTTAAGTATGTTTTTAGCAATCTGTACAGCTCGCTCAGCCATACCATTTGATTTGGGGTACCTAGGACTACTATAAATACACTCAATATCCCACTCCTTAGAAAACTGGATAAATTCATATGAATTGAATGGCATGTTATCACTACAGATTTGTTTCGGAACACCATGTTGAGAAAAAATAGATTTTAACTTTAAAATAACTTCACTTGCTTGTTTATTTTTAAGTGACTTAAGCTCCAACCATTTTGAATAATAGTCAATTAGTACTAAATAAGGTTTACCCTTAAAGTCTAACAAATCAACAGCTACCTTTTCAAAAGGCAAATCAGGTATTGAGTGAGGAATCATAGGTTCTTTGGTGTTGTTGGGCCTAAATTGCTCACACAGAGAACATTTACTAACAACTTGTTCTATTTCATCATTGATTTTTGACCAATAAACTGTCATTTTAGCCTTAAGTTTAGTTTTCTCTATACCCATGTGCGACTCATGAAGAAGACTTAAAACTTTACTTCTCAAACAGTTAGGAACAACTATTCTATTATAAAGAAGTGAAATGTGCTATATTGCTAAATTTAATTGGGGAAGAGGCTGTGGACCTGTTTAATACGTCTGACTTGACGGATGCTGATAGAAAGGACTTTGACAAGGTTCTTCAATCATTCGAAGATTACGCTAGTCCTAAAACTAATGTTGTAATGGAACGTTTTAAATTTAACATGAGATCTCAAGCACCTGGTGAACCGTTTACCAGATTTCTTACTGATTTAAAGAAGTTGGTTAAATCGTGTGAGTTCGGCGATCAACAGGACAGTTTGCTCCGTGATAGAATTATTCTTGGAGTTTCGGATAAAGGACTACAAGAAAGGATGCTGAGGGAGGTAGACTTAAGTCTGGACAAGATCATCAAATTATGTCGTGCTACCGAGATGGGCAGGGAGCAGGCCAAAGAACTGCAAGGTCAAACTCAAAATTCTGCTGTCGACGTAGTTAGCAGACACCAAGGACATTCTCCTCGATCTTCAGAACATCAAACATCAAGTAGGCCTAGTTCTAAGAGTGAATTCAACAATAATGGACCAACTAGTTTTAAGTATGAAACTAATCAAAGGCCTAAGCCTAGTTTCAAACAAGATGAGTATACTTGTAAAAAGTGTGGAAAAACCCATGGTCGGAAAAATTGTCCGGCCTATGGTAAAAAATGTAATATTTGCCACAAACGTAACCATTTTGCTATAGGGTGTAGAGTGCCTAAGTCTGGTCAACGCACTAATAGTCATATAGCAAGTGTTGGTCCAAGCAATGAAAATGAATTAAGCTTAAGTGCTAATCTTGAAAGTAATTATCTTTACATAGATTCTATTCAGAGCCCTAAGCTTTTGCCTAATCGTAACCAATGGTATGAAGTTCTTGTCTTCAACGATCAAGAAAATGTCTTGTTTAAGTTAGACTCAGGCGCGGAAGTAAATACATGTCCTATTGGGCGCGTTCAGCCGCATTCCACCGGTGGGTAATATACTAACCTATAATAAGTGAACGGTAGTGGTGGACGTACCATCTACCGATCATTGTTGTGCATCCACCGATGTTGTGTTTACGGTGGATTCGGTAAGTAACCGGACATTGTTGATTGTCAAGATGCGGTGGATTTGCCTATTAGTGATTATGGTAATCGGTTACCCACCGGTGGAATGCGGCTGAACGCGCCCAATGAATTGTATGAAAAGTTAAAGCATAATTTATTTTTGGTAAAAAAAAACAACCGACTTCAAACGCTCTAAAAAGTATGAAATAATTTTATTTTATAAGTCAAATTTTGTAATATCCAAGCTCACGTATTTCAAGTCGGCGCGGCTCTATCAATATATGAAACAATAAACTGTGAGTAGTGATTAATTATCTCAATTTGATCTCAATTATAATAATTGCGGGATAAAATTTCAGTCGTCAACTCGACTGCTTTAAAATACAACATTTTGCTTTAAAATACAAATTTTACAGTATTGTAGACCCAAGACCCACAAGTACATTCTCTAGTCTAAATTTAAAACTCTCCTCTCTTATTCATATGAAATTAACACACAATTTTTATTGTAATGTTACATTCAAGTACCGGTAAGCCATACAACAAATACATACTTCAAATGTTATTAAAACTTCGAGCTATTCTGCCAAGAAGATACATAACTAAGATGCAATAGAGAGCCGCGCCGACTTGAAATACGTGAGCTTGGATATTACAAAATTTGACTTATAAAATAAAATTATTTCATACTTTTTAGAGCGTTTGAAGTCGGTTGTTTTTTTTACCAAAAATAAATTATTTCATACTTTTTAGTGGACGTTTTCTGTCTTCTATGTTTGATTTCGATTTATTCAATAATAGTTGTAGGATACCATTAATACTCCACTCCAGTTCATTTCGCTGATGACTCAATCACTTAATAGATTTCTAAACTGTACTACTGTATTTGCTGAACTCATTTTTTGGACAGGTTAGAACAGTCTATTGTACAGCGAAGTCTCAGGTAAATGACAATGTATATAGTACACATTATAATTTGTTATAGTCTCCACGTCTCTAGCTATTTATTACTTATGCAATATGCATATGGCCACATGTTTGTAAACATCTCATTTTATAAGGGATTTTAAAAGCCTATACATGGGCTTTACAGATCAGTCCTATATGGGCCAAATACATTACTGGCAAATTCTCAGCTTAATAGGTTCGTAATTTTCACATTTGACATATTCAGATCCATATTTACGTTATAAAACAATATTTAAATGTTCACAGCATTTCACTACTGTACTGTGAGCAAAAAAAAATTATTTTATCAGTTAGTTGTTCTATATAACATAGATAAGCCACCAGACATTTAAAGATATTGAGGGTGTAAAATTGGTTGACACCGAGTATGTTCCAGTTCTTCAACATTGGCCGTTTAAGAGATATTAATGTATAGTCAATTTTTTTGTTAGCTCGAAACAGCTGATCTTGATCCTGCCAAGGCCACATCCTGCTTAATGCAAAATATTTTCAGGTGTATATTTTTTTATTTTGTGTCTTTTTTTAACCAGTGGCATTTTTTAACTGTATTTTAAGAACTGGAATAGATTGCCTCTGTGCTTAGGTCAATCTATTTATTAGTTTTTGCGCGTTTCTATCCTAAAGACACAAACAGATATATCAGACAAAGTTTACTATTTAATGTATTTACGCTTTTTTTGCTTTACAAACTCACGACCACATTATTGTAATTTTGGGAAAATACTTAAACAATTTTTAAAGCAGATAAACTAAACATTAAAAACCTTATCACTTCAGCACAGCCTTGGAACATTTCTGAAATTCTGATACGCGGCGGTCATATTATGAATTATCTCACGTGCACAATTACAATCTTCTATTGAACCCTCGAATTTGGCGACAGATTTTCTCGGACAGTTTACTGTAGAGGTTTTTATTACAAGATAACCATGTGCTTGGCACCTGGAAAATGGAAAATGAGTTAATTTAAGTACATTCGCTAAACTGTCCAGGGGCTCAGTCATAAGATCGATCTATTCTCGAATTACGATGCTTGCACGTTTGCTCTATAAGTTGTCCAATAAGATATATAAAAATAATGTTTCGCATGTTTCAACCTGTGAAACACGAACTCAGAGAAGTGCCAATGACTTGCAAAGCCTGTTGGGGATTTTTTCAGTGGAAACTGCAAGAGCGCTCACATATGACAAGTCACAAAAAAATCCTCTTTGTACGACGATGACATTTATTTTTTGGCCATTTAAAATTAACTGGTGTGCTATAGAAGCAATCTATGATGGTCTTAAGTTATGTAGGTATGTTCTTCCACAAGATCCAAGTTTCCGATGTATTTCTGAGGTATTCCTAGGCCACACTAAAACGTTAAGATTTAGACTTGCTCTTCTTCATTCATTTTTTTTGGTTTACACTTTTTTTATTTAAGAAATAATAATCACAATGGAATTGACTGTGTTTGAATCTACAAATAATTAATTCATAACCTAGAAGACAAACTGTTTTGAAATTATATAAACATGAAGCAGCTGATCATTTGCTCTATTATTATAAATTTAATTTGAAGGATGTAACAGCTGTAATAAAATAAACCTGACTTATCCCTGTTCACCTTAGCTTTGTTTTGTAAACAACAAGTATTTGAAAATGTTGAATATTTGAGGTTTTTTGGATTTTTCTCCTAAATAAATATTTCAATGAAACAAAATGTTATATATGGGACCTACGGGAAACCATTCCGGTTATTTTGGTGGTAGAATCACGTTGATTGGTAAAAGTATCGCAGAGAAATCGGTGAACATCCCTAGAAAAAAAAAAAAAAAAACATCTCCCAAGACGAATTGAGAACCTCCTCCTTTTGTTGGTGGGGGAAGTCGGTTAAAAATGACAGTTCGATTAGACTCGAACAAACTAAAGTTGCCCTTGAAGCCTATGGTGGTTCTAAAATTGAGTCGATAGGTGTAGTTAAACTCAAGTGTAGGCCTTTAAGAAATAGCTGTGAAATAGTAGAGTTTTTTGTTACCAAAACTAAGAATGATGTTGGCATATTAGGCCTAGATAGTTGTAAGAAGTTCAACCTAATACAAAGAATTGATAAGGTGTCAACTAGAGGAAGATCTGAATTAAATGATGTAAACAGTAAACTTGAGTGTAGAAAAATATACGACATAAGTTTAGTCAGGGACTATTACCATAGATGGATGTTTGGATGTTTTTATCTATGCTATTACCAACATAACAAAATAATTATAATGAGAATACACATACTATACAACAGTTTCAATGGAATAATACCCTTAAAAATAAAAAAATGAAAAATACACCTGGAGATACCACGGCTTTATACCTACATGCCAAATTTCATGAGAATCGGACCACTGGTGTCATATCTAGCTTTCTTTACATCCACACACACACACACACACACACACACACACACACGCACGCACGCACGCACGCACGCACACAGACAGACAGACACCACGCTGAAAACCACTTTTTTGATTCAGGGAGCACTAAAACAAATCTATCCACTAACAACTCAAATTCAAACTGAGTCATAAATTACTTTTTACAGACTTTGGAGGAAATCCTCGGAGCCGTTTTTGAGATAATTGTGCAAACAAGCAAGCAAGCACGATAACATTGCTCGCATAAGAGTATAGGATAGGATTACAATTGATCTTAATAAAATATGACTATATATTAGCAGTTTGAGCAGTTACTTTTTTATTTTTTTTACCTTATAGTTCAATTTTTTTTAAACTCCACTTGGACCAGAAGCTACGTCGTCAACTGCTTCTTCTAGAAGATCCTTTATGTTTTGAGGTTCTAATTTCTGCATCAGGGCTGAGCAAGTTTAGCACTTATTCCTCAGTGAACTCTTTGATTTTCTTAACTTCGAAGCGTTAAAACAGCATTGGAGAAGTCAAGGACCCCTTTTTCCAGATTGCAAGGGTTTAGAAAAAATTAATTTAACGATGTTAAAAGTTAAAATCAAGTGTAAGTTAATATGGGCCAAATCAAGGCCACTCTACAAATTCAGTGGAGCCGGTGGAGCCTTGGTCAAATATTGTTCGGAAACATATATTATGGAGGAAGAAACAATAAAAATCAGAAAATGTGTTTTTTTACCCTAATCTCTAAAACTTGCTGTCCTGTAAATTTTGCCTGGGAAGATAAGGTCCCTTTTCCCTTGGCGGGTCACATTCTCCCTAGTCTGCAACACACGTGTATAACAATTAATTTAACTCCCATATTTTAGGAGCTTTTACAACCGTTGTAGAGAAATTTGCTAGTCTCGGTTGGGTACATTGAAACGTAAAAAAACAACAAGAAGCTGTCACGATGTCAAGTGTCAAACTGACTGAACTGTCAACCTTATGAAAGAAAAGTGAGGTTAAGTTTTAACTCAGAAGTTATTAAGGTGACGACGGTCCTCTCAAATATTTGATTTAAAAATTCTGTTTTACGTGATTTGCAACACAATTTGAAATTATGGAGAATTCTGACCTAAAAAGTCTTGTTAACTTGATAATGAAAGATAAAGCAGTCCAATATGTTTGTATAATCATTATAATTAAAATACTGACATTTTCCCTCAGCCTTGGGTATGTAAAACATAATTATTTTTCTTACCTATATAGTTTTTCCATAATTTTTATATATTAGACTACAGAAGAATTGAAACGACCCAGGAGGTATCTGCATTACTAATGTCATTTTGAGTTTCAATGAGTTAATTGTTTGGTTTGCAGCAGATAGAATATCCCAAAACAAATTTTAACAGGGTTATCTTCGTTTTTCTCCAACATATTAGCTATGATGTTTTATACTGTTTTTGTGAAAGCATCTCAATAATAATTTTGCGGCCCTCGATTTTGACAATTCTGTTTAAATGAGAGAGGGTAATATCATTATTTGAATTACAAACTCAAAATCGAATTAAAACTTACTCATTAATTGGGGTGAAACTAATTGTTTGATGTATTATAAAAAATACCCCCGTTGCAGCAGACCTGCATACTCAGCGAATTTCAAATGCAAAACAAAATATTTCAATCAAACATAGCAAGATTTGACATGTTTTGGTAAGCTCCATAAGAATAACATGGGGAATGAGTATGCAGGTTTGCTGCTACAGGTATATTAAAACTGGGTGGTTTTAATTCAATATTTAGTAGATCTGAACTAGAAGAAGCTATTTACCAAGTTTTAACAAGATATATTGAGAAATAACCGAGATATAGAATTTTACTTATTTCCCATAAGGTTAACATTGGGACAACGTACTGTGTTTACCACTTTCAATATCTCGGTAACCAATGGACATAGAGCAGTGTTTCAAGATACTTAATTGTTTGTTTTCTTGAGCTGAATTCAATGGTGCCCACAAAAATTCGATAAATTTTATTTTTCTATATAAAAAACTCAAAAACCCATTTTTGTGGGGGTTTATTCCCCTTTACCCCCCTTCCGGTGGTCCGATCGGGCTGGTTCACGAACTCGTCCAATTGATTACCACTTTACATGTCCGTACCAAATTTCATAAAGATCGGAACATTTTTGCGGCCGCTATCGTGCTAACAGACACACATATATATATATAAATTCGAACGAATGGTGTTTTTTGCTTCTGGGGACCCCAAAATGAAAAGTTAACATGGTCTCGGACTTAGGTCTTACCATGAGTACTACCGTAATAGCTTATTCCTTTAAAGAAATTCGCTAATACATTCCCAAAGATTCTGTGATACTCAATCTTTTAATCTTGTTATGTCAATTTTAAAGAAATAGCCTTCTTGGTAACAGTTTGAGGCAAACCAATCCAGTATTTCTGACATATTTTTAAGGAAATAGGTTATTTCAAATAATTCTTGTAAAACTAAAACCATTTTAAACTGCTGCTCAGGTTGCAGTTTCATATTTAAAATGGCAAGGCTACATTTTAATGATTGAATATTTTGAACTCAACAACATAAGTTATTGGAAATAAAAAATTGAAATACAAAAAGGTTTCAGCCTAGTTCAAAATATTGTTAATTCCATATTTTGGTATAGTATCCAGATTTGTTAAGTTAGCCTATATCATTTCAGCTAATGTATATATATGTATGTATGTATGTGTATGTATTATTTTTATTTTTAGTCCATTAAACTCACCAACTCGTAGTGTTTCAAATGATTTTAAATTATCATGAAATAACATAACATGGCATAGCCTAATAAGAGGACAACCAATACTGAGTTTGAAAGTTTTCTTATTTTGAAAGGTCTTAGATAGTTAATTGTTACACCTTCATGAGATTTTACTCAGTATAAAGTTTAAAGTTGGCTGCTTAGCTTGAAGCTAAAACTAAACCTGATTATCACTGGTATACATCCCTACTGAGTATTGTAAAGCTAGGCACATGCAATTCGATATTAAGTTTAAAGTTCACATAAAAATTAAGTAAGTTTGATATTTTTAATCGCTAAAATGGAGACTGCTTACAGAACTATAGTCGCTATTCGAAGAAGAATATTTTATTACTAATTTATTAACTACTCCCTCTCATTTTGCCAACCTGAAAAAATCAAAGGACTGCTTTTTCATCGTCAAAAATACTGTGCAGTACTATCTCCTTGCATACTAGTATGCTCAAAGACCAGAGTATCTAGACATCTAGAGAGAAGGGATTACAGGTCTACAACTTTGTAAAGAACATTCCAACAGTTGCGTTTTCGACTGGCATTTCCGAGCACAAAGGAATTTTTGTGAATCCGTCTAATAGTGATAATCTAATCTAAAACTTAAGACAAACCTACATGCAAAATTTCAGGTTTTTAGGTCGTATGGTTTTGGAGTTAAGAGAAAGAGAATTATTGACAAAAGGCTCTTTTGTAAATTGACAACCTATAATAGTTCTTTGAAAGTTGACTTTTAGATTTTGGTATCATGCTACTATTATATTACCTACTAAATAAACTGTTGAAAAAAACCTTAATTTAGTGACGGTTTCCTTGTACTGCTCAATGGTGTAACACCTTATAATTAACAGACCAAAACCATCAGATATTTGTTTTTTTTATTTGGAAAGGGGATTCCTTAAAGCCCTCAGTTTTTTCCAGAAAGTATTTCACCTCCCTAAAAAGTGGGCACATGTATGATATAATTTGTTTTTGTGTTGTAGGTTATCAACTGGATTTATTCTCATTGCTGCATTTTTTGCCGGATTTTTCTCTTTCCAATCACTGTTTAAGTAAGTAATATAATTTTGCTTAAGTTTATTTGAACACTTCCCGCCTCTAATGTAGTAAGCACCAAAATTTTAATTTCTTAGGAGGTAGAAAAAACTGAAAGCTAGAATTATTACCCAAAAGATAAGCAAATGTATGTTTTGTGATTGATATAAATTACCGTACATGTTTGTAAACAGTAAAAACTTTATACGTTGTGTTTCAAGAAAGTTATAAAAAATTAATGCAATTTAAAAATGGCAATAACACAGTCAAGGACACTCACCAAAATACTGTCTGCAGTGGCAATTGATGAACGAATTTGGCTTAAGTGAAGTCAATCAAGATCATTTAGTTGTCTGTCACTGTGTCGGTTGTTGTGTTTAGTTACATAATGCAGTTACTCAAAATCAGAAACAAATTTAGGCATACATTTTTTAAATATTTTTTTGTTTCTGAGAGGTAGATTATATTTTCTCTAAGTTAAATCTTTTGACCAACCTTGCCTTAACTTATAAGTTTTACTGCTGCCTTAAAACACTCAACGAATTGAAAAATTGTTCTTTCCATTTAGTTACCGCAGTGAGCTAGATAATATGCTGAGTATCCTGACTGGCAATGGAAACAGCAAGAAAAGTGTGTCAGGAAAAACCAGTGGGCCTTGTGGTGTATGTGGCGATGGCAAGTGTGAGAGGGAAAGAGTTGTACACAACGAGAAGCCCTGGTCTGGACTTATGGTGCCTCGTGAGGTTGACCAAGCAGTGACTGATGTAAGCTCTTAAAAAATTAATTTTAAGTTTTTACTCCTTTTTTTGTAGTGTTTACGCCAATAGCATTTTTCAGGAGGATTACACAAACGCTTTTAAGAGAAAGCGGTCCAAATCCATATAAATTGAGTGGGCATGCCGGGAATCGAACCTGCGTCCTCTTGAACTGAAGTCCAAAACGCTGACCATTAGGCTAGCAACACTTATAGAGCTAATACAGCATACAAATGAGTTATTTTTATTAAAGGAATTTAATTAACTTATTATCTACCAATAGTGTTATTTTATTAATGAAGTAGAGACATGAATAAGTATCCTTTTATTTATTTAATGTATGTCTCCATTCATCATATGTTATCCTTTTTATTTAAGGTTGTACGTAGGCCTACACTGTGACCAAGGCTGCAATCACGCCAAAATATGCACTCAAGTTTATGTATGAGAAAATATAAAAAAGAATGAAAGTTTAGGCTACTCGCAACCAGGTGGTTAGGTTAGGTGGTTAGGTCATGGAAAGGTTAAGTTCATTATTGGTTTATGATAAATTAATGAAATAATTTGTAAAATATTTTACAAATCTTAGGCTAACTTTAATGGCTTTTTTAATGGCTAGCTTGATTTTAAATACTAACCAAAAATTTTTTTTAACATTTTATGTTTCATGTTTGTGCCCTTATTCTTTATCTTGAACGTAATAAGAGCTTATCTTAAGATCCAAGATTTTTATCGTGGAGACGAAGGTCTCAATGCCATAGCATTGATATCAGTCCTTTCTAAGTAAGTATTTATCACATTCATATTGTTAAATAATGATCCAGAGGACATTCCCCTAAAAGCATTCTTTAAGTAGGTGATAAAAATATTTAAATACTATTATTTAATTTGTTTTCAAACGTCTTTTGTAAATAGCTACGTATTGATATATTAAATCCTTCAGTTTCTTTTTTTTTTCATATTATAGCTTCTTCAGAAAACCTTGGACGAATATGTTACAACATGGATGAAAGACATAACAGCGGACAGCAGCTTCCAGCAAGAGTTAAAAGATATTGTCCGACATGCAGCAAGTGTCATTCTGGCAAGGGGACTAAAGGTAGGCATCTATAAAATGTGATGTTAAAATGGTTTGTTTCTATGTTCTTCCTGGAAGGAGTCTCATAGCATGTTTTACAGTAGCGAGCATACCCATAATTTCGTAGATTCACATTTATCAATATAATGTATAGTGTTCGCGTATACATAAATTTTAGTCTACAGTAAAAACTACACACTTTATTCAAACACTACTTTTGTTGAAAATGCAAAGACAAAAGGCAAGATCAAAGTAAATATTATATCGGCTGAACTGTTAAGGTTAGTTAATTAATTTTACCTCTGTCACAGGTAGATGTAGCCAAGCTGCTGCTGACCAGAGGCCTGGGCGAGGTGGCTCGACACACAGTGACGCTTGAGCACATGGCCAGTGGCCGGAACGTGGCCATCCACCCAGCGGTGACCAGTCGCCAGGCCGAGCTGAGCTACCTGCGCCACCTCACCACGCAGCTGCTGCCCCTGCTGCTCACCCCCGACAACCGCAACTGCAAGTCAGTCTTAACATTCCATCAATATTTCTTAATCTTGACAAACTTTTGTGGCAGAATGTTTCTTGAAGCTGTTATTGCTGTTTTAAGGACAGGAGGAGCAGTCTGAGCTGATTAAAAATGTGACTTATTGTTTCCATTGACCACCAGCATTGCAGTCAGAGGTGCCTACAGGGGGGATTATGACGCCAATGGCGTCATAGAATTTTTGGGGAGGGAATTTTTTCGTTTACTCTACAGGTAAACGTATACTACTAATTTTACCAATAAATCGTCAAAAGTAAATTAATTGCTACACTATTTAAATTTGAATATAAATTAAAATTTTTAATTTCTATGTACGAAATAGGGATATACAACATGGGCATGCCCGCACGGAATAAAAATAATAAAAAATTATACGGAATAAATAACTGGAATAAAATAAAACTGTCCTGTGTATACCTGTCAGCAGCTGCACTGGCTTAGTCCACGAGACCGGACACAGACAAATTAATTCTTTCAACCTATGTCCTGTTTCCTTTCGATAAATTACTCAAACTACTTCTAGGGGGGAAATGCAAATTTGCTTTGGTGTACTTCAAAAAGTAAAATTAATAATTCCCCCCCAATATAGCTTTGACGATTTAAAACTTATTTTTAGGAGGGAGGGTGCATTGAAATGTATACAGTAATTACTTTTTACCGGGGAAATGTAAAACTTGCAACACAACAAAATCTTCATTCAGTCATCTAATAGCAAAATGAATCCGCTCCAATACAGCATTGACGTTTTAAGGGTTATTTTTAGGGGGAAGGTTGCGTTGAAATGAACAGTTTCTTTATAGCAGGGAAATTTAAAACTGGTAACACAACAAAGTCTTCAATCGGTCACCTTATAGCAACATTAATGATTCCCCCCAATATAGCTTTGACGTTATAAAGATTATTTTTTGGGGGATAAGTGTGATTAAATGAACAGGTCCTTTTTAGAAAGGAAATGAAAAAATGGTAATACAACTAAAACTTCAGTCAGTCAACTAATAGCAAAACTAATTATCCCCCCTTCCATTTAGCCTTGACGTTTCACATGTTATATCTAGAGGGGGACTTTGAAAAGAACCATCACATTTTAGGGGGGAAAAGTAAAAATGGTGATAAGGCAAAATTTTAATCGGTCATCCATTAGCAAAATTAATGATTCCCCCCAATGTCGCGTTGACGTCATAAAGATTGAATGAATGAATGAATGAATGAATATAGAAATTTATTCGAGAAAATTACAAAAATATTACATTGCAAAAAATAAAATTGTCTGTACTTGCATTTAAATAACAAAAAAGTCCTTGATGCTTCTTGATGTATTATAAAAGTAAATAAATAAATAAGTTACATGCTATGAATACCTTATTAAATATATGATGTAAAAAAATACAAACTTTAAGAAGGTCTATGGAATAAGCCGACATGGGCACAAATGCCTGTGCGTCAGCTTCGAGATGCGCCCTTAGAAAAATTACCTTATTTTAGATTGAAGAGAAAAAAAAAATTGCAATGAGGGAGAACTGGAATAAAATTTATTATACCAGTAAAACTTAGTAAAATCAAAATGTAACTAAAAAAAAAACTTAAAAAATTTGCGATATGAAAAACGTGATGGATTGATGGCAACA
Source organism: Flexamia atlantica (assembly GCA_035578135.1). NCBI lineage: Eukaryota > Metazoa > Arthropoda > Insecta > Hemiptera > Cicadellidae > Flexamia > Flexamia atlantica. Next base: position 121,865,735 of record JAQJVK010000001.1, read on the forward strand.
CTATGACATGAAATTCTGCAGGCGCGGGGGGGAGGAGGGCGGAGAGGAGAGGCGAGCTGGAGTCGGACAGTGCAACGGTCAAGTCATAGCGGGTCAGTCTCGCCTGTAATCGCGCGATGATAATCTCGGCCTCGTCCCTTTCCAAACGTAGCAACAAGTCATTGACACGCTTTTTAAAAATACTTGTTGATGGTAAATCAAATAAATTGAGATATTGAAAGTTATTACATATATTTCTATACAGGATATGAGCAATGTAAAATGAATTAGACAAAGAAAATGTTTTGAAAATTTGTATCAAAACTATCCCGACTCTGGTTGAATATCGGGTGTTATGTGAGTGAGATATGCTGTGTAAAATGCTCTTGTAATTATTAAAAATATGGACCAAAAGGTTTTTGACAAAAAGCTATCTAACAGTTAAGACGGAGGTTTCTTGAAATAGGGCGTCAGACGGGTAACGTTTGCACTTCCCAAAAGCTATTTTTAAAATCAATTTTTGCGAAACGTTAAGTGGTTCCAAACTACTTTTAAAACACCCGCCCCAAGCAATTATTCCAAATGTCAAAAGAGATTGAACGTAAGCATAATACACATTTTTTAATTCTCTTTCATTAAGAATTTGATTAATTTGTCTGAAAGCAAAGACGTATTTTCTAATTTTACCATTGACAAATTGTATGAGACTTGACCATTTAAGACGCTGATCGAAAACAACACCTAAATATTTGTATGTCTCAACCTTTTCAATGTAATCACAAGAACAATTGACATTCTGATAATTTCCACAAGAATGAATCAAAAGGTCGTGTAAATTATAATCTGATATCTTACTTAAAGAAATAGGCATAAACTTAGTTTTTGAGGTATTTAAAGAGAGAGTGTTTTGGTCAAGCCACATTCTTGTCCTCATAAGATCATGCAAAGCTTTATTTCTTACCTCGAGCCATGTCTTTCCTTTAATAAAAATTAAACTCAAACTGTCATCAGCAAATAAGAAAAATTTACCAAATGTATCGATTTTGGAAATGTTATTTATGTAAACTAAAAAAAGAATTGGCCCTAATGTGCTACCCTGGACCCATAATCTACAGGCTGAATGTCACTATTAATGTTACAAATTGAGACAAACTGAGATCTATTTGACAAGTAACTTTTGAACCACTCAAGCGCAACGCTTTAACACAGATTGCTTCTAATTTAGAAAAAAGTTTCGCGCGATCGACTGAATCAAATGCTTTTTAAGATCTAGAAAAACTAATAATGATCGTTTATTGTTGGAAATTGAAAGGTTTAATTCTTTATTTATATCAAACAAAGCATCTGAAATATTCTTATCTGAACGAAACCTGTACTGACACCCACTTAAAATAATATTTTCCTGCAAATAGTTAACAAATTGATCCTTGACAATTTTCTCAATGACTTTGGGAAATATACTTAAAAGCGATATTGGCCTAAAATTATTCATATTTGAAATTTCATTCGATTTGTAAAGAGGAAAAATCTTAGCCAGTTTAAAACAATCAGGAAATGAACCATAAGTAATGCTCATGTTAATTATATGTAGCAATGGCTTACAAAATACATTAAAGTTTAATTTAAGGGCTTCGGCCGTGATACCATTGCAGCCAGGGGCCGACCCGCTACGTAAACTGTAGACATAACGTTTGAGTTCAGTTTCAGTAACAGTTTTCAGTGCAAATGTGCAGTCCTGCGAGAAGTCGCTGTCTATTATTTCTAGGAGCGAAGGGGCATTAAAACGTTTTTACATATTTAGGAGCAGGGGATTGTAAAAATTGTAAAACTTCAATTTAAAAGTGCAGTAATAACAGCTTCATGACAAAATGCCACATTTTCGTCAAAAAGGATGAAATAATAATAATAACTATTGTTGTCATAGTTGTCACTTAACTCCTCTTGATTAGCTTTAAACGTAAACACACATTTATAAGAAACGCAACTCAAGAAAAGCAAGTAAACTGGAGAACACTTATAAGGTTTATTAACTCATTCTTTCACAATAGTATATTTCGCAACAAGGGCCGAAAATATATTTATGTACCCCGTGAGTTTAATAACCACGTTTGAGGTTAATGATGATGATACAATTTTTTTTCGTGGTAAGAAAGAAACGTCAATAGGTAACCAAAATCATTTGGTCGCCTCTCTTCCTTGGTTAAAACCTTTTTAGCGAATTTCCTTAAAGGAATAAGCTATTACGGTAGTACTCATGGTAAGACCTAAGTGTGAGACCATGTTAACTTTTCATTTTGGGGTCCCCAGAAGCAAAAAACACCATTCGTTCAAATTTATATATATCTATATATCTATATATATATGTCTGTTAACACGATAGCGGCCATAAATATGGTCCGATCTTAATGAAATTTGGTACAGGCAAGTAAATTGGTAATCACTCGGACAAGTTCATGAACCAGCCCGATCGGACCACCGGAAGGGGGGGTAAAGGGGGATAAACCCCCCCAAAAATGGGTTTTTTGAATTTTTCACGTAGAAAAATAAAATTTATCAAATTTTTGTTGGCACTATTTAATTCAGCTAAAAACACAAACAATTTAGTATTTTTAATCACTGCTCTATGTCCATTGGTTACTGAGATATTGAAAGTGGTAAACACAGTACGTTGTCTCAATGTTAACCTTATGGGAAATAAGTAAAATTCTATATCTCGCTTGTTTCTCAACATATCTTGATAAAACTTGGTAAATGGCTTCTTCTAGTTCAGATCTACTAAATATTGAATAAAACCAACCAGTTTAAACATACCTGTAGCAGCAAACCTGCATACTCATTCCCCATGTTATTCTTATGGAGCTTACAAAAACATGTCAAATCTCACTATTAGGCCAGTAAAATAAAGATTGAGCCTGGACAAAATTCCCGGAAAGCTGGAAATCGTCTTAATCTTTCCGGTTTACATCCAAGTATATGAATTTGAAGTTTGTCCCATTTTTCCTAGTGTGCTTTCGACCTTGGACCACAAAAATATCAGAGTTTTGGGTCATTTCTTATTCTTTTGTAAATAAGTAAAAAACTGTTTATTCTACATAAAAATTTTAAATACAAGAATTGTAGAGGACAAAATTCTGCATTTATTGAGTACCTTCTGATAAAGATTCTTTGAATAGTAATTGATTTATGGTAAGTTAAATAAAGGGTTTTGGCAAATTTCTCTTTTAGGGAAAGAGCTATTACTGTAGGTCTCATGGTAATCCCTAAGCCCGAGATCATGATAACTTTTAGTTTTGAGGTCCCCAGAAGCCAAAAAACCCATACGTTCAAATCTATATAAATATATACAGTGTTTGATTTGCGGCGGAACGGCGTTCCGGGACCTCTTTCTGCCGCAAGAGTCAATCGTGTGTAATCGGTCGGAGTATGTTTTTCAAGACACGATCGCGTGTAATCGGACGGATAATTTGCCGCTCAATACAATTGCGTACATTCGGCCGGAGAATTTGCCAGAGAGATGATCGTGTGTAATCGGCCGGAGAATTTGTCGTAAAAGACGATCGCGAATAATCGGCCGGAGAATTTGCCCCACAAGAAAATCACGTTTATTCGCCAGGAAAATTTGCCGCAAAAGAAGATCGCGTATGGTCTGCCGGAGAATTTGCCGCTAAAGATGATCGCGTATGATCGGCCGGATAATCACCTATAGGAGAGGATCATGTGTAACCGGCTGGAGTATTGTCGGAAGAGACGATAGCATGTAATCGGCCGGATTAATCTCACCGAAAATAACAATCGCTTAAAATGTACGGAAATTACGCGTGGAGTTTCGGCCTGAAATTAGCTCTCTTTTGTTCAGTCTCGAGTTAAACCGAATGTTGAAAACGCTAAAAACACCAGAATACTCGCACAAGGCATCATAAAAAATCTAGAATTTACTTAGAGAATTTATTTTTTAGTAAAATAATGCTTTGTTGGTTTTTAATTTAATTATGAAAAATTTTAGTTGGATCAAATTTGTCTTTTAAAATCGACCTAACTCACATTGACAAATAATACTTTGTTGAACGGAAGAATAATAAAGGGGGGGGGGGGTTATGTACAACTGGTCTGTACACAAACTGGCAAATTACAGTTCCGGTACCTCAATTTTTACAAATCAAGCACTGAAAATATATGTATCAATATAGATGTATATAAATATATATACTTAGGTATGTGTTTCCTCGATAACCCTCGCAAAAATGGTCCGATCTTGATAAAATTTGGCACGGACATGTAAAGTAGTAATTATTTACACATGATCGAAAACCAGCCCGATAGGACCATCGGAAAGGAGGGTGAGGGGGGTAAACCCCAAAAAATGGGGTTTATTGAATTTTTCATGTAGAAAAATTAAAATATTCTAATTTTGGTTTATACAGTTGAAATCAGCTCGAAAAAACAAATAATTTAGTATTTTGAATCATTGCTCTATGTCCATTAGTTACCGAGATACTGAGAGTGGTAAACACAGTACATTGTCCCAGCAATGTTAACCTTATGGGAAATAAATAAAATTGTATATCTCCCTTATTTCTGGACATATCTTAATAAGATTTGGTATGTGGCTTCATCTAAATAAGATCCACTTGATTATAGCGTAAAATTCACAAATCTATATATTCTTTAGGCAGCAAACCTGCGTAGGGTCAAGTGGGGTAATTGTAAACAGTTTTTACATGTTTCACCAACTTTATTCAATAAATCTCATAAGATAATTACAAAATACCAAATGATGGCTGAACATTATTATTTGAACCCTTTACTATATATTTTATGGTAGAATAATTTTATTAAGGCACAATAAGGAGTATTTAAGGCAATTTACAATTACCCCACGTGTTTACAATTACCCCAACCAAATTGGGGTAATTGTAAACAAGTACTTTAACCCTTCAAAGCTGGAGAGAAAAGAATTTGGGTACATATAAGCACAAAATTTCCTGTTTCAAGAAATACAGAGACTTCCTTATTTAAGACATGTTTAAAATTACCCCAAAGCACATTGTTTACATTTACCCCAACGGGTATTTTGGTATGGGTGAATAATTGATCATGTAGGCCTAATAATACTCAAGTAGCCTAGTTTATTATTTAAATAAATTGTTAACAGTTATTTATGTTAAATTATGTATCATAAATATTAAAAATTATGTATTATAACTTGGCACTCCATATCGATCTTGAGCTTCTGCAAATGTACAATTTTTGGTTTCGACATCCCGAACAGCTCGTAATAAATCTTCTTCTGAATATCTTGGGTCTGCCTTCTTCTTGACATAGACTCTGGGCACCTGAAAAAACCCAAATGCAATAGAATTGTAGTAAAAGCTTAGCTTTCCATGAGTACACAAGGCAAATGCCTAACCAAAGTGTCTCATTGAAGTTGGGTCAAATATAGGCCTAGTTCAAAAACATATGGTATTACTCTGATAATTAAAAGACAAATTACACATATTTTTATGATGGTTTGTCAGCTATATGCATACAATATGATTTCCAAGCAACCAAAATTTATGTTTACAACTACCCCGAATCTGAAATCTGGTGTAGAGGCTAACTTCCAAATAACTGGTAGAATGCTAAATATAATATGATAAACTATAAGTAAATATGTTTTACATACTTTTAGAGTGGTTACTGAAGATAAAAAGTGAAGATCTTGAACACAATTATAACTTCCAAAAACTCTAACAACGGTAGATTCACAAGGTTTTTGCAGTTGAAAAACTAATTGATAAAAACAAAGAGCAAATTCAATGCAAAATGGAGGGAAGAAGGATGGGGTATTGGAGGGAATAACAACATGTGTTTTGATGGCAGGGTGACCTACATAAGTAGCTTTAAAACAAAAATTCCCAACTTATTTACAATTACCCCAAATTCACAATTACCCCACTTGACCCTACTCATCTTCCCAATGTTAACCTTATGGGAAATCAATAAAATTGAACACCTTTATGTCCCAATATATCTTAATAAAACTAGTTATATTGCTTTATCTAGTCAATGTCGACTTAATTACGGTAAAAAATCCCCAAGTTTATAGATTCTTGAGGCAGCAAACCTGCCCACTCATTTCCTCAATGTCGACTTTATGGAAAACAATAAATGTGTGTAGCTTGCTTATTACTCAATGTATCTCGTTGAAACCTGGTATGTTGCTTAGTAAGATGGACCTCAACTAGAAGTTTCACAAACAAAGTTTTATCAAAATATTGGGAGGTAAGGAAGGTGTTCAATTCTATTGATTTCCCATAAGGTTAACATTGGGAAGATGAGTACGCAGGTTCGCTGCCTCAAGAATATATAGATTTGTGAATTTTACGCTATAATCAAGTGGATCTTAACTAGATGAAGCCACATACCAAGTTTTATTAAGATATGTTCAGAAATAAGGGAGATATACAATTTTATTTATTTCCCATAAGGTTAACATTGCTGGGACAACGTGTTTACTGTGTTTACCACTCTCAGTATCTCGGTAACCAATGGACATAGAGCAATGATTCAAAATACTAAATTATTTGTTTTTTTCGAGCTGAATTCAACTGTATAAACCAAAATTAGAATATTTTAATTTTTCTACATGAAAAATTCAATAAACCCCAATTTTTGGGGTTTACCCCCCTCACCCCCCTTTCCGATGGTCCGATCGGGCTGGTTTTCGATCATGTGTAAATAATTACTACTTTACACGTCCGTGCCAAATTTTATCAAGATCGGACCATTTTTGCGAGGGTTATCGAGGAAACACATACCTAAGTATATATATTTATATACATCTATATTGATACATATATATTTATATAGATTTGATTGTATGGGGTTTTTGCTTCTGGGGACCTCAAAACTAAAAGTTATCATGATCTCGGGCTCATGATCTCGGGGGGGGTATCATGACCTACAGTAATAGCTCTTTCCCTAAAAGAAAAATTCGCCAAAACCTTTTATTTAACTTACCATAAATCATTTACTATTCAAAGTCTCTTTATCAGAAGGTACTCAATAAATGCAGAATTTTGTCCTCTACAATTCTTGTATTTAAAATTTTTATGTAGAATAAACGGTTCTTTACTTAGCCCCTCAGTGCAGTAGGGCCCGAGTGGTGGCGCGCTCATCCGGGGGTGGATATGGCACCATTGTACAGCCAGGTGTCTAGCTAACGGCTGCACACATCACTGCCAAGCGTCTAGTGGATTAACTGGTTAATTGAATAATTGATTGGTTGGTTGAATTGGACGTTTGGTAGTGACTTATATATACAAATGTCTAATGCCTGTTTTCTCTGTTTCATGTACTGCTACCGAGAGGAGGATGGGTCACAAGCAGGACCTCGGCGAGACGTACTCAAGCCTGACACCAGCCCTCCCAGCATAGGAGGATGCCTTGATGCAGGAAGCTGCCCTGACACAGCGGGTTACCTTGACACGGAGGACATACAAAACAGAGCACTACACCACACATATTCCATAAGTATTGTAAAGATAAGGCATGCAGGAAACGGGAAACAACTCTTATGTCACCTTTCCGTGGTCTTTGGGCTGAACTCAAAACTAACATACTTCTCTATCAACTTCTTTCACTATCAAAAACATGCACTCAGCAAGTTCCTCAAAAACGAATTCTCAATGTCGGGACGAACTAACAGGTCGGGACAAAAAACATTGGGCAGCGCACAACTAACAGCGGTGTAGGGACATGGTTTGGCTGGGCTGGTGCAGGAAAAAAAAGAAAATTGTTTCATTTGCCTCCATGCTTACCCACCCTCCCTTTCCTGGCGCTATTGAGCTTCTGGGCTCTCTAGCTTTGCCTCCCTCCTTTGTCCAACATCCCATGCTACAGTAGCTGGTGTTCCCCCAGAGATCTGTAAAATTGACATTGACAATGACAAATGTTTAATGCCTGTTTTCTCTGTTTCATGTACCGCTACCGAGAAACGGATGGGTCACAAGCTGGACCTCGGCGAGCACCTACCCAAATGCAAAAATTGTTTTATTCGCCTACATGCTTACCCACCCCCCTTTCCTGGCGCTATTGAGCTCCTAAGTTCTTTAGCTTTGCCTCCCTCCTTTGTCCAACATCCCATGCTACAGTAGCTAGTGTTCCCCCAGAGATCTGTAACATTGACATTGACAGAATAAACGGTTTTTTACTTATTTACAAAAGAATAAAAAATGACCCAAAACTCTGATATTTTTGTGGTCCCAGGTCGAAAGCACACTAGGAAAAATGGGACAAACTTCAAATTCATATACTTGGATGTAAAACGGAAAGATTAAGACGATTTCCACCTTTCCGGGAATTTTTTCCAGGCATGACTAATTTTTGATCTAATTTTACTGGCCTACTATGTTGGATTTAAATATGTTGTTTTGCATTTGAAATTCGCTGAGTATGCAGGTCTGCTGCAACGGGGGTATTTTAATTTCATACAGTTATATTACTGTGTTGTTTAAATGTAAGTAAATTACAGCTAATTTTCGGGCCAAGGTTCAAGAATGGTAAAAGGCTATAGTTGTCTTCTTCCCCGAGACGATGTTCCGGAAATAACTGGCGACTAATAAAATCGAAGTTTATTAAAAATAATAATTTTTAAGTAATTAATATAATTCACTTTTAGTCGGAAAAATGTTTATAATTTGAAAGTGATGTAACTTAAATTAACCCAGATTATTTTTAATGTCATGTGCTTAAATAGGATGTCATAAATATATGTTGTTCGGAGGGGGGATATTTGATAGATTCTGGAAACTTTTGGGGGGGATTGGTGTCATAGCTCTTGGGGGGGATCGGCACCCCTGATTGCAGTAGCAGGAAGTACTCATTTTGTGTTGTGTAATGCTTTTGTTTTGTGTCCATGGAAACTTTATATGAACTGACAACCCCTACCAAAGGTAATAAGACCTTCATTTGACAATTGAATTGAAGGCATTTGAATTGAATTTGTAAGCCTGATGATGACTTTTTTAATAAGTTGACACTACTTGCTCTTTAACTAACCGCTTACATTAAAGCAGATGTGAGAGCCTCCCTGAAAGTAACAGACATTTTGCTACTACCTCTCACGCTGTTGGCCCAACTGTTTGGCCGAAAGCTCCAATCCCAGCCTCCAAGTGAGCCAGGTGTGGCTTCCAATTAATGACGCATTCCATTTTTACAGCATTTAAAAATGGAGGTGTCCATTAAAAATCTCACCAAGTGCATATGAACTGCAATTGTTTATTTTAGACCCTTATCATATGCAAACTTTTTTCTGCTTAATGTTCTATCATCTTGAAAACAAGAAGGTAGGCTATTATTTTTGGATCAGATAAGGGCTAATCAAGATTTGTACGAAAACGCCTCAATTTAGGCGACAAAGTTGTATGAAGATATTGCTGCTTCATGGGAGTGGATGTCGCCATTGATCAGTAACCATTGTTGTCCCTGATGGGATTTTTCCTTTTTTGGTAATTATGTATGGGATATCTTAATAAGTTAGATTGACATTAGATGTCATTTATGAAATAACTTGTGCCCTTCTCTCAGTGTATTGTGCAGTGTTGCAGGTGTGATCCTCTATCTAGAGGGTGTGACAAGATCTACACACGTACAGGACTGCACATTACACACTTAAGAGAGGGTTGTCTCCCCCTCTGCTTTGACAAAAAAATTTGAAAATTTTTTGGATTTTTTTTAAATTTATGAAATTTGTTGAATGTTGTTAGTGTCTTCACCAATTAATATGGAAAACTGTACAAAAACTACACTTCTAGCCATAAAAAAAAACCAATACAAGTACTGGTAATACAATAGTCTCGAATCAATTGTTAAGTCCGCCCGTCTGGGCAGCGTAATTACAGACTTGGAGTGGGAAATAAAATACTTTTGTCTACTTTTATGAACAATATGTGTTGTATACACTCTGTAGAAAAGGTAATCAAGTCCCTAGAGTAAATATATAAGTTGTATGCAACTTAAAGTTATCGATAATCGAATGATTGTCGTTTAAAGGTTGACTACCAGTGCAAAGTCTGGTTTGGCAGGGGTAACCTTGATATTGGAGAGGTAACGGTTGACACCGTAGGGATGAGGGTAAATGAACTTTAAAGCCCATATAATGGTGCAACTTTTAAGGGCAAAAATCTTAGATTCGGTCAGTAAATACCAAAGTTATTAGCAATTGAAAATTTGTCCACCGAATTTCCTCAAAATTGTACAAATCCGTACATTTCGGCTTGTAGTTTGTTGTAAACTTATTAAGGTAAAACCTTGGTATATTTTGATATATAATCCATTAATTTGACCAGTTAAAGAGGAATATGCTGGGTTACAACTATAATAAGCGAAAATTAAACTACATAGTCTTTTGGGTACATAGTCTAATATATTCTCGAAGGAATACATTCGCTTCCATCTGATTGTTATTTGTAATTTATCTTAAAAGTGGCAAATTTTCTACTTAAGGCACACAATTTGAACAAAACTTTAAACGGCAAGAACTCGGTCATCTTTTGCCCCACACACCTGGAACTTGAACCATTTTAATCGTAATCACAAGCTCTTTGATATTCAATAACCTTTTATCTAGGTTACCATATACACATGTCCTAGTGTTGACAGTCCCTGTGGCTTTCGCCGTGCACTGCGGCTGGACGCTGCAGCCCGTGGTCCTCACTCCAAGCAATGACAGTCGCAAGCCGGCTGAAGGGTTTAAATGGTAATTTTGGTTTATATACCTCAAGGGTAACCCTTAAAAGTACTCAAAAAGTACAATAATTGATAAAAAAATACAACTGGCTACACTTTATATAAAAAAGACTTTAATGTGTGTCCCAAACGGTTTAATCTTTATATTAATAGACAAGCATTTTTTCCATAAGGTTTTTGTACTCCTTTTTTCTCAAATTCAAATTCAAATTCTTTTATTCCAATAAAAAGTTCATACAATTACATTACACAATATACATTATAAATAAAATAACTATTATAAGAATAAAATAAACAATAAAAATTATATTGGAACTAGTGCCTACATAGGTTGCCGAACCTGTGCGTAGGCACGAGCCGCTATACTAAAATAGTCTTTACCAATAAAAAACCTGGCTGAAAAAGTGAAAATTGTTAAGAAAATTAATTAGATAGAAAATAAAGTAAATAATTGTTATAAAATTAATATGATTGTTAATAATATTAAGACAGAAAAAAAAATAACTGGCAATATAAAAACTTCAAATAAACGACGGACCCCGGCTCAGCGATAACCTGTTTTATGTTAAGTTATTGGTTGAGTCAAGTCTATCTGTAACCGGATGTGATGACCTCCTCAATAGCATCCCTTCCTATTTCCTTTAACCAGTTTATAACAAGTTTCTTGTAAGTGGTCAGTGTGCAGTTATGATAGTTTTGAAGATATGGTGGAAGATTTCTGAAGAGAATTTGAGAAATGTAATGTGAATTGGTGACTGAAAAAGTTCTGACTAGCTTGTTAACTCGGATTTTATTGCACTGTGAACTTCGAGTAAAGTAACTATGTTCAAAATTAAAAAATTAAGAAAGATTTCCTCTGAATGTTTGAAAATGTATATTAGTCAGCCTGTGTGCAACGTAGCAAAAATCTAAGCACACCAATAGAATTGTATTTTCCTGTAGATGTGCAGAATCCCATTGAAATTTATATTAGTCTTTTAGAAATGTAGAAAATTCAATTTAAAATTTAAAAAAAATTAACATTAGCCTTATGAGTTGCTGTTTTGGTGATATTATAACAACCAATTGTAAACAAAGTTAGCATCATATGTAGCTGTTATCACTTGCTATTTTTCGTAGAGTAAAGATTTGATGTAGAACCATTAAGCCACAGTTAATTGAGGCATGGAGTGAAAATATAGAATTTCATTGAAATCAGGACTAGGTTCCATTTCACATATATACGGAAAAATAAAGTTTACTTGCTTAAATAAGATTAAGAGATAAAAATTTTCTGATAAAAAGGGAAGAAAAAAGTACATTAAGTTAAGTTTCTACCATCCAATGTACTAACTGACATGCAACCGGCAGGGCTGGCGTCGGGGGGGGGGGGGGGGGGGGGGAAATGCACAGGGGCCTGGACTCATAGTGGGCCCGGATCCACGCAAGATTAGTAAAAATGGGGCCCAGAATCGAGATGAGTAAAAAAAGGCTGGTTTCCCAATTGCAAAGGGGCCCCATATATTCTAATTTTGTTTTTATTGGTGGATAATGGGTAAAATATATATATTACATTTTAGTGATAATAATAGGAAGAGAGGGAAGGAGGGAAAAAGTTCCAAATGGTAGGAAAGAAGGGAGGAGAGATGGTAAGAAGAGAATGAAGGAGAAGAGGAGGGAAAAGTGGAAAGAAGGTCGGAAGTGGAGAGTGAGGAATTAATGGATGGAGGGAGAGAACTGTTGTAATGGGTGTACAGGATAAACTGATTTGATGCCTGAAGTTTTACTTTCCTCTGATTCAATAATTATCCTTAAAAAAATAAACAGCTCACATCGTTTTTTTTCAGCTCACATCGTTTGACCACTCGTTTTAATATGCTGAATGAGTAAAAAAATAAGCCAAAGCTTGTTTTAATGGAATTTTTTAAAAAATTTATTTTCGTGGCAAATATTTGGTACTTCATGTATGGGGATTTTTCTAAAAGGTAACGCATAGACGACCCTCCGCAGGTATAGACCTTTGCCGCTGAGCCAAAGGTCGCATTAAGACGGATATCTATTAGTATGTTAGTTGACACTAACAAAATTCGCTTATTTATTACAAGTAAGGTAACTTTTTTTGAAATTTAATTAAAACAAGCTGTGGCTTATTTTTTTACTCAGCAAATTAAAATGAGTGGTCATACGATGTGAGTTGATATTGGAATTGGTTGGACAAACCCCCACCCCCCAAAAATAATTTTGGAGGGTTGTTCCTTGATGATGACAACAAGAAATTATTATTTTTGTATCTTTTAAGTAGTTAAAATGTGTTCTGGTGGTTCTTATTCAATTTAAATGTGAATTGCCAAACACAGAAAATGCTCAATTTTAATTGACGGACAGCATTTTTTAAATTTTTGAATGGCTGCCATTTTGGACTGGAGCATGATATTGACCTCCGATTTGCATCATTGCGTTTCTTTTAAAAAGCCCTTTAAAATAAGCAGTCGCACGATGGGGGTTACATTTAAAATTTTGGGGCTACCCCCCCAAAATCCACTTTTGGGGGCAGGTGCAGAAATGACACATACATCAAAAAGTAGTTTTTTTTAGTACTAAAAGGTATGCAAAATACTGTTTTGATATCTGGCTTACTTTAAAAGATATTAAACCGTTCCGGGACTTTTGGGACACACAGTATTTTTGATACCAAGTAAATTGCCAAAACAAATTTAAAAAATTACCAAAATTCAGGAATTTTTTTTTAAGGCAGAGGGGGAGACAACCCTCTCTTGTGTGCAATGTGCAGTCCTGTGCGTGTGTAGATCTCGTCACACCCTGTAGGTAGAGGATCACACCTGCAACACTGCACATTTCAATGAGAGGCATTAATTTAACGTGGAAAAATGGTTTATGGCCCCAAAACACTGTTGCAATCAATTCCCTCAAATTCGATGGGATTTTCATTGGACACCGCCATTTTGAAATATTAAAAGACTGAAATGCTTGATTGGTCGGCAGGGAAACTCGGCTTACATTGTGACTGGGAGTGGGAGCTTTTGACCACACACTTGGTTACGGAGGTGGGGCAACAGCGCCAGCAGAATCAGTAGCAAAATATCTGTTACTTTTTGGATGGCCCTCATATTTAAAACCACTATTAGTATTTATCGGTATCCAAAGGCTAGCAATTCAAAATAAAAGATAGGTTTTGAGAGCTTGGGACAGTGCTGCATACAAAGCCTTGCTACAAGTACAGAAAACCCAGACCAGATCATTAAAGATAACTTTCGCCATTTGATCCTTCAGAACTTTTGAAGTGCTGGTGAGAGAGATTGTGGCGGGGTGGCTGCTGCTGCCCATGTCGGACGCGGTGTGCGACCCGGCTATACTCAACTCCCTGCTGCTCCTGCTGATGGGCCGTCAACCCCTCACCGCCTACCCTCCTGGCTCCCCCGACAACCAGGTCGAGTTTCTAGCTCAGTTTGTGGCCAAATCACCGTCATCATCCAATACGTCTGTAAGTTTTATGACTTCACTATACAGTAACTGTTTTCATATTTCAAATAAGCCCAAAATTCTTAGGTACCTTGAAAGTTAAAACTCTCATTTGCTAAGTTCGATAATGTACATTGACTTGATGGAGTAAGGGTAAAAAATTGTTATCTGTGTAGAATATCCTCTCAAAAAGGAAATTTGTATTTATAAATTTTAATTAAAAATTAATATGAATAATAAAGATATTTTTACTTAAGGTTTACACAATTCTTTTGAGATTCCTGATTTTTTTGCTACTAATCAAACACTTTTGGATGCAATTGAAATATGGATGAGTGATAGTAAGGAGGGGTGGGATGAGTGATGAGTCCAGATTCAACTTTTTTTTGGAACTTGTTAGGATTTCATATGGTGTTTTTCATGCATCGAAGCAACTGGTTACCACAGAGTCTGCAAACATATGATTATTGTACACTAAATGAAAAATTTTTATAGTTGAAAAATTATTACAGTATACTTAATACATATGTGTTTGCTTGTGTTTGGCCATAACTTCTAAAATTTCATTAAGTATTTGTCAAGATCAGTTAAACCAAGTCAATAGTTAAACCTAAGCCTTCCTTAGAGACCGATTACATTTTTTTATGACCATTTATATTTCTCTGTTTACTGTCTTTGTCTAAGGCTCTTCGACCAGACATGTGTATCATCTTGAAGGATCAGTCTCTGTTATATGCCTTCATGCAGTTCTTGAAAAGTCAAGGAGCTGTCTACATCCTTCAATTTTGTTTGGATGTTGGTATGTAATTTTTTAAATTCCTTTAATTTGTTTACAATCTTTACACAATTTTAGATATAATATATGCTAATAAAAACATATTTGAATTTTATATTATAACAATTTTTTGATTATGTTTTATTAATTACTGACTAGTTTTCACTTAATTTGTGTAAGAAACAAATGTAGAGAAAAAGTTTTTGGTTGAGATAAATACAATGTATGTAACTGTGATAAGTCATAATTAATTTTGATTATGAATTCAATTTTTTTACTGGGCATAAAAAACTAATCAACTATTTGTGTGTGGCAGAGGAGTTTAACAGGCGGATGTTGACGCCAGAGCTGAGCTCCGAGGACCTAGACCTGCTGTACAGAGATGCTTGGGACTTGTACTCCGTCTACTTCAGCCCCCACTCCCCCGACACCCTCAACTTCCCCGACCCTCTTGTCACGCAGATGAGGAAAGGTGAAACTGGCTCTCTGTTCAGATTCTCATTGGAAAGATATACATTTAGGTTTTTCAGTAACTGAAAATAGTATTTTAGTGTTGGCTGAGAGTGATTTAGGTTAAGTTCAAACAAATCTACTCGCCTGCTAAACGAGTGATCCAATCTCCTCCAATATGATTGAAATTTTTTTTTAGGGAATCAGGTTTGCTAATTTTTTGGCCTACACATTAGTTTTATTTTCTTTCTTACAGTTTTAGTGAATTTCCCCTATGGGGAAGAAGCTATTACCGTAGGTCTCATGGTAAGACCTAAGCCCGAGACCATGATAACTTTTTGTTTTGGGGCCCCCAGAAGCAGAAAACGAATATATATATATATATATATATATATATATATATATGTATCTGTCAGCACGATAGCGGTCGTCAAAATGGTCCGATCTTAATGAAATTTGTTATAGACATGTAAAGTGGTAATTCCTCGGATGAGTTCGTAAACCAGCCCGATTGGACTACTAGAAGGGGGAGTAAAGGGGGATAAACCCCCCAAAAATGGGTTTTTTTAGTTTTTTACATAGGAAAATAAAATTTATCGAATTTTTGTTGGCACCATTGAATTCAGCTAAAAAAAAACAAACAATTTAGTACCTTGAATCACTGCTCTATGTCCATTGGTTACCGAGATACTGAAAGTGGTAAACACGTTGTCTCAATGTTAACCTTATGGGTAGAGGTGTGCGGATATCCGAAAATTCGGATCGGATCAGATATTCGAATCCGATCCGAGGGTTTTATAACTATCCGGTAAGACTGACTTGATATCCGACTCTATCGGATAGACAGCATATTTTGGGGTAAATTTTTAAGAAGGATCAAATTTTAAAGTTTGGAAAGTCTTCCAAACAAAACTAGTCACTGCCGACGAGAGTACAGTGGTGACAGAAAACATCGTGGAGCAAAAACGACACTTTGAAATGTGACGATTTGCGATTGCAGCTTGAACAACGCCTCAACACGATGCGATTATGTAGTGGAATGCATCAAGCGATGTATTTCGGTTGCTGATATTGCGACTCGTTATAAGATCGAAATCGTTGTATACAATCAGAGTACTGCGCAATACCCGACGCGATAACGAACATCCTTAGATAAATTCTTGTATCGTAGCATTAAATCAGTTAACAAATAATAGTACATCCTTTATTAGTTCTGTCACTGTCTTGATCTCGATCAGTATCCGTAATTGACAAAACATCGATTGGTACGAGAGAGAATCGCAGTCAAGACAAATCAGAGTTTGTCAATGACCGACAGTGTCCCCACTATTGTCTTCAATGCCAAAACGAAATATCCTGTAAATACCCCATAAATAAATAGTCGTGTTGATGTTTCATACGACTATTTCAGGCCGTAAATATCTTAAGTGGCCTGTATATGATAATATAAAAAGCCTACAATAATTTTGGGCCTGCCAAACATTTGGCGAACCTGTTCATTTCATTGTTTGTCTTTCCATCTCACATCGTGTTTGAATGTCGTCGTCTGCTTAAAAGCTGAATTAACTCAAGAATGTCTTTCTTTCAATTGTATTAATTTTTTTTCAACCAAGCCTACCTAGAAATAGAAAGTTGAAAGATCAAAGTTAAGTTTTTATTTTGTTGAAATATTAATCTTTGACGAATTAAGCCGAGCCGTATATCCAATGCGTGATTAAAATGGACATTCTTAGATAACAGTAAAATGCTGAATTGACAACCTACACATGTGATAATAATTAGTGAGTTTGTTTGTTGTTTATTTTCTAAAACAGACTTTTATTTGTTCTAATTAAGTGACCAAGCTTTAATACTGAAACCTACAACATTTGAAACTCATCTTGAAATTTAGGTTAAGTTTACTGCTCAGACTTATTATTTTATATAGTATTATTTTGTAGTGAATCAAAATCTTGGTTGTCAGGCATTAATGCATGAATATAAATGTAGAGCTTTCTTCAAATGTGAAGAGATTGGTGAATCAAGTTTTGTATTTAATTCTTTTGTCTTATCACAGGCCTAGCCACTGATCAAACAATTTATTGATTTATGAAAAGGAAAAGAACAAAAAATACAGAGGCATAAAAATGAACAAATTTAGATTGCATTGAAAAATGAACTTATAAGTAACCTAATTCTGAAATTTATTTAGGCCTAATAACCTTGTTGAATTAAATAGACTACTAACTATGCTTAAGGGGAATCAATAAATTTCCAAATTATTAACAAAACAGATAATTAGTTGGACCTTTGCATACTTAATTGACATTTGGCCTGCGTTGAAAACAATATATCTCAACAATCAATAACTCAGGGCTATCAAGGCAAACCTTACCTTAGACATTAGGATAATATATGGTAGTTCCTTGCAATTACCTTAGGCTTATGAGAAAACTTAAATCTACTCATTACGCCGTGCCGTAAATATCCGAATCCGGTACTATACGATCCAAACCTGTTGTTATCCGATCCGAAACCGATCCGAACATAAGCTATCCAATCCGATCCAAAAATTCACTATCCGCACACCTCTACTTATAGGAAATAAGTAAAATTCTATATCTCAGTTATTTCTCAACATATCTTGATAAAACTTGGTAAATAGCTTCTTCTAGTTCAGATCTACTAAATATTGAATTGAAACCACCCAGTTTTAATATACCTGTAGCAGCAAACCTGCATACTCATTCCCCATGTTATTCTTATGGAGCTTACCAAAACATGTCAAATCTCGTTATGTTGGATTGAAATATGTTGTTTTGCATTTGAAATTCACTGAGTATGCAGGTCTGCTGCAACGGGGGTATTTGTTATATTATTGAATATACTAAATTCAGATGTTAGGTCTATAGAGTCCTCCCTTTGCTGTATTTAAATTTACATCAGTTATACATCATATGCCTCTTATTCTTGTATGTCAAATTTGCCGACAGGCTTTAGGGTACAGCACATTGCAATGAAAGTTCTGAGTTTAAACCCCTGAAGTGGATACTTTTTTGTCCAAACTATTAGAAACCCAATTTTATATGTTAGGTAAGAGAAATTTATTAGGAAATTTAAGTATTCTTATGGCTAAACTGAAATCAGTGGTTCAAATTTTTTCTAAAGTCATTGAAATCTGTCTAAATTGCAACTAAATGAATTCATTTCTAAAAATAGTATTCTTAGTGACAGCCAGTTTGGATTTAGGAGTAGCTGTTCAACCATTGCAGCCGTTGAAACAGTAGTGTCTGATATTCTTGACAATTCTGAGTCAAAGCAGTACACGAGCATGGCCCTTTTGGACCTCAGCAAGGCCTTTGATTCTGTTTGCCATAGTGTTTTGTTGAATAAATTGGATTTTTATGGGTTAAAAAATAAAGAGCTAGATTTTTTTCGATCTTACTTAACTGGTAGAATGCAGATGGTTTCATTGGGCTCAGACACATCTTCTTTCCAGGAGGTCCTTGCTGGGGTTCCGCAGGGGTCTGTTCTTGGACCGTTGCTATTTAGTCTTTTTGTGAATGACTTGCCAAACTGTATGCCTTGTAAAACTATACTGTATGCGGTCGATACCTCTCTTTTGAGTTCTGGCAATGATTGTGTGCAAACGGAACATTTTGTAACCTCAATGATTAATTTTGGGAAATTATGGTTTTCTAGTAATTTTTTAACAATTAATGAAGACAAAACAGAAAGAATATGTTTTTCATTAAGACCGTTGAACAGTGATATTAGTGATTTATTGCATGAGCATGTTAAATTACTTGGGGTTACCCTGGATTCCAAGCTTACTTGGGAAGTGCACACTAGCAGTGTAATTTCTAAATTAGCTAGGGTTTGTTTTTTACTTAGAAAACTTAAAAAATGTGTGTCCATCCATATGCTTATTTCAGCTTATCACACTTTTATCATACACATTTGCTGTATGCAAATCTCTTATGGGGAAACAGTAGTGGAGCAAAGCGGGTTTTTAAGTGGCAGAAGAAAGCTTTGAGAATTTTATTTGATATTCTGATCCAAAATAGTTGTAGACCGTTGTTTATGGAACACAAAATTATGATATTGCCCTCTATTTTTATATTTCAAAATGTTAATTTTGTTAAGCAAAACCTAAATAGTTATTTTACTCGTGATTTCATTCATAGCTACCAAACGCGGGGATCTAGTAACTTAAACATTCCCCCTGCAAGACTAAGCAAATTTCTTAATAGCCACAAATTTTTACAAATTAAATTTTATAATAAGCTGCCAGAAAGCTTTAGGAATTCAGATCCTAATACTTTTAAGAGGCGCATATCAAAATGGCTTATCGCTAAGGCCTTTTATTCCGTTCAGGACTTTTTAACACATGATGATTTCTCTGGTCTTTGAAGTGAGGTATGGCCTGCTGTAGTTTCGTGATTGACTGTTAATATTGTATGCTTATTTAATCGGCACTGCATCAGTATTATGAGTCAAGAAAAGTCACACATGTTATTTTACTGTTATTTGCTAAGCTTGTATTAAAAGATTCTTTGAATGAAATTTTCCAGCATGTAAAGCCTTTGTAGTTAAATTGTATTTTTTTGTTGCTAATGGCATGATTAAAAGATTAGGATTGAGAACTTTCTGCATGTTTAATGATTTATATGTGCATGACGTTGTCTAAAAGATTCTTTGAATGAAATTTTCTAGCATGTAATGCCTTTGTAGTTAAATTGTATTTTTTTTATTGCTAGTGGCATGATTATTTATAGGATTGAGAAATTTCTGCATGTTTAATGATTTATATGTGCATGACGTTGTCTATTTCCTTGTGATAAATGACAATAAAGAATTATTGTTATTATTATTATTATTATTATTATTATTATTATTATTATTATTATTATTATTATTATTATTATTATTATTAGGATATTTGTGTTGGGCCGGGACAGAATGTCCAACAGTATCCCCTGCTTGTCGTAAGAGCCGACTAAAAGGGGAGGGGGGCGCACTGGTCCTTTTTTCGCGTCTCCTTTTCACAACTCCATTCTCCGGTTCATTTCAATAGCCCGGTTGTTTTTTCCAAATCATTCCGGCCTATTTGCCGGGGTGACTCTGTGTTCTTCAGCCTCCACTGCGCTGGAGGTCTAGGACGAGCAGAGGGTACAGCTTAAAAACTGGGTTCTGCACCTCCCAGGCTGCCGGATAGTACAGGGGCCCAGGTCAGCCCAGCCAGCTGACCTGGCTGCCCTATCAGCCGGCGAAAATCCCTTTGGCCGTGGCGGTGCCGGTTGGCGACCGGATAGGGCCCTGCTGCGGTCACGGGGGGGCTCTGCCGAGGCCACTGCTCGTCTGGGACCGCCGGTGTTTTGGAGGCGGTCGAACACGGATATAGTTGCTCTGGCGACGGGTCGGTTTTGACAATCACATTGGGGCACTGTTTTGGGGGGTCACAAACGCCCAGTCTTGGGGACTTATCCAGACACCATGGCAAGTTCTGAAGGAAAAACGTTCCAAAAGGTGCAAGAATCACCCCGGGGTACCCTAACCCCAAAAACGAACCAGAGGGAGCAATTTCCTCGGCTACCCTCTCAAAGTGGGGACGTCGAGGTAGAAAACCCCTTTGGCCGGAAGCCTCGTGTCGCGAGGTCGCCACAAGGCCGAGCGACACCAACTGCCCCGGTGACAAGAACACCGGTACTCACCGGGCAAGCACCCAACGGCGACGCTGAGTTGATGCACACCGACCCGTCCCCCTTCCAGGCGGTGATTGCACTGGCCAGGCAGCAGGAGGAGGAGCACCTCCAAAAGTGCTTCGCCACCCTCGCTGTCATGAAGGCCGCGACTGGTAGGCAGAAGAACATCAGCAGGGATGTGCAGGAAGGCATAGTCCAATTGGAGACTAGCCTTAACCACATCCTTCAGCTGAGGAAGTCGTGGCAGTCGTGCGAGTCGGTGACCGCATCGACCCAGACGACGCCATCCTTGCGGGTCAAGGCCCAGCCTGCCGTTTCAAAGCGGGCAGCCAGCAGCCCCGCCCAGCCGGAGGTAGAGAAAAAGAAGAGGAGCGACGGTTCATTGGAGGACAAGGACTCGGAGAAATGGACTGACGTGGTCAAGAGGAAGGGGAAGAAGAAGAAAGTTCCACCCCAGCAGCCTGGAAGCCAGCCCGGCCCCCAGGACAACAAGAAAACGCCAAGGAAGAGGTCACGCAAGACACGGCCAGACGCTCTTCTCATCAAGCCGTCGGAGGGGAAATCCTACGCCGACGTGCTGGGCGAGATTCGCAGCAAAGCGAAGCCCGATGAGAAGGGCGCCGTTATCAAATCTATGAGGAAGACCCGAGCCGGCGATCTTCTGGTCGAACTCGGGGACGCCTCTGAAAACAAGTCCGCCTTCAGCGAAGACCTGAAGACCATCTTGGGGGCGAACGCGACTGTCAGCGTTCTGGAGCCCAAGTCGACGCTGGAGGTGAGGGACCTCGACGAACTGACGACCGAGGCGGAGGTGACTGCAGCCGTTAAATCCGCCATCGGGAACGTCGAGGTGAAGACTTTCGTCTCGAAGGCGAATGCTCGAGGCCAGAAGGTGGCGATCCTGACGCTGGGAGCCAGAGCAGCTGCGAAGCTCCTGGAGAAGGGCCACCTGAAGATCTGGTACGTGAGCTGTCGGGTACGCGAGAAGCTCGTGGCCTCCAGATGTTTTAAATGTCTGGGGTTCGGTCACGTCGCTAATCGTTGCCCCGGACCCGATAGAAGCAAGCTCTGCTTCAAGTGCGGCGGCCAGGACCACAAGGCCAGCGCGTGCAATGCAGCGCTGTCCTGTGTCCTGTGTACAGAAGCCGGCTTGAAGGGCGACCAGGTCAAGCATTCCGCTGGGTCAGGTCGCTGCGGGCAGTACCGACGGGCCATCCAGGAGCTTCGCCAAACACAAAAGAAATGATCACTGTTCTGCAACTTAATATGCAGAGGAGCAGGACAGCAAACGACTTGCTGTTCCAATTCGCCACGGAGCAGGGTGCTGACCTACTGCTTCTCAGTGAGCAGTACCAGAACCGACGCTCCGCGCAGTGGTTCTCGGATCCCTCCGGCACTGCGGCGATTTGGATCTTGGACCTCGGGAAGGTGCCTGTTCTCGATTCCGGATCGGGCAACGGCTTCGTTTGGGTGAGGAGCAGGGGTTTCACTGTCTTCTCCTGTTACCTCACGCCTAACCAACCGATCGCAGACTACCGCCACATGGTCGATTCCATCGAGGATGAGATCATGAACACCTCTGGCGGGGTCATAGTCGGTGGCGATTTTAACGCCAAAGCCGTGGAATGGGGTTCCCCGCGGACCGACACTCGAGGTCGTTACATCCTCGAGTCGGCTGCCAGGTCGGGCCTCTGTATCCTCAACACGGGCGGCATTTCCACCTTTCGCCGTCCGGGGTGCAGAGAGACGATCCCTGACATATCCCTTGCCTCTGAAGGGATTGTCCAGCGGATCTCCGACTGGCGTGTCTGCGAGGAGTATTCCTCTAGCGACCACCAGGGGATCCTCTTCAAGGTCCTTCCCGAGGGTGCGCGCTTGCGCGCTGAACCTGCTCCTCTGGCTCGACGCTGGAACACCAGTCGTCTGAGCAAAGACACTTTTAAAGAAGTAATTAAAGACCAGAGCATTGTGAATTTCACAGGTGCCGAAGATCTGGCAGCATCGACGATGTGTCTCATCGCGACCGCGTGTGAGCAGTCGATGCCCGGAGTTTCCCGCCGCCACAGGAAGAAGCCGGTTTACTGGTGGACGCCTGAAATCGCGAAACTCCGGAGGAGATGCCTTGGTCTCCGACGAGCTGCGCAGCGAGCCAGGAACCGCCCTGATGCAAATGCCAGATCGGCTGAGCACAGAGCGGCCCGCCGAGAGCTCCGCGGTGCCATCAACCGGAGTAAAGTCAGGTGCTGGAAGCAGCTGTGTCAGGATATCGACAACGACCCCTGGGGGATGGGCTACAAACTTGTAACCCAGAAGCTAGGGGCTCGCTCACCACCTGCGGTCATGGAACCACAAGCCATGGCCGCCGTCGTCGATACACTGTTTCCCAGCCACCCAGTTCGGCCAGTCAGGGAATTCGGAGAGGTAGGCGCCTTCCCAGTTTTCCGGGAAGAGGAACTCACCGCCGCCGTCCGATCCCTACGACCCAGAAGAGCGCCCGGTCCCGATGGCATTCCGGCGGAGGTGCTCAAGCTCGCTGCGGAGGTGAATCCAAGGCTTCTGCTCGATATGTTCAACGCGTGTCTGGCGGAAGGCGTTTTCTTTTCGTCGTGGAAGGTTGCCCGCCTTGTTCTTATCCCGAAGGCGAAGAGCACACCGGGGACCCCTTCTTCTTTCCGACCCCTGTGTATGCTCGACGGCCGGGAAAGTGCTTGAGAAGCTCCTGCGCGTCAGGCTGACCGAGGCCATCGTCTCTGCGGGGGACTTGTCCCCGCAGCAGTACGGCTTCAGATCCGGTCGCTCTACCATCGACGCTATTCAGGAGGTAGTTGAGGCAGTGCGGAGGGCGGAGGACCACAACCACTGGTCGCGCCGCGTGGTCCTTCTCGTCACGCTCGACGTGAAGAACGCTTTTAACTCCGCCAGGTGGGGCGATATGCTGTGGGCGCTTGAGCATACGTTCCAAGTTCCCTCCTACCTCCTGCGTATGATAGAAGCGTATTTGTCAGACCGCGTTCTGTTGTACGACACGACCGAAGGTCAGCGGCGCATTCCCATCACTTCCGGGGCTGCGCAGGGGTCCATTCTCGGACCAGATCTCTGGAACGTGTCCTACGACAGCTTGCTGAGGCTAGACATGCCCGATGAGACCCGCCTCGTTGGCTATGCTGACGACGTCGCTGCCTTGATCGCTGCGAGGAGCGTCGAGCAGGCAAAACTGAGGCTCAGCGTAGTAATGGCCAAGGTCAACGGGTGGATGCGAGATCACGGCTTGTCCCTGGCTATTAGTAAGACGGAGATCGTCGTCCTCACCAAAAAGAGGATAAACACCGTGTTCCCGGTGCAGATAGGTGACGTCACACTCGAGACCAAGCCTGCTGCAAAGTACCTGGGAGTCATGGTCGACAGCAGACTGTCTTTCGGCGAGCAGATCCAGCGCGCCGCCGACAAAGCCGCTAAGGGTGTCGCTGCCCTTGGTAGGCTTATGCCCAATGTCGGCGGTCCTCGTTCCTGCAAGCGCCGTCTGCTCATGACTGCCGTCCAGTCAGTCTTGCTGTACGGGGCGGAGGTATGGGCTCACGCACTCGAGAAGCGAGTCTTCCGAGACCGGCTTGCCCGAGTCCAGCGCCGAGGAGCTCTGCGGGTCGCTTCGGCCTACCGCACAGTCTCCGAGCCTGCTGTGATGGTGATCGCCGGAGTCATCCCCGTCCTCTTCCTCGCGAGGGAGAGGCAGGCGATTTACCGGAGCAGGCCTGAAGTGGGCCGGGAAACAGCTGCCAGGGAAGAGCGCGATCGCAGCTTCGACTTCTGGCAGCGCGACTGGGAAGCCGAGCCGAGGGGACGTTGGACCTTCCAGCTCATACCTTCCGTCCGACCATGGGTGGAACGGCAGCACGGCGAGGTCGATTACTACGTGACCCAGTTTCTTTCTGGGCACGGGTACTTCCGAGCCTATCTGCACCGGATGGGCAAAGTCGCCAGCCCGGACTGTCTGTATTGCCCCGGCATCCCAGACACGTCCGAGCACACTTTCTTTCAGTGCGACCGTTGGCACGTCCGCCGAGCCTCGCTTTCATCTGAGATCGGCGTGGTCGTCAGCCCAAACGACATCGTCGGAGCTATGCTCCAGGGAGAGGGCAACTGGAAATGTGTCCAGCACTATGTCCAGGCCATTCTTCGGGCGAAAAAGGTCGACCTCGATCGGCCTTAATCCTCAGCTTTTCCCCACGGAGGATGCCCTAGTGGCGTAATATCAAAGGCCTAGCCCGAAGTAATGTGTGAAACAGTTCCAGGCTAGTGTCCTCGGTGCCGAGGGAGGTGGTTTAGTTGGTAGTTCACGGGACATCGAGCTCGTGGGAGTCCGACACTACTGAGGGGACAATGAGCCCCTCAGTGTGCGTAAATGCATTCCACCTCCTACCCAAAAAAAAAAAAAAAAAAAAAAAAAAAAAAAATTATTAGGATATTACGTTACTAGGCTGGGAAGTACTGTTTTGCCGGACGAGCATGATAGTTCCCGGGATTTTCATGCGAGTACGGCAAAACTTCCGACGTGTAACGAACGATATTTTCCATCATACTATGCAGAAAAACACATACCTTCAATCATAACGTAGTCCTTGCATAAACATACGTTTCTGAAACCTTCAAACCTAACCTATAACAAACAGAAGAACATTTGCTATGGATGCAGTGCTGCCACTACATTCCTCTAAAAAGAAACCAATAAACCACCAATCAAGAAGCATTAAACATCGGTTTACTTCAAATCAGTTGATTGTTTACTTCCGTTCTTTCCGGCCTAGGTCGGATAAGAGTTTATCCGGCCTAGGCCGGCAATGGGTTACTTTCGAGCCAACAAAAAGGAACAGAAAACATATGTTTCTGTGTTAGTATGATGAAAAAATTTGAATATGTTAGTACATGGTAGCCAATTCATACCATTGGAGGGAAAAAGGAAAATTCTTCAAGGAAACGTTTCATCTTCTCATGTCAATCTTGGATGGAGATGCAACCTTAAGTTTGTAATGAAGCGCTTAAAAACGTATAGTTCAAATAAATTATTGGAAAAAGGTCGATTTGGAAATTTGTAAAAATTGCACATTACAATTGACGTATAATTGAACCAAACATTCGTTATCCTTTCAGCAAGCTAAGCCGTGAGTAAATCTAGTAGTAATGAATGATTATGAATCTGTAAAGAAAAACAGGATGTATCTTTAAGTGTTAATTAATCAATAAATAAATCAAAACATCTTTATTTATCACTGAATACAGTTATTACAACATAAATAGTGTCGATAATTGTCTTTGTCTTATATACAAACTATAATTAAATTAGGTTTATCTTTCATACGTCATCTGTGTGATAAAATTGAATTAAAATTTATAAATTTTAATGAAATTTCAGTGTAGTTTAAACTTTCTCAAGTTATTTTTCTCCTATTTGCTGTATTGACAAATCTCTTCCATTTCAAATTCAAATTTCATGGCCCATAACAGTAACAGTCTTTCTCCATCTCTTTTTCTCTTGAGAAAGGTCCAAGAAGTTGGACCGAAATATTGGACTTCTTCCTGTTAAGTTTTGTGTTCTGATGGCCTGTTCAACTAGAGGCAAGCCAGTTGGTTCTCCGTAATCCTAATTTCAAAATCTCATTTAGTAAGCCTTTAGCAATCTAAGCTGCATGATTGTATCCAGGACTTGTTGCTAGTAGTGATGAATTCTCAAGAAACACCAGCTGTAAACTACAATGGGAAAGTTAATGAAGGTTATGTTGCCTTCATATTTTCATTCCTTGTTATCAAGTAGGCTATTGTTTGATAATTGTTGTTTTTTCTCCTCAGCATTCACATTAAGGAGACTTGAGTAAGTTAAAAAGGAGTTTGGTTTTTTTATTTATTTTGTATATAAAAGTTTAATATGGTTCACTCATTGACTGAGGTCTGGTTTACATAGAGGCGAGAGTGACAAGTAGCCAGTGAAAACTAAAGATTCTTTGTAGTAAAGAACAAACGATTCTTTGATGTCACTGGCTACTTGTCACTGTTTAAACCAGGCCTGAATAATCAGTTTGAAAAAAGTATTAGGCTTTGGACCGTGAAACTTACATAAATAGCCTTTGCAGGCTCTAGGTATGCACTAAGATAAGATTTTAAAATATTTTGCCAAAATTCTATGATAAGTCACAAAGAAAGTTCCAGATGGCGGGTATTTCCAGTTTTGTGAACCTAACATTAGAAAAACTAACGTTCTAAAGTTTTGTTTTAGTTCTATCCAAAGATGTCACTAAGCTGCGAACCTCTCCGCCCCTGTTTCAAGCATATGAACATGCCTACAATATACTGGACTCCATCTACTGCCCACAGTTCCATACCAGTGACGACGTAAGTCTATAGAATATTATTGGTAAGTATGTGCAACAGTCACCTTGGTTAAAAGGTATACATGGTCCATTGAGCAAAAAATTCAAGTGAGACGGTAGCTCTTTGTATGTTTTTAGCATTGGTAGTAATGGTCATTCGACACATTGTAACAATCACCAACAAAAATTCCCAAACCAAAATATAAAAATCTAGTAATACACTTGTGTTTAGAGACTACAAGATGTAGTCTATTAGTTTTGAGGTTGTCTGTTAGTGC
Source organism: Flexamia atlantica (assembly GCA_035578135.1). Taxonomy (NCBI): domain Eukaryota; kingdom Metazoa; phylum Arthropoda; class Insecta; order Hemiptera; family Cicadellidae; genus Flexamia; species Flexamia atlantica. The sequence goes on from JAQJVK010000001.1 coordinate 121,893,450, forward strand.
CAGAAAAATATAAATCATTGTTGGATACCATATTGTGGTGAGCAATTTACTTAATGTGGTAAGTTTATTCCGTAGACCTAATGATCTATCCTTGCTAATAGTGATTTAGTAAACCTCATGACTAATTACTCACCCGCTATAATGGAATAGAAATACTTGTAACATAATAATGTAAACAGTAATGAAGATTTGCATCACATTTATAGGCCTACAGTTGAGCATTGCTGTTTAGTGATAAAACAGTAGTTTGTTTACTTAGTTTTTATTGAAAGAGAAATGTTTCATCCACATGTATAAAAAATGAATTTTGCTAGGTCAAGAGTTTGTGCAAATTAATCAATCTACAATCGCGAGCAGCAAATACGGCGGGTGGGTGAGTGCGCTGTTGGCGGAATTATTGTTTATTATTTGTTTCGGTAGTTAATCAAAAATAATATCATATGGTAAAGTAAACTCAAATTTACACGTAAAAGACCTTGAGAAACGTAAACAAAGCTTTGACAGTTCAACAAAAACATTTCATTCAGTCATTTCAGCTGATGTTTAGCAGAAAATTTTATGAGTTTACAGTTTTTGCCGCCCACTGTATTTCGAGCTCTCTACACTAGCTACAATTAAAAGGTTTTCTTTCTACTCAAACTGACAATGTTTATGCTCACTGCTTAAATCTGTTTATGGTCACAATTTTACGGGCGCAAACAAAATGTAACTCTACATAGAGTTTCGTAGCAACCACACCAGACCTAGAGGCAAATCTAGGTAAATAAATCTGTATAATACAGGCCTTGTCTTTGGTTGATTTAACATTATTTACTGATATGATTTCACTTAATAGTGCTATCGTAGAGTCATCAAAAATACTTTTACACTTTAAAGTTTGGTGTTGTACAGGACAAAACTGAGAAGAGTAAATAAATTCATCATTGGTGATACCTAAATATTGTTTGTAAAACTTTTTTTATTACTTGAACTTACAAAAATATTAACCTATATTAGGGGTGTGCGAATAGTGATTTTTGAACTCGAGCCGAGCCGAGCCGAGCATTTTCAAAAGTTTTCGAGCTTGAGCTTTTTTGAGCCAAGCTTTTCAACAATCACCAAATTATTAAAAGAAATTATGGAGCTTGATTTTAATTTTTAAAGATACAGTAGACAAATGTTTGCATACCTTAAGTGACCGCCAGCTCAAAAATAGAATGCTTATTCCCAAAACAAGTGAATTATCTGATAGGTTCATCAGTATTTTGTATTTTGTTACATAAAATTAATCAAACTGGCTCAACAAATACATTTGTCTACATAATATTTAAGCAATACTTTACTTTAAAATAAATAGTTAAAATTACATAATTAGACTAGTTACATATAGGTACTACAAAATTTAATTTCAAGAGTAGGAAGAGGTAGTTGAAAGGTTTTAAAATAGTAATATCTAGTAAAAAAATCACACATTACACTTAGTCATACACAAGATTGATTTTTTTATGTTCATTAAGTAAAGATGATAAAAAATTAAATAGCAGTCCCAGTTGTGGCATAATATTCATGGCTAAACTTATTATTTCAGAATATAATATATGAATGAAATAATATTTAATAGCAACAATAATTTATTGAAATCCTAAAATTAGTTGCATTTCTAAACTTTTGTGAAGAAAATAATGTACAATTAAGAAGAAGAAAGATCGTAAATAAATAAGGACGGAATAGAGAGAAAGAAAGATACAGCTACCTTTCTCTCTTTCCTTATCAGTGGCCAGCGCTGAGGGGGGGGGGGGTGGAGGTTGTTTACTTCAAGCCCCTTCCCTGTTTTTTGCTCTTGTCTGATTCAGTGCGTGAGTTAGTTAGGAGATAAGGAATCCTTTCTACAAAATGCAAAAATGCAAACTACTTTTCATACACCTATAAATGACGGCTCATATTTTTTGTCTTATTTTTATAAATCAAATGAGACCAAAATGAAAGATACCGTTTAACAGATAAGCCTTGATAAAACAATAGACTTAAATGCTGTATTTCACGGTCCCCAAGGTCAACTAAATATAGCTCCGATTTCCGTCTAAATGGAGATAATATTTCTTGTTACCTGTCAATGTCCTTTCCTTATCACTAGGGAATGTTTTTTGCTTGTTTTTTGTGGGAGGGAACGCTCTTCCGGTTTAACGTGTCCAAAAATAGATTGCAATAATTATCTTTCCGATAAGAACTCTCTTATCAAAAGCTCGGCTCGAGAGTCCAGCTTTTTAGAAAAAAGTCGAGCTGAGCCGAATACTGAAAAGCTCGACCGGTCGAATACTCGCACACCCCTAACCTATATATACAGGGTGTCTCACCTAAGGTATCTCAAACGGATTGTGGACAAACTAACAGTCATACATAGTTGAAACAAAATCATTCCCCACTAAATCGACCCCAAGGAACAACATAAAAATAAATTTAAGCTTTTTAAAATACAGGGTGTTCCAAAAACCAGGGGTCATGGGTTCGAATCTCTGAAATTTTAAATATAAACATACGTCATGTTATGGATAATTTTTAAGCTCTAAACAAGACGAACAATTTGTTGAAAACAGAATTCATTTATCTTTATTCATTTCAAATTGGCGGCCAATTTCGTGAAAAAAATTGGTATTCACGGGATACCCTGTATTTAGAGAATCATAAAACATATTTTGTTCTGTTTAAAAATTATTAATCTTCGTAAACTCAGCTTTAATTTGATATACGACATGCCAACATTTAAAAAATAAAAGTTTTTGACAGTAAATTTTATTTTGTTTTAATGTTGGTAGCCCTGAAAATCTAAAATTTTAAATGGCAGGATATGTTGAATAGCACATCATTTTACAGGTCTTGCAAAGACCAACAACTTTTTAACTTAAACCTACCTCCTATCTTTAGAGGCGGTTCACGGGTTCGGGGTTTCGTGGCCCACGGTTTTCAAATGATCTCGTCAAAATTTAACCAACGACCAAAAAATGGGTTCAAGGGTCAGAGCGTTAGCCGCGATCAAGCTTAGCCGAGCAGGGCCGCCGAGAGGGGGGGGCAAAGGGGGCAGATTGCCCCGGGCCACAAAAGGAGGGGGGCCACATTTTGAGCTGAGAATATTTTTGAGGATTATTAAATATTAGAGTTTTTAAAACAAGGAGACCAATATTAAATGTATTAGAAGATATATAAAAAAAATAGTACTTAAAAAACATATATAGGCTAATTAAAATTACCTAACTATTCATTTGTCTTATTTTGATACAATTTCATTTGGTTTTGAAAAACCGCGAAAAAACGGTTTCCAAAACCATTTTAAAACGCGTCGCGTCTGGGCCCCCCGAGATAATAGGCCTGCATCAGACCTCACATTAACTAAGTCCGTACCAAGCTCAGCAATCGTCCAATACCAACCGTTTACATCCTAAATTCATCACAAAACTTTTTTTGTACAGGCCTACGATGGACCAAGGAAAAGGATTCCTAGCTTTAAGTAAATGGTGTATATTTTACAAAAGAATAATACTGTAGTAATAACAATAGCATTTACGACTCAAGACGTGACATTAATTTTTTCCAATGATTAACAACTTCAGCTTCATTTCTCCTCTGAGTTTGAGTTCAGCTCAGCTACGTATGAACACAGATAATAGAATACATTAACGAATGTATTCTTTTATCTGTGGTATGAACCAAGGTCCAAAGAAATTCAGGTTTCCTCATACAAAAATTTTGGCAGCTCATGATGCCTTCAGCAGACTGAAAGAATGCGCTCGTTGTAGCCTCAAGCTGGCACAATAAAGTATCTTGGCCAGTCAGAGAGTAGTTACATTGAATGTGGACCTTGGAATGTAGTTACATTGAATGTGGACGATGTATAATCAATGGTAGTTATTACTACATCTTAGACTTAAGCTATACTTTTACCAAGGGGCCCTTGCTAGGGCTAGGATACAACCGGTAAAATGGTTTCCGGTGCCTGGTGACGTCACACGCACCACAGACATTATGGGAGTTGAAAAACAGAAGAAAAACAAGTAAAGTAGTTTATAGTAGTTAGGTAGTCTGTGAATAATTTGTATAATAACTTAAAACTGTTTCTTAAATCCTTTTTACCCCCAGGTACAGGCTTATTAGCAACATACATTTTTTAGTATTGTGCTTTTAATCCCAAGTTTTGTGTTATTCAGTAGCCGTATCAAAAAGGATTTTACCAGCTTTTACTGTTTGTAATGTTCTGAATTTTTAAAATTCATAAATCAAAAGTTTAGTACAGACGTGTGATTTAGTTGTTTTGTATTGAACAAATTAATATATTCAACATTTTTAGATCAAAAGGTTTGTAATCAGCAGATTTTACAAATGTAGCTATTTGATAGACAAAGGTATTTTTTATTTACGATTTTTTGTATTGAGGGGCCTCGCTCCCAAACTTTACCCCGGGCCTCAAAATGTCTGTCGGCGGCCCTGTAGCCGAGACCAACGCTGGCCGTCGCTCAACAGCAGGGAATCTCGGGGAATTTCCGTTGGAAGGTTGGCAATAGTCACATGGGCTACCTGCCGGGCCGCTGCATGATGAAATCAGTAATGTCTTTTAAACAATAAAGCAGGAGTAACAAATGACGATTATAGGAGTTGGGATGCCCTCATACTACGTTTAAAAAAAAAACATAAAACGTAAATGTTATTGTTGGAAAGTATACTTATTACTAATTTTAATCTCGTAGGCGTAGATTATTTTTTATTGAGAAACAAAATTCATATTGAACATTATTAATAAGGAAAACTAGCAAGATTTCATTATAGTAATTCCTGTGTAGAAGAGTGGAATTTCAAAATCATAAGGCAGTAGACACCTTATTAGTGTTAATACTGGTTCACGCTCTTCTAATTACCTCAGCCTGTAGAAATCTTATTGCACTGGGCTTACCCAGACTGTTCAGCAGGAGAGATCTTAGGTGTAAGAAAACAGATTGTAATAAAAAATATTATTTTCTTGCAATTTATTACTTTACAACGTATTGTATATTTAACTATCTACTAAATCTGCAAATTAAAATATTTTATTCTAAAACCCAATATGACAAATATGTAAATAGATTATCCGATGAAAAGGTCTTAAACAACTTTTAAGTCACAAGCATAATAATATGCTGCAGTCTTGACCGCAGTAAAATAACTGTGGACACTTAAATCAATTGACCTAATGTAATTATACAATCAATATTTTCAGACAAACCTAACAACACTGTTTCTATGAGCCTTTATTTTGCAATTATTCGTCTGAAATAAAGGGGTGCAAAAGCGCTAAAATAAATAAAAAATAGTTTCCAAGTGAAATTCAATTGCAATTTAAAAATTATATGAATACAATAAACTATTGAATTTGGTTTTTAATTTGGTAATTAAAATTGCCAACAACAACTTTTAAATTGTGTTGTATTTTAAGACAAAATCTGTCTATCGTATCTGTATAATATCTGTAAGTATCTGTGCGGTATCTGTTTTATCGTATATAAGAAACAGTCTCACGAGTATTTTACTATTTTAATGTTAACAACTTGAGGTATGTTAAATTTTACTGTGATTTGTAATTATTCATTACATTTTACGATTTTAAGCATGTCCTCAACAATCAGTGGTAAAAAAATATAAAAAATAAAATAGTGTATAATAGTGTTGAGGGTAATGAAATTGTTCGGAATTTAATGTCGAATCCAAGTGTAACATTCTTTTTACTAACAAAAAAACAATAAACAAGCAATTGATATAATCCCGACATGATGTCACCTTAACCCTGCCCCCCAGCAGGGTTAAGTTCAAGTCCAAAACCATTGTTCTGTTCGCCCGTGATTATCCTGTTTGCGCTAGACCAAGTCTCGTGAACCTGACCAGTTTATCTTTTTGACCCGGGGTTTTCTATAATTGGGCTCGTGAACCCGAATTTTTGCGCTCGGGTTTATCCCTGTCATAATTGGCTGAAGTTTAACTGTCTGCGCTCGGGCGCGGGTAAACTCGAACCCGTGAACCCAATTTCAAAGCCGCAGCGTAAAAAACTGGTTATAACTGGTGTTCAGTCGAGAGAGTGGCACCAATTCTTTGACTTAGTTTTCATTAGCATTTTGTTTCGTATTTTTCTTTTATTTATTTCCTTTTCCCTGTTTTCTAATCAAATGTCAACCTCATGTATTTATTTTTCTCAACTCATCTGTTTTAATTCTTACACAATGTTTATTTTCTTTTTAAAAACAAACAGTTAACTTTAATTTTAATTTTGGCAAACATACTCAAGATGATTTTAATAAAACTGAAAATGTGTTAATTTTATAATGAGAAATGAAACTAATGTATTATCAAATGAAACTCAGGAATAAAGATGTATACAAATTGTAAAATAGTATATTTATTGATTTGTGGCCACTACATTATGGATTGCATCTGGTGAGTGAACTACATTATTAGAAGTCAAATTATCATCAAGATGGACATTCCATTTTTGCATCAAATTAAAAATTATTATTTTTAATCTCACCGTTGTAAATGTGTGCCAAAATTAGCATTTATTAATTAATTTAATCTTATTTCTTTTCATGCAAATTATTTATTTAGAACTTTATTTTGATTCCCTATAGCTATTGCAGCTAAGGGTGGTCCTCCATTTAATAGATCACCGCTCCCTAACATTTTGGTCCTCCGGGCCGGATAAATCATGCTATGGATTAACTACTTCTGTCCAATCATTCCTTTAGTTATTATTTTTATTTGCTAACTTCAGCCCATTTGCTCAATGATTATATTTTCATTTCCCGCTATTCTCTCGATTCTTCTGAACTCAATGCCACTCAGTATTAATGAAGATTGATTTGTGATTGAACTTTTCTCTCTCTGATTTGAATCTATCTCTCTTTCATCATGGTACCGCCTCGTTCAACCGCTGAGTTTAGAGCGGACACTTACAAACGTAAGACTTTATTAATTAAGAACCGCCTTACAAATATCAAAACCGCTATTGAAACTATGACAGATCAAGCAGATTCTTTGACCGTGATTCAACACAAACGGCTAGAGGCGTATTTGGCGGAAATTGATTCCAAAAAATCAGACTTTGAATCCTTATTAGATCGTGCTTTAACTCTAGATGACGATGACGAACTATCGACTGACGTTATAAACGATGATCATGATGAAATTTCTGAATTGATCATTTTCATTTCGAGTCACATAGGAGCACTCATCAACAACTCTAATGAGACTTCAAATTTATCTGAACCACATAGTGATACTGTAGTTACGAACTCAGCATCGCAGTTACGATTACCTAAATTGGACCTTCCTAAGTTCACTGGAGACCTGTCTGTTTGGACGTCTTTCATAAACTTGTTTGATACAACCATACACCGTAATGCTAACATTCCAGAAGTAATGAAATTTCAATACTTACTAAGTGTACTTCAAGGTGAACCTTTTAATCTTGACAAAAGTCTTAACTTAACCGCTGAAAACTATACCATTGCATATCAACTCCTTCAAGACCGCTATCACAATACTCGTAGGTTGCAATCATTGCACTTAAATCAACTATTAGATTTACCCTCTATATCCGCTTCGCACATTCCGTCACTGAGACAGTTTGTAAATGTGTTTACTGAAAACACACAAGCTCTCACAGCTCTTGATTGCCCCGTACATGACTCTAACCCGCTACTTGCAACTGTATTACTACGCAAAATGGATATTGCTCTCCGAAAACGTCTTGAAGGATTCCGCTCTCATGAAAACTCTCAAAAACATACTTTGCCCACAGTAAAGGAAATCATAGAATTTTTAATTTCAGAATGTAACCAAAATGAGGACGCTTCATTGCATTTACCATCCCGCTCAACTGAAACAAATCAATCAATCTCCCGCAATAAAGTTCAACTACATAAAGTTACTCCTTTCCGCAAAACCGCTTCTCTTATGGTAATGCAATCTCCATCAATAGATTCTCAATCTCAACATCCTCCTACTTTATGTTTTGTCTGTAATCAATCTCATAAAGTATATACGTGCCCTATGTTTAAAAACAAAACTCCCCATGATCGTTATCAACTGATCAAGTCACAAAAACGTTGTGTATCATGTCTAGGATCACATAATATTAAACAATGTAAATCACAATCTACTTGTCGAGTTTGTCGCAAGAAACATCACTCGCTTTTGCATTTTAATGATGATTCATCCCTCTCTACCGCTCTTTCTGAACCTCTCAAAACTCCAATCCCTGGTCACTCTGGATCCATAACTAATCAAGAATCATCAAAAGAAAAGGATTTATCTGTTACGCTAACTTCTCAAGAAACGTTAACAGATTCTAAGGTTACAGTTTTACTCGGAACGCTTATGCTTCAGCTAAGAACTCCCGATGGTGACACGCACACATTTCGAGCTCTCCTTGACTCTGGGAGCATGTGTGATTTAATATCCGAACGTGCAGCTAATATTTTAAATGTTCGTAGGTATAAATCTGACATCCAACTTGCAGGTATCAGCCAAAATGTCACACCAAACAAAGGTCAAATCCATGTGGACGTCACCACTTTATCTGGTTGCCTTGTTGCCCCACGACATCCATTTCTAATTTTGGACAAACTAACGGTAGATTTACCACGAGTCCCGGTTGCTTCTCATGTTCTGAAATATACCCAGACATATGATTTAGCTGATCCTAACATCCATACTCCTGGACGTATTGATGTTGTCCTCGGAGGATCTATATTCCCACGTGTTTTCACAAATGAACAACATTCACTTGGTCCCCACTTGCCTATTGTACTCGGCACATGTTTTGGATTTATCGTCATGGGTACAGCTCCATGTTTATCGACTATTGCTCAGCCCAATCAGTCTTCATCCTCTCTGAACATATCCTTACATACCGCTTCTGATGCAGATTTACATGATTCAATCCAACGATTTTGGAAACAAGAAGAACCACCAATATGTTCGACTAAAACTCTCGAAGATGATCTCTGTGATTTCCATTTTGCTACTACACATAAACGTGATAAAGATGGACGTTATGTTGTCCGTTTGCCGTTTAAAGATGAACACCCTGTTCTTGGTACCTCCAAACAAGCCGCAGAAATCAGACTTGCTGCAATGGAACGTAAATTTGATTCCAACCCTAGATTCTCTCTTTTGTATCATGATTTTATGAATGAATACCTCAATCTTGGTCATATGTCTCCTTGCTCCGATGATTTACTAAACAAACCGCATTATTTTCTCCCGCATCACGGAGTAATGAAAGAGTCTAGTAGTACCACAAAACTCAGAACTGTTTTTGACGCTAGCTGCAAGAGCAGCTCAGGTGTATCCTTAAATGAAATCCTTCTTACTGGCCGCAAGCTGCAAGTCAACATATGTGATTTACTTATGCAGTTTTGACGTCACAATATTGTCTTTTGTTGTGACACACGTCAAATGTACCGTCAAATATTGATTCACCCTGACGACCGCAACTTTCAATTGATATTATGGCGAGATTCTCCTCAGTCTCCTCTCACTACCTATCAACTCAATACTGTTACTTACGGTAACACCATATCTCACTATTCGAACACTACATCAACTTGGCGATGATGAAGGTGAAAACCATCCGCGAGCTGCTTATGCTATAAAACATCATACTTACGTCGACGATATTATCACTGGCGCTGCTAATGAAACGGATGCATTGCAACTTCAGACTGAACTTATCTCTCTACTTCAACGCGGAGGCTTTGAATTGCGCAAATGGGTTTCGAATTCTTCTTTGTTATTAAATAATGTTCCTGAATCTCACTTGGAAACGCCAACATTTCTGCAAGAATCTCAGATTCCCCAATTTACTGTACTCGGTCTGCAATGGTCACCTTCTACTGATTCGTTTTCATATAATTTTGAATTGCCTTCACAATTACACTCTACTAAGAGAACAGTCTTAAGCAATATAGCTAAAATCTACGATCCATGTGGGTTCCTCGTTCCTTTTATCATGCTATTGAAATGCTTCATGCAACTGTTATGGACAAAAGGTATTTCTTGGGACGATCATCTACCTGCAGATCTAGCTACGAAATGGAGACTCATCATTGATAATGTAACTGATTTAAAGAACATTACGATTCCTCGATCTTTACATCTGAGTCCAACGTGTTTGATACAATTGCACGGTTTTTGCGATGCCTCGGAATCTGGTTATGCTGCCATTGTGTACTTTCGATGTGAACTTCCTGATCACAGTGTAAAAGTTAATCCCATAATAGCAAAAAGTCGTGTTGCTCCCTTAAAACGTGTAACCATACCTCGACTTGAACTATGTGCAGCTCAATTGTTAGCGCAACTTATTTCTCACTGCCTCAATATATTTTCAAATGAATTGATTAACAATCATATTTACCTTTGGTGTGATTCCACAATTGTGCTTTCTTGGATACGCACGCCATCATTTAAACTGAAAACTTATGTGGCTAATCGAGTTGCTTCTATTCAAGAACTTGTTCCCATTGAGTCGTGGAGACACATTTCGTCTGAAGCTAATCCTGCTGACTGTGCATCAAGAGGTCTTCTCCCTTCACAACTAGCTAACCATCCGTTATGGTGGACTGGGCCAGAATGGTTGTCTGGATCTCATAATGAATTTCCAACGTCAAGTTTTACTCCAATCACACTTGATGCATCTCATGAAATGAAAAATGATCCCTCACCTGTCTTTACTACGACCTCAGCTCCTGAATGGTCTTTGCTTACCAAATTTTCATCTTGGGACAAACTAGTTCGTGTCATGGCTTTGGTAATGAGATTTTGTCATAACATTCGATCGCATAATCGCCATATTGGTTTTATTACTACGGATGAACTTCGCCATGCGAAAATTAAGATTTTTTCTTTGATTCAAAGAAGATAATTTCCAGAAGAATTCCTTCGTCTTGAAAAACACGAAGACTGTACCAAACAAATCCAACGGTTAAATCCTTTCTTAGATGAGCATGGCTTGATTCGTGTTGGCGGACGTTTAAATAACACTCCCTTACTCCCTTCTCTTTTGACAAACAACATCCCATCCTTTTGCCTAAACGCCATCATGTAATCGACTTACTCATTGATTATTATCACTTGCAATACTTACATGCTGGACCACAGTTAGTTCAATCTTTACTTTCTTCATATGTTTGGATCTTATCCGCCCGCAGTCGAATCAGATCACAGATTCACAAATGCATTACTTGTTTCAAACATCGACCCACAAATGTGACTCCGCTCATGGCTGATTTACCTGCTCCTCGTGTAACTCCTGCAAAACCTTTCTTATCCACTGGAATTGATTATAGCGGTCCATTCACCATTAAGGTTGTAAACATGCGTTTTGTTAAACACATCAAAGTGTACATATGCTTGTTCATATGCATGGTTACAAAAGCAATCCATATCGAAGTTGTGACTGACTTCACAACTGATTCGTTTCTTGCAGCCCTAACTCGTTTCATGTCTCGAAAAGGAAAATGCTCAGATTTGTATTCTGACTGTGGCACAAATTTTATTGGTGCCGATGCTATTTTGAGGAAAACTATCACCTCTATATTGAAAACCAATGATTCTCAAACTATAATTCAGCGCTTCATAGCCACCCATGGAATTAAATTCCATTTTAACCCTCCAGCATCCCCACACCATTGCGGCTTATGGGAAAGAGCTATACGAAGTGCAAAACATCATTTACGACGAGTTATGGGAAATACAATATTAACCCTGCCTGAGTTTATTACACTTACAACACGTGTTGAGGCTATGTTGGATTCCCGACCGCTCACTCCGCTTTCAAGTGATCCATCTGACTTCACAGCATTAACGCCAGGACACTTTTTAATTGGCAGCCCTCTCATTTCTTTTGCTGAACCCTACAACTCTCAGATCCCTCAGAACCGTTTAAAACACTGGCATTTAGTGTAACAACTTCACCTCCATATATGGCGTCGATGGAGCAGAGAATATTTACATACGCTACAACAAAGAACAAAGTGGACTCGCCGCGGCAAGAACATGGAAATTGGCGATCTTGTCTTAGTGCATTCAGATTCAAGCCCACTCAACTGGCCACTTGCTCGGATTGTTGCTGTTTATCCTGGGTCAGATGACATCGTGCGTGTTGTGAAACTCCAGACTTCTACAGGAACACTCACCAGACCAGTAACAAAAGTCTTTCCGCTACCTGCTGCTGATGGAGACATATGTTGAAGCTATGTCGCTTCAAGGCGGGCAGTATGTTCAGTCGAGAGAGTGGCACCAATTCTTTGACTTAATTTTCATTAGCATTTTGTTTCGTATTTTTCTTTTATTTATTTCCTTTTCCCTGTTTTCTAATCAAATGTCAACCTCATGTATTTATTTTTCTCAACTCATCTGTTTTAATTCTTACACAATGTTTATTTTCTTTTTAAAAACAAACAGTTAACTTTAATTTTAATTTTGGCAAACATACTCAAGATGATTTTAATAAAACTGAAAATGTGTTAATTTTATAATGAGAAATGAAACTAATGTATTATCAAATGAAACTCAGGAATAAAGATGTATACAAATTGTAAAATAGTATATTTATTGATTTGTGGCCACTACATTATGGATTGCATCTGGTGAGTGAACTACATTAAGTCAAATTATCATCAAGATGGACATTCCATTTTTGCATCAAATTAAAAATTATTATTTTTAATCTCACCGTTGTAAATGTGTGCCAAAATTAGCATTTATTAATTAATTTAATCTTATTTCTTTTCATGCAAATTATTTATTTAGAACTTTATTTTGATTCCCTATAGCTATTGCAGCTAAGGGTGGTCCTCCATTTAATAGATCACCGCTCCCTAACAACTGGATTTAGCGCTCGGACTTAGGAAAACCCAGAGTCTGTGAACCGCCTCTTAGTGGTTTTGTAGTTATAAGCGAAAAACCCAACCCTATTTTTCCATATAAAGCCGATGATAAATCATCATCACGACATCATACGATATCATTATCTTTAAGGCATTTAAACTTACATCCATTAAATCTAAGTACTGCACATTTAACACGGGCTTTATAAGGTAAAATTGAGTTTTTTGCTTATAACTACAAAACACTAAAGATAGGAGGTAGGTGTAAGTTGAAAAGTTGTTGGTCTTTGCAAGACCTGTAACATGATGTGCTGTTTGACATATACTGCTATTTAAAATTTTTGATTTTCAGGGCTATCAACATTAAAACAAAATATAATTTACTGTCAAAAACTGTTATTTTTTAAATGTTGGCATGTCGTATATCGAATTAAAGCTGAGTTTATGAGGAATAATAATTTTTAAACAGAACAAAAATATGTTTTATGATTCTCGAGATACAGGGTATTCCGTAAATACCAACTTTTTTCATGAAAATGGCCACCATTTTGTAATAAATAAAGATAAATGAATTCTGTTTTCAACAAATTGTTCGTCTTGTTTAGAGCTTTAAAATGATGTATAACATGGCATATGTTTACATTTAAAATTTTTGATATTCGAACCCATGACCCCCGGTTTTTGGAACACTCTGTATTTTAAAAAGCTTAAATTTATTTTTATGTTGTTCCTTGGGGTTGATGAAATGGGGAATGATTTTGTTTCATCTATGTAGGACTACTAGTCTGTCCGCAATCCGTTTGAGACACCTTAGGTGAGACACCCTGTATAAAAGCCAAAATCATTGACTGACTGATCACAGTTTCTCAAAAACTATAAGGCCTAGCTAGAGCCATGAAACTTGGCACAAATATTATCTACAGGTTCTAGATGTGTACTAAGAAAGGGTTTTGCAATATTTTCTTTCAAAAGCCTCGAATATGGTATATTATGAAATTCAGAATGGCGCCCATTTTTTTTTGTATTCAAAGTTTACTTTCTCAAAAAGTAGTTTTTTTCAAGACTTTGGGCCATGAAACTTGGCACATGTATTCTTTATAGGCTCTAGATGCAAGCAAAGAAAGGTTTTCAAAATATATCCTCTCAGACGGCTAAAATCTAAAACAATAAAGTGTACACATTTATTACGGCTACCAACTATATATATTTGTCAAATGCAATTTGAGCTACTCGCGTTGTACGACCCGCTCGAAGTATTATTTTGTATTCCCACTTTAATAAAATTTGTCGCCCGTCTTTTAAATAAATAGGTACTCAAACTAAATCTTTAAAACTCAGTGTGGACATTGCATTTCGAGCATATGTATATGCAGTGCTTGATTTGTAAAAATTGAGGTACCGGAACTGTAATTAATTGCCAGTTTGTACATAACCCCCCCCTTTATCATTCTTCCCTTCAACAAAGTATTATTTTGTCTGCGTGAATAATTAAGGTCGATTTAAAAAGTCACATTTTATCCAAACGAAAGTTTTTAATAAGTTATTTAATAAAAACTAACAAAGCATTAATTTACAAAAAATAAATTGTCTAAAGAAAACTAGATTTTTTATGACACCTTGTGCGAGTATTCAGTTCTTTTCGCGTTTTTAACGTTCAGCTTAGCTCAAAACTATACAAAAGAGCGCTAATTTCAGGCCGAAACTCCGCGCGTAATTTCCGTACAATTTAAGCAATTGTTATTTTCGTTAAGACTGATCCGGTCGAGTACACACGATCGACTCTTCCGACAAATACTCCGGCCGGTTACACATGATCCTCTCTTATGGCGAATCCTCTGGCCATATCACGTGCGATCGTATTTTGCGGCAAATTCTCTGGCCGATCATACGCGATCGTCTTTTCCGGCGAATTCTCCGACCGAATACACGCGACTATCTTTTACAACAAATACTCTGGCCGATTACACACGATCCTCTCCCGTGGCAAATTCTCCGGCCGATTGTAAGCGATTGTAATTTACGGCAAACTATCCGTCCGATTACACGCGATCGTCTCTTGCGGCAGAAAGAGGTCCCGGAACGCCGTTCCGCCGCAAATCAAGCACTGTGTCAATTCCAAAACACAAACTATCACCACAATATTTTGCCTTATCGATAGCAGAGTAACCTGACCTCAAATCTGATTGAGAAACGTCTGGGAAGTAGTTTTTGGCCAATGCATTTACCGTCTATTTTTAAAAACGCGCTAAATTAAGATTTATTTTAAGTCTAAGACCTGCCCTTAGCGTTTTTGTTTTATATCACAGGTTATCGCTCATTATCTGCATTGGTAAATGGGAGGATACTAATTCTTAACATTTGCTAATCATGAGGAAAACATTTTTGGAGGAAACATTACACCTTCTTATTTCAATCTAGGGAGGAATTACCAGCCCCCCAGGGTTAAAATTAGTCATAGGCCTACTTTCAGCAGGCGAAGCTGCGGGTATATCTACTAGTACATGTATAGTTTTAATGGAACCCATCTAGATTGCATATAAAATATATAACAATTAACTATAAAACTAATTACATGCTCAGAGAGTTAGTATTATATTGTTTCAATAACACTGATATGTGTTTCTTTTTTTAGTTCTACTCATGGCTATGTGGACCAAAAGTAGCGTCTAACTCAAGCAAATCAGGCTCTAGGTAAATATATTTTTGAGTTAAAACTTAAATATCAGGGGCCAATTGCACAATAAATAACAAGTTAGTAATATAGGCAATTCACCCAATCAGATTTGGTAGATCACTGATATTATTAGCTTGTAGTTTATTGTGCAATAGGCCCCTGGGGATTCTTGCTTGAAAAATAAATGGTAAGCTTTTAAAAGTCATGCGTAGCTTAGTTAAATTTTGAACAAACTCTTCAGTTTACAAGACCCCTTTTTTATTACTCAGGTACTGGTGGCAGTCATCTATAAGGCTGTAGTGGGAATAACATGGGAGCATTTATTTGAGGCAGTAGAATAAACTTGCAAATTTATTTTTTTAAACATTTCTAAATGTAATCAGTTCAAACCAGAGTATCTAGAGAATCATCAGTATTGGTCTTTTTGGTTCAACATCATGGTTGTAATAACATTTTAAAACACTGACATGCACAGCAGGGGTTGCATCTTTCTTTACAAAATCACTCTGGGAAAGTATAATAGTTATATAAAATTTGTTATAAGCTCTACATGCTTTAATATCGCGCAGACTAATGTTCTAGATTGAATCATTACTGGTAGTAATTGAATCGGGTTTTTTTTAAAAGGGCGTAAGTCCAATTTTTTCGATTTTCAGTTTTTGGTGGTTTTGTACTCTACTTAACTAGATACATCGATTTGCTTTGAAAGGGCTTACCTATAATGAATGTTTATGGAAGGAATCAGCTTAGCATTTCTGTGATTTGTTTTAAAAGGGCGTACGTCAACAAAGCGTTATATGGCATTTTGGTCTTACGACCTTTTGAAAATAAACAGTTTTTTCTTGTTTTCGGAAAGTTTACTTTTTAGGACTTAAGCCCTTTAAAAAAAAAACGATTCAATTATATTTTATGTATTTTTTATAGTTATCATCTGCATATTAGAAGTAAGATCAGTGTTTAATCTGTGACAGGACACGGTTGGGGAACCTCATTCTACTGTTTAAGACAATCACGCAATAGCGGCGGTAGCAATTTGGCCTCAAAAGATGATCATGTGTAATCAGCAAAAATTAATTTTTCAATGAGAGATGATCACATTTAAGGAGTGAAAGAAATATTTGCAAATTACTGTGATACTACTATATTTAATGCCAGTTATGCGATAAAGACTACATCACGTAATCAGCAGAAGTAAATTAGCTATAAATAAAGAGTTGAAGACTGTGCAAATGAACAGGAATTACATTCTGAATTCGGGCCAAAAGTCTTCTCTTTAGCCTTAAGCAAATGATAAAAAACACCCAAAGACCAAAAACTAATCATTTTCAAAAATTTTATAAAATAAAAAAACTTGTTAACTAAAGTGATGCTAAAATCTAAAGTGATCTAAAGTCCATTAAAAAGTTTAGTCAAATATGACTTTAAAAACTAACTAACTATTCATATTGACCTAGACAAATAATTTTTGTCTTGAAGGGATAAATGAATGGTGAGGGGTGGGGTCGTGGATTTCCTGATAAATTATAATTCCAGTACCTCAATTTCTACAAATCAAGCACAGAGTATGATTCTTTCCTTAAAATAACCTTTAACACTAATCTAAATTCTTTTTCAAATGACTGTGGTGTGTGTGCTTCCTATGTTTTGTTAAATATCCTTGGTATCATAGTCATAATTTGAAGGGCTTGATAGTGGTGGACATGGATAATTGTAATTAACCTGAGTGTTTTGCCTAGTTGGGAATAAAATTAGTAGGTTCGTCTGATGGCTGTTGGATCAGAGAGAGTACAGTAGTATTTCTCCTGTTCTCGCCTTGTAGTATTCGATGTTACTAATGTACAATTGATTGTTTTACTAGCTCTCCTTCATTGCCTGGGTCTCCTGCTAAGTCCAGGTAAGAATCTTTCCATCGTGAAAGATGATAACAAAGCTCCTTTAACTTGCCTATCTTGCTACTTTTTGTTCCTCTTCTTTAACCATGGTTTTATATGAAGAACTCATAAAAATCCTTTAAATATTTCTGCCCAATACTGTACACTTCTCATTAACTGGATATCACATTATAGTTATAGTTTCTAACTAACTATAAGCAATATTGTAAACTATTTAATTTTCCTTTTTTGAACCATTTTTCCAAAACCAGTTTTAGAAATTGAAATTCGGAAATTAATTATTTGTGTGAGTGCATGTTTTATCGTATACTTGGCTCCAACCGTAAAAGGCCACCCCCTTAGGTAGACGGGACCGTCCTAATCCCCTGTTAACATACCCCGGGCGTCCATCCCGGACTGCCGGCATCCACCTGGAATTCCACGAAATTCTGTGCCACACTACAATTTGCAATCAATTGATTACATTTGACCTTCACTAGCAAATGACGGCTCATTTTTTTCGTCTTACTTAGACGAATAAAGACAATTTTAATCACAGTTCTACGATGTACCGTTACCAATCTAACACCGTCTGTGGTGGTGAAAATCTGCATCTGGAAGATGTTTTTGGCCGCCAACAACCATATCAAATCAACTGTCCCAATCAAATATACAGGTCAGCTAATTTGATATGAGCTTTGGCCTGTAGACCATTTTATTTTATTATAAATTCTCTTAACTGTAATTTTACAAGGAAGATCATGTAATCTATAAAATTGTACAGTTCCATATAACACCGAACATTTACAATGCAAAATACAAAAATACAAACATATTTACAAAAAGTAAATCCCAACATTTAACTGTAATTTTAATGTGCACTCGTGAAACACAACAAACAAACTGGACGTATGGACAGAGGCAGGTACCAACAAAATATCAATCAACAAAATACAACATGATTCATAGCTTGCGGGTTTACCAGTAGCACTCATGGAATGCCAGGTGGAAGCCGGCAGTCAGGGGTGGATGCCCCTAACAAAGGCTGCGGCCACTGCGGGTATGTCAAAAGAGGATTAGGACGGCCCCATCGGCCCCGTCTACCTGAGGGGGTGGCCTTTTATGGTTGGAGCCAAGTATACAAATTATTTCTCTGTTAAAAATTTGTTTCAGCTGAATCATAAATTTTTTTTAAATATTATGTGTTGTGAGGGATTTTAATTGCATGTGCTGGAATGTGGCTTTATGTAAATACTACCTAAACTGGAAGATTACAACAAATAATGTTATATTAAATTTTTTTTACTTTTCCATTTGCTTCTAGAGTGTAACACTAAGTTTTAAGAGGTAGTAAAACTCCTCTCGTTTTCAAGTGACCCTACTTAAAGTTGAATTATCCTACTTATTTCTATCCAACCTAAATTTTTTGGGATTTTTTTGTTTTTGACATTTATTCATACATTCAACAAAACCGAAATCTCACTCTCACAGAATTACGTACAAAAAACCTTGAACATAACACAAAATATACAACTCATTGTTAGAGAAAATAATTGTTATCCCTGATTGACTACACTTTCTACATCACCTGTACTTCCTCTATAAAAACACCATCCCTAGATATGATTATTTTGGAAGGATATCGAGGATCGACTAACCTGTAGGCTTTCGAGTTTTGGGAGTAGCCGACAAAAATAAGAAAAATTAATAAATTCTCCTAATAAAAATTATAACATTTTAATCAAACAATACCCCAGTTGCAGCAGACCTGCTTACTCAGCGAATTTCAAATGCAAAACAACATATTTCAATCAAACATAGCAAGATTTGACATGTTTTGGTAAGCTCCATAAGAATAACATGGGGAATGAGTATGCAGGTTTTGCTGCTACAGGTATATTAAAACTGGGTGGTTTTAATTCAATATTCAGTAGATCTGAACTAGAAGAAGCTATTTACCAAGTTTTAACAAGATATGTTGAGAAATAACCGAGATATAGAATCTTCTATATTATTAATTCTGTAAGCGATTTTTTTCAATCAAAATTGTAAGAGTTTGACAGCTCGCAAGATGATGGGAGAGGGCTCAAATAAAAGGACTTGGTCCCAGGGGGTCGGGAAAAATATCAGATTATGTCCAAATCTACCAGAAAATGAGAAATAACGAAAAATATCTTCCATTTAAAATGCATTGGGATTGAAAAACGTCTGCTTTGTTTACATTAAACATGTGGTGCTAATGCTTGATTCAAAGCCATATGGTAGATGTTGACATGTGGGGTTTTTTCAAAATGCAGCTAACTATGCACGTTCAATGTACTATAACAAACAAATTTTAAATTTAAGATTTCTGATTTTATAACGATAATGGGTTTGATTTTTTTATAATTTAAAATTATAAATACCCCCGTTGCAGCAGACCTGCATACTCAGCGAATTTCAAAAGCAAAACATCATATTTCAATCCAACATAGTGATATTTGACATGTTTTTGTAAGCTCCATAAGAATAACATGGGGAATGAGTATGCAGGTTTGCAGCTACAGGTATACTAAAACTGGGTGGTATTAATTAAATATTTAGTATATCTGAACTAGAAGAAGCCATTTAGCAAGTTTTATCAAGATATTTTGAGAAATAAGCGAGGTATAGAATTTTATTTATTTCCCATAAGGTTAACATTGGGACAACGTACTGTGTTTACCATTTTCAATATCTCGGTAACCAATGGACATAGAGCAGTGATTCAAAGTACTAAATTGTTTGTTTTTTCGAGCTGAATTCAATGGTGCTAACAAAAATTGGATTATTTTTATTTTTCTATGTGAAAACTCCAAAAAGCCCATTTTTGGGGGGGTTTATCCCCCTTTACCCCCCCTTTCAATGGTCCGATCGGGCTGATTTTCGAACTCATCCGAATAATTACTACTTTACACGCCTGTGCCAAATTTCATTCCGATCGGACCATTTTTGCGAGCGCTATCGTGCTTACAGACACATATATATATATATATAGATATATATATATATATAGATATATATATATATAGATATAGATATATATCTACAAATTTGAACGTATGGTGTTTTTGGTATCTGGGGGCACCAAAATGAAAAGTTATGATGGTCCCGCGCTTAAGTCTTACCATGAGACCTACGGTAATAGCTTCTTCCCTATAGGGGAAATTCGCTAAAATAAGGAAGATATATATATATATATATATATATATAATTGCAGCTGGCTTTTACAATTTAATCAAATGGGAAAATGACCAGCTGTTTAAGTTTAGGTAAAAATTTCATAAACATCATCAGTAAAAGTCTGTATTCACTATAGTACATTTATTTGACATATTTAGTTATCTGGCCTTTAAATAAGCCATATGTCTGTATCCACCAAATGGCTTTGAATCAAACTATAGCTCATATGATTTAATATAAACAAAGCAGACGTTTTAGATCCCAATGCTACTTAAATGGTAGTTATTTTATGTTATTTTTTGTTTTCTAGCAAACTTTAAGAAATTACAGTACTTTTCCTGAGTCCCTGACATTAAAACATTTAATTTGAGCCCTTTTCCCTCATCCTGTGACTTGCCAAATGCCCACAATTGCTATTCAAAAATAAATTATTCTCCATAAGATTAGTATGGAAAAGTGCAGGTTCGCTGCTACAGAAATTTGAAAATGAGGTATCATAGGCTACAATCCAATACATCTAAACTATATGAAGCCACATAACATGTTTTATAAAGATATCTTGAGGAATAAGAAAGCTATCCAATTTTATTTACCTCTCATAAGGTTAACATTGGGAAAGAGAGTACACAGGTTTGCTGCCTCAGGAATTTGATGATTTGGGTATTTTAAGCCATAATCAAGTAGATATTAACTGTATGAAGCGCCGTGCCAGTTCTTATCAGGATATTTGAGAAATGAGCAAACTACACAACTTTTTTTACTACCCATAAGGTTAACATGGAGAATGAGTATGTAGGTTTGCTGCCATGAAAATGTAAAAATAGGGTATTTTAGGCCATAATCCAGTATATTTCAACTAGATGAAGCCACATACAAAGTTTTATCAAGATGCGTTAAGAAATAAGGAAGATATAGGATTTTTTTTATTTCCCATAAGGATAACATGGGAAATGAGTATGCAGGTTTGCTGCCATGAAAATTGAAATATTGGGGATTTTAGACTAAAATACATTAGATCTCATCTAGATGAAGCCACAAACCAAGTTTAATTAAGATAAGCGAACTAGAAGAAGCTAAACGAGCGAGAAATGAGCGAGATATAGAATTTTACTTATTCCCCATAAGGTTAACATTGGGACAACGTACTGTGTTTACCACTTTCAATATCTCGGTAACCAATGGACATAGAGCAATGATTCAAAATACTAAATTGTTTGTTTTTTTTTTAGGCGAATCCAATGGTGCCAACAAAAATTTGATTAATTTGATTTTTCTATGTAAAAACCCAAAAAAACCCATTTTTGGGGGGGTTTATCCCCCTTTACCCCCCCTTCCGATGGTCCGATCGGGCTGGTTTACGAACTTGTCCAATCGTTTACCACTTTACATGTCTGTACCAAATTTCATTAAGATCGGACCATATTTACGGCCGCTATCGTGCTCACAGACACATATATATAGATAGATAGATAGATAGATAGATAGATATATATATATAAATTCGAACGAATGGTGTTTTTTGCTTCTGGTGGCCCCAAAACGAAAAGTTATCATGGTCTCGGGCTTAGGTCTTACCATGAGACCTACGGTAATAGCTTCTTCCCTGTAGGGGAAATTCGCTAAAAGTAAAGTACGTTTGTTTAGTTTATCTTATAACGATGCAGATTTAATACCAAATGATCCATCTATATATATATATATATATATATATATATATATATAAATAACGTAAGGTACATTTTTGCGCCGAAATTGTGGGCGTTTGGAAGGTCGCAGGATGTTGGGAGGGGGCTGAAATTGAAGGTTTCCATCCCAGGCACTCGGGGAAAATACTGAAATTGCATAAATGAGAAATAACGTAAAGTACCTGTCATTTAAAAACCATCTTATATTATTAATTCTGTAAGCGAATTTTTCAAATCAAAATTGTGAGAGTTTGCCAGCTCGCAGGATGACAGGATATTGCTCAAATGAAAGGTCTCGGCCCCAGGGGGTTGGGAAAAATAGCAGATTATGTCCAGATATACCAGAAAATGAGAAATAACGAAAAATATCTCCTATTTAAAATGCATTGGGATTGAAAAACGTCTGCTTTGTTTACATTAAACATGTGTGGTGCTAATGCTTGATTCAAAGCCATATGGTAGATGTTGACATGTGGGATTTGTTTCAAAATACAGCTAACTATGCACTTTCAATGTACTATAACAAAAAAATTTTAAATTTAATATTTTCTGATTTTATAATAATTAAGGGTTTGAGTTTTTCATAATTTAAAATCATAAAAAGTTAAGTACGTTTGTTTAGTTTATGTTTTAACAATGCAGATTTAATACCAAATTATTACGTAAGGGAAATTTTTGCGAAGAAATTGTGGGCGTTTGGAAGGTTGCAGGATGATGGGGGGGGGGGGCTGAAACTGAAGGTCTCCATCTCAGGGATGCGGGGAAAATACTGGAATTGCAATTTTGTGGATCCAAAAGACTATTTTCTAAGAAGGTATTTTGTACTATAGTAAAGAAGGAGTAGGACCGAGCCTTGCTCGGTGTTATTTCATGCTTACCAGTTCATCCAGTTACTATAAAATATTTCAATGTCATAAAATTGATAAATAGAAACATTTTTTATTGCTCCATGGACTCTTCATCCCATTTGCTGTATTTTTCCTTGATGGCTGTAGATTCCAAACAGCTGTTATGATTACTTCATTTGTTTACACTGTCCTTGTTTATTTTCGTTGCTATCACGGCAACCCATAAGGCTAATGTTAAAATTTTACAACTTTAAAATTTGATTTATTACGTTATTAGATTTTCTCTGGCCAAGTAATCTGCATAAAAAATGTTTTTGAGCCATAAATTACTTACTTCTAGACTTTGAAGGAAATCCTCGGAGCCGTTTTTGAGATAAATGTGCAAGCAAGCAAGCATACATACATACAAGATAACTTTGCTCATATAAGAATATAGGATTATGCTTAGGGGCTATTAGCCCCTTCAAGCCTCTAGTTTTACTTATTTCCCATAAAGTTACCATTGGGACAATATACTGTGTTTACCATTCTTTGTTTGAAATTCATTGTTGGTGATAGTGATTTTATATTTTGATTAGGATTTTTGCGGACATTTGCCATCACTGATTAGTAAAAAACATTCAGTTTTGTTTTTTTGTTTTTTACTAATCAGTGATGGCAAATGTCCGCAAAAATCCTAATCAAAATAAAAAAAAAATGTGTTTACCACTTTCAATATCTCGGTAACCAATGGAGATAGAGCAGTGATTCAAGATACTAAATTGTTTGTTTTTTTGAGCTGAATTCAATAGTGCCCACAAAAATTTGATAAATTTTATTTTTCAATGTAAAAAACTCAAAAAACCCATTTTTGGGGGGGTTTATTCCCCTTTACCCCCCTTCCGGTGATCCGATCGGGCTGGTTCACAAACTCGTCCAATTGATTACTACTTTGCATGTCCGTACCAAATTTCATAAAGATCGGACCATTTTTGTGGCCGCTATCGTGCTAACAGACACACATATATATATATATATATATATATATATATATATATAAATTTGAACGAATAGTGTTTTTTGCTTCTGGGGGCCCCAAAACTAAAAGTTATAGTGGTCCCAAGCTTAGGTCTTACCATGAGACCTACGGTAATAGCTTCTTCCCTCTAGGGGAAATTCGCTAAAATTCAGTTTATGAATTTTGTTTGATTAAAATGTTATAATTTTTATTAGTGGAATTTATTGATTTTTCTTTATATATTCCTCTGGGGGGTCATTTAGAAACTGAAGCTGCGATGAACTCAGATACTGAAGTTGTATCAGGCAATACATCAACTTAAGATACTTCTTATGAAGAAGAAGAATTGAATACAAGTTCTGAAACAGATATTGTCCAAAACGATTTAGAAGATGAAGTCCAGAAACCAATTCCGAGAAGGTATCCTGAAAGGGAAAGAAAACCAAAAGATATGGGACCATTTCAAGTTCACAATGTGGTTCACGATCATGATCATACCCCAACAAATGTATTTGAAGCACTGAATGGAAACGAAAAAGATCTTTGGGAAAAAGCAATGAAAGAAGAGTATCTCTTGTTCAAGGAAAATAACACTTGGACACTAGTCGACTTACCTAAAGGAGCAAAACCTATCAAGAGTAAATGGGTGTTCAAAATAAAAAGAGTCAGTAATGGAGATATAACAAAGTACAAGGCTCGATTGGTAGCAAAAGGATTTACACAGAAGTATGGCATTGACTATACAGAAACTTTTTCTCCTGTTGTTAGAAACTCAACTCTCAGAATGTTGATGGCTCTTGCCAGGGCTGGATTTACATATGGGCTTAAAGGGCTATAGCCCAGGGCGGCAGAATTTGGGGCGGCAAATTTTAGAGGGAAGTAAAAATTTAAAAATTGCAAACAAAAAATTCATTATTGTATAACTGACGTTAATTCTTGGGGCCCAGTGCGGTGGATGCGCGATAGCAAAAACGGCTAGTGTGCATGCGCGACAACGCGTCGCTAGAGAGCAGCACTGTCATTCTGCTCTCAGCCGTCAACAATAGCGTGTCACTACATGTCGTCCTAAAAACATTAACCGACGGAACATTGACTCTTACTGATGATTAATGATCTGTTTTAATTCTATTCAATAATATAAAATATTTCATTAGTATTTATTGAAGCGACTTGTTACTCTGAACAACGATTGACAGAGAAGCAGTAACTATGTGCGAGCTGCAGAATGTACTCAGCCAGGCTAGTACACT
The DNA here is from genome assembly GCA_035578135.1 of Flexamia atlantica. NCBI lineage: Eukaryota > Metazoa > Arthropoda > Insecta > Hemiptera > Cicadellidae > Flexamia > Flexamia atlantica. The sequence goes on from JAQJVK010000001.1 coordinate 121,918,860, forward strand.
GTCGGCCGCCGCTGCCGCTACTAGTCCCCTCTCCTCCCAGCCTACCCACTCTCCGCCCCATGCGCGGACTGGGCCCCAAGAATTGGCGCCAGTTATACTGACATTAGTACTTATAAAATATGCATTTTTTGTCACAAGTACTCCCGAAAACAGATCGCAGGATTCCGAGACGCGATCGTTCTGGGGGTAGTGGCGTTCGTAGCGGATAACGGTATCGTTTGAAGTTGCCGCACCCATCAGCGCCGTCAAGTGATGAGCTTGCTGTGTTGCTACCCCTTCCCGAGCAACCACGCGCTTTGTGCCGCGGCCGCCGCTCCTGCTCAGTTGAGTTCAGTCCAGTTTTAGTGCAATATGACAAGCTTGGCGTGAACGCATGCACCTTGCGCAGCGCTGCTGGGTACGACCACAGACAAATGAGTGTTTGTGGTACGATACTAGAAAGATCTTTATTAATACTAGATAATCTATATTAATGATCTTTGTGAAGCAAATTGTCATGGTAATTTAACTTCTTTTGCTGATGATACAGCGTTATGTTATTCTGAGAGTGATTGGGAATCTGTTAAAAGGGCAATGAATAGGGATCTTGAGGCTATACAGTGGTGGTTTACTGCAAATAACTTATTGCTTAGTGCAGAAAAGACAAAATTCATTAATTTCAGCCTTAAGAAACAAATTCAATTTGGAAATAGTATTAGGTATAAGTGTGCTGATTGTTTGGTGAATCACACAGATTGCAACTTAAAATGTCCCATAGTAAATCAAACTGATCACATAAAGTATTTAGGACTTCAGGTAGATAGCAAATTGGGATGGGAAGCCCACATAAAAAAACTAAAAGATAAAATAAATAATTTACTAAGATATTTCTATTTTTTAAAAGATCTCACTAGTAGTCAAATTTTGCGTATTTTATATTTTTCAATGGTGCAAAGCAGATTAGAGTATGGAATAGTTTTTTGGGGAAATACATATGAATCGTACTTAAAGCCATTATACATTCAGCAAAAACACATTTTAAGGTTAATTTGTTATAAAAATCGATTTGAACCGTCTAAACCACTATTCCAAGCCCAAAAGATTCTTCCTTTGAAATGCATATACATTCACAAAGTTCTTAAATTGTTTTATTTGAAAATTCAAAATATTGACCAAATTAAAAATAAGCATAAGGAAAGACTTAGAAATGCTGAACAATATTCAATTCCTAGGCCATCAAATACATTTTTTACAAAAACGTGTAACTTCATTGCTCCTAAACTTTTTAATAATTTACCAGAAAATATAAAAATACACCCGTTGCAGCAGACCTGCATACTCAGCGAATTTCAAATGCAAAAGACCATAATTCAATGCAACATAGCGAAATTTGACATGTTTTTGTAATCTCCATAAGAATAACATGGGGAAAGAGTATGCAGGTTTGCTGCAACAGGTATGTTAAAACTGGTTGGTTTTAATTCATTATTTAATAGATCTTGACTAGAAGAAGCCATATACCAAGTTTTATCAAGAAATGTTAAAAATTAAGGAAGATATAGAATTTTTTTTATTTCCCATAAGGATAACATGGGGAATGATTATGCAGGTTTGCTGCCACAAAAATGGAAATTTCGGGGATTTTAGACTAAAATACATTAGATCTCATCTAGATGAACCCACAAACCAAGTTTTATCCATATATATTGAGAAATAAGCGAGATATAGAATTTTACTTATTCCCCATAAGGTTAACATTGGGACAATGTACTGTGTTTACCACTTTCAATATCTCGGTAACCAATGGACATAGAGCAGTGTTTCAAAATACTAAATTGTTTGTTTTTTTGAGCTGAATTCAATGGTGCCCATAAAATTTCGATAAATTTTATTTTTCTATGTAAAAAACTCAAAAAACCCATTTTTGGGGGGGTTTATCCCCCTTTACCCCCCCTTCCGGTGGTCCGATCGGGCTGGTTCACGAACTCGTCCAATTGATTACCACTTTACATGTCCGTACCAAATTTCATAAAGATCGGATCATTTTTGCGGCCGCTATCGTGCTTACAGACACATATATATATATATAGATATATATATATATATATAGATATATATATATATATAGATATATATATATATATATAGATATATATATATATATATAGATATATATATATACAAATTCAAACGAATAGTGTTTTTTGCTTCTGGGGGCCCCAAAACGAAAAGTTATAGTGGTCCCGAGCTTAGGACTTACCATGAGACCTACGGTAATAGCTTCTTCCCTATAGGGGAAATTCGCTAAAAGCTATTAATATTAAAATGTATTTAAGAAGGGTTAGGTTTTGGTTATTAAATTTGGAAGACGTAGATTTCTTAATGCAAATACAGAAGTAGATTATTTTATTTTTCATTTTTAACTTTTAAGTAGTAAGACCACACTTTGGAGGGCTGTGCCACACAGGGACTATGCATTGCATGCAATGAGCTGTGACGGCACCTGGGGAGACCAACTCCGGAGGTTAACCTCTGAAGAGGTGCCAGAGCCGCCTGGTGGCATAAGTGCGGTGTGCGGTTTGAAAGTCAGACCTTAGGTATTGAGATTTTGTAAATAAATTAATGTTGTTAAAAATTGAAATATACTTTTTAGTTTGCTCTGTACAAAATATTTATTTTTATAAAATGCACGTAGGGTATTGTGTAATTATTTTCTGTTATTTATTATTTAAATCACTGTTATTGTAGAGACCTAAATTATTATTTTTTTATTATATGAGTTATAATTCTGTTCGCTGTTTTTATTTTTAATATTAAGTGAAGGAACCTCAAAACAGGCATTGCCTAAAGAGGCCCTATTTTATTTTCTCAAAAAGTGTAATTTTTATTTATGTTTTTATTTCAGCCTGGCAAGTGTGAGGGGTCAGATATTTTATAGACAATTTAAAACTGTGAGTTTGACTCTCACAAAATAAGTTGTATTAAAATGTTTGTGATATTGTATTTTGAGAAAATAAAAATTTATTCTATTCTATTCTATTCTAAGATCAAAAGAGGCAATGCGGTAAAGGCCCATTTACACCATGCGGGTTGCTCGCGCGGGTGATCATGTGTTCAGTAGCGGCTTGCATTAGCGCTGCAGAAACAACAATGTGTTAGTGTCTGTATCAGCGACAAATTTAGTGTTGGCACTAAGCGGTCGGTCGCGACATTCTCGCAACACCTACTCGCCCACACGAGCAACCCGCCTAATGTAAACAGGCTAGGGACTGAGGGAGTGAGCCAGACTTGCCGCGCAACTTGCTAAAAGTCAAGGAAACAAATCCCTGTTTTCAGCTAGCGCTCTCTTGCCTTGCGAAGTCTACCAAAAATTTTGTTTTGATGAGAATGCAATGGGCTGCAACGTATGGCGTGCGTTCGTAGGGGGGGTGGTAAAATCTGGATAGCCCAGGGGCGGCAAATTTCCAAATCCGCCTCTGGCTCTTACTACAGAAATGAATCTTGACATTCATCATTTTGATTTTTCAACTGCTTTTTTGAATGGAGATCTAAAAGAAACGGTATATATGCAGGAGCCTGAAAACTTTATTGTACCGGGAAAAGAAGATAAAGTTTGTTTATTAAAATGGTCTATTTATGGTCTCAAACAGTCATCGAGGATGTGGAATGAGAAAATCAATAATGTGTTAAGATCTTTGAATTTCAAGAGACTAAACTCAGAACCTTGTGTATATCGTAGAAAAATTGGCAAAAATATTTGTATAATTGCACTCTATGTCGACGATTTGTATTTATTTTATAATGACAAAGATGAAAAGCGTCAACTGATTGAAGAACTAATGAATAAATTTAAATAGAAAGATCTGGGACCAGCTCAACATATCCTTGGAATGAGGATAAAGAGAGGAAAGGACTCTTTGAGTCTAGATCAGTCAGTCTATATACAAAACTTGCTGGAAAAGTTTGAAATGAGTGACTGCAAACCTATCAACACTCCGTTAGAGGCTGGAATATCTCTAGAAAAAGAGAAATCGACTAATGAAAAATCGTATCCTTATCAAATGCTTATAGGAAGTCTGATGTATCTGGCCTATTGCTCAAGCAGTTAGTTATCTTAGCCAGTTTAACAACTGCTATGGAAGTGCGCACTGGAAGGCGGCTAAACGAATCTTGAGATACCTGAGAGGAACTATTGATATGGGTATTGTGTATGAAAAATCAGGCAGTCTTGAAATAAAAGCTTACGTTGATGCTGACTGGGCTAATGACAAAGAAGATAGACGTTCTTACACGAGATACATCTTCAAGCTGGCAAATTGACCCATAAGCTGGGAGAGTCGAAAACAACGCATGGTGACATTGTCAAGTACAGAAGCCGAGTACATGGCACTAAGTGATGGAGTAAAAAAAGCTAAGTTTTTGCGAAGTGTACTCACGGAACTTTTTGGGAAGTTGGATGCAGTTATGATTTACAATGATAATCAATCTGCACAAAAGTTATCATCAAACCATATCTTAAACCGCAGAACTAAACACATCGATATAAGAAATCACTAAATAAGAGAAGCTGCAGAAAATGGAGACGTGCTTCTACGATATATACCAACAGAAGAAATGCCAGCAGACATTTTAACCAAAGGAGTTCCTGGCCCAAGGCGTCATGAACTGGTGAATTTAATTGGACTAAAGAAAGTGGACAAACATTGAGGGGTGGTGTTAGAGAAAATAATGTTTATCTCTGATTGACTTTACTTTCTATATCACCTGTTCAGATGTTTTTATTTTCTTATGTTTACATTTTTAAATAATTCAGTTTATGAATTTTGTTTGATTAAAATGCTATAGTTTTTACTACTGGAATTTATTATTTTTTCTTTGTATATTCCTCTGGGGGGTAATTTTATAATACTCATAAAAACTAAGACAATAGTTATTTGTGTGTTGAGTGAGTTAAGTACAACATTGTCTCACAAGTGAAAATGTTGGCGACCAAGCTTACGAGAGCGACAATTTTCACGAGGGAGACACACAACATTTTTCCCTCACTTATCTGCAATAATAAATATCCTGATCATTAAAATTGATTTTTTAGCTTAATAAGTTATAAAATGTCCATTTTTTCGATCTGCTTGTAAAGCCTTCATCCAGTTAGCTGCAACCATGCACGCACAAGCGATCAGCTGATTGTTGCAACATTCTTACATGCTTAATTTTTGGATGTTCTCACAGCTGATTGTTGTTAATATTAATCTTATTTGATAATTCCTGCCGCTAAATCAGCTGTTAGCGCCTGCATTTGTTGAACTGCAACATATTTGCATGCATGCGTGGAAATTTGAAGGCTCTCTAATTTTTAAATTATTGATTTCTATGTTGTGTCTATGTTGTTATTGATTTTGTAACGGTATTTTATTTTGAATGTACCAAATGTTCAGTTTATTTTATTGTTAGCGGCGCAGAGCGCTTGAAGCAAACCGTTTTAGTTGGATTTCCTAGTTACGCACACTCTCTCTCTCTCTCTCTCTAACCGACCCTACTACCCACACGCGGAGGAGTGGGGACGGTAGGGGTCGGAGGGGAACTGGCGCATTCGCTGTAGCGACTGCCTCGACGAGTCCCCAGACGGCTGGGCCCTCGCTCACTCTGCTCTCGACTTCCGAACCGATCACATCGAGCTCCCGAGCCCGGCGAATTACACGGTAGGCCATATTCGGACTTATGATTTTTACGTTAGACTTGGACTTAGTAAATTTTTTGTGAAGGCCTAACCGATTTGTACGATCATTAATCCGATCTAAGTTTATATACCCAGTATTTCCAGTTGCTGGTGAAGCAACCTGGGTTAATAATAATTATTCCGACCGACCGGTAAACTTATTTGCATACCCAGTATTTCCTGTTGCTGTTAAAGCAACCTGGGTTAATAATAATTATTCCATCCGACCGGTAAACTTATTTACATACCCAGTCTTTCCTGTTGCTGTTAAAGCAACCTGGGTTATTAATAATTATTCCGTGTGACCGGTAAACTTATTTACATACCCAGTATTTGCTGTTGCTGTTAAAGCAACCTGGGTTAATAATAATTATTCCGTCCGACCGGTAAACTTATTTACATACCCAGTATTTCCTGTTGCTGATAAAGCAACCTGGGTCAATAATAATTATTCAGTGCGACCGATAAATCGGTGTAAATGCCCAGTACTTTTGGTGTTGCTGTTAAAGCAACCTGGGCCTAGTAGTCTCGCCCGAAGTTAGCTAACGGCACCCAGTATTTTCTAGTTGCTGGTGAAGCAACCTAGGTCGTTAGTTATTCCATGCGGTCGGATCTTTTGGTTAATTTTCCCAGTAACGCAGTTGCTGTTAAAGCAACCTGGGTAATTAACGTTTCATACTAGCCGGGACACATAATCGAGTATTCATAGGCGAGCGACCTCTTTTTCAAAGTTAGCTAACGGTACCCGCGTTCACCCAGTATTTTCTAGTTGCTAGTGAAGCAACCTGGGTCGTTAGTTAATCCGTGCGGCCGGGTCTTTTGGTTAATTTTCCCAGTATCGCAGTTGCTGTTGAAGCAACCTGGGTAAATAACATTTCGCACTAGCCGGGACGCATAATCGAACACTCAGCGACGAGTGACCTGTTTTTCGGAGATAACGAACGAAAACCCAGCTTTTTACAGTTGCCAAGCAGGCAACCTGGGTCGCTTGGCTTCCGGTGTTATCTCAGTAATGTACTGTTGCTAATAAAGCAACCTGGGACGGTATAGTGCTGCGAGCTATCGAATCGACACTCGTTTAAAAGTTGACCCAGTTCTCCGTGTTGCTGTTAAAGCAACCTGGGCCAATCCCGCTTTTGTGCTACCCGGTAGGTCCCAGTAACGCTCTGTTGCTGATAAAGCAACCTGGGACCTGTGCCGTAAGTATTGGGGAAATAGCCTAGGTTCACCGAAGAGATAGGTTAGCTTAACGCCGAGTTGCTGATAAAGCAACCGGTAATCCGAGTGCCGTATTTTCGACCCGATAGTCCCTAGTTGAATTGTCCGACCTTGTTATATTTTTCTTAGGGATTTCCCTACCACTCCCAGTAACGGGTAGTTGCTGGTGAAGCAACCTGGGAGTACCGATTGGCTTTCTAACACAGAGTTTGGCGATGATGAAACACTGATGCTATAGAGGCAACCTGACAACTGAGCCAAACTCTAAAAAAACCAGGTGAAATTGACCCGACTCGAACCTTGGCTCCCTCTGAGCTCATCCGAACCAAACAAATTTAATATGCTGACGTATTAATATTTCACATCTCCCAAAAATACGTCACTATTTGGCGCCCGAACAGGGACTTGAAAGAAACGATATTTACAGTTACGTAGTACGATTTTGACGAGCATAGTGAGTGTATGTTTTGAGCTCGAAACGACCCATCATGTTGTACCATCTCGATCGTTTCCTGAAGCCTTTCAGGCTATTGTTAGTGTTAAACATTCTCGAAAACAATGGGGCTGGTAACAAGAAAACGTCAAAAACACCACGAACTACGACATCCTCCATGAAGTCGACTTTTACTAGTAGGACAGTTGCTCCGAGCACTACGACCCCGAGTCCAGTCATTACTACTTCTACTACCGTCATGGTATCTGAACCTTCAGCTGTAGTAACTGCTCCCAACGTACCCGTGACTGAATCTGTGCCAACTACATCTGAACAAGTAACTCCGACTTTCGAATCGGATCCTAATTCCTACTTCAATTCTGCAAGACTGAACTTAGATATTTGGGTCACATCGTGAACTCTAGAGGTATACAGACGGATCCCGACAAAGTGAAATCCATAATGGAGTTCCCAAAACCCAAAAATGTAAAGCATTTGCGGAGCTTCGTAGAACTCGCATCCTGGCACAGGCGCTTCATCAAGGAATTCTCAAAAATGTCGGCACCTTTGACAAAACTCACGAAAAAGAACGTTCCTGGAAATGGGGAGAAGAACAAGATAAGGCTTTTGAACAGTTGAAGAGCTGTCTTTCCAATGCACCCCCGGACAATGCTGTCTTGTCTTCTGTTAACATGCCCGGACTTTGAGGTACCGTTCATTTTGGAAGTGGATGCTAGTTATGATGGACTAGGTGCTTCTTTGACCCAACGCAAAGGTGACCAAGTCAATGTTATTGCATATGCCAGTCGTATGTTGACCGACAACGAACGAAAATTCACAGTGACCGAACTGGAATGTCTTGCCTTAGTTTGGGCCGTCAAGAAATTTTGTCCCTATTTAGAGGGTTACCGTTTTACCGCTATAACCGACCACCAGGCACTAAAGTGGCTTATGAAGTTACCAGAACCGTCTGGACGACTAGGCCGATGGATAATCGAGCTACAACAGTTTGATTTTGATATAGAATATAGAAAGGGGTCATCAAATAAGGTGGCTGACTCTCTTTCGCGATATCCCGTACCTACCTCACTTGACGCTCCTACGCCTGAAGTAAATGCTATCCTGCCTGAGCAGTCGACCTGTGAAACAGTCCATCAGAGATGGTACAATAACGCTTTGGAAAAGGCTAACTCGACCGATCCTAGATCTCCCGCTGAATATATTGTGAGAGAAGGAAAACTTTATCGACACCGACCACTGAAACAAGGCGAAAGGGATGCAACCACGGAATAGAAGCTTTGCGTGAAAGAAGACCGAGGTGTCTCAAGTCCTCCACGAGTGTCACGACGCATCACCATCGGGCCACTTCGGATTCCGGAAAACATGTAGACCCATAGCAATGCGGTACTATTGGCCTGGCTGGAGGCAAGCTACGAAAGCCTACGTCCGGAATTGCGTAACGTGTCAACAGTTTAAAGTAGAACCAACAAAACCGATGGGTCAAATGTATTACCGTCGACCTAAGGGTCCGTGGGTGATAGCCACGGCAGACATCCAAACCCACTCCCAGTAACGGGTAGTTGCTAGTGAAGCAACCTGGGAGTACCGATTGGCTTTCTAACACAGAGTTTGGCGATGATGAAACACTGATGCTATAGAGGCAACCCGACAACTGAGCCAAACTCTAAAAACCAGGTGAAATTGACCCGACTCGAACCTTGGCTCCCTTTGAGCTCATCCGAACCAAACAAATTTAATATGCTGACGAATTAATATTTCACATCTCCGAAAAATACGTCACAATTTCTATGTTTGTATGTTGACCGGAATATATAAATACTTGACAAAAATCAAATTTCTGAAAAATTGGTTTTTAAGTTACATTGAGTCTTACAGCTCTTGTAACTTAAAAACCAAGCAAAACCTTAAAGTACATGTCAATAGCAACAAAAAAAAATGTGTCGAAAATTCTCACGGGAGGGAGGGGGGGTATGTGGTGGCTCTCATAGTTGTGATGTATCGCAGGGGTGGACGCAAGACTGCCGACTCGGCGGGCGCTGTGTCCAGGCTCAGCAACAGGCTGAACAAGCTGAAGGGCGCGCTCAAGGCCAGCCCCGTGGCCGAGGGCCAGACCTGCGACATCGACGGCTCCAGTCTCGAGCTGGAGGCCGACACTGACTTTGTACGTTGATTTTCTTGTTTTTAAGCTGGAAATGATTTTCATTTATCATAATGGTTGATTTCCTTGAAAGATGTTACTAAATATTTAATAACACTTTGAAATCAGAAAATATTTTCATAGAAGATCATTTTACATTTTCTTTTTTCATGCTTTAATTGAACTTTTTACTGCGGTGGTGTCTCAGAGGTAAAGCGTTACCCCTGCGTCCCAAATGTTGCTGGTTTATCCCAGCGGCGGGTGATTCATGTTTCATCATGAGTGGTCACCATTGGCTGGCCTATGTGACTATTGCCACTACAGTACCTCGCTGTCTTTAGATCGCTGCTCAGTCTTATTGGCTCATGGCAATAGGCAGTTTTTTAACTTGAGGATTATTAAATTTTCAATTATAAGCTTTATATATTATATTTTATTTTGAGTCTTACTTAAGTGTTTGGATCTTGATCTTAAGAAAAAACACAGTTTGGAACTTTAATTTATAACTAAAAGCAATTTTGGAACTTTAATTTATAACATTACATAATAAAAGCAATTTTAATTGATGCCAAGTATATCTTGAATAAATTGGACTCTAATCCTATATTTGACTCATGAATACAATTTTTGATAAATGTTAAAATGTTTAGATAATTTTGATTGCATTAGTTTCAACTATCCAAAGACAATCTGTTTGGACTAAAAGGCCACAGTAAAATTTTTAGTAACTAAATAATAATATCAAAGCTTTTTTCTTACCTTTATAAAGGATATGTCTTTATTATAAAACTTTTGACTAGTCAGTGCTCTGAACAACCATAAAGATCCTCAATTTATTTATGTAATAGGCAGAAGCGCTGCAGTTTGAGGCTGAAAGAGATCTAAGTGCTTGGCGGGTGTCAATACCAAACACATTCACTCGAGTAGACCCTACCACGGCCAAGACAACCACTATTTTCACCATCAACATCCAACGCATCGATGTAACCCAAGGTAGCATCAGCAGCTGGTAACTTCCATTTTTATCTCAATATAAATTTTGACATTTTTCAGTTATGATGCCGGATTGGTTTTAAATTGCCTGTTCTTCTTTGATTCCTGGAGTTTAAAACAATGAATAAAAGATTGTTGGTGGGTCATCCACAAATTAAAGAACGTTTTGTCGCTACATTTAGCACTGTTGTACCCCCACAACTGAGTGAGTGGCCAAAAAACCCAGTCCTGTACTCAATGTGAGCCGAGTCTTGCTGCTGACTGATAACGTATTTCATTCTTACAGCGTTTCAAAATAGTGGCAGCCCTTGAAAATCTCATCAAGTAGAGATTACCTGATATTGTTTCTTCCTACAGTTCCTTATCATTTACAAACACTTGCTTGCCTAAAACTTCCCTTAAGTTTGGAACAAGTCAATTTTGGCTTGACAAGAGCTATAAATGATATGTCCGAAAATGTCCCACTTCAGGCGGCAAGTTCTGTATGCACTGGCATCCTCGTGGAATAATAATAATAGCAATAATAACAATAAATACCCCCGTTGCAGCAGACCTGCAAACTCAGCGAATTTCAAGTGCAAAGCAATATATTTCAATCCAACATAGCGAGATTTGACATGTTTTGGTAAGCTCCATAAGACTAACATGGGGAATGAGTATGCAGGTTTGCTGCTACAGGTATATTGAAACTGGGTGGTTTTAATTCATTATTAAGTAGATCTGAACTAGAAGAAGCTATTTACCAAGTTTTATCAAGATATGTTGAAAAATAACTGAGATATAGAATTTTACTTATTTCCCATAACATTGGGACAACGTACTGTGTTTACCACTTTCAATATCTCGGTAACCAATGGACATAGAGCAGTGATTCAAATTACTAAATTGTTTGTTTTTTTTGAGCTGAATTCAATGGTGCAAACAAAAAACTGATGATTTCTATTTTTCTTTGTAAAAAACTCAAAAAACACATTTTTTGGGGGTTTATCCCCCCCTAACCCCCCTTCTGATGATCCGATCGGGCTGGTTTTCGAACTCGTTCGAATAAAAACTACTTTACACGTCTTTGCCAAATTTAATTCCAATCGGACCATTTTTGTGAGCGTTATCGTTCTTACAGACACACATATATATATAGATATATATATATAGATCTATATATATTAGCGAATTTCCCCCTATAGGGAAGTAGCTATTACCGTAGGCGGCATGGTAAGACTTAAGCACGAGACCACCGTAACTTTTCATTTTGATGTCCCCAGACCCCAAAACACCGTTCGTTCATTTTCATATATATATATACCTGTCCGTAGGCATGATAACTTTCGTAAAAAAGGTCCGATTGCGATGAAATTTGGTACATATGTCTAGAGTGACATTTATTACTTCGAGTTCGAAAACCAGCGCGATAAGTTAACTCTAAGGAGGGTTATTTGACAAAAAAATTTATGTTTAGGATTTAATATCTTTATATTATTTCCTTGTAAATGTAAGTGTCAAAATTGGATTCAGCTTAAAAAAATGAACAATTTAACATTTTGAATTATTATTCTACATCAATCCGGTGCTGAGATATTGAAAGTGCTTAACACAGTACGTTGTCCAATATTATTTTTAATTTTACCCTCCAAAAAGTATAGTTACCCTGACATGACAGATTAAAAAAAATACAATTCTGAACATATGATTGAATTTTCAGGTGATGAATGTTTTATTTGTGTTTATTTTGAATAGTTAGAGTTCATTGATCAAGATTTTGCAGAAAATATATTATACTATATCAAAAAATACAAATTATTTTTAAATTTGAGAAAAAAATTATGAGCATTTGGCGGGGGAGGGGGGATGTCTTGGTCTAAACTGCCCGAAAATGTAGTATATATGGTATGTGTACAATGATGAGGATTGATAATATGTTTTATTTAAATTGGCTGAAGATGCAGGTCTGCTGTAATACGGGTGTTTAATTATAAAACTGACTATATGATTGAATTTAATTTTTTCATGAGATTAAGTTATTTGTTTGTTTTGAGTGTTTCAAATTCATTTATTATATGTTTGTTGACATTTATATATTATAACAAGATTACTTTTTTTAATTAAAAGACTAAGAATTATATAAAATATAAAATTGTATGTGTTACAAATGAAAACCAATGTGGTCTCCTTGTTAATTTCCCTCATGTTTAAAGCTCACGAATGATTAAATATACATTTTTAGTATATTATTTACTTAACATATTCAAACAATACTTTCCTTCAAATAAGTTGAATGCTCACATATACAAAATAAATCCTATGGAAATTCGCTGAGTACGCAGGTCTGCTGCGACGGGGGTATATATATATATATATATATATAGAAATTTGAACGAATAGTGTTTTTGACTTCTAGGGGCACCAAAACGAAAAGTTATAGTGGTCCCGGGCTTAGTTCTTACCATGAGACCTATGGTAATAGCTTCTTCCCTATAGGGGAAATTCGCTAAAATCACTTTATTGTCAACTCATTCCTACAAAGCAAGCAAGGCTAGCACAGAACAGAAGAAATTGTCAAAAGCTTAAAGTAAAACATCAACAACCTTAGAACTAACCTTAGGAAAAAAGTCCTAACAAATATAAAGAAAGTAAAATTATATTAATAAATATAAAACAGACTTTCCAGATAACTAAACTATAGTAAATATGAACTAAGTAAAAAATTCCTCTATTAAATAAAACATTTTAGTCATTAAAAGCAATTTTTTAAATCTTATTTTCCCTCACCATGGATTGTAAATTACTTGGCAAATGGTAAAAAAATTTTCTTCCCATATAGTGCAGTTTTTTTTTTAAGTGTGAAGCGGTGTCTTGGATATTGGAAGCCTTTGGAAACCTGTCTATTATAGCCGTGTTCTTGCTGTGAATTTTCTAATGGATTATGACCACCATTGTCTGCGATGGGATTTTTTCCACATTTTTGTTTTTTTTTTTAGAAAGGTCAAGATATTATAGAATCCCACATTAGACTCAGGATTTTTCTCCTCTAGGCACAAATGCAACATGAAGTTAAGGTTATGGCCCTAAAACACTATTGCAATTAGTTCACCCAGATTTGGCGGGATTTTCAATGGGCACTGCTATTTTGGAATGCTTTGAGAATGAAATGCATGATATAGGTAAGCAATAAGACACGGCTCAAATTTAGCCTGGGTATGGAGATTTAGGTGGCATACTCAGTTCGCAAATCTAGCAAAACAAGGTAGCGGAGGTTAGGCATCAGAACTAGACGTAGCAACAAAACGTTCTTTAATTTCTAGATGACCATTGTAATCATAGGCACCCTTTGCAGTCCATTTTATTTTTTTTAAGTCCAATAAAGCTTGTGTTTATAATGGAGGTTATAGATAAGATTTAAAATACATTTTGTCGTGATTTTTTTTATCGGAATATTGCTTGGTACAAAGGAGTCCCAATAATCCAATAAGTCATAAGTCATAAGTCATCTTTATTGTCACATAATGCTTTACAATTTCTGGCAGAGCCATACAAAACAGGTGACATTGTCAAGTACAAACATACATATAAACTAAATCCTGACTACTTAAACAAGTTCAAATCGAGCTATCCTCTAAAAACTCCTTAATACTATAGTAATTTTTGTTCAGCAAAAATTTAACTATTTTATCCTTAAAAGATTTTGAGCCAATAATAGATTTGAAGTAACCTGGCAAGTTGTTGAATAACTTTTTACCCATGTAAGAGGGTGTCTTTTGATAGAGATTTATTCTACGCACAGGATATTGGAAATCAGTATGAAATCTAGTGTTATAATTGTGATGATTATTTTCACTAAAAAGTTTGTCATAATTAGATTTAACATACAACAAACATTTAAGAATATACAGATTAGGAACAGTTAAAATTTTTAAATCTTTGAAAATTTGTTTACAGGAATATTTTGCTGGTTTGAATGTTACTATTCTTAGGATTTTTTGTAGTTTAAAAAGCTGAATACCCCAAAGTTTGATTCCGTAATGCAAAATTGATGAAAACAAGGCATGGTAAACCATGAGCCTGGTATCTAAATCAACAACATTTCTAAGGACCATCATTTGAAAACAAACTGAATTCAATTTTTTGGCAGTGTTGTGAATATGCTTTCTCCAATTCTAAAAACTTGAATTCCTAAAAACGTTGCAGAGTTGCTAAAATTAATTTCTTCATTGTCAAAATCGATAAAACCTTCAATGTCATCCCTACATTGTGCAGTTTGAAATTTTACAATTTGCGTTTTAACTTGGTTCATTTTCAAACCATTGACTTTAAACCACTTTAACAAATCTTGTAGTGCTTTACTTAAAACTAAATTTAATTCCTGAATGTTTTTTGATTTGATGATGGCCATGGTATCATCAGCATATAATAATAAATTAGGTTTAACATTATAGGGCAAATCGTTAATATAAATTAAAAAAAGCAAATGTCCTAATATGTAGCCTTGAGGGACTCCCATTATGATTTTTTCCTATTTAGAAGCATATTTATTATTATCTTTTATTATAACCGTTCTTTGACAACGATCCTTTAAATATGATTTTAACCAAAAAATAGCAGTATATGAAAAATTATAAGAAGATAATTTGCTTTAAAGAATGTGATGGTTTACAGTGTCAAAAGCTTTGGATAAGTCACAGACCACGCCAATGGTGCTCTGCGATCCATCCAAGCCTTGAGTTATCAAACTTACAAAATGAGCCACCGTGGAAGTGGTATTACGATTTTTCCTAAAACCAAACTGTTCATCGGCCAATATACTATTTGATTCCAGAAAGTTAGAAATTTGATTAAAAGCAGCTTTTTCAAAAATTTTGGAAAAAGAAGGCAGTACAGAAACAGGTCGGTAATTATCGGGATCTTTTTTTAAACCTTTTTTTTTGTCGTTTAGTGACTTAATTATTGCAAAAACTTGCTCAGGTGTAACTATTTTGAAATTAAAAGTTGGAATAAAAGGCCTACATGTGATTGATTTTTGTACAAATTCCATTACCTCAATCTTACAAAATTTCACTCCTAAAACTTTTCCTACATCAATAAATTTTGAATTAAAGTAGTCCGTTATAAATTTGCCATCTGAGACCGATTTACTGTCAATATCTACATCGGGAAAAGAATGATCAGTTTTTTTACAACCAAGTTCAGCTTTAACCCCAGACCAAGCCGCCTTGCTCTTATTATTTGCGTTATTTATATAATTACAATTAAACATTTTTTTAACTTGATTACAAACAGACCTAAAAACTTTGTTGTGCATTTTAACATAATTAACAAAGTTATTATCCCTAGAATTCTTACCCAATTTACTTAACATTCTTTTCCTTTGACTAGACACTTGTATGCCTGGAGTTACCCATTGTTTGTGTAATGATTTATTTTTTGTCTTAATTGGCTTAAAAGGAAAAGACTCTTCAAAGATTCCCTGAAATGTACCAAAAAAATGTTTAATGTTATGTGAGAGGTCGTTATTGTAAGTAATATTCCACTCCACAGTACTGATAGAGTAAATAAAGTTGGTAATATTTTTTTGAGAAAAGACCCTTCGTTTTAAAGAGGTGTGAATTTTTTTTCATTACAATGGTTTTCTAATAGTGAAATAAAAAGAGACCTGTGGTCAGATAGACCTGTTTCAATATTCATAGATTTTTTTGTATCTATAGATTTCAATTTCAGAGATAAAATATTATCAATAAATTACTTTGTGGGTGTTATTATTGTTGGGGACTCTATATTAATACAATACCCCCGTTGCAGCAGACCTGCATAATCAGCGAATTTCAAATGCAAAACAACATATTTCAATCCAACATAGCGAGATTTGACATGTTTTGGTAAGCTCCATAAGAATAACATGGGGAATGAGTATGCAGGTTTGCTGCTACAGGTATATTAAAACTGGGTGGTTTTAATTCAATATTTAGTAGATCTGAATTAGAAGAAGCCATTTACCAAGTTTTATAAAGATATGTTGAGAAATAACCGAGATATAGAATTTTTCTTATTTCCCATAAGGTTAACTTTGGGACAATGTACTTTTTTTACCACTTTCAATATCTCAGTAACCAAAGGACATAATGCAGTGATTCAAAATACGAAATTGTTTGTTTTTTTGAGCTGAATTCATTGGTGCCAACAAAAATTCGGTAAATTTTATTTTTCTATGTAAAAAGCTCAAAAAACCCATTTTTGGGGGGTTTATCCCCTTTACCCCCCCCCCCCTTCTGGTGGTCCGATCGGGCTGGTTCAAGAACTCGTCCGAGTGATTACCACTTTACACGTCTGTACCAATTTTCAATAAGATTGGACCATTTTTACGGCTGCTATCGTGCTAACAGACACATATATATACTGTATATAGATATATGCAATAAATGACAAGAACTGAGTACCCTTTGTTAGATTTTATTTCCAACCGACATGTTTCGGGATCTAAGCCCATTATCAAGGTTTTTTAAAAGTTACGTAGTCAAGTTGATGGTTAGACAGTAAAATTATAAAATGTAAATAAATAAAATTAAAAGTAAACAAAATTTAAAATTAACATATGTATATACACTATTGGTAAAGTAGGGAATGTTTTGTAATCCTTCTATTTCACTTTTGTTTTCATATTCCATATCCTGTGAAATATTGTGTTATTTAAATTAATTTGAGTATTTAAGACACTGTTGGGGTTTTCTTTATGTTTCAAATATATGTGTAATTCTTCTTTGCTGTCCATTTTGTTACCTTTTGTCATATACTCTATTATCGTCATATTTTTGTCAATGCTTTCGTAATTGTGGTTGGAGTCTAAAAGGTGTTCAGCAAATGTCGACTTCATGGTTGTGGTGTTGTTGCTTTTCAGGGCCTGGATGTGTTCTTCTAGTTCTGAATGTTCTTCCTGTTTGCCCTATATAACATTGATCGCAGTCGGAACATTTTAATTGGTATAAGCCTGATTTATTATAGTCGATAGAATTAAAGACATCGTAATTCCAACAAACAGTGTATTCATATCTTTCAACATAACAAATATACCATGTAAAGAGACATTAAATATACTAAAACAAGATTTAGAGAAAGATAAGTTAGCTAAACAAAATATTAATGCCCTATTAAAGCTTACGAAAATCTGCATAAATCAAAGCTATTTTAATTATAAGTCAAATTTATACTAACAACAAGATGGTCTAGCAATGGGATCCCCCCCTATCAGGACTTCTTTCAGACATTTACATACATAATATGGAGATTACCAAAATAATGAATGGAACAAATCCTTACTTAAATAAAATTATATATTGGTATCGATATGTCGATGACATAATATGTTTATTCAATGGAGCAAAAGAAGAAAGTGTAGAATGTTACACATATCTAAACAAAATATCCGATAAAATCAAATTTACAAAAGAAGTGCAAGACAAATCTATAAATTTCTTAGACTTGACAATTGAAAAAGAAGGAAACAAACATAATTTTAAAATGTTTCGTAAACCAACACAAACAGAAGTTCTGATCCACTCAACATCAAACCATCCTGACATAAAATGTCCGGCTTTCGTTCTATGATAAAACGATTATTAAACATTCCCATGAATAAAAATGAATATGAATAAGAAAAGAACATAATAAAATATTTATCAGTAAGAAACGGATATAAAAATAACATGATTGACAAAATGATAAGGAACATGAAAAAGAAAAGAAGATTAAAACAAAGCCAGAACAAAAATCCAGAGCCTAAGAAATACATAAATGTTCCTTACAATACCTGCACAAATAAAGCGATCAGAAAAACATTTGAAAAATCAAATACAGAAATAAGCTTTAAAACAAAAAACAACTTTTCCAAATGATACAAAGAAAAACTAATTCAAAAGATCAACAAGATAAATATAATAAATCAGGCTTATACCAATTAAAATGTTCCGACTGCGATCAATGTTATACAGGGCAAACAGGAAGAACATTCAGAACTAGATTTAAAGAACACATCCAGGCTGAACACCTTTTAGACTCCAACCACAATTACGAAAGCATTGACAAAAATATGGCGATAATACAGTATATGACAAAAGGTAGCAAAATGGACAGCAAAGAAGAACATTAATTACACATATATTTGAAACATAAAGAAAACCCCAACAGTGTCTTAAATACTCAAATTAATTTAAACACAATATTTCACAGGATATGGAATATGAAAACAAAAATGATATAGAAGGATTACAAAACATTCCCTACTTTACCAATAGTGTATGTACATATGTTAATTTTAAATTTTGTTTACTTTTAATTTTATTTATTTACATTTTATAATATTACTATCTAACCATCAACTTGACTATGTAACTTTTAAAAAACCTTGATAATGGGCTTAGATCCCGAAACATGTCGGTTGGAAATAAAATCTAACAAAGGGTACTCAGTTCTTGTCATTTATTGCATATTAAATATAGTAGCCCTTAACACTGAATCAAAAAATCACATATATATATATATATATATATATATATATAAATTCGAACAAATGGTGTTTTTTGCTTCTGGTGGCCCCAAAACAAAAATTTTTCATGGTCTCGGGCTTAGGTCTTACCATGAGACCTATGGTAATAGCTTCTTCCCTACAGGGAAAATTCGCTAAAAACCAAAAATATCTAACAAATTCAAAAAGTCATATCTCTGTTGTGGAAAAGAACATGTATCCAATATATCAACATTAAAGTCACCTACATTATAAACATCCTTAGAGCCTATTTCTCTCTGAAGAAAAGTAAACAAGTTTTCCAGTTTATTTACCAAACCAAAACTTGGAAATACAAAGTTCTGTTTAATCCGAAACATTACTGGGACGGGAAATTTCCAGTGGTCCTGGGTAAGAAATGGGTGACACTTTGCTACAGACGAAAATGGCCTTAAAATTCGATTCCACGTAAACTGTGGGAGTAATTTTTCAAATGATGATCATACGTGTAAACCAACTGTGAGTGGATATTCTAGACAAAACGTATAGAGTAAATCGCAGGTAACAGTAGGAAGAACTTTGCAAAAAATGTAAATGGTTGTGGAATTAGATTTCATGTAATTAGCGATCGCAGAAACAACTTTGTAAATAAGCGAATGGCTATTTAATTTTGATCACGCGAAGTTACCGTTCGAGGTTCGGCGCGGCAATGACGGAAGTAGGATTTCAGAGACGATCGTGCATCTTTATCGACTGCAGAAAAACGACGAATGTAACTCTGCAAATATCTTTGCAAAGCAAACAAATGGGTTTAAAATTTAATTGTGCACATTTGTTACAAATGTCTTTGAAAAGTATAGAAGTGGGTGTAAAATTTAATTGTACACATTTGCCAATTGTGGGTAAACAGCAGGAATAAATTTAACACTCTATTTAGTAATTATTTTTAATATTTTTATTTTAGTAATAGTTCCGCTTAATCCGAAATATTCGCTAATCTGAAATAGGATTGGTTCCAATTTTTTCTGATTATCAGGAGTCCACTGTATAGTGTATTGTGTGTCAGGGGACTCATCACAGTGGATGGTGGAGCGCAGGCTGACGGACTTCTACTCACTGGATGCCAAGTTGACAGAGTTCCACGGAGAGTTCCCCGACGCTCAGCTGCCTCCGCGGCGACAGATCTCCGCCTGCACGTCCCCGGGCAGCCGGCCAGAGTCTGTGCAGGTACGACATTCAGAAGCTCTGTAGTTCTCAGCTAAGCAGTTAAATCACATCATGTACTCTTCATTTTGTGATGAATTCTTTCAAACACTTTAAAATAAATATATATTTATAAACAGGATTTGAACGAACTATCTGTTTTGGTTTCCTTAGGATCCGTTCAAAAAGTTATGAAGAGTTAAAAGATGTCCTATGATGAATTTTGAGTTAAATTAAATTTAAAGTTGCATGTTGATTGCACTTTTATCTAATACAGGGTGTTTTTTTTAAAACGCAACCCATTTTGAAGATTGAATAATTCGCATATAAATATGAAATAAGTATTGTTTTATGGTTCTTTACGTTTTATACAATCTATTATTTAAGTTTGATCACATTTAGTTCACCTTATGTGCTCAAAAAATCCGCCAGTGGCATTTGTATGAAGTTATGTTGCTAGGTACCTCTTTGCATTACATTTGTTTTGTTTGTTTTGAGGTACTGAATATGCTGTGACTTTTTTTTTAGGTCTTACTTTGTATGTATCCCCAAAGAACAAAATAATATAGTGAGGACAAATCCAGGGATCTTGGGGGAAAATAATCCTTCACCGATAAAATCAAGTTTTGGGTTGCGTTTTTAATGTGTGTGTCGTTAAGCACGATAACTTGCATAAAAATGGTCTGATCTGAATGAAAATCGCCACAGACATGTAAAGTAGTATTTATTCTACAAATAACAATTCAAAAGCTATTCAGCACCTCAAAACAAACATAACAAATGTAATGCAAGAAATTTAAAGAGGCACCTTGCAACACGTGTTCGGGAATTTGATTGAAAGAGATAACTTTATATAAATGCCAATGGCGGACAGTTTGAGCACATAATGTAAACTAAATGTGTTTAAACTTAAATCATAGGCTGTATAAAATGCAAAGATCAATAAAAAAATACTCATTACACATTCATATGTGCGTTATTCAATCTTAAAAATGGGTTGCGTTTTTAAAAAAACACCCTGTATAAACTGATTACTTTAACTTTACTAGCAAACTATAAAGTCTACTTTTTCCAGTTAGGTACTTATGTATGCTAGCAGTCAAGTTACGTTTAACAACAGACACTTGAAAAAACTTCCCTTACTTAACAGTAAGTTATAAAACAGTTCCCTTACTTAATTGAATTCTCTCAGACCTTCAGCGAGTGATTCAAAAATAATATTTTTCAGGCCAACAAAGGAATATTAGAACAATGGTAAATTTGTGTATAGTTTTTGCTAATCTATATAGATACTCCTAAAAATTCTATAAAGATTGTATTGTTTGACAATAGTTTGTGAATAATTAAACATATCAGATTTTGATCGGTTGATGTTGCAGATCTACGAGGAGTACCTGCAGAAGCTGCTGTCGAAGCCGGCGCTGCGAGGGTCGGACCTGCTGTTCTCCTTCCTCGCGTGTCCGGGCGAGTTCGTGGCCGAGGACAGTGCCATCGGCCGCCTGCTCAAGCGAGGAGTTCCCATCTCGCTGAGGAAGGAGCGCGGCCAGCATCTCGAGCCTTTCATCTCCTCGTTTGTCGCGTCCACAGAGAGCAGAGTTAGACATAGGTGGGTTGAGTTTTAAGATGTATGCCGATAAACTCTCAGTAAAATATTTTAATAGAGGAAGCTCAACAATTTCAATTATGGTCCTTTGAAGTGTTTAAATTATTTTTTGATCAACATGTAAACTTTGCATGTGTTAGGGTATTAGTACATTAGAGGTACTAATGCAATTTTAGGTACAACTTCATTTTATAAAGGTATAAGTTTTGCATTATTTTGTAATTTGGAAGGATAATCTAATGGAAATTTTACTTTCAGCAAATTAGAGTACAAAGACATGAGCCAGGAGATGACTCCTCGCTACATCCGCAACATCACAAAGTCCCCCGTATTTGGAGACAATCTTGGGCTTGGACTGCCAATGACTCCTGCCAACACACCTGCAGAAAACCTTTCAATTCCACCATCACCGACTCACTGCTTTATTTATTTTGGTAAATATAAAATTATCTAGAAATCTTTTTTGCTTTTTGTGTCTCAACTTTTGAAGTGATTTATAGGTTTAATTTAGTTATTAATAAGGTAGATTATTTCAATTCTTTGTTGAGTTGCATAGTTTTCAAACAGTACAGGTTTAATCTCAATATTTATCTTAAATAATCTCCTCTTGTAAAAAAAAATATTCCAAATAAAAGACTTTTCAAGTTCAGATATAATACTCATGAAAGTACAAAGTGAATTTTCTAAAACTTGGATAATTACAAGAGCCCAATAAGATGAACTAATGTATATGAGTAATGGGAATTTTTAAGTAGACCTGAATGGGTTTATAAAGTTCAGGACCTGTGTGATGATTGGTTTGATCCCAACAGGTGTGAATGTCCTACATTGGACACAAACGACTATCCAGCTAGTGATCTCTCTTCAGAAGCTGTTTGGCAACACAGTTGATGCAGTGTTGCATTACTGGCTGAACCGCAAGTTGAGAAAAGTCTTGGTACCGCAGCGCATTGCTCACCTTATAAAACTACTCAAATGTAAGCATCAATTACTACTAATATTACTTTTGTAGAATTGTTGTAGGATTGTAGAATTGATATTCAAATAAATTAATTTAGTGTACAATTGTCAAGATATTTTTATGTATAATGATTTGAATATACTGTCGTGTAATAATGGAATACAGCAAACATTTAAATTGAAATTCAAACTCATAACATCATTTGGAGCTACTTAAGTCATGTGCACCATAAGTTAAAAGTTCATCTAATTTATCATTTATCATGATTTTCAAATATCATTATTTGAATATCTTGCTTTTCCCTTGAAAGCATTGTCAAGTGTTTGCATTTATCTTTTACCCAGGGGCTGTATTCGAGTCGAGGGGCAAGACGGACCGGGCGCAAGTGGCTCGAGCCGTGGAACTGCAGCTACAGGAGAAGGGCGAGTGGAGTCGACCCATCTACCATGGCCTGTACCTGGCCACCCAGTCCCCCCTCCTCAACAAGCATGTGAGTAACTACTGACCTGCCTACCACGGCCTGTACCTGGCCACCCAGTCCCCCCTCCTCAACAAGCATGTGAGTAACTACTGACCTGCCTACCACGGCCTGTACCTGGCCACCCAGTCCCCCCTCCTCAACAAGCATGTGAGTAACTACTGACCTGCCCACCACGGCCTTTACCTGGCCACCCAGTCCCCCCTCCTCAACAAGCATGTGAGTAACTACTGACCTGCCTACCACGGCCTTTACCTGGCCACCCAGTCCCCCCTCCTCAACAAGCATGTGAGTAACTACTGACCTACCTACCATGCACTCAGTCCCCCCTCCTCAACAAGCATGTGAGTAACTACTGACCTCCTACCACAGCCTGTACCTGGCCACCCAGTCCCTCCTCATCAACAAGCATGTGAGTAACTAACGACCTACCTACGTTACGTCTGTTGTTTTTTTTAAATCAACTGAGTTCAAAAGGTTGAATAATTCTCATGATTTAAATTTTTATCACTTTACAATTCATGAGGTTTTGAATTTATTTAATGAAGTACATTGTGTTTCAGGGATTTTGCACCTAATGGCCGCGGTTATCATCTGATTTCCTTTTGATTGAGATATTATTTTTCTGGGGAATAAATTGGGATACCCAATTCCATTTTTGGTTGACGTAAGGCACAAAATTGGGGATTTTCGGTCTATTAAGCCCTGAAATTGAAATTCATCCTCTCTTGTCAGTGTGCTGCATGTATACTAATTTTCAATGGGTTGAAAAAATATTTTTAATAATTTTAAATTTGCCGAGTATGCACGTCGGCTGTAACCTGGTTGTTAATGGCAAAGAATTTCATATTATGACAGCATCATTTCCTCATATACCTATTGTTAAAAGATTATTTGAAGTTTTAGTTACAAAATTTAAATTAATTACATCAATTACAAATCTGCATTCAATCAACAAATCAAAATATTACATTCTATTAAGAGGGGTTAAGGGCAATACGGTTGTCGCCTTTGCAGGAGGGATACGAACTAACATTACTTCCCGATGATAATGGAATAAGTAGTGCGACATAGTATATAACCAGTTTTTTTCCAAAAATATGGTCTAAACTAGCTTATAAATTACTCTTTTACAGTTTTAATGTCCAAAATAAAACTTCAGAGGCTGATATAATGTCATCGATCATTCATATACGTGTTCCAACAGTGATGAATGTAGTAAATCACTGATGACTTTGCTCTAAGAAAAATGAAAAAAAAATTGTAATTTAGTTACAGGGTGTCCACAAAATCAGGATAGAAAAATTCCCATATATTTCCCATATTTTTCACGCCGAAATTAAGTTTTTCACGCTAGGTAATTGTTTACGTCTTTTTATTTAAGTATGCATTAAAGAAACCACATTTTCGTATTTTCATGATTTGCATTTTTAAATTTCAATGACTGGCTGAAGAGTCACGGAAACCCCAATAACGGAACCAATATGGCAATCAGTCAATTATTAAAGCCGCGAGGACTGACATACCTGTCTGAAATACCCAGGTTATTAATTTTTTGATCGTAAGCAGGCTGGCCGTCTTTGCGTCTCATGTGCGTCTTTCCAGGAACATCATGACTCAGTTCCCGTCATTCACTAACCCTTACGGTCAATTCAAGGAACGTTTCTTTACAGGGCTGGTGTTTTCGACCGTAAGTCACATAAGGCTTCATGTTGCATATAAATATTTGGTATGCACATATTTCTTGTATAATATATTCAAATCACCAATGTGCAATTCTTTTGTGGAGTTCTTGTCAATATCAACACATCGTTGTATAATATACGGGCTTTTTAATGCAATAACAATAATTTTTGTAGTACCTTCTGCAATTCAAAATATTTTTTTAAAGTGGTCACAGCACTAATGTTAAATGCTTTAGTGGAGTTTTTGTACAAATAAACAAGTCATTTTTAAATATAGGCCTAGTAAAAAAATTAAAAAAAACTGGTCTAAAACACCGTGAACACGGTTTTGATTTCATCGCGTTATGAAATCAAAGTCAATTCTGCGGGGTTAATGAGTTTATAAGGCGAAAAACCTGTGCACAGTGAACGACGAATCTGCTGTTGATTTCCTAATCTCACGACAAAGGATGAAACCTATGTAGGACGGAAATAAAACTACTTGAAAAGAAATTGGTGTTAAGTTAGTTTTTGTGACAAACCAACATTTCATTGTAAAATGCAATTCAAATACATTGTGAAATGTACAATACGTTGTATTACACCAAACGGATATTTATTTGCTTCTCGTATTCGTATTCCATTATGGCATTGTACCTATTGAGTTCATTTTCATGACCTATGCGAAGACGCAACAACATAATGAATATCGATCCATCGATCGTAAACTTGACAAGGTGAAGCTGAGCACGCGCCGAACTATCGGAATGTCTTGCTTCACATCCCTGCCCGTTCTCATTCTCGAATCAACAATGCAGTGGTAGTGTCTGATTGGCCCGACGCAATCACATCACGTGGTTTCCATGACAACCTGCTATTCGCACTGAACATTGCGCATTCCGCGTGAGGTAGAAAGGGAGAAAAGATGAACGAAGGGCGGAAGGAAGTAAGACAAAACTTCGGAAACCAGAAAAAAACAAAACCACATCTAGATTAGTTGATTCATCGTACCCGGTTTTAAACTGATTTATTAAATGTCGTATATTAACCGAAGTTGTACTGAACATTCGTTTCAAGTTAAATCACCTTCTGAAAATGAAATTCGCTGGTATGTCAAACATCTAATTTAGCTGATTTTAGTGTACTCATTTTTGCGAGAAGTCATACCAGTCGTGCAAGGCAGATGACAAGACGACGTAAAGATAAAAACAACAGGCTCACAATGCCATAATTGCCGGTCCAAAATTATTGTACGAATCAGACGCCTTTAAATTTGACAGTTCAAAATAATTAATAGTTCTAATAATGTGGGCGAATAATGGGTTTTCATTATAAGTTTCCTTTAAAGCAGGGCTTATTTTCTAAAGAAAAAAGTACCGGAGCTATGGGACGCCGGGGGGCCGGGAGGTAATGAAAACCCCCCAGCAGGACGGGGGGTCCAGGGGCCCTCCCCCGGAAATTTTTTATCAATTGCGAATAAATTTGACACCTTTTTAACGCTTATGACCTCTATGTAATGTTTAGCCCGTGATTACTATCGTGCTAGCTAGGTTTTGCCTTCCCGCGGCTAGAGTGTACTAGTGCCATCGCGATCGTGAGGGTTGGGGTCTCCAGCTCTACGTGCGTTAACGCCACTCAGGAATCATGGTGGGAATTTGCTGTCGTCGAACAAGGGTGCATCTGACTTGTCAAAACATTTGATGAACTATTTTGCTGCATAAGAACGATTGCCGAACAAGTAATGCCGAACGCACCTAGTACTCGCTCGTATTGGCCTGGATTGGATTCGCCCCTGATCGACGATGTAAACTTCCACCATCACTCGGTAAAGCCGATCTCGAGTTTGTTAGGGGATCAGTATCGGGAACAAAGTTTAAAAAAGCTACCATCTATTACCGTGTATGAAACTATGGAAAGTAAAATAGAGTTGTAAAGTTGACTTAGGTAATTCTCAAATTGGAAAGAGTTGTCTACTTTTATAAGAATCGTTTTCTAACCAGAAAAATGGTCCGGGAGCCGCACCTCTGAATTGAGAAATACCGCAGCGCGCGCTCCGGTGAGCTCCGGTATCCTAAAAAGTACCGGAGCTGCGCTCCGGTGTGCTCCGGCTGAAATAAACCCCTGCTTTAAAGTTAAAGAAAAAATGCCGATTGAATTTTAAAATATTAACATTTTTTATTCCCATAAGTAAAATCATAAGATAATTAATTGTAACAATAGGGAGTAAACGAATATGCTTAATTCTGTAGTAATCTCAAGTCCACAGCGTAATAATAATAATCTTTAATCCGTGAAATAAATTATCATATGTATGGAGTGCGTCAAAAGATACATTAGCAACAGTACATATACTTTTAAAAACAAGTAAGTATAAAAATATACAGGGTGTCTATAAAAGAACTCTGGTATTTTAAAAATTCATACATTAATAACAATAACTATAGAAGATAGCAAAATGTAGTTAATTTCTTTGAAACGAGTAGCTCATCAAGTTTTACTCATATCAATTGGGAATGTTTTCGTCAAGAGAAGGCAGCGCTGCGAAGCGTAACATAACTCGGCTGTCGGTGCTATCTGGATCGCCGCGATATGGCGACGCCGCAACAAAAGGCTCAATGGGTTATTTGGCTAATAGAAACTAAATCTTTTGTTACGGTTCAAGTAAACTTTCGGAAATTCGTGACATTAACCACCTCAGGCAACAAATAATCAATTGTGGGGCAACCGTCCTCCCAGACATGCTGGCTAGGAAATGGGAAGAGGTGGAATAACGTTACGACGTGTACCGTGCCACTGACGGAGCACCAATTGAACTTTATTAAATTGCTAAAAAAAACTTGAAAATTCAACCTTTCGAATCATGTATTAAACATTTGTACAACTTTTTTACTTCATTAAAATATTTTGCCTCAAAACCTGGAGTTCTCTTATAGACACCCTGTATTATAAAGTTCTAAACATTAAGTCCCATCCCAGCAATAGATTTAGTAAAGTTGTATAGGCCCTACATTTTAGGCTTTTAGGCCATAAAATTTGTGACCTAAATTTTTGTTAGGATTATGGTCAAAAGTGTGATAACAATTAGCAATATTGAAATTATTGACATTTTAATCATAAACAAAAGTTAACTAAACTTAGTCAAGAAAATGTTGAAGTTAGAAATAAAAACTATACATTACACAAAGGCCCAGTCGTGGGGGAGTGATTGCTTGTTGACTTTTAAAACCCCTCCCCACCCCCTGCCAAGCAGTTGAGTTCTTTTGTTTGGTATGTTGTCGCCAGCCGTGATCAGATAAGAGGGAGATTGGTCCCCATTACGAAAATGAAAAAACCCAAACGATTAATCATATAAAAACCAAGGACGTTTCATATTTTCTTAGATTTTTATAAATCATAATTATACACAAATGAAAACGATGACATATTCCATACAAAAGATAAGCCATGATTCCGTTTCCTGAATTCCGAGGGATCTTATTTCTTGAAACGTCTCTACGTCCTTTCCCCACTAAGTCTGCCAGATATTGTTGTTACGCAGAGCTCTTCCTGTTGTTTATCGCACATCACGTGTTCAAAAATAGATCACAATTAATTATGATCCTATCGATACTTTTTTCAAGAAGTTTAACTACTCGATTCGTGTTTGAGAAGTTGTAAAAGCACTAAACAGCCGAGTAATTACGGGAAAGTCGTATACTCGCCCATCCCTAACAGTTATAGATCTGATCTGAATCCTCTATTTCAAACGATTGTGATCATGGTAATCTACCTTTGGTTATTTGCATATAAAACTTACTGCTTTATCTTTTGAATCATCAGCATTATTTTAATTTCCTCCATTCTATGAAAATTTATTTTGAATTACCACAGTTGAAGAAAATATTGTTCGATAAAAATACAAAATTTCATACTTTCTTCACTTGTACGAAATTTGCTATCTACAAAATTCTAGAGGACAAAATAGGGTTAAGTTTTATCAGTTGAAAACAAATTATTTATTACAAAAAAGAAACAGTGAGGAAATGAAAAGTGAGATACGATATACGATTGCTCTAAAATAATTTCAAACACAATTAAAAATCTTCAGGACAAAACAGAATATTATGACGTATAATGGTAATCGTTCGGCGTTATCAAAATTTATTTCACTCTTACGTTCTTCAGTTTAGTCCCACTCTTTTATTGACATTCGTCCTAAGGAAGTAAACAAGTCAACGACACGACGGTCACGTCGTTTCCGGTCTTATTATTGCGCTAGTCAAATAATACGCATGCACACGTGACCACTTTTTGTTGCTTTCTTATCTTCCATCCATCTCAAGACCGTCTCGCACAAAAACTGTTTCTTGGAATACTCTGCTGGCAGAGTAAATAAAGACTGAAAAATACAATTCTTTTATATTTTGTACGGAAATAATCTTTTGGCCTCGTGGCTACTCTCTTCAGAAGAAAATCTTGGCTGAAAAAATCGTTCCCTCCATTGACACAATAGCGTCCGTGTCCCTGCAAAGTTCCCGTATTTTTGACAAAATTCACGTATATTTCACGCATATTTCCCAGTGAAATATAATTTCTGTATAATTCCCGATTTTCCCAAAATTCCCACTCTGTGGACACCCTGAGATACAGGGGCGAACCCAGGATTTAATTTCGGGGGGGGATATCCCATAAGAGGGGGGAAGGGGGTATTTATTAGGTACTCACAAAAACCCGTACTAATGTGACGGTAGACAAATAAGGTTATCGCGGTAGGCGAGTATCGCGTCACAATAGACGAATATGAACGTCGCGGTGGACAAATATCGTCTTCGCGATAGACGAATATCGTTGTCACGGTAAGGGAATATAGTCGTCGTAGAATATAGTTGTTTCTGTAGAAGCAACGGTAGATGAGTATTGTGTCGCGGTAGACGAATATGGTCGTCGCGGAAGACAAATATTGTCGCGGTAGACACATATCGTCGTCGCGGTAGACAAAAGTCGTCTTCGCTTTGCGGTACATGAAAATCGTCTTCTCATCGCGGTAGATGAAAATCGTAATCGCATCACAGTAGACAAAAATTGTCTTCGAATCGCGGTACCCGAAAATCGTCTTCGCGTCGCGGTAGACGAAAATTGTCTCCGCTTCGCGGTAGATGAAAATTGTCTCTCTTCACGGTAGAGAAAAATCGTCTCCGTGTCGGGGTAAACGAAAATCGTCTTCGCGTCTCGGAAGTCAAAAATCGTAGTCGTGCCACGGTAGACGAAAATCGTCTTCGCGTCGCGGTAGACAAAAATTATTGTAGTCGCGTCGCGGTACCCGAAAATGGTCTTCACATCGCGGTAGACAAAAATCGTAGTCGCGTCGCGGTACCCAAAAATTGTTGTCTTGTCGTCCAAAATTTCTGTTCTCCAAAATTTCGGGGGGGATATATCCCCTTATCCCCCCCCCTGGTTTCGCCCCTGCTGAGATACCTTAAAAACTATTTACTTTGCGCTAGTTTAATTGCACATAGCTTATGGTATAAGTATATATGGGAACACAACTAAGAAAAACTTGAGTAGAATTTTAATACAACAAAAAAGGGCTCTTAGAATAGTATTAAATTTAAAACAAACTGACTCTGTCAAAAAATATTTTTCAGAACTAAACATATTAATATTAACAGTTTTTAGCTTGGTAATTTATGAAACCATTAAATATATATTTTTAAATAACAAAATTGTCATTGGAAATTCTACTCACACTTATAACACCCGATCACACCGCTTTGTTGAAAAGCACAACCTTGAATTTTTTAATAAGAAAACCACTTTTGCAGGAAACAAATATTTTGACTGTTTACCAAGACAAATAAAATCAGAAAAAAATTGCAATAAATTTCTCAAATTGTTAAAGGATTTTTTGATGAAATCATCTTTGTATTCATTGGAAGAATTTAATCATAATTAGAATTTTTTA
Organism: Flexamia atlantica; assembly: GCA_035578135.1. Taxonomy (NCBI): domain Eukaryota; kingdom Metazoa; phylum Arthropoda; class Insecta; order Hemiptera; family Cicadellidae; genus Flexamia; species Flexamia atlantica. Next base: position 121,949,692 of record JAQJVK010000001.1, read on the forward strand.
AATAATTAATTTATCTTTACACTTAAGTGAGAAATATTGTATTTATAATGTTATTATAGTAATTTTTGACTCTATTCCTTGTACGTGAACTGATGTACATTTTTTATTTGGAATAAAGAAGTTTTGAATTGAATTTAATTGAAATATTCCTCCACGGGGCCTGCGATCAGCGTGTGTTATCTATCTTTCATGTGGTTGCAAATAGTGGCAATATATTTTAATTTAGAGGAAATAGTGTTATTGCATCTTGAAGGAAAATTAATTCAACACTAGATTCGTGAAGTACATTTTTTATTTTCTTTTTACACTCCAACTTATTTTAGCACAAATGTCAACTAGCTGAAACCCGGACGCCAATTACTCGGATGTCCTTTGCGAAACCGCATTTCGACTATAATTTGCGATCGAAAATCAAAACATTATATATTAAATTAAAGAGGAGAAAAACCCCTAAAAAATATTACGATTTGAATAACAATTATGCGAAAAATGTAAGAGTAATCGGTCTCTTAATTTACATAGTCGAGTTTTTTTTAGTAGTTTTTTTAACAATCGCTTAAAAATAATCCGCTGAACTTTAGGTGTGATTACTCTTTTACTTTTCTTAGAATCGTGGAAGCAAATGGTAATATTTTGTAGGGTTTCTTCTCCTCTTTAATATGATATATAACGTTTTGATTTTCGATCGAAAATTATAGTCGAAATGGCGTTCCCGCATACTAAGGTGTTGTCGTGATTTTCATGGGTTACAGCATTGAGCGGAACCATATCCTGAAGTTATTTTTCAACCTACAACAATAAGCCACACATCAAAATGAAAATAAATAACTTCCTCACTATATGAAATTTTTATATTTCCAATATCATACAAAAAAAAGGAATAATTGACGTCCGAGTTTAAATAGTAGGTTTTAGCTAGTTGATATTTTGTGCTAAACTAACTCGGAATGTAAAAAAAAATGAAAAATGTACTTCATGAACCTAGTGTTGAATTAAATTCTCTTCAAAATGCAATAACATTATTTTCTCTACAGTAAAGTAAATTGCTACAATTTGCGACCGCGTGAACGTTTACATGTGCTGATCGCCAACCCTGTGGAGTAATACTTACTACATTCATCACTGTTTGGACACGTATATCAATGGAAATAAAGTGTTCACAATGTACATTTTGTGAATAAAGATATTTGATTAATTGAATGATCGATGACATTATATCACCCTCTGAAGTTCTATTTTGGACATTAAAATTTTAAAAGAGTAATTTTTATACTAGTTAAGACCATTTTAGAAAACACTTATTATTTACTACGTCACACTACTTGTTCCATTGTCATCGCGGAGTAATGTTAATTTGTATCTCTCCCGTGAGGGCAACACTGATTTGCCTTTAGCCCCCTCTTAAGGCCAGGATTAAATGATTAATTGTACACCCTATCCGAGCAACTACTCATCGAACTGGTGAGTTAGCTGAGACCCTTTCATTCTCTAGCACTAGCTCCCTTGTGAGTGCCGTGGGGTGTTACAACAATAATAATTTGCTTTATTTTACTAGTAAACGTGTGCCTCTTCAAAGCTTTTAAGTAAGTGCAGATTAAACAGTTGGTGTTCCAGTTCTAACATATAGCTTTAATGTCTGTTTTTACTCCAATCAGCTTTTTTACTTGAAATTATTAATGCCATGTTAAATTTTAAGGGCAAATACAAATTTTTAAGGGCATCTAGTGCTATCCCCTTAAGTCGAACGATCAATTTTCTTTTCATGCAATGTTCTTTCCAACGACACATTAAATTATAATTATCGGTTTAGACCTGTAGGAAGAGTTTTATCACAAAAAACAAATATTTTTTTAACGAGTATACATTTTAGCGAATTTCCCCTATAGGGAAGAAGCTATTACCGTAGGTCTCATGGTAAAACCTAAGCCCGAGACCATGATAACTTTTCGTTTTGGGGCCACCAGAAGCAAAAAACACCATTCGTTCGAATTTTAGCAAATTTCCCCTATAGGGAAGAATTAGCGAATTTCCCCTACAGGGAAGAAGCTATTACCGTAGGTCTCATGGTAAGAGCTAAGCCTGAGAACATGATAACTTTTCATTTTGGGGCCCCCAGAAGCAAAAAAAACCATTCGTTCGAATTTCTATACATATATATATATATATATCTCTGTGTCTGTAAGCACGATAGCGCTCGCAAAAATGGTCCGATCGGAATGAAATTTGGCACAGATGTGTAAAAGTAATTATTCAGATGAGTTCGAAAACCAGCCCGATCGGACCACTGGAAGGGGGGTAAAGGGGGATAAACCCCCCCAAAAATGTTTTTTTTGGGTTTTTCACATAGAAAAATAAAAATAATCCAATTTTGTTTGGCACCATTGAATTCAGCTCGAAAAAACAAACAATTTAGTATTTTGAATCATTGCTCTATGTCCATTGGTTACCGAGATATTGAAAGTGGTAAACACAGTACGTTGTCCTTATGTTAACCTTATGGGAAATAAGTAAAATTCTATATCTCGCTTATTTCACAACATATCTCAATAAAACTTGGTTTGTGGCTTCATTTAGATGAGATCTATTGCATATTAGTCTAAAATCCCCGATATTTCCATTTTTATGGCAGCAAACCTGCATACTCATTTCCCATGTTATCCTTAAGGGAAATAAAACAAATTGTATATCTTCCTTATTTCTTAATGTATCTTGATAAAACTTTATATGTGGCTTCATCTAGTTGAAATATACTGGATTATGGCCTAAAATACCCTATTTTTACATTTTCATGGCAGCAAACCTGCATACTCATTCTCCATGTTATTAACCTTATGGGTAATAAAAAAAGTTGTGTAGTTTGCTCATTTCTCAAAATATCCTGATAAGAACTGGCATGGGGCTTCATACAGTTATTATCTACTTGATTATGGCTTAAAATACCCAAATCATCAAATTCCTGAGGCAGAAAACCTGTGTACTCTCTTTCCCAAGTTAACCTTATGAGAAGTAAATAAAATTGGGTAGCTTTTTTATTCCTCAATATATCTTCAAAAAACGTGTTATGTGGCTTCATATAGTTTAGATATATTGGATTTTAGCCTATTTCATATAGTTTAGATACATTGGATTTTAGCCTATGATACCTCATTTTCAAATTTCTGTGGCAGCAAACCTGCATTTTTCCATACTAATCTTATGGAGAATAATTTATTTTTGAATAGCAATTGTGGGCATTTGGCAAGTCACAGGATGAGGGAAAAGGGCACAAATTAAATGTTTTAATGTCAGGGACTCAGGAAAAGTACTGTAATTTCTTAAAGTTTGCTAGAAAACAAAAAATAACATCAAATAACTGCCATTTAAGTAGCATTGGGATCTAAAATGGCTGCTTTGTTTACATTAAAATATGTGAGCTGATGTTTGATTCAAAGCCATATGGTGGATACAGACATGTGGCTTATTTAAAGGCCAGATAACCAAATATTCAAATAAAATGTACTGTAGCGAATACAGATTTTTACTGATGATGTTTATGAAATTGTTTACTCAATCTTAAACAGCTGGGCATTTCCCCATATGATTAAATTGGAAAAGCCAGCTGTTTTGAAGTTTTGAAAATTGCATTTTCAAAAGTATAGGCTATTATTTTTTATAGCCTTTTGCTCCTAAAAGCCACTAGGAGAGTATTTTTGCCCACTTTCTTTTGAATGTATATTGATTTTACTTGATGCGAGACTTCATTTAAATTATTTATTTTTGCACTTGAAATTTGCTGAGTATGCAGGACTGCTGCAACGGGGGTATTTATACAGTGTGTAAAAAAAGTCCGTCCCCCCCTCCTTATTTTTTTGTTTGTAAAGACAAACAATTAACCTTTGGGGAATTATACCAACTCAAACCAAGTTATTTTTTGACGTTACCAAAAATTTTGAGTGTCTCCCAAAAATGGGGATTTTTGGGGGCAAGTCAAAATTTTCAAATGCAAACCCCTTTTGAGTGACCCCTCATTTTAAAGAGCTTTCAAAAAGTAGATGAATGGTGAAAATTGGAAGTCTTTATCGTGTTTCTATCCAAATTGACAGCTTGTCAAAGTTTTGAATACAACACATCCTTGAAACCTGGCATCAAGGACATTTTGAGTTTTAATTCACCTTTGGTGACGTGAAAATGAAACGAGCCTGGGGAAAATGTTGTTAAATGAATAATTAGTCTCTTTTGATGATATTTAAAATTTTGAGTGTCCCCCAAAAATGGGGGATTTTGGGGGCAGCTCAAAATTTTCAAGTGCAAACCCCTTTCGAGTGACCCCTCATTTTAAAGAGCTTTAAAAAAATAGGCGATTGGTGGAGGTTGGAGGTCGCTAATGTGTTTCTATCAAAATTGGCAGCTGGTCAAAGTTTTGAATACGACTCGTAGAAACGTTGACAAGCTGCCAATTTTGATAGAAACACGTTAGCGACCTCCAACCTCCACCAATCGCCTATTTTTTAAAGCTCTTTAAAATGAGGGGTCACTCACTCGAAAGGGGTTTGCATTTGAAAATTTTTAGTTGCCCCCAAAATCCCCCATTTTTGGGGGACACTCAAAATTTTAAATATCATCAAAAGAGAATGATTTTTCATTTAACAACATTTTATCCAGGCTCGTTTCATTTTCATGTCACCAAAGGTGAATTAAAACTCAAAATGTCCTTGACGCCAGGTTTCAAGGATGTGTTGTATTCAAAACTTTGACAAGCTGTCAATTTGGATAGAAACACGATAGAGACTTCCAATTTTCACCATTCATCTACTTTTTGGAAGCTCTTTAAAATGAAGGGTCACTCAAAAGGGGTTTGAATTTGAAAATTTCGAGTTGCCCCCAAAATCCCCCATTTTTGGGGGACACTCAAAATTTTTGGAAACGTCAAAAAATAATTTGGGTTCAGTTAGTATAATTCCCCAAAGGTTAATTGTTTGTCTTAACAAACAAAAAAATTAAGGAGGGGGGGACGGACTTTTTTTACACACTGTATATCTATATATATATATATATGTCTGTCAGCATGATAGCGGCCGTAAATATGGTCCGATCTTGATGAAATTTGGTACAGACATGTAAAGTGGTAATCAATTGGACGAGTTCGTAAACCAGCCAGATTGGACCACCGAGAGGAGGGGTAAAGGGGAATAAACCCCCCAAAAATGGGTTTTTTGAGTTTTTCACATAGAAAAATAAAAATAATCAAATTTTGGCTTGAACCATTGAATTCAGCTCGAAAAAACAAACAATTTAGTAGTTTGAATCATTGCTCTATGTCCATTGGTTACCGAGATATTGAAAGTGGTAAACACAGTATGTTGTCCCAATGTTAACCTTATGGGAAATAAGTAAAATTCTATATCTCGGTTATTTCTCAACATATCTTAATAAAACTTGGTTTGGGGCTTCATCTAAGTGAGATTTGATGTAGTATAGTCTAAAATCCCCGAAGTTTCCATTTTTGTGGCAGCAAACCTGCATACTCATTCCTCATAATCTAGACAGTGGGCAAAGACCAGGAGATTCTAAATATCTTGATTTCATGTACTTAAACATACAGGGACTTAATGGTAAAATCTCATTATTACAAAGCTTCTTAACTGGGCCCAACTTAAATACACATATGATGGATTTTATTTGCTTATCAGAGCATTGACTTAACAAGGATGAAGTAGAACTAGCTTTTCCAGACGGCTATACCTGTGTTAGTGCCTTTTGTAGACAAGATTCTATAAGTGGAGGTACTTTAATATTTGTTAAGAATAATTTTAATGCTAAGTCTCTTAATGTTGATTGTTTGTGTAGGGAGTTTCATTTTGAATGTTCTGCTGTCATTGTTGAAAGCCTTAAGCTAATTGTTGTTTCACTCTACCATTCTCCTTCAGGAGATTCGGAAATCTTTTTGGAAAGTTTGGAAAATCTATTATTATATTTGTCTGAGTGGCCTACCTATACTGTTGTAATTGGTGGAGACCTGAATAATAAATTTAACATAAACAACAAAGGAAGTAATACAGTAAAAAATGTTCTCAATATTCTTAGACAAAATAATTTTTATTGCTTAAATACATCTCCAACACGAGGTAATAAATGTCTAGACAATATTTTTGTTAACTGTAATCGTCAATATGTCAGCCCATGTAATGCTTTTGTTTTTCCATATTCTGATCATAAAGGTTTAACTTTCAATTTACAATGTGTTAATGATAAGTCATGGTGTACTACTGTTTCTGATAGTTTTAAGTTAGTTTTGCCTTTGTCTGGTATTGAAGGCCTAATAAGTAGTTTATTTGCTTTTGACTGGGATTTACTCCTGTCTAATATTGCTCATTTGGATGCAGATCACATTTTTAATGAAGTTTTTGGAGTAATATTGATGAAACTTGACTGCTTTCATATTTTAAAGAGAGTTAGGTCTGACAGTAATTTTAGTATAAAAAAATCTGCAAATAAATGGTATACAAAAGATCTCGCTAAGATGAAAGACCGATTATTATTTCTAGGTAATTTGCAGACACAAGAGGCAAAAGCTCAGTTGAGAAATTTAAAGTTAGAATATAGAAATGCAATACATAAAGCTAAGCTCAATTTCAATGTTAATAAAATTGAATCAAGTAAGAATAAATGCAAGGCTGCTTGGAAAATAATTAATTCTAATAGGATTAGCAGTAGTGAGCACAGTAAAGATTTTGAAATTGATATTGATCCACACAAGATTTTAATGAATATTTCATTAACTCAATAAAAGAAATAAAGCAACAGATAGGTAATCCATCAGCTAGTGTTTTAGATTTAGTACATAATCTCAATATAAATAGAATAAATTTTGAATGGAATTGGATCACACCTAATGATATAATTGGGGTCACAAAAGGAATGAATAACTCAATAAGTAAATATATGTATAACCTGTCAAACAATCTCGTGAAAAGGATTATACACACAATAGCTGTACCTCTTTCCTTATGTTTTAATAAATGTCTACAAGAAGGTATTTTTCCAAGCAAATTAAAATATTCAAAAGTTTGTCCAGTCTATAAAAAAGGCCCGACAGGGCAACTAGAAAGCTATAGGCCTGTTTCATTGATTCCTATTTTTTCTAAGGTATTTGAGTTACTGATACATGATCAAGTAAGCTTTTTCTTTGAAAATAATAACTTGTTTAATTTATCTCAGTTTGGTTTTCGTAAAGGAAGATCGACCATTGATGCAGTTGATAGGCTAGTTAGGGAAGTGCTTTCAACGTTCGAAAAAAAGGCCTTTGCTCAGGTTACAATGTGTGACCTGAGCAAGGCTTTTGACTGTGTTAAGCATGATGATCTATTGCTAAAGCTTAACTACTACGGATTTTCTGGCAATAGTTTAACTTTTTTTGAATCTTACATTAAAAATAGGCATCAGGTAGAATCACTTAATGGTAAAATTTCTAGGGAATGTTTGGTTGAATATGGTGTGCCACAAGGTTCTGTGTTAGGTCCTCTTTTGTTCCTGGTTAGTGTCAATGATTTACCAATTTCGGTCGATTCAAAATCACTGTTGTATGCAGATGATATGCCGTTTATAGATATCTCTGACAATTTAGATCAGCTAAAAATGCTTACACAAAATACATTGAAAGAGGCGGAAAACTGGTTTCAAGTTAATGGTTTTTTACTTAATAAACAAAAAACTCAAACTATGTTATTTTCTTTAAGACCGATTGGAGATGATTTAACTTCAGATAATTTAGTTTCTGACGCTAAGTTTTTAGGAATATTCATTGATAATAAGTTAAACTGGCATTCAAATATTGAACATGTATCTTCCAGACTTTCAAGAGTAGTTTATCTTTTGAGACGGTTAACTTGTTGTGTTCCGGAAAATTATCTTAAAACTGCCTATTTTGCATACTTTCAGTCAATTTTTAGATATGGCCTGGTTTTATATGGGAATGGTTCTAAAGTTGGTGATTTATTGATTCTACAGAAGAAAGCAATTAGGGTAATAACTAAATCAAAAGCCAGAGCTCATTGCAAACCTTTATTCGTTCAACTAGAAATACAAACAATTATTAACCTTTATATTTTCGATCTAGTATCTTTTGTTTTTAAAAATCAGGATTTGATTATTCCTGTTCATAATTTACATAACTACAATACTCGTAATAAAGAAAAGGCAGCAATTGAATTTAATAGGCTAAGTAAATCTTTGTCTAGTCACATAGTATTATCGTTAAAGATTTACAATAAGGTTAATCGTCTTGTTGGAAAGAATACTATTAAGGTTTTTAAACAGAAATTTTATAGATGGTTATGTATGAACCCTTTTTACTCAATCGACGCATTTTTTTTCTATAAATATAGTTGAATTTTGAATATTTTTCATTGTTTTATTGTAAATTTATGAGCTAAGTTTGCCCAATTTAAGGACAAGAGTAGGCCTACCAAGGTTTATGTATCTATGTTTTTATGTTCTTTTGTAGTATTATCTGTGATATTTATGTTAGGTAGATTAGTTTAAGTTAAGGACTTAGTAGTACAGCACTGCTGAAATATGACTTTGTCAATGCTTGTAAGCCTGTAAGACAATAAACGAATTCTTATTCTTATTCATGTTATCCTTATGGGAAATAAAATAAATGCTATATCATCCTTATTTTTTGACATATCTTGGTAAAACTTGGTATATAGCTTCTTCTAGTTCAGATCTACTAAATATATTGAATTAAAACCACCCAGTTGTAATGGACCTGTTGCAGCAAACCCGCATACTCATTCTCTATGTTATTCTTATGGAGCTTACAAAAACATTACAAATCTCACTATGTTGGATTATAATATATTCTTTTTCATTTGAAATTCGCTGAGTATGCAGGTCTGCTGCAACGGGGGTATTTAAGTTTGAAAGAGAATAAATTACTACTTACCTTACTCATGCTGGTTCTAAATATTGGTCATTTAGGGCCGCGTCACATTGGTCGAGTAACTCGGCCGAGTCAACTGTTTAGATTTGTCAACCAATCCATCACTCGATTTGCCCATTTGTCAAAGCCACATCACATTGGCGATTTGACGGTCGAGTCTAACTCGCCCTCCTACTCGACCAATGTGACATGGCCCTTATGCTTGAACTATGTCAAATTGAAAAAAACCGCATTTCTATTATGCAGTTAAGTCTCACAAGCTCATTGTAATGTGGACTAGAAGAGTTAACTTTAAACAGCTGACAACCGTCTAAACAAAATAATCAAAACTTCTAGGTGCAATGGATTTGCTTTGACGAATTTTATTATTACAGGCATAGATTTTTAGTTGTTATAAATTGATTTGGCATTACAACTTTTAATATAATGTGAAAAATATCCTTGTATTTTAATAAGTTCTTAAATTTGAAATATCTCAAAAACTTTTACTATTAAACATCTGTTTGTTTGCTTTTACAGCTTTTTTACTGTTTGCTGGATGAATTAATTGAAGAATTGTTTCCTGAGCTTAAAACCGACCTTATACAAGAAAACAGGTTTGTATCCTTAAGTGTTCTTAGAAAATATCTTTATTACCAATATATTCCAACTTTAATTTTGAAAGCCTAGAATCAAGAATCAGGTTCTTTATTGGCAAACACAATTGATCCACAGACAATTGTTCCACAGACTTTGTCATAAGAACGAAACATTAACATCTAAAATAGAAGACCAGAAATAAACAACATTTGACTTATCATTATTATATTATTATTATTACCATATTAAACGCCGACTACCAGTAAGGGGTATTAAATAATGATATATCGACAGTATTGACATAAAATTTGATATTAAAACAATTACAGTTCACAAACTCGTCAACCGAGTAAAAGGCATTGAGTTTTAACCATAAAGCACTAAGACAAATTTGATTTAAACTTACATAGAGGCAATTCTCTCAAAACTAATGGTAGCTTATTAAACAGCCTGATATGCTGAAAACAATTGGTTTTGGCAGTACTAGAATATGCCTAAACAGTACACATCGGATTACCCAGAATAATGTGGTGGAACACTAATCCAGGTAACAAAAAATCTGGATAATCCGAGGTTATTTCAAATTTACGTACGATACCTAAAACAGCAAAATGTGCTTTTCAATGGACTCTTATGGAGCTTATTCCCTAAAATTAAAATGGAGCTAAAGACATAATGTAAGTTTATTATATAGTAAATAATATTATCAATGTTTTCTTGTATTTGGGTACCCTCTTAAAAAAAAAATAAATATTTCATCAAACATATTTTAATTTTTAACCACAGAGTAAAATTTACGTTTCAATACCTTTAGCGTATTTTTGAATAACGATACCTTTCTAGGGTTAAATAGCAATAGCGTAACTTAGCCCCTGCTAAACTGATGCTGCAAATGGCATACCAAGATTGTAAAACATGTTAGTCTTTCAAGCTTTTTCCACATACCATTTTTCACCAGTTTTGTATATTTACCATCTTGTATGTAAATACAGTGTAAGTGTAAATATAGTTTTAAGTGATGTAAGACATTTTTTATTTACATCCAGTGAATACAACAACACATATTATGCTAATCAAGAAATTATTTCACTTTGGAGTATCTGTAGGACGTAACCCTAAAGGAATTTTGTATAACTGATTTGTAGTTCGCATCTAGGATCCAAGAGGAGCACACATGCCAAATTTCAGCTCTGTGGGTCTTAGTTTTGGAGATCGCTGTCTGTTAGAAAACTCCTTCTCCTTTATATATAATAGTATAGTATATAGCATAGAATAGATATGGATATCATAACGATTGCATATTTTTTATAATCAAATATCCTCAAATATCTTTTTATGTTTGCCTAAAAAATAGGGTTACCATATATTTCTGAGGCCAACCCAGAACAGGTTGAGGTGCGGTCAAACAATCCAAGAAATAAAAAAATTAAAATCACGGCGAAAACGTGATGTTAATGTGTTCACAAGTGAAATGCGCCTTCTAAAAGTAAAATGCTAATGCAGTACATTGCTGTACACATTTAGAATAATAATTGAAGGAATTGCATTGCCTAAACAGTACATTACAGCATTTTCATAAACGTAGTATTTTGGTTTGCTACTTGGAGTACCAGCAATAATCAAGAAAGGCTTAGCCTACATAAATTTTGCGATTTAGTTTATTGCTGTCAATTGATAAGTTTACATTTGTGAACTCCTTGTGTGGACTGATATTGACTTTCAAAATGAGTAGTTGTAAAAGGAAAAAAGTGGTTTTAACTCTAGAACAGAAACTGAACGCCATTAAAAGACTTAACGCGGGAAGGTAAAAATTAGCTAAGGAACTGGGTGTTGGCACAAGTACGGTAAGTGACTGGAAGAAAAATCGAGCGCAGTTATCCTCAGTCTCTCATTGGGCCTGATGATGATTAGTGTGACCAATCGAAATCAATCACCATTTTTGTATATTTACCATCTTGTATGTAAATACAGTATAAGTGTAAATATATTTTCAAGTGTTGTAAGGCCTTTTTTTTTATTTACATCCAGTCCAAAGTTAAACTATAGGAAAGCTTACGAATTTGTCATGGCAACCTGAAGAAGTATGACAAATCAAATCCAAGGAAGTTTTTCTGTTTTTCCACAGTGGATCCAGGTTTGATCAACTAGTGCATTTAAGGAAGATTAAAAATTTGACATTTGATAGCAAAATTCTTTATTACGACTTTGTTTCAGCAACGTGAAATAGGAACTCTTTCTCCAGTGGATGCAGTGTACCGATGATAACTAGTGAGTGGAGGGGAGGTCCGAGGTCAAGGTCTGGGAACGAGCAGAGAGGTCCGTAGCAGATGCGCTGATCAGGTGCTCCCACCCTCGCCACCCCCACACACTCCGTCATCTCTGTTAGTTCTGCACACACACGTACTTACTGTCAATAAACTGGGATATTTAGCTGTAACTGTGTCAATGTAGTCAGTCTACTTTATAGATTTTTGATTTTTTTTAGGATTGCCCTAAGAATATACCTTGGCCATCCTGGGTTAGGAGCCGAATAATTGTTTCCAGAAAAATTTCAACTGAGTATCGGAGAATCAATCTTAACCAGCCTAGGTCTGGTGTTTAGCTAGCATATGGTCAAACATTGCAAAATTAATAATTCCCATTAGAAAATGGCATATATAAACCATGTATTTCTAAAGAGGGCAAATTAGGGATGGGCAAATTGTGATTTTCAAACTTAGCTGAGTTTGAAGATTGAGTTTTTTAACCATCGCCTCAGTCATTAAGCTTGATTTAATTTCAGTTTGATTTTATTAGATATAAAAGTCTCATTTATATAAAAGTGAAAGATGGCTTAAAATAAGAATAGTTATTCCCAGAACAAAGGAAATTATCTAATTTAAGTTCATCAGTATTTTGTATTAACCAGGATATGAAATAAAACTAATTAAATTGGCTAAGAAATTTTATCTACGACCATTGCAATAAGCACCAATTATGGTATTACAATAAACATTATAATGATATACATTAAAACACCAAAAACCAAGCAGTACTCTAATGACGACTTTAGAGTACTGGAGTCACTTTAGAGTACTGGTTCTAGACCAATAAGAGCTCGGCATTTGACGGAAGTAGTGTCATAATAACAATTACGCAATTCGCACATCAGCTGATTGTTGCATTACGATTCATGTTTGAGTTTACTTATCCCATCAGCTGATTGTTCCACAACGATTCATGGTTCAGTCTGCTTATTTGCCTAACCTCAAATTTTAGTTGACCTATTCCATCATTAGTAAAAGTCATGAGTTTTGTTTAACTTCGGGGGAAATTGTGTCGTATATTGTTGGTCGTAGATAAAATAGTGTATGCAACGATTGTATTATGCCTTTAAGCCACTCGTGAGATATTTAGAACACTCGCTTCGCTCGTGTTCTAACTTACATCTCACTCGTGGCTTAAAGGCATTCATTATACAATCGTTGCATAAACTACTAATTTATAACTAACCGATTGATAATAATTATTAATTGAGGATAGCAATCAATTTAATGTATGTTTTTGTCATTTAATGCACTAAGTCTAGATATGTGATGCGGAAAGTGAAAAGGGACCTCAAGTCGCCGGAGTAAATTTTACAGTAAGGGCATTTTAGTCGAATCGGGTCAAAAATATCGATTTTTAGGTTTCGATTGGATATGATTCCTAAATCTTTCCTCTACACATTCATTCAGGTATTTTAGCAATGATAATCCGAGATATATTAAAAAATAATCGATTTAGCAGCCTATGTCATGAAAACGAAAAGGGACCTCAAGTCGCTTAAAAGGTAAATAACATGGTGGGCGACTTCAGGTCCCATTTCCCAAATGTGCAGGCCCTTACTGACAGGGTTATCAGGGGCATCACAAAACTAGTCTCTCCTGCCATCTATCGGCAGATAAGTGAACTATTTCAAGTTGTTCGTTGTAGAAGATTATTGACCAAGTCCAAAAATCGCCATCTTGACAGAGAATTTATCTTTTATTCTTCAGTATTCTGCCTTCCGACTTGAGGTCCCTTTTCAAACTTCTCACTTTCTCATTTTTTTTAAACAATGAAAATGCAAGTTTATCGCGTCTGTTTCAGTTTAAATTTAAAGATCTAGTTTTCTGCTTCATTTTGATACCTAACTCATTTCTTAAATATTAATAATAAATATTCTGTGAAAGTTTGAAGTTTTGGCCTTGATTTCCTAAAATACTCGTTTCGACTCTACTTAAACTTCTAATGCAAATAACTCAGACACAAAAAAACAAAACACCATAAATTATATGTCAAATTGTTCGCAATTTAATGCTGAATTTCAGGATGTCAATAACTAAAAACCGGAAAATTCCGACTTGAGGTCCCTTTTCACTTTCCACATCACATATTGTCACATTAAAAAAGAAACAGATTAAATTATATAAATAAACCAGTCACACACCTTCAACACTGATTGCTTATTTTCCTTGGGAGAGGATCAAAATTCTGATCTTTATCATGTTAAAAAACAATGATAATCATCCAATAAAATTGAAAACATTCGTAAACTACCCAACTCAAAAGTTTGGGATAGTTCCTGGTATTAAAAGCTAGGCTCGAACTTTGAGCTTTTCCAAAAGATCTTGAGCTGAGCCTAAGCCTAACACTAAAAACTCAGTGGTTTCAATACTCCCAAGCCCCTTGGGAAAAGAAACATGATGGACATTAGCAGTCTTCCAAAGAAGGCCAAATAAGGTTTCTAGAATATAGGGTTATTAAATTTTTTTTGTATAATTTATGGTACATAACAAATTTTCTGTCACAGTTCTTGCTCGTCCTCTGACAGGATGACGCTTATTCTGGCCTTTATTAGGCCATATTCATATCAAAATTCAGGTGGTTAAAATGATCCATCAGTCGATATCGTTGAGAAAGCACAAATATATGCAGTGACACATACAAAAAACACAAAAAACATATAATTCACACATCTGACATAACTAGGCCTAGTTGTGTCGTACGTGTAATTATATGTTTTTTTCGTATGTGTCAATATATTTGTGCTTTCTCGATGACATCGACTGACGGATCATTTTAACCACCTGAATCAGATATGAATGTGGTCTAATAAAGGCAGAAACCTTGGGTCATCCTGTCAGAGGATGAGCAAGATCTGTGACATAAAATTTGGTATGTACCATATATTTATATTAAATACAGTTCGGCTTGGCTTTAAAAATGAATATATTATTTTGAAATCAATATGAAACAAATCATAACAAGCAAAAAATAACTGAAATTTTGAATATTTTAAACCTTATTAAAACGACTACAGCCATCAGCCCTTTTTATATAGACTTCCTCCTTTAAGGGAAACTGCTAATTCATTTAAAACAAAAACACAAAATCATACTTTACAAGCACTTCATAAAAAACAAAAATCAAAACTTAGAAATTTGAAAATATATATTTCAGGGTAGTCTCTCCTTTTTTTTAAAGCCTGCTCTTTCGTAAAAGCAAGGTTTTTCCTGTATCCGCATATCTTTATATTTGCGGGAAATAAGTTATTTATTATATCAAAAATTAGTTCAGCAATCAAAAACATGGCTTGACCTAACAATGCCAGTAGAATCATATATTTAATTTCGTAAGGCAATTCTTTGCGTCAAAATTGTGGGCGTCTGGAAAGTCGTAGAAAGATGGGAAAGGGCTCAAAATAAAGGCCTCTATTCCGTGATGGCGGGAAAAATAATGAAATTGCTTGAAATTCACTAGAAAACGAGAAATAACGTAAAATATCCGCCATTTAAAATGCATTGAGATCCATAAACGTCTGTTTTGTTTACATAAAACATGTGATGATGATACTTGATTGAAAACCATGTGGTACGCTAGATATCAATATAAGGTAGATTCAGTTTGCTATGAAGGTATTTTGTACTATAATAAAGAAGGATGGTTATAATTTTCCCTCACTAGGGGCTTGTAGCCCCTTCAAGCCACTAGTGGAAGTCTTAATTCCTCAATGTGGCAGTAGCTCAACTATTTTATGGTTCAATGACAAATAATGGAAAAATAATAATTTCTAGCATTAGCCCTTGTGATAGGATCTTTGCTTAGTTATATAGTTAGTTTTGCCGGTTACTAGGTTAGATAAAAATGGAGGTTCGAGTAACCAGAAATTTTAATTGTACCAAATAATTATCCTGACTGACAGGGCTGTAACGATAACTTGGGGGTCCTGGGACAAAAACTTGTCAGATGGGCCCCACATATTAAAATTTACGAGTTTCATCTGGCCTGTTTTACACCCCTTGAGCGCTAAGGGAAAATCAAACAAGTACGCCCCCCTACAATTCCTGTTTTGCTAGTTTCCATTTAGGTGATTGGATACGGGATTTCATCAAAGATTCCTTTTGTTTTCAACGCTGACATGTTGGACACCTAAGTATTGAAAACTTAAATGCAAGCTGCATCAGGATTCTACGGGAACATTACATTATTTTTTTATATTTTCAACCAACTTCAAAATTAATTAAGGTTTTTCCTGTATCCGAATATCTTTTTTATTTTTAAAGAAGGGGAATAAGTTATTAATTATATCCAAAATTAGTTCAGCAATCAAAAACATGGCTTGACCTAGCAATGCCAGTTGAACATTACATTAATTTTTTTTGTTTTCAATCAACTCCAAAATTAATCCATTTTACAATTTACATGTATTTATTGTTTAAATTTAATGTAAAGTAATCAAAGTATATAAAAGAAAGTAAATGATTACTTTATAAACACACTGATGATAAAATGACCAAGTTATTATACATTTTTTTAAATTGATTTGCACATGTCACACCTCGATCACATCATTACAGCCCTGCTGACAGATGCAGCTTTGACAATATAGTGTTTTTTTCTTAACCCTGAGCGGGCGCTTTACCGGTACAATGGCAGCGGCAATACTAAATCGCACAAATTTAACCCTTTTTACTTATTTATTCATAACAAAATATTGTATTTTAATGTTGACAAACTGCATTAGGAATCACATTTCATCGTCGGTACAATTAATTGTTCAACTTATTAGGTATCTATATACTGAATACATTAAGGTTTTTTTTCTGTTGGATCCCTTTTTCAGGCGTCCTACTGAACCGATTTTTACGATTGAGGTGTCATTTTAAAGCTTATAATATAGCACACCTGCGACAGATAGTTAAAATAGGCATTTCTTTTTCGGCTTCGACCCCCAACGCTTTAATTTATTTACAGAGGGCGCTTTCAACGCTCCAGTGCTGACCAACTTGCGTTATAACGGTTTTAAAATGTGATTGTAATTTAACAGCTGATTACCTTGAGACGAATTTCTAACCAGTCTCATAGTAAACAAAAAAATATTGAATGTTAATGTAAACAAAATCCAATGCAGGTTAGAAATATGAATTTGGGCCACTTCAATGACAATTTTAGCCAAATTGAGGCAGGTAAATAATTTTTTATGGTGAAGATCCATGATCGTTAGATTATAAATATATTGCAAACTGAACCCTGAAACATAAAGTAGAAGAGGGCATAGAGAAAAACGACTCGATGTGATTAAGAAAAATATGCGTAACCTTCGGCAAGATCATAGAACTCCTGAGAGAAAAAGACTAATTAAACACCAGAGAAAATATTAAAATGAGCAATTTGCACATGGGCTTCCTAGAAAAACTTCCGTTATCCTACTGTTGTGCGAGAAGACAACCAAAATAAAAAACAGTGCAAGGGCGATAAATAAAAATTGTGAGTGTTTTGTTCAGTAAGGCCTTTGTTTACTTAGGTGAGGTCTTTAAATTTCAATTGAAAAGGTTAATTTGGTTAATAAAGGTGAGTTTGAAGCCATACAATTTATTTTAACTGTAGGAGAGTTTCCCACAAAACAGAAATAATATAAAAATGCGCAATTTGCGCATGGGGCCCCTAGTAATATTTCAATTGAACATAGTAAGTGATTTTTTAGTATTAAATAGGTATTAATTATTATTTAATTTTTTGGACTTCTCCTTTTGCTTCTTATTTTCAAAAGCGATAGGAAAAGTCCAAAAAATTAAATAACAATTACAAATACTTCGCTATTGAATTTTAAAAATAGGTATCACTATCTGTGCTATGGGCGAGGGCGCTCTGCAATCTGACACGGCAGCTCTGAATTGCACATAACAAGGTACTAAAGGGGGGGGTATAAATAGCTTTAGGCGATTCCTGGAATGAGGGGCGTAAAGTGTGGAGCCGGACACGACCACAAACACCCATTATGTCTCTTTATTTTAAATTAAAAAACACGTGTGGAGGAAAACTCCGCATGCACCCGCTCGAGGGTTAAGCAACTAAAATTAGACAAGCATATACTTGATAGAATTGTATGTAAAGTAGGCTGATTTTGATAAAAATTTTGCGAGTCAGTATTATTTAAAAAATATTTACAATCAACAAAATAAACTGTGTGTTTATAAACAGTAATATACTTTCTTTTATTTAAACCTCCATGATTTTTTTTCTTGTAATGTTTATTGCCCAATAAACTTCAATCACTAAGCTACATAGTGCCAACTACCTAAAAATATTTGAAATGTTTTCCCTTCAAGCTTCTTTAAATGAAAACAATTTAAATTTGCCTCTTCTAGGGTATCTATTGACATCTGATTTTAAAATTCCAGTATCTTTCCAGTATTTCAAGTACATTTTTTCTTTTTTTCCCAAAATTCCAGTATTGCTAACTATTTATCTAACTAAGGAGCACCATTAATATATTTCTTATCAATATGAATGTTTATTGTTAAAATCTAATAACTGATTTAACAGCATTGTCAAATAAGATAAATAATAAAATAAAAACTTGTAAAAGAAAAACATATTTGTTCCATTTTCATGAGGGCATCCCAACTCCCCTTATAGCCCTACGTTCCTCCCTTATTATTATCCAAATAATTAATACAAAATTACAAGCATAAATTAAAGTAACAGTTTGCAGGGAACAAGTAGTAATCAATAATAAGATTAAATAGAAAACTGATAATTTTTAAACACATTCAGCATTACATTTCTTCTCCTGACTTACATATTACTAGAAGTAGAGTTTATAACAAATACATAATGTATTACTAAAATGAAGTACGGTATAATAAATTTAGGAAACTAAAGTTCTAATTTACTATGAGCGTCTTTCGACACAGTCTCTCAATTTTATATCACATTGTTTGTTTTATGAAAAATAATATAAAAATGTGAATTACAAAATATGAATTTTGCAAATGTTGAGAACATCTCCAATCTTAAAAAAATTATTACAACATATAAAATTGTAAATCTGATTAAGGATGTTTAGTGATTGAGCTGAATTCCAAATGGTTTACTTTACGTTTGCTAACACAAATTGCTAAAAAAGTGTTGTCGAGCTTTTTACATCTGAATGTATTAGACAAAACTATTTTTAACGGATTTCATCACTTGTATTTCAACAAAATTCCAGTACCAAATTTAAAATTCCAGTATGGAAATAAAATTCCAGTATAATTCCAGTATCAGTAGACACCCTGAGTCCCTGACATTAATAGTCACTTTGACTGTTTTTCAATCAATCTGATATGGTACTTGATTAATGTGTTCATAAAGTGTCATCTCCTAAGTGAAAGTAAGCAAAAACTTGTTTTATAAGCCAAGGAAGTGTTAGAAAAACATGTGACATATATTTATGTTTACATTCTGTAAGAAAAAGGCACTCGATTAAAAACCTAAATTTATTAAAAACCTCTTTAACAACCCAAAAAGAACTGAGAACAGACCAAGACAAAGAATCGTCAACATAAACAATAATAATAAACATTTTCCATCACCTGATTATTTAATTCACAAACACACGCCCCCGTGGTGACAACATCACCACCACTTTTATTCATTCTCGCTACACGCCCCCGTGGTGTCAGCACTCAATTGCTCTTCGCACATCCCCAATGTGGTGTGGCCTCCCGTCTACTTCAACACTCGTGGGCGAAAACTGTCCCGTTACCACTCCTTCCCTCCACCTTGATGTACAGGAGGGATTTACCGGCTTCACGAACACACATTCTCCCACGGCGAAACCTGGCCCGTGATACTCAGTAGATTTTGTTGGCTCTCCTCTGCACCTCCATTTGTAAGTAAACAGTTGTGAGCTCGGCGATGATCCATCATTTAGACCTTCCTTAGGGGTCAAATTATACCAGTAAACCATTTCCTGAATACTCCCCTTACTTCTGGCAGCCATACGCTTAATCGTCCTATGGTTCCGTTCAACAATTCCATTTCCACTCGGCCGGTTAACACATCTGAACATACGTTTTACTCCCCATTTTTCACAGAGCTCATCAATCTGCTCGCATCGAAATGTCGCACTGTTATCCATCAGTATCTCACATGGTGGCCCTCGTTCAGCAAATACTTCTTTCAAAACCTTCAATACTTGATCTTTAGTTTCGTTTGAGATCTGACGCCAAATGCAAAACCTACTGGGGCCACAGTCCACAATTGTCATGAACTTATTTTTCCCATAGTGTGTTACGTCTATAGCAAGCCTATACCAGTTGTGCTTGCAATCTAGATGCCCAGGCTCCCATTTAATACTTGACGGATCGATCGTCAAGCACTCTTTACAGGTTTTTACCACTTCTTCTACATCTTTTGTCGTAAAATTTAAATCCGGATGGCAACGCCTGACAGTAAAAAGAGTACGGTTAACTCCAAAATGATGTATGTCATGAACCTGTTTAATCAATGTTTTTCGATCTCTTTCCTCTTCCTGACCTAAAGCTGCAATACCTGTTGTTTCTTCCTCCCTTGCTAACCATTTCTTAGGCACTCTTGTCAGGTTATCTGCCTTGTTGAACTGCGATTTCACAAGCTCTATCTTTACATCGAGTCCGCATTCCAAAATAATATCTTTGAAGAGGCTTAAACGTCTTCTGACTAGGATTTCACTTAGTCCATGAGTTTTAATGGGATGGTCTCCTGTTAATAAGGACGTCACCCAAGCATGAACAGTCGCTGAGTCTGTGACGATACAAATCTTCTTCAATCCCCATTGCAACGCAAGCAATATTCACCCCCTTTAGCAAAGCTTCTAACTCAGCCAAATTTATATGGGCTGAATCATGCATCTTCCTCAGCCAAGAAGCATCTTCGACTATTTCCCCTCCAATCTCAAGACAAACACCGATTGCCAGACTGCTTGCATCGCACCACACTTTTCCCTCTTCCACAGGAGGTACGGCCCATTTGCCGGTGACCGGGTCCCTTTCACTGATTCGATCCATCATGTTTCTTAGCATACTTTGCACATGATCCCCAACCAAATCATCCCAATTCAAATCCGACAACTGCCTCTTTACGAAACTACATGCAGGTCGGAGCCAACCTGCTACCGGATAGTGTCCAATTAGTTGCCCACACAACGAGAATACGTCTTTCTTCGTTTTAACTTCATCAACCGGTTTTACTTTGTTATCCCTACACCATATTAGATTACCGTTAATTTTTCTCAGCCTCAAGCCTAACACTCTGCCTCCATCAAGTGTTTCTGCTGGCTTCGCCGACAAACCATATTTTTCCAACAGTCTTATCACAACATCGCTACTGACGATTTGCTCATTTACAACAATGTCGTCGACATATGAATCAGTAGCACTCCTAACTATTGGATCCATCGATAAAACCTTGTTGACAATGCTGCTCATTATCTTCGGAGCGACGTTCAACCCAAACCCAAGTCTTGTTAAACAATAGTTTTCACCTTTGAACTTGACGACTTGAAATTTCCACAGATGTGGGGCAATATGAATTTGCAAATACGCTTTTCGAAGATCCACCGTGCTGACACGCTCTCCTAATCTTCTCCATAGCCTCAACTTCTCACTACAGACCTCACTTCCAGCTGTATGACTTGAAACAAACTGATTAAGTTCTCTATAGTCCATTACAGGCCGCACTTTGTCTTTATTTTGCTGAATAACAGCCATAAGTGGGATCACACCATCAAATTCCCCGTGATATGGCTGAAGCCAGCCACTTTTTATCCATTCTTGGACTTCAGTTTCAAAGGCCTTATTAGCGTGATCAGGAATTCTGTACATTTCTATCTTGTTCTCTAATATAGGTGCCATATCATCGTCCTTCCAATTCCATCCAGCTGTCCATTTTCCATCTGAAAATTCTGCATGGAAATCACAATCTTCAATAACAATCTTCTCAATTCCATTTTGGTTGCCTCCACTCTCTTGCATAGTTTCAGCCACCGCACCTGTGCTCAAGGTATTTTTAAACTTTACTTTTCCATTACCCTCAATGGTAACTCCTCCCATAGCAGAAACAGCGTCCATTCCGAGAAGTACTTCATAGCTAGGCAACAGTTTAGCAACCAGGCAGTTTAATGATATGTTAATTCCACAAACACACACCTCTGTTTCACACATCAAGTTACAATTCACAGTCTCCCCATTCATCATTACTACACATTGTCTCGTTGGCCTTGTCTTTGCCCCGAACCTGACTAGGCTTGGTGAAATTATAGTTCTTGAACACCCCGTATCTAGCAATGCACAACACTTAGTTCCTGCAACAGTCGTCATCAGCGTAGGCAGTTGCGTCGTCAATGTAGGATAGCCACCCGCGCAACAGAAAGTGGCCCCTTCTACTCGTTTTTTGGATCCTGTGTACACTTATTAGCGTAATGCCCTTCTTCTCCACATCGGAAGCAAATAACTTTCATGGCATTCTTCTGCTTCCTATTCGGGCACGATCGAGCCAGATGTCCTTGCGTATTACAAACAAAACATGCTCTGAGATCCTCTCTTTTATTTATAGTTGCTTTCATTTGCGCAGCTGCTCCAAAGCCGGACTCTCCTCCAGTCACTAAACTTCTCGCCCTTTCTAGCACTTTCGACAACTCCATGTCTTGCAAGCAGCAAGCCGCCTTCAACTGGTTCTGAACATCTTTCGGCAGTCCGTGTACAAAAGAACTCTTGACCCATTCGTCGGAAACTACAGGATCTATCAATTTGGCCAACCTTCTCAAATCCGATGCATAGACATCAACCGACTCTCCTGGAAGCAAACGTCTTGAAATGAACTCTTCGTATGCCTGAAACCTATTTGCGGAAAAAGCCTGGTTTAAGGCTTCAGTAAGTAATGTATAATCACTTTTGACTGCGTCTGTTAGTCCTTCGTAGACGGAAAAAGCTCCTCCAGATAAGAACAATGGAAGGACTGTCTGTAATTCTTTAATCTTCTGAAGCCTGCACACAAGTTCCAACTTTTTCAGCCATTCCGAGAAATCCCCCTCGCCGCTGTACTGTTTAATCAGATCAGAAAATCTCGTACCGGTGCCTGACATTTTCTTAACTTTACTGCCGAAATAGCTTGTAAGAAAAAGGCACTCGATTAAAAACCTAAATTTATTAAAAACCTCTTTAACAACCCAAAAAGAACTGAGAACAGACCAAGACAAAGAATCGTCAACATAAACAATAATAATAAACATTTTCCATCACCTGATTATTTAATTCACAAACACACATTCTATTCTTAGTTTTACATATTTTTCCAATAAATGAGTTATTATAATTTTTCAAATAAAATTTATAAATTAGAAGCAAATATGTTTCAGAGAGTAAAAATTTGGTACACAAGTCTTATATATATTTTATCAAACTAAAAATGTTTCTCTAACCTGAGATATCGTCACCAGAGCCTCGGCTTGATATAATTTGCAAGAGCTGAGTTGCTGCTTCACTAACTGACATAAATCTTGAAGGTTCGTATTCCCGCTTTTTCTTCATCAGGCTTTCAACTGTTGGTTCTTTAACACGTATATCTGCAAAATTAAACTTTGTTATTTCCTGATTCGAAGACAAAACTATTACAGTAGATGCCCTCTAGTTCGGCTTCGGTTGGATCGGCCGCCGGATGGTCCGGCCGGTCCTCAGAGGGTGACTCATATCGCTCATATCGCCACATGCCGTACCACGGAAGACCTTCGATAGGATTTATACTGAATGTTTAGTTTCCGGCCATAGAAGATAACTGTTTATGTCAGTTTACATTGAGAACAATGTTTTATAAAATGGGTGTAAAACCTTAACACACGTTTGTGATAATGGAACAAAAAAACTTAGTAAAAAATGTGCATAACAAAAGAAAATAAGAGATTATTTTTAATTTGTATAGGTTATAATTCAAGTAATACGTGTACATTAATTTGATAAAATAAATTTCTAATGTTTTTTTACAGTGCGTAATGAGTTTTTCTGTTCACTTTATACCCTCAGTACGGTATAGGTAAAAAACTTACCTACATTCGAGTGACGCATTATGACTGTTCAACACAGAGACGTAAAAATATTTTTTTTGGCAATTAAACATTGTAAACATGTTTAAATAATGTGTTTTGTTGATTTTTAAGCATAGGTAATGAATTTTATAGGGTTATTTTACATATTGAAGGTACATCCGGATAGTCCGGCCATTTCGTAGTCCGGCTGGTGGTCCGGTCCCGAGATGGCCGAACTAGAGGGCGTCTACTGTATTTAAAATAGCATAGGAGTATGATAGTATGAAGTATGAAGTATGATAACTTCATGAGAAATGTTTGATCAACAAACTAAAAGTTAACGAAATACCCAAATACATTGTATTAAGGTGTAAAATGCTTACCTAATAAACATAGGGTATGTAGACCTCGGCTTTTGTTGCCACAAATCTTATTGTAGAAACTATCAGGCTGCCATGACTCAGTCCAATAGGGTATAGAGACTGTTTCTCCAAAGTTGTATAACTAGAAAAAGTTAACAATTTATTACAACCACTAAGAAATTTAAGATTGGTGGAAATATGACTTTGAATATAAATATTTATTTAAAATCTAAACTATCCAGTATGATTAAGTCATATTTGCAAACTGATTTCTCCAATATTAATAGGAAATGAGATATATTACCTCTGTGGTGTAAGTTGTGACTTATAAGTGAGATCTGAGTGATAATTTGGAAATAAAAAAGTCCTTACAATTTAGTTAAAATATATTATGTATTTGTAATACAATAGTGACTTACTATATGTTAAGTGATACCACAGATGAAGCACAAAACAGATTGGCCAGGCAGTGCATTTTCTTGTTACCGTTTTTTGCTCCTTCAAGTTAGTTTGCTCCTTCAACCTCAGAGTGCGTCTATGGTATTAGTTAGCTCCTTGAAGGTTTGAGTGCGCTGGTGATTATGTCAAACAGGTAATGCAGTTTATTTAGTTGAGTGTTTGCTCCCAGATGGCAGGTCAATAGGTTACAATTTTAGAAATCCAAATGTTGATTTTATTCAATGAATTGCTACATTACATACGTAAATTTTATTCCTTTGAACTGAGTTATTCAGAATTAATCTAAGAGCATCTGGAGATTGTGCTTTACTCAGAAAAAATCAAATAAATTGTGAGTATATGAATCAGCTTTTTGGTTTATAAGATCCATAACGGCACTTTGAAGGCTGTAGGACGTAAATCAGATTTTTTCCGCTCTTGTGACCAGCTCCAATCGATTCCTAACGAAAAAAAACCCAATTTGAAAAAAAATATTGCATTAACAAAAAGTGCCTGTGTTAATGCACTTGGCTTAAGATTTGGCAATTTTCGTCTATCTTGGATGTTTAACCACTAAAATAAACTACAGCAATCGCAATAATTTTTTTTTTGGTCTAGCTATACTGTACAAAAAATATAGAATTCAAATTAACTCACAAGTGACCTAATTAAATTTAGTTTCATAATTGGATTTAAAAAATGTCGAAAATAACCTATAATAATTATAACGTACTTTTCAGTAACAAAAAAACATATTGTTGAAAATATTAAGAAAACTAAACATTGGTAAAAAAATCGATTAAACAGGGTTCTATAAACGCATGTGTTTCACATTTGTCGCAGGGGTGATGAGGAAGACGCTTAATCCGATTGGGCTGTATGGGAGCCGTTGAGGAGTTGAAATGTGTCCGCTGAGTACCAGCAGACAGTACGTTTGAGATGGTCGGGACGGGGATTGTAAAGATGTTGTCGCCGAATTTAAGTCCAATGGCACAGTAGCGAGGGTATAAAACGGTAATTAAGAAACATTTGAAGTTTTGGCCTCAATGTTTTCTCTTAAATCCGAGTCACTCTTACCGGCGAACAAACTATCGGGAAGAATCCTTGCTTTTGGCCGAATCACTTTAAAACAAGTCTTCTTGAAATATCGCACACAAACCACTAGAGAACGCAACATTTTTTGTCAATGTATTCAACTCTTCGTTTACACTGTTTAAGACACATTCATCACATATCTGTTCTCTAAATAGGGAATGTAAATGACCTTACTTTAGTCGGTACTTGATGTACAGCCAAAGACTGCACACCTTTTATGACCACGCATAATTTATTTGAATGAAAACATGGAAAGGAAAAAATGGGAAAAACAATAAAGGTATGAACGATATATGTTAATTATAAAATGTAAAAAGTATTAGTTAACTAATTCGTTTAATGAAACCTCGGCTTTAAAAGAGAAGAATGAAAACATTATAAATTCGAAAATGTTAGAAAAAAATAAATAAACATACTTAATCATCTGAAAATTTGATTTTACTTTTATAAATAAACAACAAAAACCAACCACATGACAGTTGGCAACAGATGCTACTTTGTTTACAATTATAGGCAATGTAGATCGTGATCAATAATGTTTTAATTACCTCGTTGACTACAAGAGAGCATAGTTACAATTGGTAATGAAAATTATCATATGCTGGCCAATCTCTCTTTTTCTTTCATCTCTGGTGATACATTCAATAAGACTAGATAACACGTAGCTCGAAATCGAGCAAAAATCATGTGGTAAAATAATGAAGAATGATCAGCATACTTATACAGTGTGTAAAAAAAGTCCGTCCCCCCCTCCTTAATTTTTTTGTTTGTTAAGACAAACAAATAACATTCGGGGAATGATACTAACTCAACCCAAATTATTTTTTGACGTTACCAACAATTTTGAGTGTTCCCCAAAAATGGGGGATTTTGGGGTAACTCAAAATTTTCAAATGCAAACCCCTTTTGAGTGACCCTCATTTTAAAGAGCTTTCAAAAAGTAGATGAATGGTGAAAATTGGAGGTCTCTAACGTGTGTCTACCCAAATTGACAGCTTGTCAAAGTTTTGAATATAACACATCCTTGAAACTTGGTGTCTAGGAAGTTTGGAGTTTTAATTCACCTTTGGTGACGTAAAAATGAATCGAGCCTGGGAAAATGTTATTCAATGAAAAATTAGTCTCTTTTGGTGATATTTAAAATGTTGATTGTCCCCCAAAAATGGGGGATTTTGGGGGCACCTCAAAATTTTCAAATACAAACCCATTTCGAGTGACCCCTCATTTTAAAGAGCTTTAAAAAAATAGGCGATTGGTGGAGGTTGGAGGTCGCTAACGTGTTTCTATCAAAATTGGCAGCTTGTCAAAGTTTTGAATACGACTCCTAGAAACTTTGACAAGCTGCCAATTTTGATAGAAACATGTTAGCGACCTCCAATTTTCACCATTCATCTACTTTTTGAAAGCCCTTTAAAACGAAGGGTCACTCAAAAGGGGTTTGCACTTGAAAATTTTGAGTTGCCCCCAAAATCCCCAATTTTTGGGGGACACTCGAAATTTTAAATATCACCAAAAGAGACAATTTTTTAATTGAATAACATTTTTCCAGGCTCGATTCATTTTTACGTCAACAGATGTGAATTATAACTCCAAACGTCCTAGACACCATTTTTCAAGGATGTGTTGTATTCAAAACTTTGACAAGCTGTCAATTTGGGTAGAAACACGTTAGAGACCTCCAATTTTCACCATTCATCTACATTTTGAAAGCTCTTTGAAATGAGGGGTCACTCTAAAGGGGTTTGCATTTGAAAATTTTGAGTTGCCCTCAAAATCCCCCATTTTTGGGGGACACTCAAAATTTTTGGTAACGTCAAAAAATAATTTGGGTTGAGTTAGTATCATTCCCCAAAGGTTATTTGTTTGTCTTAACAAACAAAAAAATTAAGGAGGGGGGGACATACTTTTTTTACACACTGTATACTTTTTTAAGTTTAATCAAAGGGCTAACTTCATTAACAAAATTATGGCTTAACTACTGAATCTATTAAAGTTAATTTGATCTACCGCAGGAGTTTCTGGTAAACGTAAACGATTTTTTAGGTACACCTTCATTTCCCCATGTCCTCTTTTTTCTGAAATGTATATTTTAACACTGGCAAAAGATCACGCTCTGCTTACAGCAACATGTAGCTGACCGAGAGCAAACACTGGCGCCGTGAGCAATGACTTCCTTTGTTTAGGGATTGCCGCTGCAGCTTATTGATAATTATTGCCAAAACAGATATTGTAGGGAACGGCTGTCTTTAAAGGCAACATTTCCTTTGAGGTAAAAACGCGTAAATGACCCATTACTCTACCAGTCTTTTCATTCTTGAAATGCAACCCACCGCAATAAAAACATTTTTAGTTCCTTGGTCTGAGGTTGGAAGGAGCATAAAGTGTTACATCGGGAGGGTGATACCAGCAGTTGCGATCGTGTTCTTTCCGACTCCTCCGAACGGTCTATGTTCGTCTTCTTATTATCGGTGGCATTAAAAATGCACCAAATCCAAAAATAGATTTGCTCAGGTTAATATATAACTTCAAAAAACACTATGGTATATCGAAACTACATTGCAAAACTGGTAACTGCAATGTTTAAGAGCTTTAAAAACTTCATAACATAACCTAAATTACATAATAAATCTTAAAAAAAGAAAACTGTTGAAAACAAAGCCAAACCATCTGTAAAAATAAAAACTGCTCTTTTCGAAAATTCATTGAAATTCATTGCTGCTATCTGTGGTTTACCTGTAGAACTATTTCAGAGCTTGGCCATATGTTCAGTTTGTAAACAAAGTAAACTGAGCTTGCTCAAATGTCGATGAATAGCGCCACTGTTCCGAAACTTCAGCCCTTTACTGTACTTTAGAGAAGCCCTTTTTTAAAATTCTGAGACTTGTTGACAAATCTACATAACATTCCCTTTAATTTCATACCTCAAACGTTAAAATCGGTCCAGCCGTTGTTGCGGTTGGACTGTGAAAAGAAAACCGCTTGCGTGTTAATATATAGATTGCAAAAATAATATGTTAAAATAACTTGAAGTCTAAAATACCTTAATCACTTTAGTTTGAGGAATGTATGTAAGTATTATTGTATTTGGCATGGGAATAGTGTATGGGGATGAAAAGTCGGAAGGTGAAGGTGAATGTGAAATCTCAAGATGAAAACAAAATTCACTTGAAATAAATGTACCTGTAATCCTGTACATCCAATAGCGTTCATAATAGACGCATTATGTATCACTTGACAGGGAATGTTGGACTGCTTTGCTCTGAGGAAGAGATCTGTGTGAGTTGTGGCGCTAAAGGGATCTCCAACCACAAGTAATGCAACATCTTTAGTATCAGCATCTTGGAGAATCTCGTCCGAGCCTTGTTCAACCAGTTCTCTATCTGCAAGAAGTAGCTTGCGGCCATAGAATTCCTCCTAAAAAAATCCTCTCTTACATTTAACATGTTTAAATGGGCAAACGCCAAAAACACATATCCTTAAAAGATTAGTATTGTTTGACGATTGTGTTGAAATTAATCAGCTGATGAGTGTAGCGCTGAAGACATTCAATCATTCGATATACACAGGTGCGATTCCCGACATGTTAAGTACCTATTAGCCACAGCTCAGTTGGCTGAAGTGGCCACACAAAAATGGTCTGGCTAAAAGTGCAAGTTCACAGCTTTTGTGCAGTTGTGAGAATAGACTATGATTTGCGGTGCCTCAAAACTAATCAATCTTTGGCTTCAGTTTCACGTGACCTGCTGCATCTCTCGGCAAATGGGCCGCTCAGCGCCGCGCGCTACTGCCTGTATTTTTATGCAAAACATACAACAATTGCAAAGACGGAAACTACTACTGCAGTTCAACGAAGTAGATATAAAGCTATATTATCAATTTCTATGTGAAACAGGCTTTCTTACAGTATTAGTTTTAAATGTGATTAGTAAACAAAATAATACATAACTTTCATTTAAAAATTTCGATTTTTGAGTTGAAATACCATTCTAGGTGAAGAATTAGATGTTTACAAAACAGGTTCAACATATGCAATTAAAGTACTAATTGTGTTTAAATGCTGAACCCTTAATTTAAATATTAAACATGTAATATTTTTATTTATTTATTAAAATTCATTGCATTTTATAAACCACTGCTGATGTAAACAAGCATAATTATGTGTAACAATGTATGTACTATTTTTCTATGGAATTACCTCATTTTGTTTAAAAACATCATATTATAAATACTTTATTAATTGAAACACAAATATTCCTGGGATCATATATAAAAATTATTTCTGGTGTTAGGCTTGTTGGCTTTACCAAGACTTTGGTATTAAGAGGTACCCTAAAATCAGAGGTACTGTTTAACAGCTCATAAATTATCAACTCTTTATGCAAATAAATGTTAGTAACAAAAATTAAAACTACTTTTTATGGCAGTAAATTTGTGGACGGTATGTCTTCTAAATGTTTGATAAATTTACAAGGTAATATTTGATTAAATATGATATAACTTTATACTTTTGGTAATGTGTTTTTATGATAAAATGTTTGCAGTAGGCCTGTTTGTTTTTTATGTATTTTAAATATAATTCTTATGTCATTTAATACTGATTGTCGAAATTATAAATTAAACATTCTAAGAGATGAAAAGGTGAAGTTTGTTTCTTTATTTGTTGAAATTTGTTTTTATTTATTTCCAGTAACAGTTGTAAATATGTATTAAGATATTTCTTTCATTTTAGCGAATTTCCCCTATAGGGAAGAAGCTATTACCGTAGGTCTCATGGTAAGACCTAAGCCCGAGACCATGATAACTTTTCGTTTTGGGGCCACCAGAAGCAAAAAACACCATCCGTTCGAATTTTTATATATATATATCTATCTATCTATCTATATACAGGGTGTTCAAAAAATGTGGAGCTATAATTTACGTAGTGATTCCTTGGCTCAAAATAAGCAAAAAAGTTTATATAAACATAGGTCATAAAGTGCTTCGTTTTCCGTCTGTGTGTCTGTTTGTGATTTTTACATATTTAATCATATCTCACGAACCACTTAACGGATAAAAATCAAACTTGGTATATGGATAACCACTATTAAGAACTATTTTTGTATGAAGTATCAAATTTCTACTTTGTACCATTTCAAAATGGCGACTATTTTTTGTTTTAAAAGCTAAATGTCTTAAAAACTTTAAATTTTTGAAAAATTATACTAGAGACAAAAAAGTTGCAAAATTTAATCCAATTAATGCTGATATTAAGATTATGATAATCGAACCACTAATAACGGAGAAATTAAAACTTTTCTGCATAAAAACATGGTTTCTTAGAACATTCTGTCTGAACATTGCATGTTTTTATTCGGAAAATTTAAAATTTTTCAATTATTAGTTGTCCTATTGTTATAATATTAATATCACCGTTAATTAGATTAAATTTCCCAACTTTTTTGCCTCTTGTATAATTTTTCAAAAATTTACGGTTTTTAAGATATTTAGCTTTGAAAACAAAAAACAGTCGCCATTTTGAAATGGTACAAAGTAGAAATTTGATACTTCTTACAGAAATAGTTCTTAAGAGTGGTTATCCATATACCAAGTTAGATTTTAGCGAATTTCCCCTATAGGGAAGAAGCTATTACCGTAGGTCTCATGGTAAGACCTAAGCCTGAGACCATGATAAATTTTCATTTTGGGGCCCCCAGAAGCAAAAAACACCATTCGTTCGAATTTATATATATATATATATATATATATATATATATATATATATATATATATGTGTCTGTAAGCAAGATAGTGCTCGCAAAAATGGTCCGATCGGAATGAAATTTGGCACAGGTGTGTAAAGTAGTAATTATTCGGATGAGTTTGAAAACCAGCCAGATCGGACCACTGGAAGGGGGGGGTAAAGGGGGGTAAACCCCCCACAAAATGGGTTTTTTGGGTTTTTCACATAGAAAAATAAAAATAGTCCAATTTTGTTTGGCACCATTGAATTCAGCTCGAAAAAAAACAAATAATTTAGTATTTTGAATCATTGCTCTATGTCCATTGGTTACCGAGATATTGAAAGTTGTAAACACAGTACGTTGTCCTTATGTTAACCTTATGGGAAATAAGTAAAATTCTATATCTCGCTTATTTCACAACATATCTTAATAAAACTTGGTTTGTGGCTTTATTTAGATGAGATCAAATGCATTTTAGTCTAAAATCCCCGATATTTCCATTTTTATGGCAGCAAACCTGCATACTCATTTCCCATGTTATCCTTATGGGAAATAAAAAAATTCTATATCTTCCTTACTTCTTAAAAGGTATCTTGATAAAACTTTCTATCTATGTGGCTTCATCTAGTTGAAATATACTGGATTACGGCCTAAAATACCCTATTTTTACATTTTCATGGCAGCAAACCTGCATAGTCATTCTCCATGTTAACCTTATGGGTAATAAAAAAAGTTGTGTAGTTTGCTCATTTCTCAAAATATCCTGATAAGAACTGGCATGGGGCTTCATACAGTTAATATCTACATGATTACGGCTTAAAATACCCAAATCATCAAATTCCTGAGGCAGCAAACCTGTGTACTCTCTTTCCCAATGTTAACCTTATGAGAGGTCAATAAAATTGGATAGCTTTCTTATTCCTCAATAAGTCTTCAAATTCAAATTCAAAACATTTTTTATTAAAGAAAAATTATACTTGCAATTTTGAATCGCCCAATGTGCCAAACATAGCACGCGCGGGCATTAAATTATTTTAACAATCAAGCGTTTCTAATTTTAATATACAGTCATGCAGTCAGTCCTTTACCAGTCCATGCACGTAACAGTAAATAATTCATTATAAAGATTAACATAAACAATAAACTATGAAAATGGACAACAAATAACAAGATATAATTATAACGAGCAACAGGAAAATGAATAACAAGCACAGGCAATAAATAGCAAAAAAAATAAATGAATAAATAAATAAATAAAATATCATAGCAAACAGTAACAAATAAATAACAACATGCCAAGTTAGATTAGTAGCATGCCTCATTTTGTAATCATGCTTCATAAGTGCAAAGGGGGAATTTCTGTATACTTTTCAACAAATGCTTTTGCTTTCATTTTTACTTTAGGCTTGCTTTCATAACATATTTCATTACCATTTATTCTTATAAATAGATTGAATAACTTAAGTCCCATCTTGACAACATCTTGATAAAACATGTTATGTGGCTTCATTTAGTTTAGATGTATTGGTTTGTAGCCTATGATAACTCATTTTCAAATTTCTGTGGCAGCCAACCTGCATTTTTCCATACTAATCTTATGGAGAATAATTTATTTTTGAATAGCAATTGTGGGCATTAGACAAGTCACTCACTGGATGAGGGAAAAGGGCTCAAATTAAATGTTTTAATGTCATAGACTCAGGAAAAGTACTGTAATTTCTTAAAGTTTGCTAGAAAACAAAAAATAACATAATGTTTATTTAATCCCATTTAACTAGCATTGGGATCTAAAACTTCTGCTTTGTTTACATTAAAACATGTGAGCTGATGTTTGATTCAAAGCCATATGGTGGATACAGACATAGGGCTTATTTAACGACCAGATAACTAAATATGTCAAATAAATGTACTATAGCGAATACAGATTTTTACTAATGATATTTATGAAATTTTTTACTCAAACTTAAACAGCTGGTCAGTTCTCCAAATGATTAAATTGGAAATGCCAGCTGTTTTGAATTTTTGAACAATGCATTTTCATGCCAAGTATAGGCTATTATTTTTTCATAGCTTTTTGCTCCTAAAAGCCACTAGGAGAGTATTTTTGCACGCTTTCTTTTGAATGTATATTGATTTTACTTGATGCCAGACTTCATTTAAATTATTTATTTATGCACTTGAAATTTGCTGAGTATGCAGGACTGCTGCAATGGGGGTATTATCAATATATGTTGAGAAATACGTGAGATATAGAATTTTATTTATTTCCCATAAGGTTAACATTGGGACAACGTACTGTGTTTACCACTTTCAAAATCTCGGAAACCAATGGACATAGAGCAGTGATTCAAAATACTAAATTGTTTGTTTTTTTTAGCTGAATCCAATAATGCTAGCAAAAATTGGATAATTTTTAATTTTATATGTAAAAAACTTGAAAAACCCATTTTTGGGGGGTTTACCCCCCTTTACCCCCCCTTCCGGTGGTCTGATCGGGCTGGTTGACGAACTCGTCCAAGTGATTACCACTTTACACGTCTGTACCAAATTTCATTCAGATCAGACCATATTTACGGCCGCTATCGTGTTAACAGACATATATATATATATATAGATAGATATATATATAGATACTAGAAGAACCCGTGGCTTCGCTCACGATTAAAATTAAACATACACTATCACCCATGAATTATATAGTTTTGCTTTCCCATTTATTTTTCTTATTGTAAAATCTAATGTATCTACTTCTTTGAACATATCAAATGTACTTCCATAAAGCAAAAGTTTTTAGAAATTCGCTCTTAGTACGCAGGTCTGCTACGACGGGGCGTAAAGTGTTAATTCCTGCATAAAGTGCCTGTACATAAAAAATGTGACCATATCCAACGCCCCACCAATAAAGCCCCAAATGGTGTTGCTGCCCTGGGTAGGCTCATGCCCAATATCGGCAGTTCTTCCTCTTGCAAGTGCGTTTTGCTTGTGTCGGCTGTCCAGTCGATCGTGCTATCAGATGAAGAGGATTGTGCTCACACACTCAAGAGGCCAATTTACAGAGACGAACGCCGAGAAGCATTTATGGTCGTTTCCACGGTACCTGAGCTTGCCCTGATGATGATCATGGGGCACAATATAAGGAACGGCACCCTTGGCTTTTTCGACGGCACTTTGAATCTGCTCGCATATGTTACCCTTAATAAAACTTTATTATGCACTCCCGTCGCAGCAGACCCGCGTATTAGAAATTCTATTTCTTTCCTTCATGAAGGCATACGTGTTACAGGAACCAAAGAAGATAGCTTGAAATTTTATTCACTGTAAAATATCATTTTCTTAAGGTTTTAGGGTCCTTGAACAAAAAATTACAATGCCACTCCAGCAATTATTAAAAAGTGCTGTCTTACATTTTTAGACTCTATATTGAGCAAAACGTTTGAATGAGCCGTCCCGGCAATTTTTTTAAAATGCTGTAGGTAAAATTAATTCTTTACAATAGCACACTCTTCCTCTTTAAATAGCAGTTAGTTGTCATAAAAAAAGTCCTTCAAATATAAGTGATCAGTGATCACTGGAGTCCTCCAGTAATCAGTTATTTATTTTATGTTATACTACATATCAGCATTTTATATAGTGTATTGCACTTTGAAAAAATGCAAAAGTCTAATTCATTGACCACCTGGCACCAAGTAACAAATCTTCATTTTAACAAATACAGTTAAAGAGCAGAAAGAAATGCCATTAATTTACATCACCTGTTTTAAATTTTACTTTCATATGTTTTGTTAGTAAACAAATCTAACTCAAATTCTTTCAAAATCCTTGACATGGGTACCTTTAAGAAGGTCCCAGGGCTAAGCCCTGAAAGTTATCACGAAATTGAAGGTGCATAAACCTACTCCATGAAACTCTACATGTATGTACCAAGTTTCGTGGCCATCGGTCCAGCGGTTTCTGAGTTTATCCTTGCCAACTATATAAATATATATATATATATATATATACTAGAAGAACCCGTGGCTTCGCTCACGATTAAAATTAAACATACAATATCACCCATCAGTTATATAGTTTTGCTTTCCAATTTATTTTTCTTGTTGTAAAATCTACTTCTTTGAACATATCAAATGTACATCCATAAAGCAAAAAGTTTTTAGAAATCCGCTCTTAGTAGGCAGGTCTGCTACGACGGGGGTATTTTATTCCTGTATAAAGTGCCTGTCCATACAAAACGGCACCCTTGGCTTTTTCGACAGCACTTTGAATCTGCTCGCATAAGTTACCATTAGAACTTTATTATGCACCCCCGTCGCAGCAGACCTGCGTATGTGCATGTCTTCACGTGTATGCCTTCATGAAGGAAATATGTAGGATTTCTACTATTTCTTTGCTTCATGAAGGCATACACGTGTTAGAGAAACCATAGAACATGGCTTGATATTTTATTCACTGTAAAAGATCATTTTCTTAAGGTTTTAGGGTATACCTTGAACAAAAATTACAATGCCAATCCAGCAATTATTAAAAAGGGCTGACACGTTTTTAGACTCTATATTGAACAAAAAGATTGAATGAGCCGTCCCGGCAATTTTTTTAAAGTGCTGTAGATAAAACTGATTCTTTATAGTAGCACACTCTTCCTCTTTAAATAGCAGTTAGTTGTCATAAAAAAGAAGTTCTTCAAGTATAAGTGATCAGTGATCACTGAAGTCCTTCAGTAATCAGTTATTTATTTTATGTTATACTACATACCAACATTTTATATAGTGTATTGCACTTTGAAAAAATGCAAAAGTCTAATTCATTAACCACCTGGCACCAAGTAACAAATCTTCATGTAAACAAATACAATTAAATAGCAGAAAGAAATACCATTAATTTACATCACCTGTTTTAAATTTTACTTTCATATGTTTTGTTAGTAAACAAATCTAACTCAACTTCCTTCAAAATCCCTCACATGGGTACCTTTAAGACGGTCCCAGGGCTAAGCCCTGAAAGTTATCACAAAAATGATGGTGTATAAACTTACTCCATGAAATTCGACATGTATCTACCAAGTTTCGTAGTCATCGGACCAGCGGTGTCTGAGTTTATCAGTGCCAAATATATATATATACCAACATCCTCTTTTATACTTATATTATAGATATATATATACCAACATCCTCTTTTATACTTATAGATATAGATATATATATATAAATTCGAACGAATAGTGTTTTTTGCTTCTGGGGGCCCCAAAATGAAAAGTTAACATGGTCTCGGGCTTAGGTCTTACCATGAGACCTACGGTAATAGCTTATTCCTTTAAGGAAATTCGCTAATTCCTTTAAGGAAACTCGCTAAAAGTTTAAAATCAGATTAGAATAATAGCTTTCAGACTATACAACATCATACAATCGAATAGCATTTAGGCTAATATTAAATTATAAAAGAATTTAGTTGCCAGAAATCAAAACTAAACGATAATAAATGTCTGTTCTCAAAGCTAATTTTAACCTTATTTTTAAGAACGGTTTTCGTTGAGCTTTTTGGTTAATTGAAAGTATTCAAACTAGTCTTACAAGAAAATAAATGTTAAAAAAATACTCTTTTATTCAGAAAATAACCCAAGTTATTCACAAACACTTCACAGTATTTTACACTCACTACATGACTAGTGCAGATGCACGTTGCATACTGAGGCCAAACTGTAAAAATGTTTAAGGATATTTACAAGGATTTTTTACAAGGATATTTATAAGAAAGGGATTGAAATTATAATAGA
Source organism: Flexamia atlantica (assembly GCA_035578135.1). Taxonomy (NCBI): domain Eukaryota; kingdom Metazoa; phylum Arthropoda; class Insecta; order Hemiptera; family Cicadellidae; genus Flexamia; species Flexamia atlantica. The sequence goes on from JAQJVK010000001.1 coordinate 121,986,902, forward strand.
TCAGGAAATGGGCAACCACAATAAGCCCAGGTGGACCGGACATAAGACGATGATTAGTGGAAATCTAAGCTTAAATATACACAGTGTTGCATGGTTGCAAGGCGCGCTGAGCCCGGGTATCTGCCGTGTATTGTCACAGCGGCCGGGATCGAGCACGACCTTGACGCGCCCGCGAACAATGAAATTACACAGCCCTTGCTATATGGTCCTGATATGGAATCTCATCCCGCCTTCAGGCCGAAAAGAACATAGGACATAGCATAGTTAGTAGTAATTCACTGCCAGGAAATCCTGGACAAAAAACATAGCTAAAATGGAAAACTGTAAAAGCAGTCACAAAACACTAATGCTGAAAACAAAGCAAGAACACAATGTAGTACAGAATTCACACCTATCAACAATCAGAATAGAACACCCTCTGATTGGGTGTGGATGTTTTCTGATTGGTGATAGGTGTGAATTCTGTACTACATTGTGTTTTATTTTCAGCATTAGTGTTTTGTGACTGCTTTTACAGTTCTCTGTTTTAGCTATGTTTTATGTCCAGGTTTACCTGCCTGTGCAGTACTAATCTTGTTAGTCCTCTGTTCTAGGTTCTTTTCCACCTTAAGACGGGATCAAATTCCAGATCCCAAAACGTAATGAAACTTGTTTAAGCGAATTTCCTTAAAGGAATAATCTATTAATGTAGGTCTCATGGTAAGACCAAGACCTAACCCGGAGACCATGTTCACTTTTCATTTTGGGGCCCCCAGAAGCAAAAACCACTATTCGTTTGACTTTATATACATATAAATGTCTGTCCGACCTTAATGAAATTTGGTACAGATGTAAGTGGCAAATCACTCGGCCGAGTACGTAAACCAGGATCCCACCAGAAGGGGGGGGGGGGGGTAGAGGGGAATAAACCTCAATAAGACAAACAATTTAGTATTTTGATTCACTGCTCCATTGGTTACTGAGCTATTAAAAGTTGTAAACACAGTTCAATTCAATTCAAAACATCTTTATTTGTTAATTAGCATATAACAAAATGTATAAAAACAGTGTCACAAAAAATAACACAGTGATGTAACATCGTGTACAGTATATCCGACAAGAATACGTAAAACAAGTTTACCCTTACCAGCTATAGTAAAAGCCATATTCATAATGCAAATTCCTAGAAAGAATACATTGCTTTGCTGATGAGAAACTGTTTAAGCTTTGTTTTGATGACAATTATGAAATAAGAATATCAGAAAATTATTTAAATCAAACTCTATTTAAACCCAAACAATCTCAGCCCAAAACATCTGATAATCAAGATATTACTTGAAAACACAAACAAATCATGTGATAATAATAATGTACAGACTTGTTGCAACATCCCGCCTCAAGATGTCCGCATCTTCAAATAATTCTGTATTGACACGGCTTTTTGATAGGCCTTCCGTAACGGGTAGCAGTGTCCGGTCCATCATTTGTGTTGCAGCGGCGATGTGAACTCACAGGACCACTTTCCCTTGCTGAAGAATGGTCTGTAGAAATATCATCTCCAAGGTACGGTGCAGGAACTAAATTTTTACGGTTCCGCCGAATAGTCCTCTTGTCAGTTTCTACGAGGTAAGATCGTGGTTCTTTCAATTTGTTGACCACCCTTCCGTGTCGACGTAGATCTGTGATCCACACCATGTTTCCAACTTCTAATTCACTCAAGTTACTTGTTCTATGTCGTTTATCAAATTGTTTCTTATACTTCAGCTGGTACTTTTCCTCCCTTTTAAAATAGTCCTTTTTATCCACAGGATTTCCAACCAAAGTAGATGGAAGATTGTCTCTCAATTTCCTTCCAAACATGAGTTCGGCTGGAGTGAAGCCAGTTTCAAGTGGAGATGTACGGTAGGAAAGCAGTGCAAGTTCAAAGTTGTTCTTGTTTTTCCTCATCAGGCCTTTTGCTATCTTCACAGCTGCCTCAGCTGCCCCATTTCCTTGGTGGTGATGAGGACTACTCCTAAATGTGGAAAACCCCCACTTTTTGGCAAACATTTTAAATTCACTCGAGTCTAAGTGGTGAAACTGCGTCCCACTGTCCGAATAAACCCTCTGAGGAATCCCAAAACGTGAAAAAACAGTTTTACAAGTTTGAATCACATCTGATGCTCTCAATCGATGTAGCTCTTCGACTTCAAAGTATCTCGAGTAGTGGTCCACAATAACCATAAACCACTTTTCTTCATGTTTAAATAGGTCAACTGACACATTTTGCCACGGATAATCCGGAACCACCCTCGGAATCAATGGTTCACTATGATTAATTGAGTTTTGAATACACACCGGGCACGATTTGATTTTCCTCTCAATTTCCTGAGAAATCCCTGGCCACCACATGGTTCCCAAAGCTCGTTTCCTGGTTTTCGTAATTCCCAAATGTCCGCTGTGAAGCCTCTCAAGCATTTCCGATCGCAATTCTTGAGGTATTATCATCCTAGCTCCTCGAAGCAATAATCCATCAATACAACTTAATTCATCCTTCACACTGTAATATTCCTGAATCTCAAAAGGCAAACTTGATTTCCCAGGCCACTCATCTTTAATCAGTAATTTGAGATGTGTACAGACTGGATCTCTCATTTGCGAGTTGAGCACTTTAGTCACATTTTCGTCTGTTGTATTAATACTCAAAAGACTGATTTCATGAACAAAGGCTTCCACTTCTTCCGTTAACTCGCCATCTTCGTTAGCCGAAATAGGATTTCTAGATAGCAGGTCAGCTATGGCTAGATCTTTTCCAGGGGTCCAGGTCATGCGGTAATCGTACCTCATCATACGCAATCTAAATCGCTGTAGCCTTGGTGAGAGTTCGTCCAAATTCTGCGTCTTAAAAATTGAAACAAGTGGTTTGTGATCAGTTTCAATGATATACGTTTTCCCTAAGAGGAAACATTTCAAACGATCACTTGCCCATGTGCATGCTAGCGCTTCTCTCTCGATGTTACTATAATTCTCCTCAGCAGGAGTCAGAGTCCGAGAAATGTATGCGACAGGTTTCTTATTTTCTCCTTCAACCTGAAGCAAAACTGCACCAAGACCTTTTTTTGAAGCGTCGCAAGAAAGGATCGAAGGTCTTTCTGGATCGTATACAGTCAAACATGGCTCTGAAGATAAGATATTTTTTATAGTGACAAACGCTTTTTCTTGAGCAGGTCCCCATATGAAAGCATTTTTAATCTTCAACAAACTTGTAATTGGCTCCAAAATTTCACTACGATTTGGAATAAATTTTGCTAGAAAAGCGATCATGCCCATGAATCTTTGAACTTCATTAACATTTCTAGGAGTAGGTAATTCAACGATCGCTTGAACCTTACTGGGATCAGGACGGATCCCTTCCTTGGACAGCACAAACCCTAAGAATGTCACAGTACTTTTGCAGAACTCTGACTTCTGTTTATTCAAGGTGATTCCATTAGCCTGCACTCTCTCTAAAACAGCTCTGAGACACTCATCGTGTTCTTCTTTTGTTCGTCCCCATATAAGGCAGTCATCAATGTGGACTAAGCAGTTCTTGGCTCCCTCTAAAGCCTTTGACATACGCCTCTGAAACTCTTCAGGCGCTGATGTAATTCCAAAAGGCAACTTACAAAACTTGTACCTCCCGAAAGGGGTTATGAATGTTGTATAATCTTGTGATTCCTTTGCAAGGTTTAGTTGCCAAAACCCGGAATTCGCATCAATCTTGCTGAAGTACTCTGCTCCCGCGATCTCGGCTAGTGAGAGTTCAATCTTCGGAATAGGATAAAATCGACGTTTCACACTATTGTTGAGTTTGGATAGGTCCACGCAGATTCCAACCCCACCCCCTTTTTTTGGGCAAACTACCATTGGTGCACACCAATCGGTTGCATGCTCAACTGGGACAATAACTCCTTTTCGCAGCATGTCCTCCAACTGGTCTTTAACTTGGGCCTTCAGAGGTATTGGCACAGACCTGGGAGCATGTATAGCGTAAGGAACTGCATTCTCCTTCATTTCAATCTTGTACTCTCCTTTCATATTTCCTAGTCCTTGAAATAAATCAGGAAACTCAGAGAACCAGTCTGTATCAGAATTCACCGCAAAAATTCTCTTCACAAGGTTCAGTCTCTCACAGGCATGTCTGCTTAGAAGTGGTACAGCAACTGCTTCAGAAATATATGCTATTTCGTTAATCATAACACCCTTATGTTCCAGCTTCAGTTTGATAGTCCCTAAAATTTTTATTCTATCTTTCTTCTTTGCGCTAAACACTGCTGTTCTGCAATTTACCAAAGGCAAAGTCCTAATCAAACCGCCCACGGCACTGGCGGGGACCATAGTTACATCAGCTGCTGTGTCAAGTTTAAATTTTATGAGTCCTAACTCTTGGTCACCACAGCTTGCCTTCAACTCCTGCATCCACGCTTTGTCACTATTTCCAATATTTCCTATAAAAATCTCCGGAACATTTAGATTTTCATCGTCTGAATCTTGTTGTTCGATTTCCCTGACGGCTTTCCTTCCTACCCGCTTTCCTCGTAACGGACAGCATCTAAAAAAATGTCCAATCTCTGAACAATCGTTGCATCTCGCTTTCCTCGCAGGGCAGTCGGCTAGGGTCCCGTGCCAGTTATAACCACATTTACTACACTTCCTACTCTTATCATCTTCGGAATACCTGTGGTTACGACTTCCTTCAGATGTTTTATTGACCCACACCGACCTTTTATTTACTGCGAAAACATCATTATTTCTTAGTTCCTGTTTTTGGCGTTGTAATTCTTCATTCTGTCGCAACGCATTAGTAGCCTTCTCCAGAGTGAGTTGAGTGTCTAGTTGGAGTCTATCACTTAAAGCCTCATCGTTCATACCGATAATGAGAACTAATAACACCATATCATCGTACAGTTCTCCCCAATTACACGTTTTACCGAGACTATGTAAATCAGTTATGAATTTTTCGGATGGATCACCGCCTTGCTTATGTCTCAGAAACTTTGTCCTCTAATAGATGATATTCCGTCTAGGAACAAAGTACTCATCGAATCTCTGAAGAACTTCCTCATATTTTTCAGGTTTTGGTGAAAACGAGTCAAAAATATCCTCGCTTCTGTTACCCATTGTAAACAAAAGAACGTCAATTTGACGAGCATCAGAGGCGCCGTCCAAACCGCATCCTCTTCTGTACCTTTGGAATCGGTTCTTCCAAGACACCCACTCGTTTGGCATAAAGGAAAATGCTTCCGGCGTTGGCAACGTCAAATTGATCGTTTGAACTGGATTATACGCCATTCCATTACCAAGTACCCCATCGTTCTGGGTACATTCCTTTTCTGTTAATTGTTCTGGTTCGGTTTGGTTGTTGTCTTCCCAGTCATTCTCATATGTTTGTCTCCGCGAGTTACGTTTTTTAAGTCTCTTCCTCGCCATTATACCCGTGATCGACTTTCAGATAAAAATCCCACCGCTGCCACCATGTTTTGATGACAATTATGAAATAAGAATATCAGAAAATTATTTAAATCAAACTCTATTTAAACCCAAACAATCTCAGCCCAAAACATCTGATAATCAAGATATTACTTGAAAACACAAACAAATCATGTGATAATAATAATGTACAGACTTGTTGCAACAAGCTTCAATTTAAATTTACTGTTAGATACTTCGGTACGGATTTCTACAGGAAGTTTGTTATAAAATTTTGACCCAGCATATTTAGGTTTCTTTTCAAAAAGGTGTAAATTGTGAAAACTAATTGCTAAATTGTCCCGATTTCTAGTAAAGTAATCGTGGTTATCTCCCATGAGCTTTATATCCTGCAATCTATGTTTGACTGATAGAATTGACTCAAAATGTACATGACGTAAACTGTCATAATCTTTTCGGACTTGAAAGTACTCTTTGACTGAGGTTCTGGGGTGGAGATTAAAAAAAATTATCGATTAACAGTGCAGTGCGTTGTCTAAATGTATTAATCTTACGGGAAATAAAAAATACCCGTGTTGCAGCAAACCTGCATACTAGCAAATTTCAAATGCAAAAGAATATATATCAATCCTACATAGTGAGATTTGACATGCCTTGTAACCTCCATAAGAATAACATGGGAAATGAGTATGTAGGTTTGCCTCAAGAAGTATGTTAACACATTCACTGCGGTAGGCCCTTGATGTGTAGGCTACGAGAATGCTGAACATTTTGTTAAATCTAATTTAATTATTTTGCGTCAAATATTAAGTTTTATGGCAAAAAAATGTTTGTCTCAAAAACATAAATTTCAAACACAAAATGGTGGCCGCCATTTTGTATCCGATTGGATAAGGCAGCAACGTGCGAAGGAAACGTAATTTTTAATGTTTTATCATGTAATTTGATTAGCTGTGAAATAGAAAAATATATAGATATTACAATTAATTTTGAACCAAAAAAAATAAAAATTGTTTGCCATAATGTTTTTTTACCTGATGCGGCAGCATTGTGCAAGAACTCAAAAAATGCCGGGTAACCTCGACTGAGTGAACACGGAGTGGCGACATGCGTCCCCTTGACGCGGCAACGCTCAACCGAGACCCTCTTATAATGCTGAGGGAGAGGCGAACATTTCCGAATAGCATTACTGAACGTATCCCATCGGATACAGTCGCACCCGAACAGCGCTCGGCCCGTATCCGACCAGATACAGCCGCAGCGACAGTGTAAAGACTGGGTGGTTTGAATTAAATATTTAGTAGATCTGAACTAGAAGAAGCCATAGACCAAGTTTTATCAAGATATGTTAACAAATAAGGAAGACAGCCTATAGCATTTTTTTTATTTCATATAAGGATAACATAAGGAATGAGTAGGCCTACGCAGGCTTGCTACCATAAAAATAGACATATCGGGAATTTTAGACTAATATACATTAGACGTCATCTAGATGAAGCTATAAATCAAGTTTTATTAAGATATACATTCTCGAAGTGGGTTTCCGGGTTAAACCTTGTAGAAGTTGAACTTGTTTGCCGTCGTTTCGGATATATTGCAATATAGGGCGACGAGCGTCTTGGTTGACAGACTCACTCATTCACTGTAGCCCGCGCCTGACCTCCGCTCTTATATAGGTGCCATGACCGAAGGTTGTAAGCAGGTCGGTCCTGGGTCCCGGCCATTCTAGAAATTACAGGAATATCCAAGTCCATAGGGGTGGCACCGTCTTCATTGTTTTCGGCGCAGGGATTCCTGGAATCCCTGTGAGGGGGCGGAAGGGCGGTGTTTACACTTGGATTGTTGGTGGAGAAAATTTGCGAAGTTTCCTGCTCTGGAACTATATTAACATTTTTGCACTTGTAATTTATTTATTATGGGTAGCCAATTTTGGTATAAACTGGAACCACAATCTAAATTCATGTTGTTTGGATGGTTTTTAATTTCAATTGCTTCGCGAATTTTCTGTTTATAGCATCTTCAATAAGATGCTATAATTTTGGTTTCTTCTAAATTAATTAAATGTTTGGTTTCAAACGAAAGCCGACACCTCTATGAGTAGATGGAAATGGTTAGTCTGACCCCAGCAGGGTGGTAGTGGTCGGTGACGTCACAGTGATGTCAGCCCCCCCCCCCCCCCCGACTGGACCACCCACGAAGCTTTTTTTTTGGGCTTACGTAATCCCCCCCCCCCGACCACCGAGGAAGCCTAGCCTAACCAGTTTTTTTCTGACGTAATCCCCCCCCTCCGTATGATGTTATCTCCCACCACCCTGCTAAAGCCTTATCTGATAAATATAGGGCTTTTAAGCCTGATTGACAGGTTCATTAACGCATTTCAACTAAACAAAGACGACTTCCGGGAATTTTAGCTTTCACGAATGTTCTAGAAAAAGAACCGTTAGCGAGGATATTTTGAATAGTCTTGAGCAACAATTCCAAGAATTTCGGTCTCCACCAGTCCGGCGCCAACTCGAAAGCATTTTAGCTCTCTTACACAACAGCTGCGTAGGAATTTAGGTCGACCGTTAGTTTTGGCGCTGGAGTTAAACCGACATGACGTGTTTTGAAGACCCCTTTGAAATAGTAGAGCTTTCTTATAGAAAACTCGAAAAATATAGAACTTTTAAACGTAGAGATTTACGTCAACAGCTATTGATTCATTGTGTGTTCAATAAGGCGAGTCGCAGATGTTTGGAAATCAACATTAGTTCAAAATCAAGCCGCGAGAGCGCTCTGGTGCAAGAATTCGATTACCTGTACCTGGAATCCAGCTTGTAACGCCAGTTTGGCGAGTGCAATCAGTGTGTACGGACGTGACTTTTTTGCTACGGCATCATGACTACTATTAGCGAAGTGGACGAATCGATTAGGATACTAATGAAAGAAATAGAAGATATGAACCGAGCGAGTGATGATAATGCGGTATATTTTTCGATACAAAACCCGGGTTTACTGCAAACACCAACAAAAGAACAACCGCAAAAGAAGAAACGCGTGATTAGAAAGAAGAAAACAACAGACGCAAGTGTGCAGACTACCAGCAGCAGCGACGATGGTGGGGAGGAGGAATGTAACAACGTTGAAGGCTGATGGAATGTAAGACCGACGAATGATTCACCGGCAATAATGTGGACTGAAAATGAGTTTCAATACACCGTACAGAATCCGGCCAATTGTGGAAAGACATTGCTCAAGTTACATTTATACGACAGAGGAGCTCCAACTCATAATTGTGGAATATATTTAAATGACAACGACGAACTGTTCGATACGTTAAACCCGTTACTGAATCAACTAAAAAATAAATGGGTGGATGCAAAGACCGGAACGCCAAAACTACGTGGATTGGTACAAACTATGATGCCTTTAGCAGCATGGCGTAGACCTACAGAACAAGATTGCACAACACGCAAAGACAAACCAGTGGTGAAACGAAAACGGTTGACGTCAGCGGTGACATGTAGCAACCCACAGCCCAAAAATAAAAGAATTCGAAAATAGAACGCAGTTCAGTTCCGGGAATTGACCGCGCGCCTACGTGAAGGAATGCGGTCAACAAACAACCGCTTTCACTCCCCACCCATACATACGGCGTCACCACCGCAGCGACCGCATCATTCGCTGGCTAGTCACAGTACCGTGCGGACGTATTGCTCTCTCTCTGACTCAATACCGCGAGTGTTTGTCGACTCAAGATGTCTTCATTTCCCGTGAATGTGAAACACTGTGCACCTGTCAAGATGGACTTGAAGTCGTGTTTGAACGCGGTTAATCCGAGTGCCCCCGTATACCAAAATTACGGACCTCCGTGAAGAGTGCGGCTATCGTATTGCTCAACTGGATCGCGTCAACACACCGTATGGAGAGACTGTCATGGCTACGCTGGAAGGACAACTTGGCGAGGAGCTATCTTCGGGTGTACCTACCATGTCGCTTCAACGACTCCATCACGGACGCCATGATCGAGCAGTACAACGCCGGCTACGGGGACCGACTTCACATGGTGAGACGAGCGGCTGCTCCTGGCAGCAGATACACTCCGTTAGAGTTTATGAAAAAAAAAAAATGTTTTCATTGTAAAGCAAGAGCAAGAAGAAAAATACTTAAAGCATTATAAATTTTGATAGTTTTTCATAAGCAAATACGTATAGTCACCTTTGCTGAACAATCCGTCTTTTTATTTATCGACCCTCATTCCCTGTTAGATTAAGTAAATTTATTTTAAGTTTAAGTAAATTTATTTTAAGTTTATAAGAGTGATGGTAAATGTTAAGTTGTACTCAGTCGAAACCATGGACTTGAGGTGGCAACATCCATTTTCAGCCATAGTGGCCGGACCTTCGGGTTCGGGTAAATCATATTTTGTTGCCAGATTTATCAAGCACTTGGATTTGATGTGTGACACCAAGTTTAACAATATTTACTGGCATCATTCTCCGGGTTTGAATCCCGGTGTAAGTGATAGTGGAAATATTCAATATAGACAAGGTTTACTTCGGTAAACCTCCATAAAAGTCTAAAACGTAAAAGTCATAACATAAACCTCGTAAAAGTCTCCATGTTCGCATGGAGGACTTTGATGGTACACCCACTTTGGTCATAGTGGACGATATGATGCGTGAATCATCAGCCACTGCTGGGTCCAACAGTATAGTGGACTTATTTACAAAAGGGTCACATCATAGAAATTTAAGTGTGTTTTTCATAACTCAAAACATATTCCATCAAGGGCGGGGTCAAAGAGACATTTCTCTAAATGCACATTATATCGTGCTTTTTAAAAATCCTAGGGATCGGGCTCAGATAAAACATCTAGCCCGTCAAGTGTATCTGGAAAATTCTAGGTTTATTGAAGAAGCGTGTATGCTGATGCTACACGTACACCACACGGTTATTTGCTGTTTGATTTAAAACAGTCCACACCGGACGAAATGCGAGTCCGTACGTGTGTGTTGCCCGATGAAAAGCAACAGTACGTCTATCAACCAAAAAAAGTATAAATAAAAGGTGTTCACGACAGTCAAGTCAATCAGTCGTTATGTCACAGTGTGTCAAGAAAGACGCCGCTCTACTGACGGCATTGATACACGCTACACCGAAAGAACGTAAAGCGTTGTTGAAGGCTTGTGACGTCAGTCGTATCAGAGCAGTGTGCGAGTGTGCATACAACCTGTTACGCGGTAACATCCGGTTGACAGACAAACAAAAACGTCAGTTGAGTAAACATAAAAAAGCACTCAGACGGCTAGTGAAACGAGGGGAGAATTGGTCTAAGAAACGAAAATATCTTGTGCAAAAAGGCGGTGGATTTCTATTACCACTGTTGTTAAGTACTGCATTGCAAGCGGTTCTGCATAACATTACCAAATAGAACAAATGGATAGTGCAAATTTGCAACATTCGAAGAAAATGGTCGTTGTACCACAAGAACTGATTGAGCAACTACGTAACGAACCGACACAAACAAATCAGGCACGAGCATCTAGCAGTAGTAATAGCTTAGATGCTGAAATGCATCGTATATTACAAGACAAAACGTTGGATGACAACGAAAAGTGGAAACAGTACCAACAAGTATTGCAGAGGTTTTTGTATTTTTCCGAAACCAACAGACGGCCGATCATCATCCCCATAGTGGATACGAAGCAAGCGACAGATGATGATGAACCTATGCGTAGGAGAACTGCTATATCGGAGGAAGATTTAGTAGCATCGTTTCCGAATATTTACAAAAACGACGCTCGTAATTTATTAAATGTGTTAGCTCGTAGTGGTAACCCGGTAAAGTGGAGCAGTGACGGCACTGTTTACATCAATAATGAGGAAATACCTAATTCCAATATCGAAGACGTGTTGCATAGTATAGTGAGAGTACGGAAAATGGACATCATGCTGGCGGGTTGGGAGGAAGTAATGCGTGTACTAAAAGAAATCAATGTTCCCAGACAGATGATCGGCAACAAACAAGCGTTACAGTTTCTCGATGGTAATAAAAACGATTACAGGCGGCAGTCGACACTCAGTCCGAGAGCGGCTTTAATGTATCCAACACCTTCTCCGTCTCCGATAGCGAGTCGAGTAAGATCAAAAACAGCAGCGACGGTGGCAGCAACGGAGGAGGCGGCATTACCTCAAATAAGATCGCCTAGTACGCCGACTAGAGGACGGTATATTAGTCAGGACGCACTCTTGAAGTGGGAGAAGTTTAAACCATAGACGTGATGGAAGAGGAGGTTTATTATGATCCCGCTAACCCGGGCTCGTTCGGTGGTGTAAGACCACTTGTTAGAGCATTACGTCAACATGACAGCAAGAAAAAGGCAAAGTCGAAACGTCAAGTTGTCGATTGGCTACGCACACAGGACACGTATACGTTACACAAACCTGTACGTAAACGATTTCCACGTAACAGATACGTCGTGTACAGACCGAACGAGCTATGGCAAGCCGACTTGAATGATATGCGTGGACTCAGTACGCACAATGATGGTTACAATTATCTGTTAACAGTGATTGATGTGTTTAGCAAGCGGTTATTTGTCGAACCGTTGAGAGGCAAGAGCGGCGAAGAAGTGGCAGCCGCATTCGAACGGATATTCAACAGTCCGCACACCATACCGCCACGCTGTTTACAAACTGACAAAGGTACAGAGTTCGTAGGTGCACAAGTTAAACGTGTGTTTAAAGATTACGATGTGAAATATGTCACTACACAGGACCCCGATGTTAAAGCGGCGGTTGTCGAACGAGTGAATCGAACGCTGAAAACACGTATGTGGCGATATTTAACGCATAAAAACACATATCGATATATCGATGTGTTGGATCAATTGGTTGATGCTTACAATAACAGTCCACACAGTAGTTTGGGACACGGATTACGACCTATGGATGTGGTGAAAGGAGACAAAAGTCTAGTGTATCGAGTGTGGCGTTACATGTACAGACGTGGTACAATACCGAAACGTGTTAAACAAAAATTCAAACCGGGTGATACGGTACGTATCGCCAAGCAAAAAGGTACATTCGCCGAAGGTTACGAGACCAATTGGAGTAAAGAGCTGTTTATAATCGATCGAGAATACGGTTCGCAACCGCTACCGTTGTATATATTGAAGGACTTGAACGGTAAACCGATAGTTGGACGCTTTTACGAGCACGAGCTACAAAAGGTCACGATAGCCCCGGATCGCTTGTACCAAATTGATAAAATACTCAACACTAAGGGCAGAGGTCGCAGTAAGCGTTACCTCGTCAAGTGGGTAGGTTACGGAGACGAGTTCAACTCGTGGATACCTGCATCAGAAGTGAAACGAATAAACTAACATCAACAAAATCATGTCTATAGGTAGACATAATCAGTTTTACCTGACACTGCCGAGCAACAGTTCGATGGACTACTATCCGAACAACACAGTGTCTAATTATATAACACATTTTCCGTCGGCGATAAATTTAACTGGTGGTGGTGCGGACGGAGCTGAGTGGGAAATTGCGTTAGTGGAAGCGCACTATCCATGCTCCTTTCTAACAATCGGTCACCATGCAAACATATATATTTACACAAAACCATCGGCTGAAATAGAAGATAGCGAAGTTACCAAAACGACTTTGACTGTAGCCAAAGTGAAGCCCGGCAATTACAAAACTATCAATGAACTGTTGGACACAATCAACAATAACACGAAGATAAAACTTAACAGTATCCAGTTTGAATACGACAAAGACACAAAGAAAGTCGAATTGGTTTCGATGACTGATAAACTGACACAACTAGAACTGAGTCCCACGTTGGCGTTAGTTATGGGATACGATGTCAATATGGAAGGACTAAAGGTAATTTTTTATCTAGTTCTTATTTATTTATTTTAAACTGTCCTGTTTACTAATGTATGGTCCGGTTTTGAGTTTTTACGGAAACATAAGATCTATATTGTTGAGAAAAAATTCCACCATTGGTTTTCTAATTTGGTCTTCCATGTATAAATCATCATAATATTGTCACTTTTCTGCCTGATAGCCAATCATGATTTTCACGATACTCCAATTCATCCAGTTGTTCTTGAAAATCTTTCCTTGCCCATTCCCTGACGATAAGCTTCACTAGCAGTGGCGGTAGCAGATGTCCAATTCCTCTTTCAACTTCCCCCCAAGAATCGAAGGCATCAGCGATGCATGGTCAATGACCCTTCGTGGGTGGTCTGTCGGAGCGTCCGTATTCCACCTTATTTCTGATTAATTTAAAAGTTTAGGGTGGCCTTTAGAAAGGCCGTTTTTTGCTGAGAAGGATGGGGTGGAAGGATGGTGGTATTAAACTATTCGTTTATTCTTTATTTATTATATTTCGGCATCAAGTCCCTGTAACTTTCATCTGGCCACCATATGAATTCCATCGGTCTGCTCCAGTGTTCATCCGGGAACCAATACTTTTCAACTTCCCTGATATTGGATTCAGCCCAACAAACAATGTGGTATTCTGAATCATTGATCCAAGCCCACTGGTCTTCAAGAAATTGGCAAATTTCCTCTGGAAGGCTCCTTTTTACTCCCAAAAATGGTTTTTTTTAGTATTTCAAATTGAACAGTTATAATTATGAAATTATCGTTTTCACCATTGGATTAAGCTCGGAAAAACAAACAATTTCACAGTTTAAATAATTGCTCTAAGTTCATTGGTTTCCAAGATCTTAGCAGACTTCCTCTATGGATTTTTTTTTTTTTGGGTAGGAGGTGGAATGTGTTTACGCACACTGAGGGGCTCGTTGTCCCCCCCCTAGTGTCGGACTCCCACGAGCTCGACGTCCCGTGAACTACCGACTAAACCACCCCCCTCGGCACCGAGGACACTAGCCTGGAACTGTTTCACACATTACTTAGGCCTAGGCCTTTGATATTACGCCACTAGGGCAACCTCCGTGGGGAAAAGCTGAGGATTAAGGCCGATTGAGGTCGACCTTTTTCGCCCAAAGAATGGCCTGGACATAGTGCTGGACACAGTCCCAGTTGCCCTCTCCCTGGAGCCTCCAACGATGTTGTTTGGGCTGACGACCACGCCGATCTCAGATGAAAGCGAGGCTCGGCGGACGTGCCAGCGGTCGCACTGTAAAAAGGTATGCTTGGATGTGTCTGGGATGCCGGGGCAATACAGACAGTCCGGGCTGGCAACTTTGCCCATCCGGTGCAGATAGGCTCGGAAGTACCCGTGCCCAGAAAGAAACTGGGTCACGTAGTAATCGACCTCGCCGTGCTGCCGTTCCACCCATGATCGAACGGAAGGTATGAGCTGGAAGGTCCAACGTCCCCTCTGCTCGGCTTCCCAGTCGCGCTGCCAAGAGTTGAAGCTGCGATCGCGCTCTTCCCTGGCAGCTGCTTCCCGGCCCGCTTCAGGCCTCCTCTGGTAAATCGCCTGCCTCTCCCTTGCGAGGAAGAGGACGGGGATGGCTCCGGCGATCACCATCACAGCAGGCTCGGAGACTGTGCGGTAGCATAGCTGCCTCTAACGAAGGCTGTGGCGAGGGAGAACTGGCAACGCCGCGCTGGGTGCCTAGCACTTCCCGCCACTCCACTGTATTTGCATGGGGATTAGCGAGCTTGCTCTTGTTTATACGCTTTTTTGTGCGAACAATTCGTTTGTTATTTAGTGTATGACCACTACAGTGACAGACGGCGATGCCGAAAACTTGTGTTTTGTTCCAAATTTTAAATGTCAAGCTCAATTATTAATGATAAACGGCCTCTACTTATGATTTTAAACGTATTCACCTTCAAACTCTTTCACAAGTTTAGTGGATAAAAAGTTAGTATTTTTGCAAGTTTTCCTTATGTGGCTATCAATTTGGAAAACAAAAGATAAACTAAATCCAGAAAGAAAGTTCTTAACAGATAAGTCATACGGTGCACTCTATCACTCTATGAAACTACAGTACTTGACTTACGTTTTACGGGAGATTATAATTAATTAAAATTGTAGGCATTAATCAAGTTTAGGTTAAACTACACCAAACCTTCATTTATATCAACTGTTAAATTTCAGACGGATCAGTTAGAATCCAGATCTGGTCAATACCGACAGTAAACAGGGGGATTTATAATATTTCAGCTACACAAGTGATAGAAGCCGAGAAGAAAATACGCTTAGAAAGTGAGCTTGGTCCATTCCACTAGGTCACGGGGAAATTAGGTTTTATAAAGAAGTGATGGATCCTTTATTGATTATGGCAAAGATAGCCTTTCTTCAGGGGAAATTTTAAACCAAAGTTTAGTTATTCTTGAGGGTACATTAATTTTATGATATCCAAGAAAAGAGTATGTTGAGAAATCCAGTTTGATGAATCAGGTTTAATCCATGCTCGTGGGTATATTGCATTTAAGCATTGCCGAAAAACAAAATTCGACGAAAGCTTAAACTTACTAAGAAAAATGAAAATCCCAATGATTTATGAAATTAACAAGGGCAGTCTTTCAGTACCTTCTGGTTTTTTTCAATGTGTAAACATGTTGTTGGGATTGTCCAGATTTTAGTTTCGCATGAATATGACAATTTTTTTGATGGTACAGACAAAATTTTATCCGGAAATTAAGCTTATCGAGGATTTCTTCTGATGTTAAAAAAAAGTTAAGGACTTGGTTTCGAATATTGTCCTTTCAATGGCATATATTTTATTAAACAATTGACACAAAAGTGAGAAACGAGAAAATGAGCTTTCATAACAATTTTGGAAATATTGTCATTCCTATATTTAATATAGTTGGTTTAACTGATTTTACTAACGAAAATTGTTTATTATGAAATGTTATTTGGTCACTGTACTAAATGGCTTAAAGGAATTAAAAAATGCGTTAATATTGATTCCCTCGCTTCCATCTTTAGAAAATCAAATGAAATGTGCACAATAAAATAACTAATTAAGTATTTAATCACTTTAACAAATTGAAAACCTCGAGGTTGTCAGCACCCGGCAAGCGTAGAGTTGCCCCAGGTTGGCGCCCGGGGCAAGCGTAGAGTAGTCAACCGCTCCAGCGGCAGCGCGGCGTTGCCACTTCGAATGCCGCGGCCTTTGATAGAGGCGGCTATGGCGGTAGGCTGAAGCGACCCGCAGAGCTCCTCGGCGCTGGACTCGGGCAAGCCGGTCTCGCTGGATCTGCTCGCCGAAAGACAGTCTGCTGTCGACCATGACTCCCAGGTACTTTGCAGCAGGCTTAGTCTCGAGTGTGACATCACCTATCTGCACGGGAACACAGTGTTAATCCTCTTTTTGGTGAGGACGACGATCTCCGTCTTACTGATAGCCAGGGACAAACCGTGGTCTCGCATCCACCCGTTGACCTTGGCCCTCATTACTACGCTGAGCCTCAGTTTTGCCTGCTCGACGTTCCTCACAGCGATCAAGGCAGCGACGTCATCAGCACAGCCAACGAAGCGGGTCTCATCGGGCATGTCTAGCCTCAGCAAGCTGTCGTAGGACACGTTCCAGAGATCTGGTCCGAGAATGGACCCCTGCGCAGCCCCGGAAGTGATGGGAATGCGCCGCTGACCTTCGGTCGTGTCGTACAACAGAACGCGGTCTGACAAGTACGCTTCGATCATACGCAGGAGGTAGGAGGGAACTTGGAACATATGCTCAAGCGCCCACAGTATATCGCTCTACCTGGCGGAGTTGAAAGCGTTCTTCACGTCGAGTATGACTAGAAGGACCACGCGGCGCGACCAGTGGTTATGGTCCTCCGTCCTCCGCACTGCCTCAACTACCTCCTCGATAGCGTCGATGGTGGAGCGACCGGATCTGAAGCCGTAATGCTGCGGGGACAAGTCCCCCGCAGAGACGATGGCCTCGGTCAGCCTGACGCGCAAGAGCTTTTCCAGCACTTTCCCGGCCGTGTCGAGCATGCACAGGGGTCGGAAAGAAGAAGGGGTCCCCGGTGTACTCTTCGACTTGGGGATAAGAACAAGGCTGGCTACCTTCCACGAAGAAAAGAAAACGCTTTCCGCCAGTCACGCGATGAACATATCGAGCAGAAGCCTTGGATTCACCTCCGCAGCGAGCTTGAGCACCTCCGCCGGAATGCCATTGGGACCGGGGCTCTTCTTGGTCGTAGGGATCAGACGGCGGCGGTGAGTTCCTCTTCCCGGAAAACGTGGTTGATGGCACCGCGGAGCTCTCGTCGGACTGCTCTGTGCTCAGCCGATCTGGCATTTGCATCAGAGCGGTTCCTGGTTCGCTGCGCAGCTCGTTGGAGACCAAGGCATCTCCTGCAGAGTTCCGCGATTTCAGGCGTCCACCAGTTAACTGGCTTCTTCCTGTGGCGGCGGGAAACTCCGGGCGTCGACTGCTCACACGCGGTTGCGATGAGTCGCGTCGTCGATGCTGCCAGATCTTCGGCGCTTGTGAAATTCACAATGCTCTGGTCTTTAATTACTTCTTTGAATGTGTCTTTGCTCGGACGACTGATGTTCCAGCGTCGAGCCAGAGGAGCAGGTTCCGCGCGCAAGCGCGAACCCTCGGGAAGGACCTTGAAAAGGATCGCCTGGTGGTCACTGGAGGAGTAGTCCTCGCAGACACGCCAGTCGGAGATCCGCTGGGCAATCCCTTCGAAGGCAAGGGATATGTCAGGGATCGTCTCTCTGCACCCCGGACGGCGAAAGGTGGATATACCGCCCTTGTTGAGGATACGGAGGCCCGACCTGGCAGCCAACTTGAGGACGTAACGACCTCGAGCGTTGGTCCGCGGGGAGCCCCATTCCACGGCTTTGGCATTAAAATCGCCACAGACTATGACCCCGCCAGAGGTGTTCATGATCTCATCCTCACCCAAACGATGGATGGAACGATGATGGAATCAACCTCACCCAAACGAAACCGTTGCCCGATCCGGAATCGAGAACAGGCACCTTCCCGAGGTCCAAGATTCATATCGCCGCAGTGCCGGAGGGATCCGAGAACCACTGCATGGAGCGTCGGTTCTGGTACTGCTCACTGAGAAGCAGTAGGTCAGAACCCCGCTCCGTGGCGAATTGGAACAGCAAGTCATTTGCTGTCCTGCTCCTCTAAGTTAAGTTGCTAAGTTGCTCTAAGTTAAGTCCTGCTATATTAAGTTGCAGAACACTGATCATTTCTGTTATTTCTGGCAAAGCTCCTGGATGGCCCGCCTGTACTGCCCGCAACGGCCAGACCCAGCGGAATGCTCGACCTGGTCACCCTTCAAGCCAGCTTCTGCACACAGGACACAGGACAGCGCTGCATTGCACGCGCTGGCCCTGTGGTCCTGGCCGCCGCACTTCAAGCAGAGCTTGCTTCTATCGGGTCCAGAGCAGCAATAGCGACGTGTCCTTCTCCAGCAGCTTCGAAGCAGCTCTGACTCCCAGCGTCAGGATTGCCACCTTCTGGCCCCAAGCGTTTGCCTTCGAGAGGAAGGTTTTTACCTTGACGTCTTCTCCGAGAGCAGCTTTGACGGCAGCGGTCACTTCCACCTCAGTCGTCAGCTCGTCGAGGTCTCTCACCTCCAGCGTCGTCTTCGGTTCAAGAACGCAGACGGTTGCGTTCGCTCCCAGAAGAGTCCTCAAGTCCTCGCTGAAAGCAGACACATTTGGAGGCGTCCCCGGGTTCAACCAGAAGGTCGCCGGCTCGAGTCTTCCTCATGCCCTTGATGACGGCGCCCTTCTCATCGGGCTTCGCTTTGCTGTGAATTTCGCCCAGCACGTCGGCAAAAGATTTCCCCTTCGACGGCTTGATGAGAAGAACGTCCGGCCGCTGCTTGCGGGGCCTCTTCTTTGGCACGTTCTTCTTCTCCTGTCTGCCGGGCTGGCTTCTAGGATTTGGTGAAGGTTCTTTCTTCTTAATAATAATAAATAGTGCAACAATGATAACAAGAAATACAGATTGAAAAGTCCAAAAAAAATAAATCTATTAACGATCATGCTCAAAAAGCAGTGCAACAACTCTGACGATTCATGCTAAAACTGTTATATCTATATACCCCTAAACAATATTAAATAAAAAAGCACCAGTCTAATGAAAGTTTTTCATGTGATATAAATCAAATAAAACAATTTAAGTAATTAACAATAAAATTTAACATTTAATAAACTTTAATTCTGGAAAGAGGACAAGCTGCTGCAGAATAAATCTATGAATTCTTCTGGGGTTTTCTCTATGATAACCAGCTTTCAGTAGTCAACTAATAGGCCTACCCATTGGCGGGACAGAACTTTTTCAATCAAATTTTCTTCAAAAAAGAGGTTTCTAGAATTCTATGTACATCTTTATCTCCAGGGCAATATTCACAATTCCCATATAGTGGAACCTCTGTTAACCGTCACCTTTGGGACCGAGAGTGTTACGGTTAAGAGAATAGACCGATAATAGAAATTTAATTATAAACCTGTACAATATATCTAGATTTAAAGTTTTTGGAAGAAATTATACTTTTATAAGTGGATAGGCTAGTACATATTTGTAATTAAATTACCTACATACAAGAGTAAAACTAAAATGCTGAAATGTAAGCTATATACTTGAAAACTGTTTAGGCCTATACGACGTCTTATCACGACTTATTAAAAGTAAATTTGCGGTGACAGATAACAGAGAGTGATGGTTAAAAGAGTGATGGTTGATCGAGGTAATATGTATTAAATTAATGTATCAAATATATATTATTTGTCATTATAACCTACTTGCTACTTATATACCTTATCATACAATAGGTAGTAGGTTACTGTAAACAATAATAATTTGATTATTTTTAAAGGGTGTTGCATTGAACCTAAATTTAGATTGATTCTTGAATTTCAGGTGTAGTGTCTATACATTTTCCCCAAGTTCACGATAGTTTGATAATTATTTTGACTAGGGCTCCATTACCACTCAATTTTGAAACTTTGCTTAATCATAAAATGAACTACTTCTGGGAATTTTTTGAAATTTTTCAAAATAGTGACTTTTTTGGAATTCAAATTTTTCAAAGAAATTTTCCAAAAAAAAAGTTTCCCTCAAGACCCCCTAAGTGTTTTAGCCTATATCAAATTAAAGACCATTCAAGTTAGAATAAAATGACACCACTCCCAAACCTTTAGCTCGATTAGGAGAAGAGAAATCATATTTTTAGTGAATGCCTGCCGTCCGATTTTTGGTAAATTTTGAAAACTAAGTGGCCATAACTCAAAAACGGATGCGTTGGATATGAAAAACTAAAACTCAACATTTTTTTTATCCTCTTAACCTGACCTCAGTGCTAATTTCATCAAAGTCTGAGATGGTCAAGTTAGTAATTTTTAAAATAAAAGTATGGTGATTTGATAAGGAATGACCCATCGGGCTGATTTACGAACTTGTCCAAGTGATTACCAGTTTACAAGTCTATGCTAAATTCCATTAAGATTAGACCATATTTACGGCCACTATCATGTTAACTGACATAATGGTGTTTTGTGCTTTCGGGGGGCCCCAAAACGAAAAGTTATAATGGTCCCAGGCTTAGGTCTTACCGTGAGAGTTACAGTAATAGCTTCTTCCCTATAGGGGAAATTTGCTAAAATTGTAGGGATGGGCCAATAAATTAGAATAAAAGGCTTGTCTCTGCTTTGACAGAAGGGCTTTGTCTTTAATTTATCTTATTTGTGATCAAATATTCCATATCGTTCTTACCAAAGTGACTCTCTCTGCTGGTAAAATAGATGTATAAGCTTCTAGATACACTCTATCAGCTTTTTTCACCACAGACAGTCCCTTTACAGTAATATCTTCGGGCTCACCTAAACCAAGGCCTATTATGTAGAACATATTTAATAACTTGGGTGACTAAGAAAAAGTTATGGGATGTCACAGCGGATTTTATGCTGTTTAGACTGCTATAAAACTCCTACACATTGCGAAACCCCGCGGGAATGTATAAAAAGACATAACGCTTGAAAAACAATTACTAAATTTTTATTGTACATTGAAACAACCAGATTTGATTTGAGGTAAGGTTAGGTAAATAATAAAATAAAGGGCGTATGCCACTATTGCAACTTTTTTCGCGAAACATTTCACACGAAACACAAAATCGTCTGAAACATTTCGTGTGAAACAATGTATTTTAATGGAGCTAAAATTTCGCCTTACTTGCCGAAAAGGGCGTATGCCACTATTGCAAGTTTTCACGTGAAACATTTTACGCGAAACACAAAATCGTCTGAAACATTTCGCGTGAAACAATGTATTGTAATGGGGCTAAAATTTCGCCTTACTGCCGAAACATTTCGCGACATTTTTTATATAGATATACCTAACATGGTTTCGTGAATGTTTCGCGAAACAAAGTTGCACCTGGTTGCACTAATGGCAAACGGCCTAAACATTTCGCGACATTTTTTATATAGATATACTTAACATGGTTTCGTGAAACAAAGTTGCACCTGGTTGCACTAATGGCATACGGCCTTAATATCGCCGTCGCCGTCTAGGGTTTGTAGATAAGGGCGTTTGCCACTAGTGCAAGTTGTTTCGCGAAATACTGTACTGCGTAATTCATATTGTGTTTAAAGCGATTGATAGAAAATAAATACAAATTAATTTTCCTCCACCTATATACTATCTATAGTCGTCTTTTAGTCCCTGGAATAGAATACTAAAGTAATACTTTATACTCCATGGGATTTACTTACTTACTTTTAGTCCCACGGGTCTAAAAGTAATATACTTTTAGTCCCATGGGACTAAAAGTAATCTCATAAGAAATACATGGGAAGAAATCCGGCAACGCCGCGGTGGATTGTGAGAAAATATTGCAACACTGTCGATTTTAATACTCGAGTGAAGCTAGCTCACGAATTCAACTGACGACCCTGTGGCAGTTAAATAATGATTTACGACTTAATCCCTGTTTGGGTTGAGAGTACCTATTTTTAAAATACAAATAGACCTTCCTTGTGTGCAATAAAGAATTACAATAAATGATCAAAGCATCAATATTATACATTGCTATGGCAATTTACTTTATTTATTGATATTTACTGTATTTATTAATTTTTATTTCATGACGGTGTGACTTAATGGTTTTAATTATAAATAGACTATAATTCTATTATTTGCAAGGTTTTACCCATCCGTCCCAAATGTTAGTTTTGAAAACAACTATAAGAAAAAGAAGGCATGACACCCCCAAGTGTTCCAAGATGAGAATGCAGGAATGCACCCGCACATTAACCCAGGAAGTGAAGGTCCAATGACCGATGGGAAATACCAGGCAGGGGAGACAAGGCGGGACAAGGTGTAAGAGATGCAACTTGGACGGTATGAGACCTTATTACTTGAGGGAATTAATGAAATTAATTAATGAGTTAACTGAATAAACGAGTAATTAACTTCTGAAAACCCTGCTAACACTGTTTTAAGTCACAATGTAATCAATGTGTAGTAAATAAACTATCGTTTGTTGATGATTTTTAATTCTTGTACCTAAAGGATCAGATTCCATTATATTATTTATCGTTTTTAATTTTTCCGACTCAGTCTTCGGTTTCGAAACGAAAGTCAAAAACGGGGTTTCGCATAGTGCAGAGCTTGCATATGAAGTCCCGCTAACCACTGTTATAATTCACTATGTAATCGATGTGTAGTGAATAAACCTGAATTGGTTTATGATTTTTGATTACTGTATGTGAAAGATCAGATTCCATTCTATTATTTAGCATTTTCAAATTTCTCGACACTTTTGATCTTCGGTTTCAAAACCAAAGTCAAAAACGGGGTTTCGCATAATTCAGAACTTGCTTATAATCAGCCGCTACCACTGTTATAATTCCCTATGTATTAGATGTGTAGTGAATAAACCTGAATTGGTTTATGATTTTTGATTACTGTATGTGAAAGATCAGATTCCATTCTATTATTTAGCATTTTCAAATTTCTCGACACTTTTGATCTTCGGTTTCAAAACCAAAGTAAAAAACGGGGTTTCGCATATTTCAGAACTTGCTTATAATCAGCCGCTACCACTGTTATAATTCCCTATGTAATCGATGTGTAGTGAATAAACCTGACTTGGTTTATGATTTTTGATTACTGTATGTGAAAGATCAGATTCCATTCTATTATTTAGCATCAAATTTCCCGACACTTCTTATCTTCGGTTTCAAAACCAAATTAAAAAACGGGCTTTTGATTCTGTTGACAGAGAAATCCTAATACGTAGACTGGAAATAAGTGGAGTACGGGGAGTTGCTCTTGATTTGTTTAGGAGTTACCTGTGTGAGCGTTTTCAAATAGTGTCAATTCTTGGTCAATCCAGTGCTCCTCATGGGATTGATTACGGAGTTTTACAAGGTAGCACATTAGGGCCTCTTCTTTTCCTTCTTTATATAAATAATTTGGGTAGGGTTAATTTGGAACAAGGACGGGTTTTTCTTTATGCTGACGACTCAGCTTTACTTTTTGAGGGCGACAGCTGGGAGGAAGCGTACCGTTTGGCGAAGCGGGGCCTATTCTCTGTCAAGCTGTGGTTTCATCAAAGCCGGCTCTCTGTAAATATTTCAAAAACAAAGCATATACCTATTTCTCTGAGAGCCGACCACGATCCAGTTAACCGGTATCTACGTTTACATACATGTGGGAGTGACAGGGCGAATGAATGTAAAATCGTGTGAGTGTATTGAAAGAGTGGCCGAATATAAATATCTCGGTCGGTGTTATCTTCGATAATCGTTTGAAGAGGGCTGGACATATTACATTTTTAAGAAATAAGCTGCGTAAATTTATTTTCATTTTTTGGAATATAAATAATGTCCTTGCTCCAGATCTGATTAAAATTGTATATTTTGCTTATATTCAGTCTTTGTTACAGTACGGAATTTTAGCTTGGGGCAGCTGTTTTCAAAGTATTTCAACGCCATTGGAAATTACCCAAAAATCTATCATAAAAGCGGCATGGAAAAAAATCGACGATATCCTTCGAACCTTTTATTTGATGAATTTAAAGTACTCAGTATCCGCCAACTTTTTATGAAAAATTAATTTTATACATCCGCAGAAATCTGAATTCTTTGTTTCGTCATCCTGTTCATACATATTCTACAAGATATGTTATCAATACAGGTATGGTTGCCCCTCGATTGAATAAAACAATAAATACTACCTCATCTTTTTATGTAGCTAATTCAGTATTCCCTCGACTTCCGAATCATTAAATATCCTCTACCCTGTAGCAACCGCACTTATAAAAAAATTGTTGACAAATGGCTATTGAAGATAGGGCGAGATCAAATTAAGACTCTCTTTACTTCCCCGTATACCTAGGGTCAAGGTCACAGAGCGATTGCAACTGCGTATGGGTGTGTGATTGTGAGGGTCCGTCCGTCCGTCGAGCGCGTATTTCCTGTGAATGTGAGCATGACTGGACCGAGATTCTCGGTTATTGCAATGGCGTTTTTACTTTTATATTACTGTTGTATTATTATTACTCCATAACTTCCGCCCTAAATGTAAACTATTGTCCCAGTTGTATTCTCTAGAAAAAACACGACAAACCACACACTTCCTCTTTGAACACTCTTTTACGCTACGGAACTTCATAACTAACCAACATGAAACCAAAACTTAAAAGTCACGAAGTGACGCAGGCTGCTAGTTATGAATTTAAAAAAATAATTTTTTTAAAATTGAGAAACCATTGCAAAACTATATAACACAATTGGCGAAAATGTACATTATAAATTTTATAGCATTGCATGATTTTAAAAAATAAACCTAAAATACACAATTTTGAACATATAATGGTAAACGACTTATGCAGAGGGCTTTTAAAATTGAAAACTTCCCATAACCTATCATACACACTGTACTGTATTCATAGGTGGCCTATAAAAGATATATTGATTTTAAGTATTAACAAATTCAAATTTTTCTGTGTATAATCCAAAAACACCATGAAATACAGGGTGTTACAGTAGAAAAAATAAAGTTTTCCGCCATATTGTAAAATTACAGAAAATTTCAAAAATTGAAATACACACCTAAAATAATGGGTTTCCCTATAAGAGATTTAATGAGGTTTAATGATTGGAAAACTTAGGCTGGAAACCAAGAAGAACAGAAGTGAAGAATAATCAAATAACACTTTTAATCAACATATTTGAGATTATCATTAAGTCAAATTTTTATTCGGTTAGCATGACTTGCTGCGACTATGACAACTTATAAACATTTCTACATAACTCCAATTATTCGAGATGGAATCTGCCTATTCAGACGTGTTTCCTAATGTTCATATGGACACGAAAAATCTCATCATCACCGAGATTGACCGACGGTGATAAAAGAGATTTGATGGCTGAATCTCTAAGAAATAATCATGAAATCTACCAAAAAATACACAATTGAGAGTTTTCCGGCCTCAATTAAAAAAATTGTGTTTTCCAAATTCTTGCAAATTTTCCATGTTTGGGAGAAGCTCGAGCTCCCCCTGGGTTCGCGCCTGCTAACTTCCTTAGTTCACGTTGTAATTTACTTCAATTAAGTAATTCAGTGGTGATTAAATGTGTAGAATTGTGTTGTTAGTTACAGAACAAATAGCATAAAATTGTTTTCAACGTTTTAGAGGTTATATTATGCCAGTGTCTATATAATGGAAAATAATAGTACAATTATCATTTTTTGCGGCGCTTTACGCTGCACGGGGTTAGTCTAGTTATTTTTATATTTTAGTTTTTTCTTTTTCTATTTGTGTCGAAATGGACAATTGGTGTTAACATTTTCATATTGCAAACATGGGCCTGTTTCATAATGACTTCTAAAATATTAGCATTATCATATTACCATATTAGACGCCGACCACACTCTAAAAAATAATATATGTATATGTATTTTTAAAATTCATAATAGCGAAGGATTTGTAATTATTATTTAATTTGTTGGACTTTTCCTATCGCTTCTAGTGTTTAAACTACACTACGTTTCGAGAGGTATTGAAACTCCTCTCGTTTTCAAGTGACCCTACTTAAAACATTAACCTACTTATGTTTATTTAACCTACTTTTTTTTGGATTTTTTTGTTTCTTTTTACATACAATTACATTCATCCAACATTCAACAGAAATCTCACTCACACAAAATTTCATACAAAACACATTAAACATACTTAATACAGAAAGAAAATTAAAACTAAAACATATTACATGATAAAGGGCACAGAAAATTAAAACAAAAACATATACCTTACTGCCGGCAATGCCTCCAAGCTGGCAGTGGCACGACACGCACACACGTCCACTCACACTCACATACGCAACTCGAATCACGCATTCGAGTTGCGTTTCCAACAAATTAAATAATAATATGTATATGATTCACAAATCAAATAATTCTTTATTTCAAGAAGTAATAACAAAGTAGCGTTATAGTAACAAAAAAAAATAAAACTCACATGGCTCAAAGACCTGTGCGTGTGGCGAGTTCAAGTCCATAGCTGCGTTAATATTACGCAAAGAAACTAAACAATAATTGTATATTCAAAACCACAAGAAGTAAAATGAATGGTAGTTGTAAGAATTTAGTAGTATATTAATAGTAATAGTATATTAGTAATTTAGTAGTACCGTATATTAGTAGTATTTTTTAATAGCACAAGTTCTGATAAAATTTGTTTCATAACAAAATGAAAATTTATCAACATTATTAGGAATCTACAACAACTGACAAACTGTATAAGGTTTCAAATCAGCTGATAAACATACGTTTCACTGGTGGATACGGCAATACAGCTGTTTTGCAACTAGATTCTTTTTACTTTCTCCCCCCTATACATAATATATGGAGAAAGTATTGTTTTTGTGAAGATTTTCGAATTTGAGTTGTTAGTGGATATATTCGTTTTAGTGCTTCCTGAATCCAAAAAAGTGGTTTTCAGAATGGCGTCTGTCCGTGTAAAACATTAAATGCAACATCTTAATGTTGTTACTATGTTGCTAACTTAGTTTTTCCCCATCTTCCGAACAGTATTAAATATCCTTCACCTTGTAGCATCAGACCGTTTAAAAAACTTGTAGATAAATGGCTTTTGGAAGTTGAACGCGTGCGTATTAAAGATTTATTGTCTTCTCCGTACGTGTAGTTCCAAGAAAACCGAACGACAGCTGTGCGTGTGTGAGTGTGTGAGTGTGTGTGTGTGTGTGTGTGTGTGTGTGTGTGTGTGTGTGTGTGTGTGTGTGTGTGTGTGTGTGTGCGCGCGCGCGCGCGCGTGAATGGATGAATGACAGTGGGTCCGTCTGTCTGGGTGAGTGAGCTTAGTGTGCCTGCAGAATGAGTGTGCATGAATGACCAAGAGGACTTACAGTGAAATGGCTTATTATTTCGTTTTGAACTCGGAGTGTTTTGTAGTATGTGCATGTATTTGTTTTGTATTTGCTTTTTTGATGTCCGGTATTTCTGTTTTTTTTTCGTATTTTATAGCACTTTTAGCGAATTGTAGGCGAAAGTGCACTAGGCAAATTGAAAGCACTAAGCGAATTACTTTTTTTTAAGTAATATAGTAATTACTACTTTATTTGTACGTTCAAGTATAGACTACTTTAAGCTTGAAAAATTAATAATGCATTTCTTATGGGGAACAATAAAACTTTTACAGCTTATATCTACTTAACTATTGGGTTTAGGAAAAAATGTCAAAGAGTAAAAAGTTCTTAAAATTAAGCGTAGAATCCAAATATGCCATCAAATACAGGGATTTCCATGAGAAAAATCAAAGTTGTCCGCCATATTGGAAAATGGCGGCCATTTAGAAGAAAATGGAATCAATATTTTTAAATGTATTAAAAAAGTAGGTGAAGTCACAGGTGAAACTTGGCACAGATATTCTATAAAGGCTCTAGATGCGTACTAAGAAAGGATTTTAAGATATTTTGTCTCAAAAGGCTAAAACAGGGAATATTATAAAATTCAAAATGGCGGCCGATTTTAGTTTTCAAAACTTATTTTCTAAAAAAATGTAGGGCTTTTAGCCATGAGTTTTGGCTCAAATATTCTTTGCAGGCTCTAGGAGGGGTTTTGGTAAGATGATGAATTTCAGGTACACTATGAATATATCATGATTTCTAACAATTTTACAATTGTATCTTAATTCTGAAAACCACTTAATCGTAACATTTCTAAAGAAATCATAAACAATGAGTGGATAAAACGCTAACCTCATAACCTGAGGGTCGCCGGTTCCATTCCTGAAAGAATCGAAACTGGGTCCAGTTGTCATTTATCATTTGGCTAAGAATAAATGTTGATATCTAACAAAGGTCGCCGTTAGATAGAAACAATACCCGGGTTTGGACCGTTCTCGATAAAGGCCCGCATTACACTATCAAATATTTTATAAAAGATCTTTTATAAAAGATTTGATTTGACCAATCAAAATTTGAACCAGCTGATTTTAAAAACAATAACTTTAATTCTGATTGGTCAAATAAATCTTTTATAAAAGATCTTTTATAAAATATTTGATAGTGTAATGCGGGCCTAAAACGTTAAAAAATACCACTGGCGTTGAAATACACATAACATGAAATATTCTACTATATATTTGTCAAATAAGACTCACCTATCATCGCACAGCCCAAACTATACGACCTAGGACCTTGACATTTTGCGTGGACGTTCCTTTTAGGGCGTAGGCATCCGCTAAGAAAGGATTTTACATGATTCGTAGTATAAAGGGGTTTTTGGCGAGCTCGAAGTTTTCAAATTTTCCCATATAAAAGTGTTATGGACGATCTTTTGTTTACATTTTCAAAGTTCATTCAATCAAGCAGCTGGAAGTTAGCTTCACAAATGTACAAAATACGCTGTTACAGCTGATTATAATTTGCTTTCTTTCATCACGGTTTTATGATTTTTAGTTGATTTATTTTACGGGACATAATTATGTACTATATAAAAGTTACATTTAGTTTAATTTTAAAACCTAATCTGTTGAATCATAAATTCACTATATGGCACCAGCTTTATTTCGGCAGCGGGAGTAGTAATTATGCCTGATACGATGATTTGGCGTTTATACTAATTCGACCTCTATAGTTAGTTTAAAGCCTGAAGAGCGTGCTGCCTTTTGTGGTTGAGGTTGAGTCTTGAAACTAAATCTCGGCAAGATTGAAAGAGAGGGATACGGTAGTGTATTTAGTCACCGACAGACTGTGCTGTAATAATCTAATTATTTGATCCATTTATATAGAAAAATTATAAAAATCTCGACGTTTTAAGGGTCTGTTAGCGGACTCAAAGTTTTGAAATACTCCAATATAAGTCAGTGTAATGGATGATCTTATGTTTACTTTTCCAATTTCATTCAGTCAAGCAGAGGGTGATTAGCCTGCACTATGCGAAACCCCGTTTTTGACTTTGGTTTTGAAACCGAAGATCAAAAGTGTCGAGAAATTTGAAAATGCTAAATAATAGAATAGAATCTGATCTTTCACATACAGTAATAAAAAATCATAAACCAATTCAGGTTTATTCACTACACATCGATTACATAGGGAATTATAACAGTGGTAGCGGCTGATTATAAGCAAGTTATTCTGAACTATGCGAAACCCCGTTTTTTACTTTGGTTTTGAAACCGAAGATCAAAAGTGTCGAGAAATTTGAAAATGCTAAATAATAGAATGGAATCTGATCTTTCACATACAGTAATCAAAAATCATAAACCAATTCAGGTTTATTCACTACACATCGATTACATAGGGAATTATAACAGTGGTAGCGGCTGATTATAAGCAAGTTCTGAACTATGCGAAACCCCGTTTTTGACTTCGGTTTCGAAACCGAAGATCAAAAGTGTCGAGAAATTTGAAAATGCTAAATAATAGAATGGAATCTGATCTTTCACATACAGTAATCGAAAATCATAAACCAATTCAGGTTTATTCACTACACATCGATTACATAGGGAATTATAACAGTGGTAGCGGCTGATTATAAGTAAGTTCTGAACTATGCGAAACCCCGTTTTTGACTTTGGTTTTGAAACCGAAGATCAAAAGTGTCGAGAAATTTGAAAATGCTGAATAATAGAATATGGAATCTGATCTTTCACATACAGTAATCAAAAATCATAAACCAAGTCAGGTTTATTCACTACACATCGATTACAAAGTGAATTATAGGCGTTTATACTAATTCGACCTCAATAGTTTAAAGCCTGAAGAGCGTGCTGCCTTTTGTGGTTGAGGTTGAGTCTTGAAACTAAATCTCGGCAAAATTGAAAGAGAGGGATACGGCAGTGTATTTGAAATTAAATGAAATTGAAATTCGTTTATTCCTTTAACAACTTTACAATGATACTATTCACATAACATAAATTATCAATAGGAATTAGTTCCCCACATGGGTCAAAGCCTGTGGGTAGGGAACGAGTAAAAAATCAGCCACTTTAGAGGAATTATTTTAGTAAAAAAATGAAATATAGTAAGTTTTAATTAAACATAAAAGTACAAAGATAAATTGAAACAAAATAAAATATGCACGCAAATACAACTGGGACAATAGTTTACATTTAGGACGGAAGTTATGGAGTGATAATACAACAGTAATATAAAAGTAAAAACGCCATTGCAATAACCGAGAATCTCGGTCCAGTCATGCTCACATTCACAGGAAACACGGGCTCGACGGACGGACGGACCCTCACTCACACACACACGCACTCACACTCACACACCCATACGCAGTTGCAATCGCTCTGTGACCTTGACCCTAGGTATACGGGGAAGTAAAGAAAGTCTTAATTTGATCTCGCCCTATCTCCAATAGCCATTTGTCAACAATTTCGTTATAAGTGCGGTTGCTACAGGGTAGAAGTCGAGGGAATACTAAATTAGCTACATAAAAAGATGAGGTAGTATTTATTGTTTTATTCAATCGAGGGGCAACAATACCGGTATTGATAGCAGATCTTGTAGAATATGTATGAACAAGACGACGAAACAAAGAATTCAGATTTCTGCGGATGTATAAAATTAATTTTTTTATAAAAAGTTGGCGGATACTGAGTACTTTAAATTCATCAAATAAAAGGTTTGAAGGATATCGTCGATTTTTTTTTCAATGCCGCTTTTATGTTTGATTTTTGGGTAATTTCCAATGGCGTTAAAATACTTTGAAAACAGCTGCCCCAAGCTAAAATTCCGTACTGTAACAAAGACTGAATATAAGCAAAATATACAATTTTAATCAGATCTGGAGCAAGGACATTATTTATATTCCAAAAAATGAAAATAAATTTACGCAGCTTATTTCTTAAAAATGTAATATGTCCAGCCCTCTTCAGACGATTATCGAAGATAACACCGGGATATTTATATTCGGCCACTCTTTCAATACACTCACACGTTTTACATTCATTCGCCCTGTCACTCCCACATGTATGTAAACGTAGATACAGGTTAACTGGATCGTGGTCGGCTCTCGGAGAAATAGGCATATGCTTTGTTTTTGAAATATTTACAGAGAGCCGGCTTTTATCAAACCACCGCTTGACAGAGGATAGGCCCCGCTCCGGCAAACGGTACGCTTCCTCCCAGCTGTCGTTCTCAAAAACTAAAGCTGAGTCCTCAGCATAAAGAAAATCCCCGTCCCTGTTCCAAATTAACCCTACCCAAATTATTTATATAAAGAAGGAAAAGAAGAGGCCCTAATGTGCTACCTTATAAAACTCCGTAATCAATCCGAAGAGGAGCACTGGATTGACCATGAATTGATACTATTTGAAAACGCTTACACAGGTAACTCCTGAACCAATCAAGAGCAACTCCCCGTACTCCACTTATTTCCAGTCTACGTATTAGGATTTCTCTGTCAACAGAATCAAAAGCCCGTTTTTTACTTTAGTTTTGAAACCGAAGATCAGAGGTGTTGGGAAATTTGAAAATGCTAAATAATAGAATGGAATCTGATCTTTCACATACAGTAATCAAAAATCATAAACCAAGTCAGGTTTATTCACTGCACATCGAATACATAGTGAATTATAACAGTGGTAGCGGGACTTCATAAGCAAGCTCTGAACTATCCGAAGATCAAAAGTGTCGGGAAATTTGAAAATGCTAAATAATAGAATGGAATCTGATCTTTCACGTACAGTAATCAAAAATAATAAACCAAGTCAGGTTTATTCACTACAAATAGTTAAACCCGTTACATTTAAACTGTGGTAGCGGGACTTCATAAGCGGGTAATTCACCGTGCGAAATATCGTTTTTTACTTTGATTTTCAATTCCGAAGGCTTAACTTGTCGAGGAAAATTTGAAAACGCTAATAGATATAAGGTAATCTGTCCCTACATATCGATAATATATAAAGGTACTAAAACCTTTTAATGTTAATATGTTTGTGGTCTCTTTTAATTTAATGGAGGTATTTCAACTGGCTACCTGGACTCTCGTGACAGTTTTACGACCTCTCTACTCGACAGAAGGTCGTCAGCTAACTTCACCCTGGTGATTTTAATTTGTTTCTCTATGTTGAAGAGAGTGTCACATCATCCGAGCGTCCGCTTCCGTTATCTACAGGACAGCGTATCCATTTTGAGTTTGCTGTAGTTTAGGTTATATTCCTGCATATTTGTGAACAAATAAGTTAGGCTTAGAGTATTTTTAAAGAATAGTGTGAATAAAATGGTTAAAATTAAAGCCTAAATACCTTGCATTATTTATCTATATGGGCTATGTGATTGTAATGCAGTTTGTTGAAGCAAGGGATAATCTGAAGGTAAAGTTACAGTGTTATACCTAGTTATTGTTAATGGTGTAGGTGGAGGAAAAATGTTGTGTGTATCACGGGACTAAAGTACTTTTTCTCCCTCGGGAAATTGTCGCCCTCGGCTTCGCAATCGGGCGACAACAGTTTCCCTCAGGGAGAAAAAGATGCACTTTAGTCCCTAGATGCACAAATAACTATTCATCAATTTTAACTAAGTGTTTTTATGAAAACATCTGTGTATTTATTTTCTATCAATCGCTTTAAGCACAATATGAATCACTAGTACAGTATTTCGCGATACAACTTGCACTAGTGGCAAACGCCCTTTAGAAGAAAATAATTATACTGTCAGGTTGCCTCACGTCCCACACCCATATAGCCCCGTTTTCACGATGCCAACCAGATAGACAATCGGCATAAGACAGTCAAGTTGCAGGCGTGTGAACACTTCTGTGCCAATCGGCGTGCCAACAGACGTGTCGGTTGGACTGGAACTGCATTGTCCCCGAGAGTAGACTGAGGCAAATAAGCCTGCGCCAGCGACCTCTTCCCGCGCCGATTGGTATCAATTAATTAATTTATTTATTTATTATTAATCACTTTAATAATAGTCCAGTCAATCTTTCCTAAAAAGAGGCGATAGAGGAAAAAAATAGGAGAAGGCTGAATTTTTCACCATCGACTACTACCGTATAGACAAGCTTCTAGCCAAAATTCCCCACCCCTACCCCTCTTGCTTCCCCCCCTACAGCCCCTTGTTGTTATTTAAGTTTAGAAAATGCAGTATTTTGTAAAAATGACTATATATCAAAAATTATTTGAGATATACCTTACATTTTGTTGTTTTCTGGTTCCTCATAAAAAGCTCTAAAAATAATATCATATGGTGATTTACGATAAATCTACTCCTTCTACGTCTATTTTCCTGTTTAACTTGGAAAAAAGCATTTTCCTTCATTTTTCACCAAATATATTATTATTTTGCCCAATAACAAGGCTCATATCACTTACTTTATGACTCTGTTTTGTACTAAATATTTTCTCCTGTTTATAAGCTTTCAAATGATATAATACTTGGCTTGCTTTTCTCACTTATTGCCTTGCTAATACAAGTAAAACATGTTTTACAGCACCTGCTGCGGCTGCGCGTAACGCCACCGAGGTTCATTCAACCTGGGGTTTTAAGGGGAGAGGAAAATAG
Organism: Flexamia atlantica; assembly: GCA_035578135.1. Classification (NCBI taxonomy): domain Eukaryota; kingdom Metazoa; phylum Arthropoda; class Insecta; order Hemiptera; family Cicadellidae; genus Flexamia; species Flexamia atlantica. Next base: position 122,021,292 of record JAQJVK010000001.1, read on the forward strand.
GAAAAAGCTTAATTTTTCACCATCAACTACTATTGTATAGACAAGCTTCTAGCCAAAAGTCCCCATCCCTACCCCTCTTGCTTCCCCCCTGCAGCCCCCCTAATTTTCCTAGTCTAATAAACGCAGTATTTTGCTAAGCTGCTTATATCTTAGAAACTATTTGAGATATCTCTTATACATTGTTGTTTCCGGATTTCTCATAAAATAATCTAAAAGTAATGTAACATAGTGTTTTACGATTAATTCACTCCTTCTACGGCTATTTTCCTGTTTAATTTGGAACAAACGCATTTTCCTTAAATTTTTATGAAATATATTTATATTTTTCCAAATAACAAGGCTCAAATCAATTCCCTTATGAATCTGTTTTGCACTGATATTTTCTCTTTTGCATAAGCTTTAAAATGATATAATATTTGGATTGATTTTCTTACATATTGCCTTGCTAATATAAGTAAAACGTGTTTTACAGCGCTTGCCGCGGCCACGCGCAACGCCACCGAAGTTTATTCAACTGGGGTTTTACAAGGAGGGGAAAATAAGAAAAAGCTGAATTTTTCACCATCGACTGCTATTGTATAGACAAGCTTCTGGCCAAAATGAGTGATATGACATCCTCAGGTGCTGGAGGTTCAAATATCAGTGCAAAACAGATTCATAAGGGAATTGATTTGAGCCTTGTTATTAGGAAAAATATAAATCTGTACCTCGGAGGTAAAGGGCACTATGTCCATTTTCCTCATTTTTCAGGACAGCAGTTTAAAGATTCTTTTAAAATACTCTAAAAAATTTCCTTAACAAAAGTTGGAATGTGATAAAAACATTATACCCCACCATTATTAGTACTTTCTAGTTTCATTTACTTAAGAATAATTTACAAAAACATTTAATTCTTATAAAATTAAATAATTAAATTTTATGCGGCGGACATACCTCTTAAAATATTGATATTTATGTGACATGAGTTTTTTGGTAAGGAATTTTATTAAAGGATATACACTGAGAACTCGTTTATTCTGATAACACAATAATAAGTTTAATAAGACTTAAGTTTAAGAACATACTATTTTTAGTAGTTGAACTGTCATTAGTCATTCTGAATCCAAAAAATGTGTTACCATTGGTTTTAAAACGTCTCTATTTTTTTTTAAACGTCTACTAATTAGTTTAGAGTAAGCCTAGGCTCAAAGAAGTAAAAACTCACAATAAACAACAAAATATGCTGATGAAACATTTAAATGACGCTTGGATTTGTCCTAGTTGTTCCTCTGTATGTATTTTGTGGGGCCTAAGTAAATGGATAGGGCCTACATTAAAATAGCATTATGGTAAATATGCATTTTACAGTACTTGTGTCCAAATTGATTTTTTTTTCAAATGCTTGAAATAACGCGCTGATTCCGGAAATGATAGTTTTTTACGGAAACGGCCGGAAAACCCCGGAAAATCGGAAAACCGTAAAAATTTTATTTTTTCAAAATTGGTCATGTGGGTACTCAAATTAACCGGGAGAGCAAGCGGAACAAGAATATGCAAAAGTTTTCCGATATTAACGGAGTTACGGCCGGAAAAGCGTCGGAAAACTGTCTGAAAAGTCCAAAATATATCATGTGGGTACTCTATTTAACCGAAATTGCAAGCTGAATAAGAATATGTAAGGATATTTAGGATCTAACGTACAGTAACAGAGATAAAGCAAAAAAACATCGGAGAATTGTAAAACTAATAGCACTATGTCCAGCTGGTGAGCAGAACTGTTAAAACCTTTTAGAGGTAAACTGCACCAAGTCCACATGGTGCTGTATTCCTCTGAGTAAAAATGGACTTAGTGCCCATTTAAAAGGCTGTAACTTGCCACGTAATAGGTTGGGGACATATTGCCCTATACCTTTGTGTAAAGCAAAAAAAGTTATATTCAAATGTAAAATAACCTCAATTTGGCCAAAAATGGACATAGGGCCCTTTACCTCTGAGGTACAGAAATGTATTTCATAAAAATTTAAGGAAAGTTAATTCCTCCGAATTAAACAGGAAAATAGACGTAGAAGGAGTAAACTAATCGTAAAACACTACATGGCATTATTATTACATTTTTTTATTAGAAATCTGGAAACAAAAAATATAAGAGATGTCTTAAATGGTTTCTAAGATATAGGCAGCTTAGCAAAATACTGCATTTATTAGACCTGGAAAATTAGGGGGGCTGAAGGGGGGGGAAGAGAGGAGGGTAGGAATGGGGACTTTTGGCTAGAAGCTTGTCTATACAATAGTAGTCGGTGGTAAAAAATTTAGCTTTTTCCTATTTTCCCCTCGCCTTAAAACCCCAGGTTGAATGAACCTCGGTGGCGCAGCGCGCGGCCGCGGCACGTGCTGTAAAACATGTTTTACTTGTATCATCAAGACAATATGTGGGAAAAGCAAGCCAAATATGATATTATTTTAAAGCTTACACACATGAGAAAATTTTCAGTGCAAAACAGAGTCATAAAGGAAGTGATTTGAGCCTTGTTATTGGGCAAAATATAAATATATTTGATAAAAATGAAGGAAAATGCTTTTTTCCCAATTAAACAGGAAAATAGACATAGAAGGAGTAAATTAATCGTAAAACACTATATTACATTACTTTTAGATTATTTTATGAGAAATCCTGAAACAACAAAATATAAGAGATATCTCAAATAGTTTCTAAGATATAAGCAGCTTAGCAAAATACTGCATTTATTTGACTTGGAAAATTAGGGGGGGGGGGCTGCAGAGGGGGAAGCGAGAGGGGTAGGGATGGGGACTTTTGGCTAGAAGCTTGTCTATACAATAGTAGTCGATGGTAAAAAATTCAGCTTTTTCCTATTTTCCCCTCCTCTTAAAACCCCAGGTTGAATGAACCTCGGTGGCGCAGCGCACGGCCGCGGCAGGTGCTGTAAAAAATGTTTTACTTGTATTAACAAGGCAATAAGTGAGAAAATCACGTCAAGTATTATATCATTTTAAAGCTCTTAAACAGGAGAAAATATTTAGTACAAAACTTAGTCATAACGGAAGTGATTTGAGCCTTGTTATTGGGCAAAATATAAATATATTTGATAAAAAAATTAAGGAAAATGCTTTTTCTCCAAATTAAACAGGAAATTAGACGTAGAAGGAGTAAATTAATCGTAAAACACTAGATTATTTTATGAGAAATCCGAAAACAACAACATATAAGAAATATCTCAAATAGTTTCTAAGTTATAAGCAGTTTAGAAAAACACTGCAATCAATAGACTTGGAAAATAGGGGGGGCTGTAGGGGGGGAAGCAAGGGGGGTAGGGGTGGGGACTTTTGGCTAGAAGCTTGTCTATATGGTAGTAGTCGATGGGAAAAAATTCAGCCTTCTCCTAATTTTTTCACCTAAAAACCCCAGATTGACTGGACTATAAGACAGGTACCTCATTGAGGACGTTACCCTGAATATGAGTGAAGGATGAGTGTGATGATCGTGATGTTAGTGGCGCGATCTTGTAGCCTTGTTACTAAGGTTGGCTATGGTTGGCATGTTCCTTAAGACAGGATTGTTAATTAATAGCCCAACAACCAATGGCAGCTGGCTCCAGAAACAACCCTTCAAAAAGCTACTAACTTTTCTCGGGATCGATCCGGCTACCTACAAGTTTGTAGGCGGGAACTATAACCACTACACCAACCAGCCACTCTTCGTGTGAACGGTGCATGCCAGGCGAATAGGCCTGTTAAGCCAGTCCGCCAAAACAAGTTGAATTGTTTGTGCGGTAAATACGTTATTTGCGGAGCTATCAAAGTTTTAATTTTAGTTTTTACTAATATTATTTTAAAATATATTTTCAGTAATATTTTGTTTTTTTTATTAATATTAAATGCATCCATTAATAGTCATAAAAAAGAAATTGAGTTAGAACAGTTTGCATTAATTTATTCTTACAACGCTAAATCAATATGTAAGGGCTTACCAATTTGAGTGGGGAAAAAGAGTTAAACAGTAGGAATATTTCGTTTGTCGCGTTGGCCGACCTGCAGATCAGCTGGGCACCTAGTTCCCAGACTCGCCACGCACGGCGCTGGCGTCGCAGCGGTAGTGGGGGCAGCGAGAGCTCTCACTCGAGCCCAAAGAACTATACTACTGGAACGCGCGCTGGGCCTCAGAGCGAGCCGGAATCCGCGGTTGCGTCGGGGGCCTGCAGGCGCCAGGGCGGGGCAGGTACACAGGCCGCGCCAAGGCTCAGGCATTACGATAATGCTGTTGCAGCCTATTGCAGCACTTTAAACGCCTTGTAAACTCTGAAATACTGTATTGTCATATTTCAAAATGAATGTGTTGCTAACGTTTGATAATTATTTTAACCAATTATATTTCATATTGATTATTTTAATGCAGAATATTATGACTTATTATAAGATGTTACTGGTAAATTTTACATTTTCTTGAAAATTAGGACTAAAATGTCTAAACATGTATTAGGTAAGATAAAACAATTTTTAAATATAAAATGTACTTTATTTTAAGACAAGTTTTACAGCGTATTTCACAAGCATCAGTTGCTTAATCTACAAGTTAGAAAAAAAATTAACACTGTCAACCTTTGCCTTAAACTCAACTTAGATTTGTTTGTGATTTCAAAAGTTTCCCGTTTGGCAATGTGATGTGATATAATTAAAAAAAAATTAGCTACGGATTTGATCAACAATAATTTGTGGCTTCCATGGAATTCGTCATTGCTTAAGTGATTTTTAAAAATAACGCCTGTGAAATTGTTACATATTCTCAAGGTTAAATCGTTGGTGGTAGCCTTTTTTCAGTTAGCTTGAGTAAATCGATAAAACGTCGTTAGTCGTTTGCATATTAACGATTTTGAAAACATCATAATGTGTCGTAATTACTTTGCCTTTTGATTTAAAATCTGTAAACCTCGTGTGTGATCTAAGGTCATCATCACTTGTATGGAGTAATGACCTACATTCGCGGACGCGCCATCTTCTTGCTCCGTTTTAGCGCCCGCCCGGGTACAAATAAGGTAAAAATTCCAAATAAGGCATTAAATTAAAGGTCTGAATCTCACAATTACTATGGTACCAATCATAAATGGTTTAGAGGCAGTTTTCACATCGTAACAATCGATAACCTAGAAGTTTGTCCTAACATTCCTCAGTTACTGCAACCACGGAATAAACTTGTAACGTTCCTACAATGTGCAAACTGTCTCTAAAACATATTTATATTTGGTACCATTGTAATTGTGAGATTCATACCTTTAATTTGATACTATAATTGTGTTTTTTTAGTTTACATTGTTTTTGTAAACATCAGTTTAGATTTGACTTTGTTTTTATCCTGGCGCAGCACGGATAAATTCTTTCACAAAAACTAAGTTAATAACCAAACTACGGCTTCCATTTTTTTCAAAAAATATTATTTAAGAAATTCAATTCCTTTGCAACAATATCCACCGTTTTTTATTTTACCTGACCAAAAAACACAAAAAGTAGCAGCCGACTACTTTTTTCGTGTCAAGTTTTAAAGTTGAATAAAAACTTCTGACGTTTTCTCATGTTTTAAATTAGACAAAAAATTATTTTTGAAATATAATTGATACTATTACCTTTCAAAACTAAAGGACTCCTCACATGCAAAATTTCAACCTTTTATCTCAGTGCTAAGTGGTATAAACTTCGAGTTAAGGCGAGAAGGCGGGAAGTCAAACCAGCATATCTACGATGGACGCGCCAGCTTCGTGCCCTTCTTCAGCCCGCGCGTCCCTGGATGCAATCGAAACACACCGCTGCATGCGCCCGGAATCTACAACACGCGGCTTATGGGCAGCGCGCGTTCCAGTAGTATAGTTCTTTGCTCGAGCCACCGAGGCAGATCAGTCTACGATTCGGCGTAGAGCTGAATACACCTACCCTCCCGCGAGCGACCTGGCCGTACAATAAATAGCCCCGTAGGCAAATCGAAAGAAATTGTAAGTGAGTTGATGTTCATTCTTATGTTATTAGAGAATATTCGACATTAGAATTACAATCCCAAGGTTTATTACAATTAATTACGAAATATTAAGGATTAAAATTTAGTTTATTTTCGGAATAGGAGATAGGCGTAATTAAAAATAATAAATGACATTTTGGTAACTCAGCGGCGAAAGAGCTCTGAGACATGGATTTATTATAGTAATTATTTGGTTGGTTACGGAAAGATTATTGTAAATATTTTTCTTTTGTAAATAAATTTGGTATACTTCGACTTGAACATATCACAGGTAGTGACTTTATTATGAAATTTACAGATAGTACTCGAGTGTAACGACTCTGAGAATAACAAAGTTATAATTTCTTCAGGAAAGGATTTTACTTTAGGAGTTATCCCGTTATTCCGTACGTGTAGAACCCGGGTGAAATAATTCCGGGAAATGGAAATTTAAAGATTGTTTCTTTTTTATTAGGAGCCGATAGGTTTAGAGCGGGACTATTTGAATGAAATTCAAATAAATTATCGCGTTAGAGCCCGGGTGAAATAGCTCCGGGATTAATAGGCCCCAGGCGTAAAAGCTGTGGGACTTGAAACAAAAATAAAATAAATTGAAACTAAAAAAAACTTTATAGGAATTTCTGACAGGCATTTTAGGCCATGCATTTAAATTAAATAAATTAAATCGAGATGAAGTAGGACTGGGGCGAAAGAGCTCAGTTAATGACTGATTAGGCCTATTGAAAGACAAATAAAAAGGTTTGAGACTTTAGTAAATTAAAATCTTAGGATTTTCAGGCTATATAGGAACAGCTGGTGAAATAGGGGTTTTGGGTAAGTTTTTATAATTTAGTTACCGAGGATTAAAAGAGCTAGTAGGGAATAGTTTCCCGTTTTGTTTTTATTTAAGTTACCAAGTAAATAAAATCCGATATTTCACCACTGACGGCCTTTTACTGATCAATGATTTTATCGATTGGCAAATACATGGGCAATGATGATCGAATCAAGGAATGTTAAGACTGAAGCTAAGGTTAGTTCTTTGCTGAGCCCATTCTAAATTTAGTTTTTCTTCAAATTAAATCGACCCTGGACATTCCAGTATATGACGACTGAGTAAATTCGTGGCACAAACGTGCTAAAATACCCCGGCTAGGATTTGGCACGTTACAAATATATATATATATATATATATATATATATATATATATATATATAAAGAGAGTTGTGTGTTGGTATATTTAGTGCTACATCCAAAACTACACGTCGTATACCCTTGATCTTGGTATCAAATTAAAGCTTGGAATCTCATGATGTGCACTATGGTGGTTAGGTTTCGATATTGTATGGGGTTTAGGTACAGGATCGTCTGAAAGAGACCTGTGTCAAGGATTTTGTGATTACTTTAGGTTTTATTTGTTTATATCAATATACATATGGTTTAATTTGAAATGGTGAGCGTGGTTACAGTGGTTGCCAACAGAATGCAGCACCTGCAATTGTTTTTGTACAACAGGTGAATACTGTCTTATTTAGCAAATGTGTTATTGTTTATGTTTTTAATTATTTAGTAAATTTTAACTGGTTGGTTACGTTATTAAAACATAAAGTGCACTAAAATTTAGAGTTACATTTTTTTGTTTTAAATTCAATGTTAGAACTAAAAATAAGATGCTCGAAAAATAAGACGATATATTGCTCGAAAAAATGAAACAACGTAGAAAAATAAACACATCTTAAAGGTATCATGGGAAAATCCACAGTGACATCAAGAAACACTATCGAAACAGATTGGAACAGAAAGGGAGACAGACGTACGAGATGATGAAAGAAATAATCAGAACAGAGATAATGGAGAACCTTCCAAAAAGGGATCATACAGAAGAAGCTGATTTAAACTAAACAACTTTACAAGCTGTTTGCAGACGTACAGGGTACTATGATTTAGACCATGAATGACACATTATTCCAATCAAATATAGATTTTATTGAACACCCGAATGTAGTAATTTGCAAGATGGACAAAATTTGTAGTTATTGCATAGCATAGAAATTAATTCAAAGTGGAAACACAAATTATGCGCTGTTTGAAAGGGCAAATAAGACTGCTACCACCAAATATACCACCCCCGGCTATCTCAAATATATGTATGGAGAAACACCAAAATATATTGAATTTATACATTACATTAGACATTATAATGCTTGCTTCCAAATTACGTCTTTTGGAGCTACCACTTACCTTCATAAGATTTTTCAACCCAGCGAAGCGGGTTACCAACAGCTAGTTAGGTATAAAATGTAAAAAAATATTAATTTTTTTTTATTTAGGGTAATTTAAGAATTTTAAGGATATGTTAGGGTAATTTTCAGAAGAATAAAGGGTAACATTGCTTGGTCATGGTGGATACGCTGGTGCCAATAGAAATCAGCGTGTGAACGGTGCGTTGTTCCATTGGACTGGCAAGGCAACTTGCTCAAGACAGCTGCTCCGGCAAATTGCCTCGTCAACTAGCATCGTGAAAACGGGCCTTATGAGCAGGGCCGGTTCTCAGACCGGTTTTCCCGGGACAATTTTACCGGGGCCCGGGGTCAAGGGGGGGCCCGGGGTGGGTCCAAGGGGGGCCTGAGGGGGGTCAGAACCCCCCTCCGAAATACGAGGAAACCCCCCGACGAGGCCCGGGAACAGGTCAAAAGGGCCCGTAACGGCAACGACACGTGGGAGTAAAAAAAAGCTCACCACTTTTGACGAGCCGGAAATCAGCTATGGTTTAGAGTGGAACGGGTGCAGTACCAGGACATGAGGGGCCCGGGCCTCATATCTTCACCGGGGCCCGCCAAAGCTGGGTACAGCCCTGCATGAGCCATGGAACCAAGACAACACCTCCTAAAGAGCGGTAATAGGTTTCCGGTCTATAAAAGACGTCACACGATTTGTTTACATTTTGAGGTAGCTTGAGTACTATTATTCAATGATACTATCATTCTATTCTTTGGTTACTGCCTTGATTGATTATACACATGATGTCACGATGTCGATAATCAATGGTTGCTGGTTGCTGTCGGTATCCGTAGTTATTATTATTACCAAAGAGATTAGGGTCTCTCCTGGCGGTATCGCGACAATGCTTTGGTGGTTCCCAAGGTGTGGGTCGCGACCCAATAGTGGTAGGGCTTTAGATGGGTCGCGAAGAGGCTACTATCATTGAATATATATAGAAAATCTAGAATTTAAAAAGTTATAAAAACATCACTCTAAATATATTCTAACCATGCATTTCCCTTCATATCTGATTCATTATTTACCATCCTCCGCCAAAATTTACATCCGCCAAAAATCCCCATCGAACTCAATCCGCCTAAAAATCCCCAAGGCCAAGAAAACCCCCAATTTGGCGAAAAATCCCCAAAAGTGGCAAAACTGGTTAAAATCCTTGCTAACATGTCACTCGATATTCATCATCACTCATTAAAAATATTTTTCACTAAAAGAGGACACTCTTTTCCTTTAGTTTGATTTATGCAGTCCCAGAAGTCGAGGGGTTTATCTTACCGCCAGTCGGATTCCCAACTGCACGATACAATCCACCTGAAGTCCCAACTATGCGCCTGAAGTTGAAACCACAGCCAATCTTTGGGCATTTCTCGGTTGTAGATAATCGTTTTGCCTGTAACACAATAAGTTATTTTTAGATTATTTGGGCTTCATTCGCTTTTAACGTGAGCCTAACGGTTAGCTTCAAATTCCGGCCAGCGTGCAGGAGAAACAATCCATTTAAAATGTTGAGGAAGTGGAAAATTTTTATGTTTGTGACAAATATATTGGGGTATATCTATTTTGCTGACCAGCTGACTGAGGAGAAAAATCTACTGACTAGGTACTTCCGATTGACCGACCCATGGTGGAAGGAATATCAATATCCTATTGTCCGACCGACTTCAAAATTGTAATTTTATGCTACCAACTATCCCATACAATAATAAAAAACAACCATTCCCCTAAATCAACTCCAAGGGGTAGTTCATAGAATACATCCTAGTACTGTAGTAGTTTTCTGGGGAGAAAACTTGACTGACTGGGTATATCTGGTTGACCGACCACCTTCAAATTTCGTTATTTTACTACCAACCAACCATTCCTCACAATAATAATAAACAACCCCCTAAGTGCTATAAGGGGTAGTTCAGAGAAAAATTAATTTCCTTTTAATTGGCTAAGGAGACAACTCCACTGACTGGGTGTTTTCTCTAAACTACACCTTAGATTTTACAAAGGAGAATGGTTACTTTTATTTTTTTTAGTTATAATACATCTAAGGGGGTTTCTCTGAACCACCCCTTAGAGTTGACCTAGGGGGATGCATGGTTGTGATTTATTATTGTGTGGAATAGTCGGTAGCGTAAAATTACCAATTTTGAAGTCGGTCGGTCAACCGTAACTACCCAGTCAGTCGGTTTTCTCCCCAGTCAGTAGGGTGTTTTCTCTGAACTACCCCTTAGAGTTGACCTAGGGGAATGGTTGGTTTTTATTTCTGTGTGGAATAGTCAGTAGCATAAAATTACTAATTTTTAAGTCGGTCGGTCAACCGGAAGTACCCAGTCAGTCGAGTTTTCTTCTCAGTCAGCTGATCAGCAAAATAGATAGTCCCTGTTATAGGCAAAACGATTATACAACTGAGAAGTACAATAGATAGTCCTATCTTAGTGTTCGCGAGTTTATCCTAAGCCAGTAACAACTTATTTTGTTTCGTGTTTACATGTATGGTAAAAAATAGTCGGGCTTTAGCTTTAGCATGGGCATGGTGTATTAACATGTTCTATCTATCGGCAATGAAGGATATTTTGTTATACTCATTTAAACTTGAAACTTTTTAATGAAATTTAGTTCTGACTTTAAGAAAAAGTAGTTGTAAAATGACTCATTAAATATTGTTAAAGCTGTAATAATGAGCTTAGATGAAATGGAATAACCATGAATAACCTCTATTTCATGATATATATATATGGCTTTTTTTATAATCCCTTAAAAATTGTTGTTGCACGCCTGGAATTTCACCATTCATTGTATTATGGGTAGTCCTCTCGTCTCGTCATAGTCGTCAGTAGACAGCTCGGTCTCCAAAGAAGGGTTAATAAATATGTGAAAAATGGCTGACGAAGTGTGGAAGATTAGAGAGGATGGATATTTAGATTTAGAAGTGGATTGTAATAGGATTACATACCATCCAAATTTGAACATTGTTTTGGTTCTTTCCAAGTCTTCTGAAGTTCTTATAATAGATGTAAATTCAGGATTGCAGTTGCAAAGAACTTTTTTATCAGGTGAGTCACGTTGGCCTAGGCCCACTTGTCTGTTGTGACGCTTTTAGGCTATTTTCTAGAACATTGGAAAACACTGCTCTTTTAACTACTGTATTAATTTTTATCTAGAGATTCTAATGAAATTTAAGATGCAATCCTTACTCAGCCAGGCATATGCTGGAATGTAGTCAGTTTTAATCAGTTCTTATTAATTGCCTCATCCAGACCTGGTGGCAGGATGAAGTAGGTCTACAAAGGCTGTTGATCTCGACTAAGTTTGCAACCACAAGTATTGGTTTTAATACTTAATGATGATTTTGACTAACAGAACCTCTTTAAAGTGTTGATAACCAACCCTTAAGCTTAACTTAAAATCATGTTAGTGGCTTGGGCTCAACCAATGTCAAAGTCAAATGACAGCATACTTGGTTTTGTATTGTTAAGAAATAAGAATACTCAGCTTATCAAAAATATTAAAAATATTAAAAATATTGCCCTTGCATTTTTTCTGGTTTGTTTCAATAATTATGAAATGGTAGTTTTGTAAAGAGACTTAAAAGAAGAAAGTCTTTAAGGGACAGTCCTGTAACTTATAGTTTTGTCCTGGGAAACTTCATAAGCTTTTCTGTGGGGAAAATGTATTTAATTTAATTAACTTATTCTAGAACAACATTTTTGACAGATTATAAGATATTCCTGCACATGCCACACAGGTTGTAAAGTGGAACATGATCTCGTATGCTAAATAGGCTAGTCACCTGTAATGATCTTTCATGTCTGCTGCCACTGGCATGTCTATTGCGTGTCTATGATGATCGTTGGTCTATGGCGGCGTTTGGGCATGCAAAAACAAGTGCCGTGATAGAAAATAACAATATTAGGCTAACTAGCTAAAGTTGCTCGTTCATTACAAACTACATAATTTAAACCTTTAACTTAAGAGCCACAATAAATATTTTGGTTGATGTGCTTGGGTGCCAAGATTATTTTGTCGTGTACGCTAGAAATGCCAAGCGTTTTTCAGCCTCCGTGCAGGATTTTGGTTTCAAGGAATTTGTATAAAGTTTATTTAGGCCTATTATCATTTTGAAATTTTTTGTTTAGGCCTGTTACAGAATTAAATCTTTTACAAAATAGTGGCTACGGTACAAAAATTGTATTGTTTCATTTGAATTATTTTTTATTGAAAAACAAAGATTTTAAGAAGGGCCATCTTATATGTACATCTTATATGAGAAAATAAGCGGTAGGCCTACGGTACTTTGGTATCATATGGAGGCCACTATTTTTGGAGAAATTTTTTCAATGGATACCAAAAGTAACCACATAATTGGAAAGAACATACTTTAATTGACTTACGGTTTAAATTCGACATAATAATAAAGAGCGGTCTTTGTGTTCTTCCTCCCAGAAGGCAGCGATGTCGGCAAGGATTGAGTACAAAGCGTCACCGCCGCTAGCGGCCTCACCCGATCACCACCCTTATACAGCGCGCTGCGGCAGTCATGCTAGAATAGGTTATCATAAATATGTTTGTAGAACTTTCCTTGTTTTGTGACGAATCAAATGATACCGGGTGAATCATACTTTCGCCTGCCAAATCCTGTAGGCAAGTGATACACACTCCGGTCAACAACCTGACCTTAGCCTACTTGGAGGGGATTTGGCGAGCGAAAGTAGGCCTATGACTCATCTGATATCGTTCAATTTGTACTTAACGAAACGAGGAAAGTCCTGTTAACAGGGTCAAAATCTGAAAAGTGTACAATCACTGTCCCTTCATAAAAAAATAATGTTGCCTACTGTAATTATTGCTAAAAATGTTTTATTTTTGAAGTTTCGGTCTTAATCTTATTGTCTATACTGTTTAAATCATGAATTAAGAAGAGGTTGGGGCAAAATTCTGAGAAAAAACTGGCCAAAGTAGTGACGGTCACGTGTCCCCAATCCCAGTTTTACCGCTATAGATACGATTTAAACAAGTTCACCAATCAAATAAGTTTATATTGTCGGATACAGGGAGATAATCAAATAGCGCTTATTACGGATGAAACTATGTTATTACGACGCCGAGCTAGGTTAAAAGTCGTGTCCCCACCTTAAGCAGTAGCGTCGGTAGTGTCGTCTGTTTCTCATCGTACAGCGACACTAGCGCTAGTAGCAGCCGACAACGAGTTTAATTCAGGAGTATCATGGCGGCAAACAACGACGGATGTCGGAGTTCGTCGTGTTAAATGAATTTGGACGTGGAGGAAAATAGTTTTGTTCATAAAAATTGCCGTGTCTCATTTTTTTATGTAGCATCGGTACATGATTTATTCTTAATCAAAAGTTAATCGCTGTCCATCGTAATAGTTTAATTCGTGCGTAATACGGCCCGGTTTCAAATGCCGATTTGTCACTAGCGATAGCGTTCGCCATTTTGAGGTTAGCAGACACAACAAGCGAAATTGTAGCGTCGGTCTGGGAAGCGACGGTCGGGAATTTTGGTTAATTTAACGTGAGATCCGCTACATTTTGTGACCGGTTTTTCCATTTGACTGATATACCTTATATTCTTAATGGTGATGTATTTTTTTTATATTACGGCCGATTTTAATACTTAATAGAGTAAAATGAATTAGTAAACAATGTGTTAATGATGAAAATAATGATGCAGGGTTGCCACCAACAGGGAAAATCTAATTGTGCGGGCATTTTTGGTTCCAGAAGCAATATTTTACAACTGTTATACATTCTTTTATTTAATCTGAAAATGAAATTAGCTGATAGAAATTCTTTATATTCTTTTCATAGCTTATTCTTTTTAGGAGAATTTGCCCTTGTTTCTGATTTTACGGTATAAATTTTTAAAATAATGATAAAGGTATTTTAATGTAGCCTATATTTAAAATCAAATTTGGATGAAAGTTTTTGATTGATTGTTTTTAAGTTTGTATTAGGCCTATATATGCTTTAGATTAATTTATTAAGTCCATAGCTTTTTTGACGTTTGTCACCTAGGCCTAACCTTTGTTTAAAATGTTGGATACATAAAAAATGTAACATGTCCAACATTGAAACAAAATTTTTTTAAAATGCTTCTAAACATTTTTTAATTATTAATTAATTAAAATTAATATTAATTAAAATACAGCATGTCTTATTAATATATTTTGAAATTTAACTTGTGAGTAGCATTTTTTAATTATGACAAATAATTTTTTAATGAAAAGATTTTTAATTCCGTTTGGTCATCTGTTTTTGCTGCAGTTTAAAAAGCAATTTAATACATTTTGAAAAATATAATGATTTTAATGTGTTTGAACTTACTCAAACAATAGCTAAACGGGTTTTCTTTCTTTTTTAATTTTATTTTTATGCTCTAAACTATAACTTATTCAGGCCTAAGCCTATTTTTAGAAATTTGTAATGAAGCCTTCATTTAATCGTTGAAACGTTTTGATACATAACCACATTAAACATACCGTGATCATTTAAATGTAATTTTGAAGAATTTCAAAATAATTTTTCGTGACTAAGTAATAACAATGAATGATTTTGGAAATAGAACATCCTATACATCATAAGTCATTAAAAATTTTGTATTATGCACCTAATGATTCAGTTAAGGTTACTTTAACACTATTGTATTGTCTTGTAATTACTGAAAAAGGCCTATATTAGAAATCAAATTCTTCCTATTTCAGACTATGAATGGAACAGATGAAGATTTTATATTTAAGAAAATTAAACAACAAACATGTAATGGAAGTCATATCCATGTAACTGAGGTCACGCATTGTAGCAGAATGTCACATTTAAAATTTTTTATTTAAAAATATGTATAGTCAAAAAATATATAAATGGTTATATTTTTAGCGAATTTCCCCTATAGGGAAGAAGCTATTACCGTAGGTCTCATGGTAAGACCTAAGCCCGAGACCATGATAACTTTTCGTTTTAGGGCCACCAGAAGCAAAAAACACAATTCGTTCGAATTTTTATATATCTATCTATCTATCTATCTATCTATCTATCTATATATATATATATATATATATATATATATATATATATATGTATCTGTCAGCACGATAGCGGCCGTAAATATGATCCGATCTTAATAAAATTTGGAACAGACATGTAAAGTGGTAATCGAAAGGACGAGTTCGTGAACCAGCCCGATCGGACCACCGGAAGGGGGGGTAAGGGGGATAAACACCCCCAAAAATGGGTTTTTTGGGTTTTTTACATATAAAAATAAAATTTATCGAATCTTTGTTGGCACCATTGAATTCAGCTCAAAAAAACAAACAATTTAGTGTTTTGAATCATTGCTCTATGTCTATTGGTTACCGAGATATTGAAAGTGGTAAACACAGTACGTTGTCCCAATGTTAACCTTATGGGGAATAAGTAAAATTCTATATCTCGCTTATTTCTCAACATATCTGGATAAAACTTGGTTTGTGGCTTCATCTAGATGAGATCTAATGTATTTTAGTCTAAAATCCCCGAAATTTCAATTTTTAGTGGCAGCAAACCTGCATAATCATTCCCCATGTTATCCTTATGGGAAATAAAAAAAATGCTATATCTTACTTATTTTTTAACATTTCTTGACAAAACTTGGTATATGGCTTCTTCTAGTTAAGATCTACTAAATAATGAATTAAAACCAACCAGTTTTAACATACCTGTTGCAGCAAACCTGCATAATCATTCCCCATATTATTCTAATGGAGATTACAAAACATGTAAAATCTCGCTAAGTTGGATTGAAATACCATTTGTTGTGTTGCATCTGAAATTCGCTGAGTATGCAGGTCTGCTGCAACGGGGGTATTATTCTTATAGAAGGTTGACAGGTTCATTAATTGAGACCAGCTTAACATATGTTTTTTGTTTATGAAGCTCTAAGTTTTCAATCAGCTTAGTATCTTAACTGTCATTATTTATTTATTGTCTTGATACTAAGGCCCGCTTTCTCCTAAAAAGAGGAGGCTAAAGACAATTTGGTGTCTCCCTCGCGGTCGAGATACGTATTAAAATTACTCCGCGATAATAATCGGAAAAAGTAGTGTGACGTAGTAAATTTCCAGTCATTCTAAAATTATGGTACTAACTAGCATATAAAGTACTCTTTTCTACTTTTTATGTCCAAAGTATAGCTACAGAGGCTGATATTATGTCGTCGCTCACTTATATAAGTGTTCAAATAGTAAAGAATCTAGTAAATTTTACTCCGCGGGGTCGACGATCAGCGCGTGTAAACGTTCACGCGGTCGTATTTTCCGGCAACATATTTTAATTTAGAGACAATAATTTTATTGCACCTTGAAGACAAATAAATTCAACACTAGGTTCGTGAAGTACATTTTTCATTTTCTTTCTACATTCTGAGTTACTTTAGCTCAAAAAATCAACTAGCTAAAACCCACTATTTGAACTCTAACGCAAATTACTCTTGAATTTGTTAAGATATCGGAAAAATAAAAAATTCATATTGAAAGGAATTTACTTCTTTTCAGTTTGATACGTAGCTTATTGTCGTACGTTGAAAAATAACGTCAGGATATGGTTTCGCGCGATGTTGACCCCCTATGAGTCTGATGTACGCATGACGAATCGATCCTTTTGCAAAATGAATCGTGATTAATTTGATCCACTGGATCAGTCGTTCAAATTGAACGTATTCATTGCTAGAAGGTTAACCCAAAAAAACGGAGTTGAACCAGGTGGAAACATGGGTTAAACTTTAGAGGGGGTTAAACTAAAATATTGTGGTTGAGAAAACGGGGAGTTGGGTTAACCCAATGGTTAAACCATTTTTTTGGGTTAACCAAGTTTGGAGAAAGCGGCCAATGTCAATTAAAAATAACCAATTTATTTATCGTTGGTTAAACTATGTTTTGGCACTTGCGGATTTATAAATGCTCCATATTTTGTTATGTTCTATACACTGTAATAACAAGGACATCCAAAGGAGAGGAGGTTTTAATCCCACTTATATACCTATAGTGCCCAACAACCTACCCTCTAAATTCAGAGGACTGCAATTTCCACTCAAGTTGGCGTTAACCATGATTATAAACAAAGCACAGGGACAGACACTTAAAGTGGCTGGGCTCCATTTGGGAATACCATGCTTTTCACACGGACAGCTTTGTGTTGTTCGCTCTAGGGTGTCGAGTAAAAAAATGTGCACGTCTTGGCTGAAAATAATGAATCAAACAATAGGCCTATTGTTTATCGATATATATTGAATTGAAACAGTTTTTTTTATGGATTTAAGGCATTATATTTATTTATAATAACTTAATAATAATAAGTTACTTAATTACATAAAATGCTATAGAATGTTTATTACAGAAAGTGCGTACCATAACAATTTTATCGTCAACTAAGGCAAATCACAATCGCGACGGGTAAAAACTAGTATTAGATATTAATCATTCAAATCGGTGGAATGTAAGGTTAGTTAGAAACCTAAAAAATTTTTTTTTTTAATTTGACTTTAGTTAAAATACCAGTACCTCCAGTTGTAAGTGTTACCCGGAATTCTTTGGTTTAAGAACCTTCAGTGAAGTAGCGGCTTTCATTTGAGCCATTAATTACAGAGTTTCAAGGGAATGCAAGGTGGGCAACGAACGTAATGTTGAATTATATATATAACTTATACAGCTTATCATAAAATGTTTATTTTGTAATCTGATTTTAATGTAAAAGTAATATCAGCTGTACTATTTCTGTTGTTGCTATAAAAGGAATTAATTCTTGTCTCTTTGCTAAATTGTTTAAAACCTTTCTTTGAACAAATTAATTATTATTTTGTTGTGTAAATGGCAGTATTATTGAATATGGTTGCTAAAGTCCCTTAGCTTCAAATCCACTGCTATTATCAGGTTATTGTGCCCAGTATAAATCAAATTTAGGCAAAGGAAGTATTTATTGGAAAGTAGCTGGAATTATAGCTAAAGAGGATAAATACAAAATTCCTTTTAGGCCAGTAAAATAAAGATTTAGCCTGGACAAAATTCCCGGAAAGCTGGAAATCGTCTTAATCTTTCCGTTTTACATCCAAGTATATGAATTTGAAGTTTGTCCCATTTTTCCTAGTGTGCTTTCGACCTGGGACCACAAAAATATCAGAGTTTTGGGTAATTTGTTATTCTTTTGTAAATAAGTAAAAAACCGTTTATTCTACATAAAAAGTTTAAATAACAAGAATTGTAGAGGACAAAATTTTGCATTTATTGAGTACCTTCTGATAAAGATACTTTGAATAGTAATTGATTTATGGTAAGTTAAATAAAGGGTTTTTGCGAATTTCTCTTTTAGGGAAAGAGCTATTACTGTAGGTCTCATGGTAATCCCTAAGCCCGAGACCATGATAACTTTTAGTTTTGAGGTCCTCAGAAGCCAAAAAACCCATACGTTCAAATCTGTATAAATATGTATGTATCAATATAGATGTATATAAATATATATACTTATGTATTTGTTTCCTCGATAACCCTCGTAAAAATGGTCCGATCTTAATAAAATTTGGCACAGACTTGTAAAGTAGTAATTATTTACACATGATCGAAAACCAGCCCGATCGGACCATCGCAAGGGGGGGTGAGGGGGGGTAAACCCCAAAAAATGGGGTTTATTGAATTTTCATGTAGAAAAATTAAAATATTCTAATTTTGGTTTATGCAGTTGAATTCAGCTCGAAAAAACAAATAATTTAGTATTTTGAATCATTGCTCTGTGTCCATTGGTTACCGAGATACTGAGATTAGTAAACACAGTACGTTGTCCCAGCAATGTTAACCTTATGGGAAATAAATCAAATAGTATATCTCCCTTATTTCTGAACATATCTTAATAAAATTTGTTATGTGGCTTCATCTAGTTAAGATCTACTTGATTATAGCGTAAAATCCACAAATTTATATATTCTTGAGGCAGCAAACCCGCGTACTCACCTTCCCAATGTTAACCTTATGGAAAATCAATAAAATTGAACACCTTCCTTATCTCCCAATATATCTTAATAAAACTAGTTATGTGGCTTCATCTAGCTAAGGTCTACTTGATTACGGTCAAAAATCCCCAAGTTTATAGATTCCTGAGGCAGCAAACCTGCCCACTCATTTCCACAGTGTTGACCTTATATGGAAAACTACAAATATGTGTAGCTTGCTTATTTCTCAACGTATCTCGTTGAAACTTGGTATGTTGCTTAGTAAGATAGACCCCAACTAGATGTTTAAAAAAAAAGTTTTATCAAAATATTGAGGAATAAGCTAGCTGTACAATTTTATTTATTTTCCATGAGGTTAACATTGGGAAGGTGAGTACGCAGGTTTGCTGCCTCAAGAATATATAAATTTGTGGATTTTACGCTATAATCAAGTAGATCTTAACTAGATGAAGCCACATACCAAATTTTATTAAGATATTTTCAGAAATAGGGGAGATATACAATTTGATTTATTTCCCATAAGGTTAGCATTGCTGTGACAACGTACTGTGTTTACCAATCTCAGTATCTCGGTAATCAATGGACATAGAGCAATGATTCAAAATATTAAATTATTTGTTTTTTCGAGCTGAATTCAACTGTATAAACCAAAATTAGAATATTTTAATTTTTCTACATGAAAAATTCAATAAACCCCATTTTCTTGGGGTTTACTCCCCCTCACCCCCCTTTGCGATGGTCCGATCGGGCTGGTTTTCGATCATGTGTAAATAATTACTACTTTACACGTCTGTGCCAAATTTTATTAAGATCGGACCATTTTTGCGAGGGTTATCGAGGAAACAAATACATAAGTATATATATTTATATACATCTATATTGATACATATATATTTATACAGATTTGAACGTATGGGTTTTTTGGCTTCTGAGGACCTCAAAACTAAAAGTTATCATGGTCTCGGGCTTGGGGATTACCATGAGACCTACAGTAATAGCTCTTTCCCTAAAAGAGAAATTCGCCAAAACCCTTTATTTAACTTACCATAAATTAATTACTATTCAAAGTATCTTTATCAGAAGGTACTCAATAAATGCAGAATTTTGTCCTCTACGATTCTTGTATTAAACTTTTTATGTAGAATAAACGGTTTTTTACTTATTTACAAAAGAATAACAAATTACCCAAAACTCTGATATTTTTGTGGTCCCAGGTCGAAAGCACACTAGGAAAATTGGGACAAACTTCAAATGCATATACTTGGATGTAAAACGGAAAGATTAAGACGATTTCCAGCTTTCCGGGAATTTTGTCCAGGCATGACTAATTTTAGCGAATTTCCCCTATTGGGAAGAAGCTATTACCGTAGGTCTCATGGTAAGACCTAAGCCCGAGACCATGATAACTTTTCGTTTTGGGGCCACCAGAAGCAAAAAACACCATCCGTTCAAATTTTTATATATCTATCTATCTATCTATCTATATATATATTTATATATATATATATATATATATATATATATATATATATATGTGTCTGTCAGCATGATAGCGGCCGTAAATATGGTCCGATCTTAATGAAATTTGGTACAGACATGTAATGTGGTAATCGAACGGACGAGTTCGAAAACCAGCCCGATCGGACCTCCGGAAGGGGGGGTAAAGGGGGATAAACCCCTCCAAAAATGGGTTTTTTGAGTTTTTTATATGCAAAAATATAAATTATCTAATTTTTTTGGCACCATTGAATTCAGCTCAAAAAAACAAACAATTTAGTATATTGAATCATTGCTCTATGTCCATTGGTTACCGAGATATTGAAACACAGTACGTTGTCCCAATGTTAACCTTATGGGGAATAAGTAAAATTCTATACCTTGCTTAGTTCTCAACACATCTTAATAAAACTTGGTTTGTGGCTTCATCTAGATGATATCTAATGATTAATAGTCTAAAATCCTCGATACTTTTATTTTCGTGGCAGCAAACCTGCATATTCATCCCCCATGTTATCCTTATGGGAAATAAAAAATTCTATATCTTCCTTATTTCTTAACATAATATGTTAATAAAACTTGGGGTTTGGCTTCTTCTAGTTAAGATCTATTAAATATAGAAGTACTTTTAACATATCTGTTGCAGCAAACCTGCATACTCATTCCCCATGTTATTCTTATGAAGATTACAAAAACATGTCAAATCTTGCTATGTTGGATTGAAATATGTTGTTTTGCATTTGAAATTTGCTGAGTATGCAGGTCTGCTGCAACGGGGGTATTTCAATTAAGTACAGTTTCAAGTTGGTACACAATAATTTTCATGACAGTGGAATGGAGTAAACACATTGTGAGGTTAAAAAACCTGACCAAAACTTGTATTTTTAGGTGAATTACATCTTTTCTAAGCTATTATTAAGATATAGGTCAATCAAAAGTAAGAGGGCTGTAATATATTTTAAAACAGTATATGTGAGCAACAAAAAATATGAAATACCATGGGTTTTCCCTTTTATTTCATTATGTAATATTGATTTATCTGGGTGTGACCTCTATTACGAAAAATGGGAGTTCCCGATATAAAACTGCCTCTCTCATTGACATACATGGGTAATGGTGCTTTCTTTATATTTTCTCATATTCTATAGGGTTCAAAGTATTACAAAATGTAACTGTCATTTAGATACCAAGTAGGCTAATAACTTTTTAGTTTTTTCCTACTTTGCAATTGTACCCTTTTCAGATTTTGACCCAACATATTTATGATAACCCAACCTAACATAACCGCCGCAGAACGCTGTATAAGGGTGGCCTCCATACAATACCAAAGTACCAAAAAAGCAGAAATTTGTATTATTTTGGTAACGGGTGTTACAGAGAGCGCTTCACATTCATCTTAATTACTGTGGAATAAATTATAATTTCTTACCTTAATGAAAAATATCCCTGTGTAGAAGAAGAGCCAAGCTGTAGTTTGGTACCAATCTCAATGGCATAAGCTTACTGCCAACATTACTAGCATTGTTGTAAAATGAGCTAAATTTCCCTGCTCTCACCACTTCCCAGAAGGCAACAATTAGTCGGCGCGAAACCAAAGAAAGAAATAAAATATCAAAATAACTCTTTCAGTTAATGAAACTTAAGATATTTTACTTTTCAAAAATGTTTGTTAAATTAGCAAAAATATTTTTTAATTTTTTTACACTGCGGCTCATTTTGTCATGGAATGGCTGAGGTCGAGTATAACTTTGCATAAATTTCGGTACCGGGAAACACGCACGACACGTACGGAGGGCTAGTCTAGACTCAATTACGCTATAAAATGTCACTGTAGAGAAGTACCATTCGGCGTAAAACTGCACTTATCACTTATCAGGCAGCCGTAACACAATGGATATAGCAGTCTTCACCTGAACATACAAGTCAAGAAACATCGGGCGTGGATAGAACTTGGATGGGTGACTGCTAGGAGGACCCAGACGTTTTTTACTGATTTTAAGTCAAAAATACCGGTAAATGCGGAGACTAGGCAAGTCAGTGCATAGAAATCGGTTGTATTTTACGAGAATAGGAATGTATATTCTGTGATAAACTGACGCGAAGGCAAAATGAATCGCAGGATATTCTGAGCAAAGTCTCTGCAATTAAGAGAGCCAACATTGATCGGCAGGACTTACAACCGACAGTAATGACGTCATAACTATGTAGACAAACTTAGTCCTGATTTTCCGTGTGGCGGCCTCACTGCCGGAGCATTGAGCCGGGTCCAGATTGCAGTGGGTAACCCGCACACCCTTATTTAAGTGTATTTCCACGTATTTCAGGAATAAATTTTTCTCAGTGTAGCAATTTAATATTTAAAGCATGTTAAATAATAATAATTAAAACCTAAAAAGCAAACTTAGTGTGAAGGCCTTAAAATCATAAATTTTTTTTTTATTAGCCAGACCAATAAATTGCAAAAATTTTTAAAGAACTGTTACAAATTTTGTAAAAAAAAAACAAACACACAGTTCCATTTAATGTTATTTTAATTTTTCTACGTACACATAAAATATTTTTGAGGTAAGAAATTAGAATAGAGAAAACCAAGTACGCTCAACAAAATTGTTGACTAATTTCAATGAGATCAGTTTTTTCTACTATTGGGAAATTAATCATAGGCTACTTTGTTTTTATATTAATTATCACAAGAAGGCTACTCCTATTAGTTGAATTGGTCTTGGTTACTAATGTCAAATTGTTCATAGGCTGACTTATGTTTGTTTGTATATTAATATTTCAAAATGTCAAATGTTCAATGTTTACATCAATCAATATTAAATATTTACCAATATATTTAATTTAGTAACTTATACCTCTTAAAGTGATGTAAACAACATTACTTTGGGATACCAGTGATCGGATTCTAGCATCGCCCACGTATGCTTTCGCTTGAGACTGATTTGTATTTGACCGGCAATGACGGATGATTTCTCAAATAATGAGTTTTGCGATTTTTAGCGAATTTCCCCTATAGGGAAGAAGCTATTACCGTAGGTCTCATGGTAAGACCTAAGCCCGAGACCATGATAACTTTTCATTTTGAGTCCACCAGAAGCAAAAAACACCTTTCGTTCGAATTTTTATATATCTATCTATCTATCTATCTATCTATCTATCTATATATATGTGTCTGTCAGTACGATAGCGGCCGTAAATATGGTCCGATCTTGATGAAATTTGGTACAGACATGCAAAGTGGTAATCAATTGGACGAGTTCGTGAACTAGCCCGATCGGACCACCGGAAGGGGGGGTAAAGGGGGATAAATCCCCCAAAAATGGGTTTTTTGAGTTTTTTACATGGAAAAATAAAATTTATCTAATTTTGGTTAGCACATTGAATTCAGCTCGAAAAAACAAACAATTTAGTATTTTGAATCATTGCTTTATGTCCATTGGTTACCGAGATATCGAAAGTGGTAAACACAGTACGTTGTCCCAATGTTAACCTTATGGGAAAAAGTAAAATTCTATATATCGCTTATTTCTCAACATATCCTAATAAAACTTGGTTTGTGGCTTCATCTAGATGAGATTTATTGTATTATAGTCTAAAATCCCCGAAGTTTCCATTTTTGTGGCAGCAAACCAGCATACTCATTCCCCATGTTATCCTTATGGGAAATAAAATAAATGCTATATCTTCCTTCTTTTTTGACATATCTTGGTAAAACTTGGTATATGTCTTCTCCTAGTTCATATCTACTAATTATTGAATTTTAACCATCCAGTTTTATAATACCTGTTGCAGCAAGCCTGCATACTCATTCTCCATGTTATTCTTATGGAGATTACAAAAACGAGTCAAATCTCACTATGTTGGATTGAAATACGTTCTTTTGCATTTGAAATTCGCTGAGTATGCAGGTCTGCTGCAACGGGGGTATTTAAGATTATTTTCTCCGAACAAACCGAGCAAATTAATCGCTCACCGCATGAAGCCATCACTTTACACAACAGGCGATCATAAAATCCTAGTCAAATATTTATCACCGTAAACTGATAAGCCCGAACGTAAGGAGAGAACCATTACAAACAAAACAACGTTGAGGTTAGGTTATTCTTTGGGTTGGATAGATCGTGAGCTGACAGCTGACAGAAGCCGGCAGACGATGCGCAGTAGCATTTAGCGCATTGGCGCATTCGAGTTCATATTCTGTCAATGGTTAATATGATCGCATATCGATATTAGTTTTCAAACAATCGTATGGGATTCGGATACGCCTATTACCATAATATTGTGTCGCGTTGGTAATTCGGTTATTCTCACCGAACCACCAACGGTGGTTTTCGGTTCTTAGTTTCTCACGATCGATGCACCGACTATCGACATGAGTGTTTTCGTTTTAAAATGCATGACGTTTTATAGCGTTATAGTTTGCAGAAAGGAGAATTTTTCTGCAGAAAATAATGTTGTCGACTTAATACAGAAACTTTTTCTGCAAAAAATAATTTTATTGACTAATTAGTTTAGGATTTTCTGCAGCCACTATTAAAAAACAATCAGTCGGTGAGGCTGAACTTTCTGCAGGCCTTGTCTTCTTTCTGCGACACTGTCGCCCGTAGTTCTGCAATGGGGATATATATATATTCAAGATTTTTCGATTCAATGATGAGGGCTACTATATGTATTACACAAAAAATAAGAACAGAGTACCCTATGTGGTTATAATTTATTGAAAACCGACATGTTTCGGCGACTAAGGCCATTTTCAAGGTATTAGTTTGTTACATATTTTTAGGTTATTAATTTGACTAATAAGCCTATAAATAACCTAAAAATATGTAACAAACAAATACCTTGAAAATGGCCTTAGTCGCCGAAACATGTCGGTTTTCAATAAATTATAACCACATAGGGCATAGGGTACTCTGTTCTTATTTTTTTTGTAATATATATAGCCTATTAGATTGTTTTATTCAAACACACATTGAAAAAAATTAAATTAGCTTAAAATGATACTAAACATTTTTGTTTTCTCCCCACTATAAGGTGAGTGCACTAGTGAATGACGTCCTTTAACTTAGTGAATGTCCGGTTTGCAGAAAAAAATTCATAAGAGTTGCATTTGAGTTAAATAATGAAAGCACGTGTAAAAGGTAGCTGGTATTCTGTATTATTATAATAACAACGACTTACAGTGATTTGTAAATTTTTAATTTTTTTTTTAGGTGTTTTTACTTTTTACTGTTTTGATTAGCCTAAGGCTTCAGAGCCTCGATCACTTTAGTGTGATTCTATGTAAGTTAATTTTTATTTTTCAAAATCACGGCTAAATAATTTGCATATTTCATACAGTTTACTATATTTCATATAGTTTTATAGTTTCAAACTGTAAATGAATACTTAGTAAAGATTGTGTTTAAATCGACTGCACACACCTTTTAAATAGTAGGTGCCTATTAATAGCGTTTTCGAGAGCGGTAATTTACTGAATCAAAATTTTGGCCAAAACTAGTCCGTTTTGGTCATTTACTTAGTTATGACATGAATTATTTCTATTGAACCAAAAAAACTACAAATAGTGATAACTAACTTTGTTTCTTCACAATAGTTAACATTTAAGGGGTTTTTTCGTCCTTTTCAGTTAATTATTCGGGGCGTAAAAGTCACACATTATTTTTGGCTGGACACTTTCAGTTGCTTAATTTTGGTTAGGGAGCTATGACAGATATATAAAGACTAAACATTCTGATTTTTCGTGGGGTATTATGCGTAACAGGATGAGCACATATTCCTCAGGTATTCTTTATTAAGATAACATCACTGACAAACTTCTTAATAAATAGAAATCATCAAATTATATAAAAAATAAAATAAAAATGGAAGTAGAGGGAGTGTAGAAAAGGAAAGATTATGATGAACAAAGCAAGAAGAGGAACATGCAGAGATAAAAAAAGTAAGCGAAGGTTTTAAGTGTTGGATTCAATAAAATATAAAAAACTGAGGCTAAAAAAGTTTGGAAACAAGAAGTGACAATACACCCACTACTTGAATTAAAAGTAACGTCACAAAAGTGTAATTTTATATTATTTTTACCATCGTATTTGGAATTTTATGATAAAATTATTTTCCAGACATATTTTTTTATGTATGGTAGTAGAAATCAACCCGGTGATTCACTGAAACATGACCCCCCTGGTCATTTACTGACACAAGACCGGTCATTCACTGAAACCACAACATAGTTTTATTATAAATCGATTAAAACTTTTCTTTCTATTTAGCTTTATAATTAACATCTTGTGTCAATCTAAAGATCTTATGCAAGAGTTAGACGTTATAGAGCACATCGAAAACTATTTAGTGTGGGAGTAATCTTAATTTGAACCGAGATCTCACCCTTAACCGGTCATTCACTGATACATTCAGCATATCATAGCACATCGGGAATGTTTTGTTTTTGTCACAATTTTTGAATTTGAATTTTAATGGAAATAAGTTTATTTCTTTGAGTATTCCTGAAACCAATAATAAACCCCCTTTACCATGAGGGCAATAGAGAGAAGGGCAGTATCATCGCTTCTTAATCCGAACTGAGCCACTGACTGTCCCCACTCTCTCCCCTCCCTCCTGTGAGTAGCAGTGGGAGAACCCGAGCGGTACTGCCATTAAAATACACGCTTTTGCGCTTATCTTTTTAACTTTTACTACTCCTTTATTTATTTACTGATTTTAAGATAATTAATGTGTTCAGTTGTTCGTCACAATTAGGAGTTGAGCAGCAAGGCTTTATTTTTAGCAAATTTCCTCTATAGGGACGAAGCTATTACCGTAGGTCTCATGGTAAGACCTAAGCCCGAGACCATGATAACTTTTCATTTTGGGGCCACCAGAAGCAAAAAACACCATTCGTTTGAATTTATATTATATATGCATGTATATATATAAATCTTTGTATCTATTCCGATGCTGTCTATAATTGCGCTATTCGGCGGCTATCTAAAATATTTGAGTACATACAATTTTTTTTTCTCTAGGCCTAAAAATGTCAATACCACTACTAAGAAATACAGTGAAACCTGGATAATTCGAACTTGTATAATTCGAAATCTTTAATTCGAATATTTTTCTAGGTCCCTGGCATTTTGTACCTAAACAATGCTAAAAAAGCGTGGATAATTCGAATTTTATTTTGGATAATTCAAATTTTTAAGTTCCAAATTAAGGTACATCAATTTAATTCCACGACTGGAAATAGTTTAAAATTCATTGGAAAACACGTTTTAGTACGACGTTCATTAAAAAATTAACGCCAGACCTATGGCGTGTCAGTTTATGGTCAAATGACTCATCCCTTCCACCTCCCAGGCTTCCCACCCAGCCCCAACATGCTTGTAACTCGACACCAATTATGTAAACTAAACAGTACAGAACGCTGACTGGGTTCGGAAAAGGGTTGCGCTCGCCGTGACAGCGCCACTAGTCCTTTCGCGCTTGATTCTGTGTAGAACGGCTCCCGGCAGACGAGCCATGCGCCAGACCTGATGCGCAGTTTTCTATGTCGACACAAAGGCTACTCAACACTGCGACCCCCTTCCCTCCCCCCATCAGCCAAACTAACTTCCGAATTCCAGTGCAGCATTCCGTTGTTTTCGATCGTCCTTCAAACAAAGTGTTTTTTTTTTATTTGTGCAGTGTCTTGTTTAAGTGTTAAAAAGTTTTTACGTAACATTAAATAAGTGAAGTGACCATGTCGACAAAATCTCGGACCTATAAAACACTCACTTTGGCGGAAAGTCAATGAGCGTGCAATTGTCAATGTTACACGAAGTTAAGTTGGTAGCCTGTATCAAGTTCAGAAGTAGCAGAACGTACTGTATTTTTTCTTGCAGAAATGTTTCTTTGTATTATCGTACCTCGCGTCGTACGTAGTTTATACTTTAGGGTAGTTATTTCTGTTTTATGATTACTGATTTTGAACCCTTGTAATTAGCGTTTGTTGATGAATTTATTCTTTTAGAGTGTCAATTTCATAAAGAAGTTAAATTTACAATGTGAAGTTTTAATGTTTTGGCCTCATTCTTTAGAAGTTCTTTAATTCGAATTTATGGATAATTCGAAGTTTTTAGCTGGTCCCTTGAGGTTCGAACTATCCAGGTTCCACTGTATATATGTTAATTTTTTTCTTAATTTGTTCACTCTATCCAATCGCTGCAAAATCGGTGCTTTTTAGCAGCATTCAACAATAGTGCTATTTGGCGCGACCTGTATATAGGCCCTATTCCGCCGCCAGCGATGTTGCCAGATTTATGGGGCATTGAACCCAGAGTGAGGTCTACAAATTTGCAAAAAGGTTATAGGTAGAGTTCGAGGTTGTAGCCTGAAATTTGGCTTGAAAATTAAATAGGCCTAATCCAGTATTTTGAATTATTAGTCTATTTCAAATGGTTGCGGAGATAATTGATATATTGTTTGGTGGTAAAAGCAGTATGTACGTTGTCTAATGTCATTCTTATGGCAAATATTTAAAAACTGATTTCTCTGTTAATTACTAACTGATTTTGGTAAAATGATGTATGTAGGCTATCTGTGATATACTTGTAAATTTTTGGTATTTTCTCTTGCTTAAATTGGCTTTAAGGGAGAGAAAGTATGCATCAGTTTGCTGATACCTTTTATTTATACAGGGTGTCTTTTTTTAACGCAACCCATTTTTAAGATTGAATAATGCACATACAAATATGAAATGAGCATTGTTTTGTTGTTCTTTACATTTTATACAACCTATTATTTAAGTTTGATCACATTTAGTTTACATTATGTGTTCAAACAATCCGCCATTGGCATTTGTATATTAAGTTGTGCTCTGTCCATCAAATTCCTGAACTTGTGTTGCCACGTGTCTCTTAGAATTTCTAGTATTAAATTTGTTATGTTTGTTTTGAGGTGCTGAATATCCTGTGGATTGTTTTAGTAGACCTTACTTTTTATGTATCCCCAAAGAAAATAATATAGTGGGGTCAAATCCGGGAATCTTGGGGGGAAATAACCCTTCACTGATTAAATAAAGTTTTGGGTTGCGTTTAAAAAAACACCCTGTAGGCTA
This sequence comes from Flexamia atlantica, assembly GCA_035578135.1. NCBI lineage: Eukaryota > Metazoa > Arthropoda > Insecta > Hemiptera > Cicadellidae > Flexamia > Flexamia atlantica. The sequence continues at coordinate 122,051,118 of JAQJVK010000001.1, forward strand.
CTTCAAATTATTAAGGAAGGATTTATGATTATTTCTATGAAATTGATCAAATTTTCAGCATTTTAGGAAACATTTTTATTTCTATCACTAAAATACCCCCGTTGCAGCAGACCTGCATAATCAGCGAATTTCAGATGCAAAGATTATTTCAATCCATCTCAGCGAGATACGACATGTTTTTGTAATCTCCATAAGAATAACGTAAGGGGGGCTGGTTGCGAATGGGGTGTGCTGGTTTGCTACAACAGGTGTGTTAAAACTGGGTTGTTTTAATTCAATATTAGGCTAGTAGATCTGAATTAGAAGAAGCCATTTACCAAGTTTTATCAAGATATGTTTAGAAATAATTAAGATATGGAATTTTTTAAATCTATATATATAAAAGCCAAAACCCATTGACTGACTGATCACAGTTTCTCAAAAACTATAAGAATTAGAGCCATTAAACTCGGCACAAATATTCTTTACAGGCTCTAGATGTGTTTTAAGAAAGGATTTTGCAATATTTTGTCTCTAAAGGCTTAAATATGGTATATTTTAAAATACAATATGGCGGCCATTTTTAGCTTTCAAAGCTTACTTTCTCAAAAACTAAAAGACTTTGGGCCATGAAACTTGGCACAATTATTCTTTAGATGCCAAAAAAGAAAGGTTTTTAAAATATTCTTTTTCAGACGGCTAAATAGAATATTTGAAAAAATCAAAATGGCGTCCATTTTAGTTTTCCCTAACTATGGATGAGAGTGCTGTAGAATATTTTCAGGGAACAGAAAAGGTACTAGAACCAATCCATTGAAAGAATAAAATTAAAAAATGTAATGAAAAACTTTTTGGGACAATAGGCTTTTTGTCAAGATATTTGCCTTCTACTCTTTCTTAAAGTTTTCGGTTTATTTTCAAAAACATGCTAAATTCAGATTGATTTTAAGTCGAAAATCCATCCTTAGCGTCTTATTTGTCTTACATTCTGGGTTATCCTCATTCTCTCTGGAAATGGGAGGAAGCTATTTCATACCATTTGCTGATCATGAGAGGAACATTTTTAGAGGAAGCATTATACTTTCTCATTTTCATCTAGAGTGGAATTATCAGCTGTATCTTAAGGGTGTAATTGCACGCCCATGGCGCAAATAAATCAGTCCATTTGTTAATTATTCCTAAGAATTGCACAAGGCATAATATAATTGAATTAAAATAAGCTATCCTTTCAGCGGGCGAAGCTGCGGGTATTTCTGCTAGTTTCCTATAATGATAACATGGGGAATGAGTTTGCAGATTTGCCATGAAAATGGAAATATCAGAGATTTTAGACTACTAATATACATTAGACCTCATCTAGATGAAGCCACAAACCAAGTTTGATTAAGATATGTTAAGAATTTCACCTATTTCCCATAAGGTTAACATTGGGACAATGTACTGTATTTACCACTTTCAATATCTCAGTAACCCATTTACATAGAGCAATGATTCTAGATACTAAGTTGTTTATATTTTCGAGCTGAATTCACCAGTGCTAACAAAATGTGGATGATTTTTTTCTCCATGTAAAAAACCCGAAAATACCTATTTTGGGAAGGGTTTATCCCCCTTTACCCCCTCTTCTGGTGGTCTGATCGGGCTGGTTTACGAATTCGTTCAAGTGAGCATACCCGAGTTACTAATTTTGTCAGTCATTTTCACTAACCTTAGAAATCAGAATGTTTTTATTCCAAAATGAGAACTGTACAAACCGCTGTTTTACAATAATTACGGTATCACTAAAAGTATATAAAAGTAACAAGTACATATCACTCAATGCACAGTATAATAATAACCATACTGGTAACCTCAAACAGTAAATAGATGAACAGAGCAGCCGATGCCAACATTAATCATATTTAAAAATCAGTTAAGAGTTTGCAGTTTTTTGCCCAAACTCTTTACAGAAACTACTCTTACTCTTTACTCTTTTTCTTTTTGTAGTGTGCTTGAAAATAGGGTTGGTCGTATGCCTGTGTTTCCCCTAGTACAAGTCTGGCAGAATTACGGCCAATAAAATGTAAAATATGAAATATGTAATGTACGGCCAATATACTGTGTAATAGGCATTTTCTCCACTCTGAATCAGTAGGCCTATCTAAGTTAATAAACTAAATGAAATTTCTGACAAAAAATATTTTTGCGGTTGTAATTTTTGTATGGTTTTAAGAACAGCATATTCAAATATGTGATGCAAAAAGTGAGATGGGACCTCTTGTTGCTTAAAAAGTAAATTCTTCAGGTCGGTCATTTTTGGAAAATCAGGTAAATACATTGATTTTTGGGTTTCAATGGACTATTTTTTGTACAGATCTTGTAGTTATTTTAGCGGAAAGAATCTGAGAAATATAAAATAATCAATTAAGAAAACTATGTCATGCATATGAAAAGTGTCCTCATGTTTGCTTGAAAAAAATTAAATTAAATTTAAGACTTCTTAACTTGATCGACATCAATATTTTTAACTTTCATAGTTTTTTGGCTACCGTAATAGTTTGATTTAATGTGTTTTTTTAATTCATAGGGAATTTGATTTTTATGTTTGGGCCAGGGGTTACATTACAATTAGAGTAGGCCTAAATTGTTACACTCATTGAAAGGAACAATGTAGTAGGGAATAATACTGTCACTGATAAGTTCAATTGTTTTATCATACATTGTTTATAAGTAGGCCTAGTCTAAAAATAGCCCATTTAAAAATTTTGGGTCTTAATTAAAAACATATTTATAGTTGTTGATAAATTATAATCACCCTAACTTGGTATAGCCATGGGTCGGGCTATCATATTACCAATTATTGGTTTATAGGGATTTTATTGATCTTGCATGTTTTTATTTATAAACATAGCAAATTTTAGATATTGAAAAAACAATTGAGAAAAATAAAGGGTAATTAAGCTACTCTAGGCCTAGAGCTTCATACAATTGATAATAACTTTTTCAGTGTAAAAATCAATTATAATGGTATGATGGCTATTGGCTATCAAGGAATTGCTGAATCAAATATGTAGACTCACTGTCATAAGCAATCCAGTTATTCTTTAGTTTTAAGCCTTTGTCCTAGGGGCATCTTCAGCAAAGTCATGAGGTTGAACCATTAAAATCTTAACTGAAATGAACTAGAAGTTCTTGTCGTTATAAAATAGAAGTTAATAACACAAACACTGACGTTGTCATGGACAGATAAGAACATATCTAAAAACTGACAAGAACTGAGCCACTCCTGAGGGACGTAGAACGAAAGTATAAATTACGGGACTGTCCCTTAAAATCGGGACTTAAGCAACCCTGGTCGACGACTGGCCTGTCAACTTGTGAAAATGAATACTCCTAACTCCTACTATTTCTTGGGCTACTCTCACCTTTTTATTTTAAGCTGCGTAGACCCCTCAGTCAATCCTTTTGTTGAAATCCAAATTTCAAACACGTCAACTATTTAAAAAAAACACTAACACACAGACACATTCTTTAACACAATTACATACATAGTCTACGCACTCCCGATATGTACGTAATTAGACTATGTATGTAATTGTGTTAAAGAATGTGTCTGTGTGTTAGTGTTTTTTTAAAATAGTTGACGTGTTTGAAATTTGGATTTCAACAAAAGGATTGACTGAGGGGTCTACGCAACTTAAAATAAAAAGGTGAGAGTAGCCCAAGAAATAGTAGGAATTAGGAATATTTGCCTCACCTAAAAAGGAAAATAATGTCATTTAAAACAAAAAATGAATACTGTATAACAGGTGTGTGTCCTAATAACTTTTAAGGGCAATTCAGAATAAAGGATAGGAGTAATGGCGAGGCGTGAAGTTTTTGCTAGGTCATCACATAATTATTTCTACAATAACAGTAGAAGATTGCAAATTTTAGGAAATGAAGTAAACAAATTATTTATAATTTATAAAAATGTATATTAGGCCTAAGTAATGGTATTTTGTGTTAATTTATTGTTAGAGTTATTGCAATTCACAATAAGCCTGGCTGGTTCTTTATCGTCTGCTAAACTAATTCTTCGACGTAGTAAGGCATTACACATGACTACACTGTTCTTTGACTTGTCAGCGTTGTCTGCCGTGGTCAACTGTTGCGAGCCATCTACAATTGACTAAAATCTGAGGTTAAAACCCAGACATTTGAAACATTAAAATGTCTAGTGTAGGACGGGTTCCTATCGGAAACAACGGCAGACAAAGTTTGTAGATTTGGAGATGGTCTGCCATTTTGAATTGTTTGCAGCTTATATTTATTATGAAGAGAAATGAATGGTCTTCCTTTTTTTATATCTATGTTTGTCTTCTGCCATTATTACTTAATTTACTTAAACTTACATTCATTCCTCAACGGAGAAGGGCCCAGTAACTTGAAAATTACAACAAAACCCCCCAAAAAAACAACAGAACACACAGCAACACATATTGGCATAAATGAACTCACACTGAGCATCTGTCCAAAAAGTTGAACTCTTTCAGGTACGCTTTTTCCATTTTAGTCAAAACTAATTCTTAGCTATTTGCAAAATTATTTATTTTGGATACATTCAATCTGTCTTAAAATATGGATTCACAGGGTTCCTCAATGGTACTTAAAGCCCAGAAAAAGATTATTAGAACTCTGTCTTTTGTTCGACAACAAACAAGTTGTAAGCCATTTTTTAGGAAGCTTCAAATACTGGCTGTTCCGAGCTTATTTATTTTTGAATTAGTAAAATTTTTAATAAAAAATCCAAATATCTTTGAAAAATTTAAAAATAATCATTCTTATGGGACTAGGCTAAGAGCTTCTTTAGATACCCACCTCACTGCTTGGGAATGTATTCTCATAGCCCAATCTGCATGGCTTTGAAAATTTATAATAATTTATTTCTTCATATAAATCAAATCAAATCAAATCAAAAATATCTTTATTCATGAAGTACATTCAAGTGTACAGAATGGTGTCAATTGAAATACAATTTTTGTTTATAATTATGTACAAGAAAGTTAGTCGTCTTATTATATTCCAGTCTTGTGATGTATTCCTACAAGTTCCTACAAGTACATACATTTATAAAGGTTTACATAAAAATGTTAAAGTAGGATAATTACTTTACAAATTCCTCTGTATTATATAAAGGCTTATCAGTCATATAAGTTTTCAATTTGGCTCTAAATAAATTGTAACTTTCGATGTTTTTTATTTCTATTGGCAAAACATTATAATACTGAATGCCTGCATAGCTTGGTTTTTTTGTAAAGAAATGTAAATTATGTTGAGGGAAAGACAATTGATTTCTGTTCCTAGTAGAGTATGAGTGGTTTGTGCCTAACGTTTCAAATTTATTTAAGTTATTTTTAACTAAGAGAATGAGGTCAAAAATTAATTGACTATAAACTGTCATAATGCGTAATTGGGGAAAATAGTTTTTCACAGAATCTAACGGTTGCAAGTTCAAAATAATTCTAATAGCCTTCTTTTGAAGAATTAGGATCCTATTTAAGTTATCAATTGAGCTATTTCCGTACAAAACAAGGCCATATGAGATATGTGAGTGGACCAGAGCAAAATAGACGGATTTTAGGGTATCGACATTGCAAATTTTAGATAGTTTTCTCAAAGCAGAAAGTCCTTTAGCAATTTTATTACAGAGGCCATCCGTGTGTGAAGTCCAATTCATGTGTTTGTCCAAATATAAACCTAAAAATTTTGTTTCCTCAACTTCAGTCAAATGATCAGAATTTAAAATAATATTTGTAGGATGTGAATTATTTTTAGTGCATCTAGTAGAAAATGTTATATAATTTGTTTTTGTTTGATTCAGGAGAAGATTTCTTTCTGCCAAGTCTTGTTGGATCATACCAAGTTGATTAAAAGCTAGTTGCTTGATAGCGTCAAAAGTATTTCCAGATATTTTTAGACTAATATCATCTGCATAAAGGACTATTTTATTGAAATTAGCTGTATTGGGCAAGCCATTTAAGTAACATAAAAACAATATTGGACCCAATATGGTGCCCTGTGGGACTCCGTATTTAATAGATGTTAGAGGAGAGTTGAATTTTATTAAATGGTTATGATTATTGAGGTGGAGAATTTCAACAAACTGCCATCTATCTGTTAAATATGATTTAAACCAATTCAAACTGCGGTTTTTGATTCCTATATTTTCAATAATTTTAAAAGAGTATTATGATGTACACTGTCGAAAGCCTTACTTAAATCCATGAAAACACCGATTACATTTTCTTTTTTATCTATTGAGTCTATTATTGATTCAATGAACTCGATACAGGCACTAATGGTTGATTTGCCACTTCTGAAACCATGTTGTTCTAAATCAAGCAGATTGTTAGTTTCCAGGAATTCAATTAGCTGGTTGGCCATAACACGTTCGAACAATTTGGCAAAAGATGAAATAAGAGCTAAGGGCCTGTAGTTGGACACTTCCCCATCATCCCCACCCTTGAATAAAGGTTTAACTTTAGAAATTTTAAGTTGTTTAGGAAAAATACCAGATATTAGAGATGAATTTATGAGATGAGTTAAAGGTTTAATCAATATATGTTTTGCAAACTTAATGATTGTCATGGGGACATTATCATATCCAGTTGAGTATTTATTAGGGAATGAATCTATAATTTTTTCTACATATTCTTCTGACACCCATTTGGGAACAAAGGTCTGATCCTCAGATGGTGGAGTGTGATGCGGATAGCTTCCAACAGGACCCAAAGAGGAAGCAAATTTTGGAATTACTTGTACATCAACCATATTATGATAATAGTTGTTGAACAATTTACAAACAACTTGGGGATTATCAATACATTGTCCACAATTTTTTAATTTTATATTATGATGATAAGCCTTTTCTTTACCTATGTTTACTTCCTTTCTGACTACATTCCATACAGTCTTACAGACATTACCAGAGTTTTCAATTAAATTACTATAATAATTGTGTTTTGCTTTTGTTACTTCCTTCTTATAATTACTCTTCATATCTTTTATACAGTCTTTTAAATTATTAGACTTATTAGACCTGTAATTTTTTGTGACATTAGTAATTTCGTTTTTATAGTCAATTAAATGTGTTGTTACCCATTGATTTTTGTTTTCTTGTTTTCTGCATTTAGTTTCTGGAAAGCTCATATTAAAATAATATAAGAAAATATCTAAAAAAATCTTGAATTTATCCTGTATAGCAACATTGTAAATCTCTGACCAATTTTCTTTACTTAACAGATCTAAAAAGAGTTTTTTCCCTGCTTCATTAAAATTTCTTTTGTGAAATGTAATATTTGAATTCTTCCCAGAATTTATAGGTAAATTAAACTCATATAGCTGTGCATCATGGTCTGAAACACTGGTAATCAGACCACTTGTTTTAAATGGTCTGATTACCCATTGATTCCAAACATTAAAATGTTTTGGAATATTGGTTAATAAATTGTCTATACATGTTTCGGTAGACTCACAGTATCTTGTTGGAAAATCAACTAAAAAGGTCATACCTTGAGCTTGAAGTAAATTAATAAGGTCTACAGATTCTCTAGATTTTTCTAGTAAATTTATATTAATGTCTCCTATTATCATGATATTGCTACATTGTTTATAGATTGCAGGTATTAATATATTCAACCTTTTTAAAAATTCATCTATATTACCCTTAATTGGGGAACGATAGATGCCTACTATTATAAAGCAATAATCTTTAAATTTAAATTTACAAGCACAGAATTCAAAGATTTTGTCTTCACAGAGTTCCCCAAAGCACTCGGAAGTCAGCCGTTTATACTCCAGATCTCTTGATAGGATGAGAACTCCTCCTTTATTACATGACTTTCTACAGTAATAGTTAATTACGTCGTAGCCATTAAATTTTAGATAATTAATTTCACTATCTTTGATATCATGTTCTGTAATGACAGCTATGTTTGGGTTTAGTTCGTTTAGGGTGATCTGTAAAGGTTCAAAGTGTGGTAATAGTCTATCAATGTTTTGATGAAGTATAATTAAAGGTTTTTTAGAAGAATTATTAATTATGGTTGGGTCTGTTTGTTTAGAAAATGAAGAGGAATTGTTATTAGCATTATTATCGTTGTTAGCATTATTGTTGTTTATGATACTAAAAAATCCGTACTGGGGTCAGAAACAGCCGACCGCCGAGAATCTGTGGGAGAATCCAGTGAAACCATGATTGGGGTTGACACTTTCTCACTAACTGCACCAGAGCACAAACTTTCATCTTTAAAACTGAGAGAGGTTGAGCTGATTTCTGCAGGGGATGTAGACTCGGATGATTGAGATGTAGGTAACTGTTGCAAGGGTGTACTGGAACTGGGATTGTCACATGATGTTCTTTGTAGAGGACAAGATGATACTGCTTGCTGTAGGTGCTCCACAAACTCTCGATACGGCAATCCTCTTCTTAGGACAGTGTGTGTTTGCTCATCATAAGTGACTACTAAAACTGCAGCGTTAGTTTGTTGTTGGAAGTGAGTAATTTTTGTCACAAAATGGTCTACAGGGATGTTATCCCTAACACAGCCCATTGGTGAGCAGATTAGGCGTTTATATTTCTTAATTTTAAAATCTGCGACCATTTGTTCAAAAGCTAAGTCATAATCTGAGATTTCAGGTTTTCCATAAAAATTTTCCTTGGTTACCAGACTGTATATAGTTGTTTCATTATTTATTCTCTGGCATGTGAGGTGAGATGCAATGAAATCTTTCTGAGATGGTCTTCCAAATTTTCTCTTGAAAACCTTGGCAACTCCTGCGCTCATGTTCCTATCGTTATCCAGATCTCTTGATATGCAATGAGCAAACGCAGTTTGGCGATCATCTTGGTACTTATTAAATATGGAGTTGATATTAGTTTCGATTATGTTAATGGATGAGGCTGCTCTAGGAATCTCTTGAAGTGTTTTACCAATTTCATACGCCAGTTTGTATTTGCCCTGGTGACTGAGGTGTAGCCCATGGTTGGTAAATTGATGCCTTTGAAAAGAGTCAAGGTCAATCAGATGAACAGATTCAAGCCGAAAAACAAGTTCTCTTATATAGCAGTTCAAGAGAATAATATCATCATGGATGGGGTCACTTTTGCTCTTGTCAAATCTCTGAGGAATTGTAGATATTAGGACTCTTTTTCCTTTGCTGAGCTCTCTCAGTTTAGGCTCCAAAGACAAATTTATTGTTGTTAGGTCACCTCTTAGACTGTCATTGGTACCACCAATGAGTATAGTGGCATCATCCCATGATTGTGATCGTGAAGCGGTTTCAGCAACTTGAATTAACCCAGCATTCGGCATCACATTTGAAGTAACTTGTAGTTTGTCAGGGTTAAGCTGTTCAAGGTTTAAAGACACATTTCTTCCTTGGCTATCTGAATAGATTGATATTTTGAGCTTATCAGGAAAGGTTAGCTGTTTCTTTGTGGTTGTCCTGTTTGCACTCTCCTTAGATTTAATGTTAGATTTATTAAAATTCAACTTTTTGATCTTAGTTATTTTACTGCTACAGTAGACGCCCTCTAGTTCGGCTTCGGTTGGATCGGCCGCCGGATGGTCCGGCCGGTTCTAGGAGGATGATTCATATCCGTCATATCGCCATGCCGCACCGCGGGGGAATTACCTTCGACGGGATTTATCCTGAATGTTTTGTTTCCGGCCGTAGAAATAAACTATTTATGTCAGTTTACTTTTTAGTTTACGGGCAAGCTTGTAATTGATGGACACACTTGACCTCAACTAACAATGTTAGATTTAATCTGCGATTTCTTGTGTGCGTTTTTTGCCGTTTAGTATTAGGACTGTTTTCAGGAGTGAACGTTGCGAGTAATTGTAAGCTATACTTGTACAAATTTACTTTGAGAAAATGTTTTTTAACATGGTTGAAAAACGTAAACACACGTTTGTAACAATGGAACAAAATCTTAGGAAAAAATTCCTACAGTACGTAATGAGTTTCTCTGTTCACTTTATATCCTCAGTACGGTATTGGCAAAAAACGTACCTATCTACGAGTGACGCAATATGACAGTTCGTCTCGTCGCTACATATAACCGTCAAAATATTTCCTTTGGCAATTAAACACTGTAAACACGTTTAATTAATGTGTTTTGTTGATTTTTAAGCATAGGTAATGAATTTAATAGGATTATTTTTCATTTTGATAGTACATCCGGATAGTCCGGCCATTCTGTAGTCCGGCCGGTGGTCCGGTCCCGAGGTGGCCGAACTAGAGGGCGTCTACTGTATCTATGTTTGTGCTTTTGTTATCGTCATTGGAGGTTGAGACATTTAATAAGGGTTGAAATCGGTTGGTCAGGCTGAGGTCAAATGATGAGGTAAATACTTTATTTCTATTATACGTATATATTTTATTCCTAGACTTGCTTTGTACGTTATTCCAACTTTGTTGCTTATTTATTGGTCTGTAGTTGGTGTTATCAGTGACTGTTTTGTCTTGGGAAGTGGTCACTGATTCTTTGAGTTGGCTAAGCTGAGTTGAAAGCATTTTTACTTCAGATTCTAAGTTTTTTATTTTGTTTTTATCTGCTTCTGTATCAGGTTTGCTAGGGCATGATGGTGGGACCTCATTTAGGGCTTTACTCATGATGGTATTGAACATGATCTGTTGACTTATCTTTGTTGAGATCTGTTGTGAACAGTTATTAGCCATGTGTAGAGCCAACAGGCCTCTTTTTGTCCAAATCTTGTGCAGATGGTTTTGAGATTATGTTTCCTAGATCAGGATCATCAAAGTGGAAATCTGGATTTTCCATAATAGCTTTAATGAGAGCATCAATGTAGAGGAGGACATAGATTCCACAATCAACTTTGTTAGTTTGTTGCGGGGATGGACACTTTGCAATAAAATTGTTCGGGTTTGATTGCTCTGGAATCAATATTATGGCTAGTTTCTGGGCAATTTTCACAGCTGACTTCCAATTGCAGAGGGCACTTGAGTCAAAGTAGTAAAACTTTTCCTTCCTTTTAACATAAAGAAGCAGACTCCAGTGGGATCCGGAAAAATGATTTAGGTCATCAGCATTGTTTACTGGAATAAATAAATATTCTTTATCTTTTAATTTCAGGGGTTCAATTAAATCATCAATTTTCGCTAATGATTTAACAGCCTGGACAAGCGCTGGGTTCATCAGGCAAATCCTATGTGGTGGAACAGCACTGCTGATTAGTTCAAAGTATGCTCTGATAGCTTTATCAGTAATCCATTCCCTCACATCAAGTATTTTTAAAATTTCCCCAACATTTATCATTGTCTGAGTGGCGCATGAGACATAGGTTACCTCAGTGTGTTTGGCTGAGGATGAGTTAGTCACAGGGTTAATATCAAGGTTAGTGTCATCAGGATTTTTTCCAGGATATATTGGAGAAGCAATGTCACCTTTATTTATTATATTATCATCATCGCTTGCATTTTGGATTTTCATATCAGATGGAGCCATTTTAAGGACTTCATTATGTTGCTTCATTTTTGGAGAATGTTTCACTGAACTTTGCCAAGCTAAAGCAATTTCAGAGAGTGCATTTTTATAGACATTCTGGTGCTTCATTGCAACTGATTCTAGAGTGTATTTATGTTTAAACTGTGGATAGTGGTACAAATCTGCTGCTCTTACAGAGGCAGTTTCATTGGTTCCGAAAAAGGAAATTTCATATTTAACTATAAGCTTATATGTTTCTTTGTCAATATTTTTTATTTTGGCTGGCCAGGCAGGGAACCCTCGAATCTTAGCAAATACTAAGTCATTAATTTTAAACTCCGTTATTTTATTATTTTTCATCAATGGTGAAGTCATTATGATACTAGGTTTGTTTTGCATAGTAATAATTATTTTCTGTAATAATAATTGCTTTGTGTATTAATTATTATTTTAAACTGCAGTTCTTCTATTAAAAATTAAATACTTCCAACATTATTAAGTGGGAGTAAAACATACATACTGACTGACAAGCTATTTATTGTAGGTCTTAGATAATAACACAACAAACCAGCCCTGGTACTTGATAATGACTCAACCTCTATATAGTGCAAGGGTTACTTATTAGTCATCATCAGCTAGCTCTGTGGAATTCACTGCCGAGTGCTGTCAGTCAGCAAGTTGAGATGTTTGCAAGTTTGTGCAAAACTGTCAACTCTGTTGTGCTTAAAAATAGTTCCTTTTTTACTTACAAATTTAATTTTTGTTTTGAAATAAAATGTAAACACAGGCTCTTCATATATTTACTTATCTTACTGTCTTGACATAAAATATTATTTGATTGTGATTTAACTGCTATTTCCAGGTAAGTGCTGGTAGCTACATTGCTATAGTTCACTTGACACAAAACAATATTAATGTGTTTTTAATTAATAGTTCATCAATTGATCACTGTACAAGTTCCTTTAAATAATAAATTAACACAATGAGATCTAACTTTTATTTTTAGTAAGTAAAATCAACAACAACAAAAAACACATATGATAATATAAATTTAAAATGACAATAGGTGTTGCCAACCATAACATCTCCCTCTTCAAAGGTTCATTTTCAGGGGAGGTTTTACAATCCGCCCTGATCTTGTGGTGTTAGTTGAAGGCTTTCTAGAGGTGTCTGGAGGCATAGTTGAAAAGCTCGTTATGCAGGAGCCGTTGGTTGTTTCTTGATCGGTTCGAGGTATCATGATACTTGCTGTTGGTTGATAGTTGCTTTCTTTTTGAAAGTTTGGTAAAGGTAGTAGATGGAATTGGTTCCTGCGGACTACAGTTCCTTTGTCTGTCACCACATTATATGATCGTGGTGAGTCTAGTTTTTTAACCACTTCCCCTTCTCGCTTCAGATCAGATATCCAGACTTTGGTTCCTGGATTTATATCAGGTAATAGTCTAGCACCATGTCGTTCATTGTAATTTCGTTTATAGTTTTGCCTATAACGATTCTCTTTCTCTTGGAGATGTGTGAGGTCTGGGGTTTCCTCCAGATGACATGGTAAAGTAGGCAAGACATCTCGTAGTCTACGTCCATATAATAACTGTGCTGGGCTGTAACCATTGGCAAGTGGAGAGTTTCTGTAAGATAATAAAGCTAAATAGGGATCTCCTTGGTTCTTATTTAATACAGCTTTGGCAATTTTGACAGCTGCTCCAGCCGAACCATTGCTTTGGTGAAACTGTGGACTGCTCGTTTTACATAAGAAGTTATACTCTTTGGCAAATTTTCTGAATTCAGAACTAGTGGTGCCGAACTGTGTTCCACAATCTGAGTACAAAACTTCTGGGATGCCATGACGAGAGAACGTTGACTTGCATTTCTCAATTATTTCAGAAGCAGTGAGTGATTATAGAGTTGCAATCTCAAAATATCTTGAGAACTGATCCGTTATGACGATAAACCATTTTCCATCGAGTTTGAACAAGTCCATTGCTGCCTTTTCCCACAGGCGAGTAGGAAACTCTGAAAAAATAAGTGGCTCATTTCGATTTTTTCTGTGTTTGATGCAGGTGGGGCATGAAGCTACCATCATATTTATATCTGATGCCATTCCTGGCCACCATAAACTGTATCTAGCCTTTTCTCGGCATTTGGTGGCTCCTAGATGACCAACATGTATTCTATGAAGCATTTCTTCACGAAGAGCTGATGGTACCATTATTCTTGAATTGCGTAGAAGCAAGTTGCCCACCAGTGATATTTCATCTTTAACTGAGAAGTAAGGGGCTAGTTCAGATGGAAGTTGTGATTTTTCCGGCCAATCGGTATGGCAGTATGCTGCAATTTTTCTGAAGATGGGATCTGTTTGCTGAGCTTCCCGTAATCTGTTTATGTTATCATCAGTTGTAGGTATGTTTTCAGCCACATTCTGAACGAAGGCTTCAATTTCTTCTTCCATGTCGTACGTTTCCTTGTTTGGAATAGGACATCTAGAAAGGCAGTCTGCTGGAGCAAGATGTTTTCCAGGCGTATATATCATGGAATATGAGTACCTCATCATGCGAAGTCTCATTCGCTGTAAGCGAGGTGAAATGTCATCCAAATTCTTTGATGAGAAAATTTTCAAAAGCGGCTTGTGGTCTGTTTCAATGACAATGTCTCGACCAATTATATAATCTCTAAGTTTGTCACAAGCCCAAGTAATAGCTAGGGCTTCACGTTCAATATTTGAATAAGCCTTCTCAGCTTCCGTAAGCGATCTTGAAATGTAGAAAACAGGTTTGAATTTACCATCACCATGCTGCTGAAGAAGCAATCCACCGAGACCGCAAGAGGAAGAATCTGCTGATACAAGCGTTGGTAAGCGAGGATCTTAAAATGCTAGTTGGGGTGCTGAGGTCAGAAGTTTCTGTATACTCTCAAACGCATGTTGTTGCTGTTCTCCCCAAAACCATTCATTTTTCTCTTTGAGAAGGTCAAGAATTGGTTTTAGTATTTCAGATCGATTCGGTATGTATTTCCCACAGAAATTTATCATTCCTAAAAAACGCTGTACTTCTTTTATATTAGATGGAGGCTTCATCTGAAGAATGGCTTCAACTCTTTCCTGGCTGATTTGAACCCCTCGGGACGAAAGGTGATGCCCCAGGAATTGGACTTCTGACTGGGAAAATACACATTTATTTTTGTTCAATGTAATTCCAGCATTTCTGAGTTTCTGTAAAACTTCATTTAAGATTGTGTCATGTTCCTCTTGACTGGAACCCCATATAAGTATGTCATCAATGTGAGCTAAACAGTTTCGTTGAGATCCTAACGTTTCTTGAATTCGTTTCTGAAAGTACTCCGGAGCACTCGTGATACCAAATGGAAGAACTTTGAATTTGTGTCGACCCCATGGAGTTAAAAAAGTAGTGAGATCTTGAGATTCCTCAGCAAGAGCAATTTGCCAGAATCCATGGTTGGCGTCCAGTTTGGGAAAGACCTTGGCATCTTTTATTCTTGCCATTGTGTAATCAATATCCCAAATGGGATGAGTTTGTCGAAATACGATTTTATTAAGCATAGTAAGGTCCACACATATTCGCACCTGAGTGCTATCCTTCTTAGGCACCATGACCATAGGTGCGCACCATGAAGTAGCGTGATCAACAGGTGTTATAACGTCCATATTAACCATATTTTCAATCTCCTTTTTAGTTTTATCCCAAAGAGGCACCGGAATTCGGCGAGGCACTGATATTGCATAAGGTTTTGCTTCATTTTTAAGTTCAATTTTGTAGTTTCCCTTCATTTTTCCTAGACCACTGAAGAGGTCGGGAAATTTTTTTATCCAAATGTTAGCAGTGAAATTTGTTTTCGATACCTCACGGATAACCGGTATTATATGTAGTTTCTCTATTGCTGGTTTGCCAAGCAGGGGCGTTGTGCATTTGTCAGCCACATACATTTTTTCTATACATGATTGTCCTTTGTAAGAGAGTTTTGCAGTGACTGTCCCAATAACAGAAAGAGGAGATCCACCGGCCCCATTTAAAGTTCTCTGAGTGGGCTGAATCGCAATTTTTCTGCTTAGCTTTATGCTGGACGGCAACACTGTCACGTCAGCTCCTGTGTCGATTTTTAACTTTACATCGTCGTCGTTAAGTCTTACGTTAATGGACCAGGGATCATTCATAGTTTCTCTAGCATCTACACACCCAATAAATTTTTTATCAGAGCTGTTTTCGTTCTCATATAGCGAAAAGTCACCTGAATCATCCAAATCCACTTCTCGAACATTGTTTTGTAAGCAACAATGTGAAAAATGGCCATTTCGCTTGCATCTGGAACATTTGTAATTTTTTGCTGGACAGACACGTCTTCGATGAGAAGGGGTAGAACCACACCAAATACATGAGTCAGGATATTTCTTTACATTTGAGTTTGAGTACCTTACAGGCCTTTGATCCTTATTTACTCTTTTGAATGAATGCATTGAATTATCATACTTCGTAGGCCTATTCCTAAAACTGGATGGTTCGTCTTTTCCAAGACGACCATTCCACCGGTTGGAAGGAAAAAAGTTCAGGCATTCTTATTTGTGTATGAGCCATGATAAAATGTTTTGTTATGGTAGCTACCAAAAAAGTTTCCTTTTTTTTAGTGATAATTGAAATTGCCAAAGTATTTGTTCACCCCAAACTATGCAAATAAAACTACTGCGCCATGTACAAGTTCCTTTAAATAATAAATTAACACAATGAGATCTAACTTTTATTTTTAGTAAGTAAAATCAACAACAACAAAAAACACATATGATAATATAAATTTAAAATGACAATAGATGTTGCCAACCATAACAATCACGATTAATAATTCAGTTGATAAAAATCACTATTTTAAATATGTCCCTCTCAGTTTTAAGTCACACTGTCTCATTGCAACACTAAATTTTTAATAATCAATTGTCTAACATTGTCAGGTGATCAGGTCTAAGTGTCAGAGCAATATAAAAGGGGTTTAAGAAGAAAACTTGTTATTTAGGTTTATGCCATCACTTATCTTCTTATTGAAGTTCTATTATAATTATGTAGGTTTTCGAATGATTGATATTAAAAAAACTCCATTACTTAGTTGATATAGTTAAATGAAATAAAAATTTTAAAGGACATATTAACAGTTTTTTCTACAACCGAATGTAGCATAGGTTTTTGTGGTCATTCATAACAGAGCCTTGGCGCTTTAAGATTAAGTCAGTTTGATCCCAAACTTATCTGTAATTTTCTTTGTTTCAGCTAATCACAGTGGCAAATTGCAAGCTGCCTATTTATCAGGCCTTGACAAGATCCTATTTGTCGATGAGCGCGGAGTCGGTGTGCGGGCCAACTATAGTGGTGTTCTCCTGTTAGACACCATCTTACAGACTCCAGTCTCAAGGCCTGATGATGTCGTCCGTTTGGAGTTGCTGGTTTCAGAGGTGCTACATCTAAGAGGGTCAAGGGGTTTTGTTTGAGCTTAAATAAGTTGTTTCATTTAATAAAGCAAGAGCCTTCTGTCGAAGATAAAGTTTGACAGGGCTAATAGTATATTGATGTTAATTACTATATCCACTTGATCTATTTGGTTTAAGTTATCCAAATAAATTAAGTATACTTAAAATTCTTATGTTCTCTTTATTCTTTGCCAGAAATACATGTTTAATGTTACTTAGGGCGATTCTCTGGAAAGCGAAACTGACATGATGTTTTTGAAAGTAATGATGTTTGTAAAGTAAATATCCGCTGATTCAGTGTCGCTGCTCAGAGTGTTAAAATAAAAAATGTTACCTACATTAAAGAATTAGGCATGAGAGGCCCAACACGCTGGCGCCAATGATTCAGGACGTGTCACTGTGTTTTTTTTCGGTTCGCGGGACTAAATTTAAGAATAGGGCCTATGTGTTTAAATTTATGATTACTAAGTTAAAAAAAGTTCTTAAAAAATTACTTGGTGATAGGTTCTGGGCGAATGGGCGAGTGAGTGAGTGAGTTATCGAGTGAGAGAGTGAGTGTATTTAACATGTTCGTATTAGCTTGGTTTTTCCGAGTACCTCACCACCATCCTGAAAGTTGAAAATGTAATAAAATCTTATCTTTGCAAGTAATTATATCACTGATGAGCTTTTGACTGCTTCCATCACGTCTTGAGGTGTGACAATTGATGCCTAATTCCGTGGGAGTGACACCCATCGGCACCTGGCTACCAAACTGCACTCATGATAAGTTGAATAATAAATGCTCAAGTTTTGTGTATAATGCATATGTTCATTTTTGTAATTTCTCATTCAAACCTACTCACTAATATTGGATAATTTCAATATTAGTGGAGAAAAACGTTCATTTTTGGGGGCACTTACTTGAGACTTAAAGAGTCTACTGATAAGTATAACAAGCCATACTATAATGAAACGAACAATTAAAAGTCTGGATCATCCAAGACAAACATGTCACGAGAGCAACAAACACCGAAACGGCGATAATAACAGTCACGCGTGTGCTCTGTCTAGACACTGACTTACAGTTACTGAAACCGCAATGCCTACTGTGGCAGCGGCACTGTTCAGTGAAAACCCGCGTGGTCACAGAATATAAAATTGGAAAGTGCTGTGGAAATATTCAGATTACTAGCTTAGATCCTTGCTTAAAAATAAATAATATTGTAATATAATGGGAGCGATCGCTCCCATACCGCCGCGATAACTTGTATAAAATTGGTCTGATCAGAATGAAAATAAGCACAGACGTGTAAAGTAGTGGTTATTCATACCAGTCTGAAAACCAGATCAATTGAATGATTGAATGGGGGATTAAGGGAGAACAAACTCCCAAAATGGGATTTTAGTTTTTTATATTGAAAAATAATACATTAGTTATCATCTGTACCATTGAATTCAGATAGACAAACAAAATTTAGTAATTTGAATCGTTCCTCTATGTCCATTGGTTACCGAGATAATGAAAGCGGTAAATACAGTACTTTCCCCCTTTGTTATCCTTATGGGAAATAAATAAGATTTGATAGCTTGCTTATTTCTCAAAATATCTTTTAAAACTTGGTTTGTGGCTTCATCAAGGTGAGATTTATTACGGTTTACCTTAAAATCCCTGATTTTAACACTTCCATGGCATCATCCTGCATACTCATTCCCAGTGTTATACTTATAGAAAACTAAAAAAATCAATATATTTTAATTTTTAAACAGATCTTGATAAACGTTGGTATATTGCTTCTTCTAGTTCTGACCTACTGGATATTGAATTGCAACCACCCAACTTTTACATACCTGTAGCAGCAAACCTGCTCCCATTCCCCATGTTATTTTTATGGTGATTACAAATATACCCCGTTGCAGCAGACCTGCATACTCAGTGAATTTCAAATGCAAAAGAGCATATTTCAATCCAACATAGCGAGATTTGACATGTTTTGGTAAGCTCCATAAGAATAACCTGGGGAATGAGTATGCAGGTTTGCTGCCACAGTTATATTGAAACTGGGTGGTTTAAATTCATTATTTAGTGGATCTGAAATAGAAGAAGCTATTTACCAAGTTTTATCAAGACTTGTTGAGAAATAACCGAGATATAGAATTTTATTTATTTCCCATAAGGTTAACATTGGGACAACCTACTGTGTTTACCACTTTCAATATCTCGGTAACCAATGGACATAGAGCAATGATTCAAAATACTAAATTGTTTGTTTTTTTGAGCAGAATTCAATGGTGCCAACAAAAATCAGATAATTTGTATTTTTGCATGTAAAAAACACAAAAAACCCATTTTTGGAGGGGTTTATCCCCCTTTACCCCCCCTTCCAGTGGTCCGATTGGGCTGGTTTTCGAACTCATCCGATTGATTACCACTTCACATGTCTGTACCAAATTTCATTAAGATCGGACCATATTTACGGCCGCTATCGTGCTCACACACACACACACACACACACACACACACACACACACACACACACACACACACACACACACACGCACACGCACCCACACACACGCACACGCACACGCACACGCACCCACACACACACACACATACACACACACACACACACACACACACACACACACACACACACACACACACACACACATACACACACACACACACACACACACACACACACACACACACACACACACACACACACACACACATATATATATATATATATATAGATAGATAGATGGATGTATAAAAATTTGAATGAATGGTGTTTGCTTCTGGTGGCCCCAAAACAAAAAGTTATCATGGTCTCGGGCTTAGGTCTTACCATGAGACCTACGGTATAACTGGCGCCAATTCTTGGGGCCCACGCCGTCCATAAGACCAATGCTAAAATTACCATTAGTCTTATGGACGGCGTGGGCTCCAAGAATTGGCGCCAGTTATAATAGCTTCTTCCCTACAGGGGAAATTCGCTAAAACATGTCATATCTTGCCATGTTTGACTGAAATATGTTTATACACATTTTAAATTCACTGAGTATGCAGCCCTGCTGCAATGGGGTATTTTATTTTTCTTCTTCCTTTTAAATTATAATGATTTGACTAACGTTTAATTGAATGTCTATGTAAATAAAATTATAGTTTTGTCTGTACATTGCTTAGAATTATGAAATTTTTGGTTATTTTTGCGTTTTGAAGCACAGCGAAGCCTAATCAAGCCTTGTCTCAATTTCTGTCATTTTGTTGGTAATGCTCAACATCACACATTAGACTGCTTTTCACGCAAAAACTAGAGTACTGGTATGGCTGAAACTTATTTTATGTATTGTATGCACATATGAGAAGTTTTTAGACGAATTAAAGCTAGCGTAAGTCTTTTTTAAATTAAACAGCAAGCATCTAAAAAGTGAATTTTATTTGATTTTGACCCTATTGGAAAGCTTATGAAGTTGTCATGGCAACCTAAACATTAAATCATGAATCCAAGGAAGTTTTCCTGTTTTCCAACGGGTGAAACTGTGATGATCAGCTAGTTATATTTAAATAAATTGCACTTTTGAATATAGATTTGATAAAATTACAGTATGTTCAATTATATTTGCTTTTTCAATAATAGTAGGCCTATTATTCCTTATATATATCTTTTTTTTAAATTTTCTTCAGCCATATAAAGCAGTTAAAGGCTACCAATTTATCCATTCATGTAAATTAAAAACAATAAACACAAGATTTTTTGGTCTGGCTTGGACTATAATATAGGCATCCTTGTTATTAATTTATTTGCTCTGCCTCTGAGATGGCAGTCTGTAGCTAATATTAAATTATGTATTTCAGGCTGTGGTGCTTCAACAAACTTTGGTCTCCATGGACTTGCCAGGTGTGGAGCATCGAAATGAAGTTGTGACAGCCCTGACCAATGAAATAACACTGGCCCAAGCAAGGCCCAAAAAAGGGACTAAGGCACACAAGGTACATCTATATTATTAATATGCTACATGAAAACTTTGTTCAGGATAAGGCTTTTTTATTTTAAGATTTACCCACACATATTATACATCAAAACACGCGTCTCTATGTGCAGATTTGTCAAAAGTCTTCAGATTTTTTATTTAGGCAATATAACTCGAAAAAAAGTGTGAAATAGTTATTTGAAAATAATATTTGTTTTGACAGAAGCGAAAATGTAAACTAATAAACATCTGATCAGCTGTGTGGGATCTAAGCAAAGTTAACAGAATAGCTATCTCTGTATGGTCTGTACTGAAAGGTGAATGTGGGATTGAGTATAGATATCAAATTAGTTTCAAACTCAGCCCAGCTGTTTTTTTTTTAAGGAACAAGACTACGAAAATTTGTTGTGAGTGGACACTTTATATTCTTTCAAACATGCTAAGAACGAGACGACAAAAAAGTGTTTATAGCTGTCGGACACAGCAGGGCAATGTACAGCAAGGTGTGCGTGTGCAAACAGACGCTTTGTACGCGGAGCTGGGCAGCATTCACTTGGCGGGTTGGCATTACCATGTCAGAAATGTGGCGCGCTACATTTTCAATGAGAAAAAAGAGGAATATGCTAAGGAATTTCATACTGCTGCCATAAGGGAAAGTGAGTCTACTTACATACCGACAAAGCAATTACATTCAAAGCCTTATTACTGGTACCGGTGGTCTGAACAGAAACTACAAAGAAAACATTAGTTTCTACAACTCTGTGCTCGCAACGGCAAGCAAAGGAACTATTAAATTGAAGAAAACAATGGCAGAGGGTTTTCCATGTATAAAGTGTAAGCAACAATTTATCAATCAATTATAGCACCTTACAACCGTGAGGAAAGCATTCATTATATGCTCAAATTAACATCAATCTATGACTGACGTCGAAACTGGTGATCAAGAAAGAATGCTAAACAAAGCCAACGGCTATTGCAGCAATGAACTCATGAACAGCTTGAGCGCAAGAATCATCCCTAAGCGCAAGATTTCAACGTGATGATTTGCGTTCTGAAAAATACTCCAGATGAGCAGCATACACAACTTGGAGTACACATTATCTGAGATCGAAAAGAATATTAGCGTCGATACAACGACTTGACTTAACGATGTTGCTATTATTTTTAGAGCAAACGATAGCGAACCACCAAGTGCAGGCGTGACTTGATGATTCACCCACAAGATCAGCCACTTAGAAGAGTACATATTCTCCAATTGCTTTTTCCATAAGGAGATGAAGGTTGACATACAAATCTAAAAAAAACTGTAATGAATACGCAAGTGCACAACGAACATCGCTTACAATGCTGCAATACGCATCCTATCGATTGGCTATCAGAGACACTTTCAGAACGCTACATCGTTCCAAAAACCTTTTACAATAGATTGTCGACATACCATGTGCACATAGAAGTCAGACGTTCATTTATAATTTAATAATCGTGCGAATTCGCACGGGTTCATCTAGTATATTTTATTTCTGTAATTTCTTATGTCAGCTTATATATTACATTCTATAATTGAGAAATTAGCACAAATATTAAAACCCCTTGTGGCCGACCTTCAGACAGTTTACTCCTGAGCTCACTGTATTTTTGAGTATACTGCTCTTTGTGACGAGATACCCCTTTAGCGTTCATCATCCATGTTTAAACATATTTTTACAGAAGGGTAGGGTGACCTTGGGCATTTTCTTAGTTTCACAAATTTTTTGCCGAGTTGTTTTTGTACTTTGGAAGTTGAAAGTTGTACTACTTAAGAGTATCTAGTTTTTAACCACAACATTTTGTTTTTACTTAGGAGACTCTAAAAAAAATTTAAAAATAAAATCGTTGTCAATTTTTTTTTTAATTTAGAGCTTCACTCATCTGTCATTCATACTTGGCTTAAAATACCTACCTGGCTAGGTCGCCATTTCAGCTAATGTATGTAATGTATGTAGCTCTTAAATTACATGTATCCTTCACAGATTTACATGTCTATCGGCCTATGGGCCCTGAAATATTGTTGTGCATATTCTCAAACTAGTAGATACACCTGCGGCTTCGCTCGATGAAAGGATGTCAAATGTATAATGTTCAATTATACATTATTTCCAATATGCAATTTTTATAAATTTCTAGGGGTGTGCGATGTATCGAAAATGCATCGAAATTACGATTCGATTCGATGCATCGAACCGCGATTCGATTCGGCATGCATCGAAATGCCGATGCATCGATTTGGCCTCGATGCAACGGTATTTTTCGATTCGCTAGACGCCATTAGTCTAAAATGTATGTTGAAAGCAATTAAATAAACGTTTGAACTATATAACTGCGTAATATTAATGTTCAAAGCAGTTTATTTAGTCGTAATGAAGTTACGAAAAAACTATTGCGTAGTAATACTTCCAGACTCTAGACGCTTAACAACTTAGAGTGCATACTGCGTGACAAAGTAGTGCATTGTTATTTTTTCGCCAAGTTTGAAAATTGTTGCAATAGATTTTTTCTCTATTTTATAATGAGTTTTAAATGATTTCAAACAACTTTTTAATACATGGTTGTATAATTCCATACTCGAATTTCAATGACGAGAATAAAACGAGCACTATGACAGTCGGCGGCAGCTGCAGTGTAACCGGTGAGAGAAATTACCCGACTCTCAGGTATTTCCAAGCCCGTGTGGGGATTTCGTAATACTTCCAGTTGTTTATTCCAGCAGAGACGGGTATTTTTTGCGGGTAAACACGGTCTACAAGTGGTAACACTGTTTTGTGATGCTCAACTGTCGAGCTGTCTGCCGTCGTTGTAAAGCCCAGCACTGCACAGTAATTAGTGTTTGTTTCTTTTGACTGTCGCGCAAATGCAATTGAATGTTTTGTTTTGGAGTAATTGGATGACAAATAAATAAAGATGTTTGAAGACTGCGACGAAGAGATCCTAGACGATCCGGGCTCAAGTAGCCAAAGCTTTGTTGAAACAGATACGAATGATGATATGTACCGACACCGGTAGGGATACTTTAATTAATTGTATCCGAGAAGAGAAACCCGATTCATGATTATTTCCCAAGTGAAGGGAAATTTGCAAGAATATGCAAATCTTGCAAAACAAAAAAACTGCAAAAATAGGTGTTTTTTTTGTTTTCTTTGTTAGTATTACTTAGGCTAATTGTTGTAATTATTAGATGATTTAACAAACTTTGAGCTGATTAACTTTTACTTGGACTGCTTGTGTTTTTTTAAGAAAAACTTTAGGCCTAGTAATAATAAACAACTATTTCTTGATATTGTGAAAGGATGTATAGGAATTAAGATATAATTATTTATTTATTTATACTTCCAAATTTCTATTTGTAATGGGTCATTACAAATGCTTTGGTTTAGACTCATTCAAACTTTGTGTGGACTTCTTTTTTACTTTAGTCCTCTTTACGGTTATTGACCCATTATAGTAATGCAAGCTGTAAGTAACTCTGACAGCAATTAAAGCCTCACTGCATCGAATCGAATCGCATCGATTCGAATCAAAATTTTATGAATCGCATCGAATCGAAAAAAATTTGTTGCATCGCACACCCCTATAAATTTTCAAACAGACTGATGATTTCATTAATTTATTCAAACAATATTCTAAACAAATATAATATATTCCATACTATATATATTCTATATTATATTTTAAATATATTATATTATGAATACAAATAACTTCCCAGCAACTACTATGTCTCTGCATAAGTAATTAAAACGATTTTTGTAATCTCCGAAAAACGGGAAAATTGCAACTTTTTGATGATTAAAAAAAATTTTGATTTAATATCAATGATAATTTTTATTTTATTAATAATAGAGGTGTGCGGATATCCGAAAACTCGGATCAGATTCGGATTGGATCGGATATCCGAATCGGATCCGAGGGTTGTATAACTATCCGGTAAGATTGACTGACTCTATCGGATAGACTGCACATTTTGGGGTAAATTTTAAAGGAGGATCGAATTTTCAAGTTTGGAAAGTTTTCCAAACTAAAGAAGTCACTGCCGACGAAAGGACATTAGTGACAGAAAACATCGCGGAGCAAAAACCACGCTTTGAAATCTTAAGCGGCCTGTTGATACGATAAAATAAAAAGCCTACTATAATTTTGGGCTGCCAAACAGTTGGCGAACCTGTTTATTTCATTGTTTGTCTTTTCATCTCACTTAGTTTTTGATTTTGGATGTCGTCGTCTGCCGTCTGCTGAGAATAGAAACTGAATTAACTCAAGAACGTCTTTCTTTCAATTGCCAGATTACTTTATTTTTCAATTAAGCAATTACCTACCTAGAAATTGAAAGCTGAACGATCAAAAATAAGTTTTTATTTTGCTGAAATAGTAATCTTTGTCGAATTAAGCCAAGTCAAAGCCGGCCGGCCGTACTTTCTCTACGTGATTAACATGGACAATTATGTAAGATAACAGTACAATGCTGAGTTGACAACCTACGCCTATGAAAATAATTAGTGAGTTTGCTTGTTGTTTGTTATCTAAAACATTTAGACCTTTGTTCTAATTAAATGCCCAAGCTTTAATACTGAAACCTACAACATTTGAAACTTATCTTGAAATTTAGGTTAAGTTTACTGCTCAGACTTATTATTTGGTTGTTATAGTATTATTGTAGTGAATCAAAATCTTGGTTGTCAGGCATCATGCATAGATAAAAATGTAAAGCTTTCTTAAAATATGAAGTGATTGGTGAATCAAATTTTCAGGGTTGCCAGCAGCCGGGAATTCCGGGAAAACCGGGAATTATGCGTGAATTTCACACTCCGGGAAGAAACCTATGAATTATGCGTGAATTTTTCGAAAGATCCTTGAATTTTATAAAAATCATGTAAACTCTAAGATAGCGATAGTTTGGCCTGTCGGTCTATAATATGGTTATTTATCGATCAGATCGGTCAGTTTCGTGGATTTTTTTGACAAAGCATAAGTTGCCGTTCGAACGAAACACGAAGACAAAGTGATTCCAACGTTGAGAGAGCGTTGCCAAAAGAACTGGAACTGTTATATTATTCCATTCTGGTTCCGGGAACTGTTTCGACTGTCTGTTAATACGTTCCATAACGAGATCTTTTTCCGATGTAGTTTTCGTAATTCTCGCAACGAATTATGGCACGAAAGAACAGGTACTACTCATCCATGGAACGGAATTATAGGGCTTTTGTCCTATAAAGAGTCACCACTTTTATTGGCGTAGCCGATGTCAGTGCGTTCGTTTCACCAAGAAATACCGTAACTACAGTCGGAACGGAACTAAGAGAACATGTTCCGCGGCCGATACGGGACGGTCGAAACAGTTCTCGTTCTGGAACTGCAAAGCAGACACCAGTGACGTACTAGTCGAAGAGAAAACTCAGCTGATTCGGGGGCGTGCCAGTGTTCCCAGACGTACGATAATTTTGTATGTGGTACGATCCAATTTGTGTCTGGTACGATAGTTTGATTATGTTTTAAACCCCGTGTTGTATTTTATTTTCACTATTGTTAAAGATAAATTAATACCGTTTTAGTATTAAAAATGGATTTTTGGCAGTATTACAGGGGTTTCTTGTTAACATTTCACCAAATTTACGAGTTTCATTGGAAGAGTACGGTAATTTAGGTACATTCAAAATAACTTTCCTGGTCTGGTACGATAATGTGGCTTTTAAAACCTGGGAACACTGACGTGTCCATGAACCCTCCAAGGATAGCGTTGGGTTTACAACGATAAGGTTCGGTTAAATATCGACCTTATCTACCGAATGACAGACATCAACTTTTTAGTTTCGGCTCGGCTGTCTGCTTCCTGTCGTCGTCATCCCTCTGTTTTCGTTTTAATTCCAAACTCCAATGCCTGTCGTTTTTAACTAGTCATTATTGTGAATCGGTGGTGCTAATAAATACGTCATATCTGTACCACAGATTCTTCTTTTGGGACTCTTCCAAGTTTACAAATAAATAACTGACTGTATGACATGACTGTCCAACAATTACGCAATTAAATGTATTAGATTATTAAAATGCAGTGGCCAGGGTACTATTTTCTATACATTGTACTGTAATGTCAATGAAGACTTAGACGATGAGTAATATTTTACTTTGACTACTGACAAATTTGCCCATGTTAAAAATTGTTAATGTTGATTTCTTTAACAGAACCGTACGCTGATAACAGTTATGATGACTATAATAAATTACAGAGGAATTAAAAATCTTCCAGTACCGTACGCAATCGTCGGATAGATTAACCAAACTTTCCTAATTCAAAAATAACTTAGGCCCTAATCCTACATTCCTATAAATTGAGCTGTCTTTGGGATATTGGGATAACACTTTACTCTAAAAACGTTTCTCAGGGCCTATAGATATTGCAAGCAAACAAACTGGCAAAGAAATATTTACATTTATTTGTAAGCATCCGAGCAGAGAGCCTATTTCATGATTTCAACACTCTCTGGCTATTAGAAAAAGTTTATCCTCAATTGTTATACTGAACAGCCATCACTAAGCCTGCAGGCCATGCTTGACCTAAATTTTATCCTTATATAATTTGGAAAGTTGGGCCGGGCGTTTTTATGTTGAGACGACAATGTTTAAAGAGCCAATCGATTTACGATATTCGATAGTAGTTCGTACTACGACGATCGATATTTTAACCGAATGCCTTCCTTATCGTTGTGAACTCAACGCTATTCTTCCTCCAACCCTTCGCAGTGTGCGCATGCGCTACCTACCGCTTACAGACAAGTGATCGGGTATTTCGCGCGCTAATGACGGCGAAATGTCCTACGTCCTACAGCAAACGGAGAAAACATCGATTACCGATTGAAGGAAAACGTCGATATTCAAAAAATGGACGAGTCCATCGTTTATTTAGTACAAGGGGTAGGAGCATGGTGGAGTGTAATGTCCTCAGACGTGTATCAGCAGTAGGCCTATATTTAAAATTACAATCGTAATTTATTTGCTTCCAAAATCACTCGTATTCTATTTCCCGCCTTCATACTGTGCATACGAAGTTCACGAAGTTCTTAGCATGCGCAGTGACCAATGACAGTGTTTCATTGATAGGGACTGCGGACGCCGAATCCGAATAGGGCTGCCGTCAGTCCATCACTACTTTGTCATGAGCTCTTGCGCTGTGTGTGAAGGCCTGCACTCGGCTGACTTGATATCCGTAGTGGCGGTGTCGAAATAACAAATAAATGTTTAAGCTATGATATTTCTTTGTTGCTTCTATTTTAAAGTTACCCGTGACATCAAATTCTCTCTATGGATTTTGTTTTGGAATCCAGTCTTATATACTCTAAATGAATCTGTTTGTACGAGCAACAATTTTTTTAGTGCAAGGGTTTTGGAATTTCATTTTTAGATGGAGTTTTTGGCCACGAGGAATCGATTTGTACTGGTTTCAAGACTGGGAAAAATCTGGTTCCTGTCCAAACCGTTTTCCCTGTCATCATAATCCGTTTGAAGTGTCCATGTCATCGTTATGGACACATTTAACCAAAACTGCAAAATAAAATAAATAACCAAAAATAAAATAAAACCTATTTTATCAGAGCACAGCTTAATTAATTCATTCGTCAATACATTGGGGTGTATTTTCTAAATCATAATAATTCATACTCACACTATTTTAATGGATGTATTAAATAGGCCTAGTGGTACAACAAAAATTATTTAAAAGTTGTGAAGAAAAATGATTTGTCCAAACTCAAACTTGACTTACCAAGTTCACACAGAACGGACGTGTGGCGGAGTCGCGGCACGGTCATATTCCTTTCCCTGTCGCTCCCATCATCCAATGTACACAGGATCGACGTGGCGCGGGAGGGCGGCCGCCCGCGATCGTCTGTGAATTGTGCGATAAGTTTCATGGGAGCGACAGCGAAAGGACATATGTCCGAGCCACGACTCCGCCACTCGTCCGTTCTGTGTGAATTGGCCCTTAGAAATGACAAGTATAGGCCTTGAATTTTGACTATTTTGACCGGGAATACCGGGAAAGATGCGTGAATTTTTTGGAAACCATTTGCTGGCAACCCTGATTTTATATTTAATTCTTTTGTCTAATCACTTAGGCCTAGTCACTGATCAAATAAGGAAAAGAACAAGAATACAGAGGTCAATTAGTGAACAAATTTAGGTTGCTTTGAAAAAGGAATTTTTAAGTTGCAAATTCTGAAATTGATTTAGGCCTAATAAGCTTATTCAATTAAATACTACCTATGCTTAAGGGTAATCAATAAATTTCTAAATTCTTAATAGATAATTAATTAGTTGTACCTTTGCATACTTTAATAATTGACATTTGGCCTATATTGGAAACAATATATCACAACAATCAACAACTCAAGCATATCAAGGCAAACCTTAGCTTACACATTAAGATAATATGGTAGTTCCTTGGAATTACCTTAGGCTTATGAGAAAACCTAAATCTGCTCATTACGCCACGTTGTAAATATCCGAATCCGGTATTATCCGATCCGAACCTGTTGTTATCCGATCCGAACATAAGCTATCCGATCCGAATCCGATCCGATCCAAAAATTCACTATCCGCACACCTCTAATTGAAGGGGTCCCCTGTAAAACGTTCTAAACGACAAAAACCTAGTTTTGAGTAATCAAGGTTTGAAAGTTGAGTTCTAAAATTTACGGGTTTTTTAAGGTTAGAACTTATAATCATGTATTAGTAGTTTATGCAACGATTGTATAATGAATGCCTTTAAGCCACGAGTGAGATGTAAGTTAGAACACGAGCGAAGCGAGTGTTCTAAATATCTCACGAGTGGCTTAAAGGCATAATACAATCGTTGCATACACTATTTTATCTACGACCAACAATATACGACAAAATTTCCCCCGAAGTTAAACAAAACTCATGACTTTTACTAATGATGGAATGGGTCAACTAAAATTTGAGGTTAGGCAAATAAGCAGACTGAACCATGAATCGTTGTGGAACAATCAGCTGATGGGATAAGTAAACTCAAACATGAATCGTAATGCAACAATCAGCTGATGTGCGAATTGCGTAATTGTTATTATGACACTACTTCCGTCAAATGCCGAGCTCTCATTGGTCTAGAACCAGTACTCTAAAGTGACTCCAGTACTCTAAAGTCGTCATTAGAGTACTGCTTGGTTTTTGGTGTTTTAATGTATATCATTATAATGTTTATCGTAATACCATAATTGGTGCTTATTGCAATGGTCGTAGATAAAATCTTTTATCACCCCATTTATAACATCATAATGTAGCATTATATTGAATTTGTACCTGCCATCAAGCATTTTAAAACATTTTACGTGTTTTTTTAGGGGTTATAACGTTCTTAATGACTGGCGCTTGGATCGTTTTCTGACGGACTGCTCTTCTACTTTGGAAGAAAACATGAGGGAGAGTAGGAATACCAACAGAAACAAAAATAAAACTCAATATAAAACAATTTTATTGATGTAAAAGTACAAAAACGTAATGTTGTTAATAAAA
Source organism: Flexamia atlantica (assembly GCA_035578135.1). Taxonomy (NCBI): domain Eukaryota; kingdom Metazoa; phylum Arthropoda; class Insecta; order Hemiptera; family Cicadellidae; genus Flexamia; species Flexamia atlantica. The sequence goes on from JAQJVK010000001.1 coordinate 122,081,546, forward strand.
CGTGATACGTCATTTTGCTAAAAGTTATCCACATGTGGTGCTTAAAACGTTATTCTACCCACTTCTTTTGGGGACAATTTCCAGGCCTTGGCTTCTTATTTTTTGAAATAAAGGGTAATCCAACTTTTCTATATTCAATCCTGGTCTTATCCTTCCACTTTCCAATATTTACTTTACGTCTTTTATTTTTATTTACGTGATTTTGGTCCTTGGAAGACAGCGCAACGTCCGGCGGGGGTTCCATCTTTCGGCGAATAGAACGTTATTACCCAGAAAGTCCGTGCAGTCTCGCAAAGCACGCAAACTTTGACAGACGAAAACAGGGCTACCAACTCAAATATCTTCAAAACAAAATATACCATAGTGTAGCTCATGTCCTGGAGAACCTTTTTCACTGAATATCTCCGATTTTGAAATTTTGTCGCTTAGAATGTTTTACGGGGGACCCCTTCAATTAATAATGTCTATTCCCTCTCTTAAAATATTTGGTTTGAAGCTTAATGTTTGATGCTTTATATATATATATATATATATATATATATATATATATATATATATATATATATATATATATATACACTGGGTGTCTCACCTAAAGTGAACCAATAGCTAACTTTTTTGTTATAAATCTGACAAAGAACTTCTTATGGGGCACTTCCCTTAATTTTTTAACGCTGCTTTTTGTAGTCACTTTTAAATTTAAAAATATGGCCGCCATTTTCCAATATGGTGGACAACTTTGATTTTTCTTCTGGAACACCCTATATTTTTGGGTGTTTTTGGATTTTACGCTTAATTTTAGGAACTTTTTTTCTTTCTACTTTTTTCCTAAACTCAATGGTTCAGGAGATATGAGCAGTTAAAGTTTCATTTTTCCCCATTTAAAATGCATTGTGTTCGTTTAACTGTGCCATTCCATGTATTCCTTATGGAATAAAATCATAATTAAACTAACGCATTTCCACGATTAAATCTCGACTAAAATTATTTTATGATTAAACATCAAGTAAACTAACATTTTAGGCACTTTTATTCTTTGGTATCTTTTATTAAACCCAACCGTTTTCGATATACAGACTACCAAAAATGTCCCAATGCATTTTAAAAGGGAAAAAATCGAACTTTAACTGTTCATACCTCCTCAATCATTGGGGTTAGGAAAAAATAATAAAGGATAAAAAGTACCTAAAATTAAGCGTAAAATCCAAAAACACCCTAAAATATAGGGTGTTCCAGAAGAAAAATCAAAGTTGTCCGCCACATTGGAAAATGGCGGCCATATTTTTAATTTTCGAAGTGACTCCAAAAACCAGCATTAACAATTAAGGGAAGTGCCCCGTAAGAAGTTCTTTGTCAAATTTATAATAAAAAAGTTAGCTATTGGTTCACTTTAGGTGAGACACCCGGTATACATATATATATTTAAAGGTTTGTCGCAAAAACAAGGATTTACATACATTTAACTTACTATAACTTCCATCATTATCATCAGAAAAAATACAAAAATACCAAACATTCTGCAGATTCAGGGCTTTCTATCAATATACCAAAGTCACCCCATAAAGCTTCTGCCTTTGGTTTACCCACTGAAATACATTGTCACCCAATGTTAACCCTAACAGTGGGGTGACTTTGGGTCACTCTTGTATCAGGTCTGAAAATCATATAATGAAACTTTAAAAAAATAAATGACTATCATCATCTGAAAGTACATAGCTCAAAACCTCTATTAACACCTAGAAACAATTTTTAAAATCTCAGGCAAACATTTTAGAACAAAAAGAAAATTTACATGACCCAAAGTCAGCCCATCCCACTGTACTTGATTGTAAGAAATCAAGATAGAATAGTGGAATCTGCAGGCTTACCTGGTGGTTATAACTGCTGAAGAGCACACAAAAAAAGCACAAAAACACTAATCAGAATAAATTTTCAAAGCCGCTGGCTCCTTCTCCAGATAGTAACACTCGCTACTATCTGAAGAAAGAGCCAGTGGCCTTGAAAATTCATTTTGTTTTTGTTTTATGCTTTTTTGTGCTCTTCATTAGTTTTAACCACCAGGTAAGCCTGCTGATTCCCCTACCCTACCCTCATTTCTTACAACTCAGGCCTAAAGCCCATACTTCACCAAAATGATATATTACTTGATTGTCTAATTGCCTTTTATCATATTGATGCACATTTTTCAATTCAATTCAATTCAAAAAATTGTGTCCTTTTCTCCTTTGTAATTATTGCCTCATGACATATTCTTGAAAGTAAACTACATACTGTCAAGTAACATTACCAAATTATAGTAGCATGAGCATTAAGGGTTTAAAAGTATTTCTTTAAAGCCTTTATTGAAGAATTTATTAACGGAGAGTTAAAAAAAAAATGGTACGTTTTAGTGGAACACCATATGTCTGGAGCTGCCGCATTGCTACCTCAAGTGGGTGTGCTCGGGACTGGTGTCGGAGCTGAAGCGACAGAACCGACACATCCCGGCACTGGCCATCGCGAGCGCCGTCAACGAGCGGCTCAACTCCCTGCTGCCCACCCACGCTGAGGGGCAGCCGGTCGACCGCACACTCATGTTCAGCGAGGCCATGCGGCGGCAGACCTTCTCCAAGTGGCCACACATGAACTACAAGTGAGTTGTTGGTGCATACCTGTAACATCTGTCAGGCTAAGATTGTTGGATGAATTTTGATTGACAGTTGTTTTTGTCAAAGCCATTATGTCTTTTATTTCGTCCTTGAATAACATTATTTTGTACCTTTCAAGTATGTTAGTTTTATTCGACAGGTATATTGGTGTCCATGCTCTTGACATTAAAAGAGACGAATATAGATTCTTTAGTTTTGATATGTATTTTATTTTATCCTTTTATTTCAAATGTATTTTTCATCTGTAAATTTTCATTGAAGTTTAGATTACTAATTATTTTTTCATGTGGATATTTAGATATTTTTTTATTTGGATATTTAAGTTGTAGATAGCTGCACTTTGAAAATACAACCCAGTCTTAAAACATCTTGTCTGTGTATCAGTGGTTGACGTTTCTAAGTTTTAGTGCTGTTGGTTTTATTGTTTTCAGTTGGATTTTAACTTTGACAAAGAGATTTACATTTGAAGATCGTTTAGCTCATTTTTTGTTGTAATCTGCACTAGAGTCTTTATTTAGTTCTTCAAACATAGTACCGTATCATTAAGAAGTGTTTCCATCTTTTAGTCGTAGTTTTGACATTTTGATTGTTGTATTACTTTTGTCTGCCTGAGCCATATTATAATTTTCTACCAGTTTTTCTAATATTGTTTTCTAATAATGTTTCTAATAATGCAGACCTATTTTCTCTAGTTAATGAGTGAAGTTGCATCTAATCGTATCTTGTTTCATGAGCTTGTTCAGGTTTTTTTTAGTGCTGTTTCAAGATCAATCAATACTTGATTCAATACGTGATCAATAGTGATTCGTTTATAATCTATTGTTTTTAATTGGTTTACCAAGAAAATCTGTTAAGTCAGATACACTATATTTGTTAGATTTTGATATGAAGGTTTAATATTTTTTGAGTAGTTTGTTCATTTGTATCTAAAATAGGTTTCTGTGATGCCATTAACACTTGTTGTTTCTCATTATGTTTTTGCTTTTTCATTTTGATGAAACTAGGGGTGTGCGAATAGTGATTTTTGGACTCGAGCCGAGCCGAGCCGAGCTTTTTCAAAAGTTTTCGAGCTCAAGCTTTTCGAGCTGAGCTTTTTAACAACCACCAAATTATGAAGCTTGATTTTAATTTTAAAAGATACTCTAGACTAATGTTTGCATGCCTTAAGTGAACGCCAGCTCAAAACTAGAAAGCTTATCTCCAAAAGAAGTTAATGATCTGATAGGTTCATCAATATTTTGTATTATGTTACATAAAATTGAGCAAACTGGCTCAAAAAATAATTTATGTAGAAAAATAACAAATTTAAAATCTACTTTAATTTATAATTTGACTCCCCAACTCCACAATACTTTCACTTTCAATAAATAGTTAAACATACATAATTATTCTAGTTACATATAGGTACTGCAACATTAATTTCAAGAGTTTCAAGGGGTTAATGGAAAGGTTTTAAAATGGCTATATCTTTAAAATAATAACATACTTATACTTAGTCAAAAACAAGATTTATTTTCTTAACGCTCACAAAATAAAGATGATTACAAATAGAAGCCCCAATCGTGGCATAATATTGATGGTTAAACTTCTTATTTTAGAATATGAATGAAATAATATTTAATAACAAAAAGTAATTTATTGCCATCCAAAAATTAATTTCATTTCTAAGCTTTTGTGAAAAAAACAGTTTAAGAACATTAGAAAGAAGAAAGATCAGAAAATCAGGACGGTATAGAGAGAAAGAAAGAAACAACTACCTCTCTCATTCTCCTTATCAGTGGCCAGTGAGGGGGGGGTGGAGGTTGTTTACTCGAAGCCCCTGTCCCGGTTTTTTGTCGTTGTCTGACTCAGTGCCAGCGTTCGTGAGTTAATTAGGAGATAAGAAATCCTTCTACAAAATGCAAAAATAGAAACTACTTGTCATACAACTATAAATGACGGCTCATATTTTTTGTCTTATTTTTATAAGTCAAATGAGACCAAAATGAAACTTGTACGAAATACTGTTAAAGAGATAATGTTGGTGAAAGAAAAGCTCTTGGCTAGGATTTGTTTGTTTTGAAAGGAGGGATACACAGCTAACTCACCTGAAGATCTGGTGTGAAGTAGCACAGAACACATAAAGGAACACAAAACACATAATATTTCGTCCCTACTAGGGACTTCCTCAGATGAGGTGGAGAGAGGAATTGTCAGTTATAACACAGTTTTGAATATTCACAGTTCAGTGTTGCCAACACTATATCACTTAAAAATGATTTGTAGATTTTATATACATATGTACATGATTGACACTATTGAGTTATTGCACTATTTTGAGCTCTGAGTTAGCTGTGAGTGGGAATGTGGTGAACGGATATGGAATGGAAATTGGGGTATTTATCTAATGTTGAGGTTTGGTGGGGCTCTGGAGTTTGTGACAAACTGGTAGGCTAATTCCCACCTCCTGAGCATAGAACTGTTACACTGATTTTTGGGGAAAGATCTAATGGCTTTGGTTGTGTAGCAGTCATCAAATTGAAGTTTATGAGTCAGAGCATGCTGTGCCACTGGTTTATCTTTGCTTGTTTTAACATCGTGGCGGTGTCCATTCATGCGTTTTCTTAAAGTCTCCGTTGTTAGGCCTATATACTGTGCAGGGCATTGTGTACATTCTAACTGATAGATAAGATTTTCTGAGGAGCAAGTGTGGTGGCCTTGGATTTTGTAGTCCTTTTTATGGAAAGTGCTTGAGAAGAATTCAACTGGAGGATTTATTTTACAGGATTTACATCTGCTTTCGTTACACGGATATGAGCCAGGGGGAGGTCTTTCTGAAGGTGGAGATGAAGATTCTGGTAGTTTTGGATGTACTAAGATGTTTCTGAGGTTGGGGGGTTGTCTGTAAACCAAGGAGGGGGGTTTTTGAAGAAGATTTTTGGTAACACTAGATGATTCAAGAATTTTGAAGCCTGTTTTAAGAAGATTGTTAAGTTGCTGTAGGCCCGGGTGGTAAGTGGTGATTAGATTTAAATGTTCTGTTTTATTGTTCTTCATCTGAGGTTTTGGTTTCTCAGCAGCTGTCATTTGGGTTTTTATGAGGTTTTTAGGGTAACCTCTTTTCTCTAGGGCTTTTTGGAGTTGGTGGTTGTAGTGTTGCCGGTTTTCATTACTGGAAATGAGTCTGTTACCTCTTAAGGCCAGACTGTAGGGGATGGACCTTTTGGTGTTGTTCGGATGGCAGCTGGTGAAGTGAAGGTATTGTTGGCGATTGGTGGGTTTTATGTATATGGAGGTTGTGATGTTGTTATTGCAAACATTAAGGGTGAGGTCCAGGAAACGGTGCTACTTCACACCAGATCTTCAGGTGAGTTAGCTGTTAAAGAGATAAGCCATGATAAAACAATGGACTTTATTTCTGTATTTTGGGTTCTCCAAGGTCAACTAAATATAGCTCCGATTTCCTTCTAAATGGAGATAATATTTCTTTATACAGTGGAACCTGGATAGTTCGAACCTCAAGGGACCAGTGAAAAACTTCGAATTATCCATTAATTTGAATTAAAGAAGTTCTAAAGAATGGGGCCAAAACATTAAAACTTCACATTGTGAATAACCTCTTTATTACATTGGCACTCTAAAAGAATAAATTTATCAACAAACGCTAATTATAAGGGTTCAAAAACTGTAATCATAATACAGAAATAACTACCTTACAGTATAAACAACGTACGACGTACGATAATACAAAGAAACATTTCTTCACTACCCTTTAAATTACATTACGTTCTGCTACTTCTGAACTTGATACAGGCTACCAACTTAACTTCGTTCAACATTGACAATTGCACGCTTATTGACTTTCTGCTAAAGTGAGTGTTTTATAGGTCCGAGATTTTGTCGACATGACCACTACACTTATTTAATGTTACGTACAAATTTTTAAACACTTGAAAACAAGACACTGCACAAATGAAAAAAAAAACACTTTGTTTGAAGGACGACCGATAACAACGGCATGCTGCACTGGAATTCGGAAGTTAGTTTGGCAGGTGGGGGAGAGAAGGGGGGTCGCAGTGTCACGGTGTTGAGTAGCCTTTTTGTCGACGCAGAAAACTGCGCATCAGGTCTGGCGCATGGCTCGTCTGCCAGGAGCCGTTCTACACTTAATCAAGCGCGAAAAGACTAGTGGCGCTGCCACGGCGATCGCAACCCAGTCAGCGTCCTGTACTGTTTTAGTTTTCTGTGGTTGTCGAGTTACAAGCGATGTTGGGGCAGGGTGGTAAGCCTGGGAGGGGGAATGGATGAGTCATTTGACCGTAACCTGACACGCCTTAGGTCTGGCGTTAATTTTTTGTTGAAAGTCGTAGTATAACGTGTTTTCCAATGAATTTGTATTCTGTATTTTCAGTCGAGGAATGAAATTAATGAACCGGTACCTTAATTTGGCACTTAAAAAATTCGAATTATCCAAAATAAAATTCGATTTATCCACGATTTTTTAGCATTGTTTGGATACAAAATGCTAGGGACCAAGAAAAATATTCGAATTAAAGAAAATTTCGAACTATACAAGTTCGAATTATCCAGGTTCCACTGTACTTGTCAATGTCCTTTCCTTATCACTAGGGAATATTTTTTGTTTATGTTTTTTGTGGGAGGGAAACGCTCTTCCGTTTTACCGTGTCCAAAAATAGATTCAATAATCAGCTTTCCGATAAGAACTCTCTTATCAAAAGCTCGGCTCGAGCGTCGAGCTTTTTTGAAAAAAGTCGAGCCGAGCCGAATACTGAAAAGCTTGACCTAAAAAGCTCGACTGATCGAATACTCGCACACCCCTAGATGAAACGTTGGATCCAGCTATTAATATAGATTTTGTATTCTTCAATAGAATCGTTAAGAAAGGTTTCATTTATTTAACTTTTTATTTCCATTGAAGTTCTTTTAAGTATATCTAATTTGGATTATAGGAATATATGTATTACTATCTTAACAGGGAAGCAGTGTTGAACATTTTATTATGCTCCAGGTGGGCGTTACCGGACCAAATGGCACAGGCAGGTTTCTATCACCAGCCCAACTCGTCAGGTGATGATCGAGCCATGTGCTTCACATGCACTGTGTGCCTGGTCTGTTGGGAGCCTACAGACGAACCTTGGTAGGCTATACTATTATTAGTTTGCGTAAGCATTTAAGTATTGATTACAAATGAAGTGCAATTCGTAACATTGCGCCATAAATAATAATAAATGTATATGTTTTAATAGCTGGTCTTTACCAGTAACAATGCTTTTATGCTACCCAAGCTATGCTCATAATCACCTCCTAACCTAATCTGAGATTATAATTTTAATTGCACACAATTTGAAGTGTTGACACATATCAAACAAATTAAATATTTTGTATATAAGATTTATTTTGATTGTATGAAAAAATCACCACTACTATGTTATACAGGTTAAGTCTAAGAAAAGGCTATGTGGTCCCATTTGTTGCCAGTTTAATCAAATTATTTTTCATTCATTCCACGTTTTGTTTAAGAGAGGACGTTACTTCGATTCATTCTAAATATTCAATCAGAACTCATAAACTCTGCTATCTGTATTTAACCGAATGACATTTTAGGTCAGAGCATGAGAGACATTCCCCCTCATGTCCCTTTGTGAAGGGGGAGTACACCCAGAATGTCCCCCTGTCAGTGACATACGCCACTGCCCCGGCGATACAGACAGACCATCCCATGGAGATTCTTGGCACCTCCTCGGTACAAGAACTGATCCCCACTGCGTCCGCTGGTGGGAGTGTCATCATCTGGAACTGCTCACGCCAGCTCAAAGTGAGACCTCACATATAACTTTTTTTATCCTTTAAGATAATTTTGGTTCTGTACAGTGTAGTCCAAAGAGTTTATGATCTAATTTTGTCTTTTCAAAGTCAGTTTAAAGACTTTGTTTGGTAATTGTAAACATAAAAAATGAAGAAAAATAATTTTCTCAACTTCACTAATTTGTAATTTTAATTTTCTTAAACACATCTAAAATTTTCCCTAAGCCTTTCTTGTCATAACATAACAGGTAACTTACTTGTTTAATATGAATTCAAAAAGTAATTCCTGCTATCAATGATTATTATATATTTTAGATTAAAACATGAATGAATATAATTTTGGTGTATTTTTAAAGTTAAGATTATGATATTTTTCAGGTTGAAGTGAAAATCATGGTAGTGGGCAAACCGAACATTTATAACGATTTGAGGAAAAAAGAGGCTTGGGCTGATCAGGAAGTGGTTGAAATCGATCTGTCAAGTTCATCAATTGGTAAGTTTTCACTGCCTCATAAAAAAACAAATTTTACAGTTTATTCATATATCTATTTGTATCAGAAAAGTATAAATTTTGAAAGGACCTTGTTGACTAGGACGGTGGCATGTCCTGTAATCTAGCCATTTGGAGGTCATGAATTGTTGATAGTTGTGAGCGATGGCTTGTGGACGCGGTGTTCCCTAGTGGGGATTAATGTCCGCACTATTGAATACAACATTCATAATATCGTCCTCATAATTAGACCAGTTTGTAACATGTAAACCAGGCAAAATTGTGGTTCGGATCCCATGTTAAAATGTAGGTCCCTCAGTTGCTATTGGCTGTTGTGCTATTAATTGACAGTCCTGTTTAAGGGACATGTCAGCCTTAGTCAGTAACAAGACTACAAGATCGTGCCACAATCATCCTACACTCTTCCTTCACTCATATTCCGGTTAAAATACACAGCCAGTGCTACGTCCCGGTCTTAAGAGGTATTAAAGGTATTTGCTTTTTGTCAACACGACTCTGAGTTGATTCCTTATTTCATTAAAAATACTGAATGAAATGATGACTGCTAGATAATGCTTTACTGAGTGTTATATTGTATATGGCATTGGCATTATATTTGTTGTCAGATTTTATTTGTAGCTTTCAGAATTCATGGTGCAACCAATCATCAAATGCGTACATTCTAGGACTCTAGACACCTCTCATCAGATACTTCTACAACAGAACTTGGGTCAAGTTTACCTGTCAATGCTGTGTGGTGGAGAACACAAGATTAATATGAAAATTATTTTAAAAACAACATGGAAGTAGTATGGGCTTATATCTGTTGTTTTTCAGAAAGCCTGGTCGGGGCCTGGAACGAGGTGAGGGTGGGGGCCGTGAGCGTGGTCGGTGGCCCGAGCGACTGTGACCCCATCAGACCTGCGTTGGTCGCGGGGATCAGCCGAGGCAAGCAGACCGGCGTGTCGCCTCTGGTCAGGGCCATGAACAACATGAACAGCGGACTGGCTGTGGATATCATGAAGGTACGAGCTCAACTGTGGAGCACATACATTGGCTTCTGGTGCATAATAATTTCCCTTGTTCGTTAAGGTAGCCACTGATCATAACCAGTAGGTTCAGGTGATTGTAATCTGGACTTATTGAAATTTCATTAAAATTGGAATGAAATTTAGTTTATGCAATTAAAAAACATCTTTAAGCTCAAAGTCAGCGTCTACATTTCAAACTGTGGTACTAAAATCCTCTGAAATGTGAATTACATGAAAAAAAAATCCATTAAAATATGAACTAGTGTAAATATGCAGTTTCTTCCAGTTATGAATTCATTTATAAATAAAATTTTGCCACTATGAATTAAATTTTATTTTCAAGTCTCTTTAATCCAAACTCTTTATTTTTCAAAATCCTCTTTAATTCTTTTGGTTGCCTTTTAAATTTTGAAAAAAAAATTTTAAACTGCTAAATTGTTTGTGTGACTCGGATAGTTTTCAACCAGAGGGATAATGCAAGGGTATTGCAGTATAATGACTTTGCACTTGTGAAATAAATGTTTTGAATTTCTATATTGTGATACCTAACAGTTTGTGATTGAGAACAGATCTCAAGTTGATAGACCAACCTTGCTCAAGTAATATGTTCAAATGGACCGTTTTCAAAAGTTGTGAACTGAAGTTATTCTTTAGGTGGCAGAAAACAAGCAAGTAGAGAGGCAGTTGTATCTGGTGGTTTATGACTTCCATTACCAGAGCAACTCGGACAGCAGTGGTAGAGAAGGAGGCTCCAACTCTAAAACCCTGGTGTCTGGAACTGGAACCAGTGCCTCACGACAAGAGAACAGCAACATGTATCCGGACATCTTCCTGTCAAAGTTCCTCTACACAGGCCCTGTGTTGCATGATGTCGACTCAGCAGACGTTGTCTACCAAACGCAAGACATTCTTGTCGGGGACAACTTCACTGCACCTTCCTCTTCATCAGGTAAATTTGCTATTAAAAGTGTTTGTTTTCCTGATGTAATAAATTGCCATCTTTAATTTTGATATTATTAGATTTTGGTTTTTAGCACTTTATTTAGATACATGGCAATATCTTTTGGGGCCTGTTTGGAATTTAAAAGTACACTTTCATACCTGGTCACATTGATTAATGCAATAAAAAAAAACAAAAGGTTTCAATTTTTTTATCACTATCAAAAAATTTACCTTCAGGAATTTTCAGTATAATTTTTTGGGTTATTTATTTTAAGATCAGAGACAATTCTTAAAAAAAAGTTATAATCAGATAAACATTCAATTTGAAGTTTTAGTGATTATGATTCACTGATTACTGACATAATGGCAGATTTGGTTTTAGGTATAAGCTGTCCAGTTCCTTTGGGAGTCGCAGTCCCAACAGCAGGAGGCGGGACGTTTGATACTTCCATGGCCATCAACGAAGGGTTGGAGGTTTTTCCCTCCACCTCCAACGGATCTAGCCAACTAGTGCCCAAGATTGTGGAACGAGACTCTAAATCTGATGCGATCAGTGAGCTTTCCAGTCTAGAGAACTCAAACAGTCTACTCGAGACTTCCAGTTCGCTTTTAGTTCAAGAACCAGTTCCTATACAATCTATCTTAGTAGAAACTTATAACAATGATGTAGTGATTTCTGAACTTCACCCCACAAGGGATGGAAAACACCTTTTAGTGGTGTTGAGGAGTGCAAACAAAATACCATGTGGAATACTGTTGTTGTACAAGTTGAACTTGAGTGGCCCGTCTGTGATGCTAGTGGAAACTCCGATGTGCGCTAAAGTGTTCCCGACTGAAGTGGTTTCACTTACACTGCTCCCCCTGGAGGGGGAGACGAGAGCCAACCCTCTGGGAGTGGCCGCAGTTGTGACCCATAACGGACTGCTCCTGCTTATTGACATTGCTACGTTGGAAATCAAAGCTTGTGCCAGTCATAAAGAGAATAGCCGATTTGTGTCTGTTACCTATTGCAATAGTAAGTATTCTGACCTGACTACTTTCACTTAAGATGATTAAACTAGTTTTATCACTTTAATCACTTTTATTAACTCATTGAAAAATTGTAACTTAAACTTTGTGAGTTGAAATTTTAGGAAACAACTTAAATTATTCAAGTGATCATATAATGATTTTTAAGGAGAGTTTTCAATAATAAAAAAAATTAAATGTGGCTTGGATTAATGTGGCAAAGGTCCTGGATAGCAAAAACATCTGGATGAGTAAAGGTTACTTTAACAAACGTGCATACCATTGCTCTTGTTGTCATATTGTGAGGGATTTCTGTTGAGAGATAAATACAGTGCTCAATAAGAGGTGTTCTGGCATCGCTTTCTTGGTTTTAGAGTTTTTTTTTTAACCGCCATCTTGACTGAATTGATTCATGGGAGAAGCTGCATTGGAGACGAATCAAAGATGATCACACATAATTAATTGGCAGTTGCAACTTTGTCGCGAATGACGATTGCTTTTAATTGGTGGTGGCCACCAAAGACGATGTGATTACCAGTGGTAGCAACTTTGCCTCAATTAAAGAGACTCGCGTGGTGTTGGCTGGAAGAGACAATTACACATAATATTCTAAAGTACCGCATGAATACGCTCGAAAATAAAACTTTAGCCTAGAGATGTGCGAGTACTCGAGTTTTCGAGTTCGAGTCGAGTTTGGCCTTGAAACTCGAGCTTTTTTCAAACTTGGCAATTTTGAGTCGAGTTTGATTTCAAATTGCAAAAACTGTAATTTTTGTTTAAAATATAATATTTGTCACAAAATGCTGTTTAATTTTGTCGTGGTGTACAAATATGCAAAAGGTAGGTGACCTAACCTTTCTTACAGCTGTCAAGACAGATTGTACTCACAGCAGTGGTTGTGACTGTCGAAACTAGGGATGTGTCAAATCCGAATCTTGATTCTCGAATCTTTAGAAAAGATTCGGATTGGAGATTCGATTGGCAAGATTCGAGAATCGAATCCTTCGAAACTGCCGAAATTGTACGCGTAGTTATTATTTTAACAGAAATTACGCTCGTGTGTCGATCGATAATGTGAAGGTCACAAGCCAACTATCACCGGTCGTCAGCTTCATGGTTGATAAAAATAAATATTAGTCTTCGGATAATAACAATATTTCAACTGATAAGGGAAGGATGTTGACAGGTTTCAATAAAAAACTATTTCTCGGGATTCGGAAAAACAGGAAATAAAGCTATATTTAGCTCTGACTGAACTCGCACTCATACAACTTATCTTATTTTTTAATCATCGTTTATCTCTGGAATGGAGCATCGCACAACTTTCGTTTTTGTCTCATTTGATTTGTAAAAATTAGAAGAAAAATTTGAGACGTAATTGGTTTTATACAACCAGTAGTTAAGGTTATGATATTTTTGTATTGGGGAGTTGTTATCTCTTTCTTATCTAATCTGGCCGTGTCGCTTGGCCTGGAACAATGAAACAGGCAGCAGGGGGGTGGGGTGGGGTGGCCTTGAAAAGTAAACAAACATTGCTCTCTTACTTCTTGCCTTAATTTATTTTGTGAAAATTTCCTTTGCTAAGGTGCCAGAGAATTAATAGTTTGTCGTTCCTTTTAAGTTGTTGTGTAGTTTGATGATTTGTATTCTTAAAATAGTCTGTGTAGCATTTATGTTTTTATTCTTAGATTGATTAGAATTAATTGACACATTAATATTTGGTTTATCTGTGTCTTCATGGGTTTTCTGCCATTTATTTTAGAAAGTGAAATTATTTCAAAACAAAACATCTCCACTTGAAATGTCTATTTTCAATTAACAGTTTGCTTTTCATATAAATTCTTTTTTGACAAATAGGCCTACTTTAGGCTTGTATAAATAAGTACTCAGTAATTTTCAGAGATGTTAGTGTTAAATCTTTTTAAATCTTTTTATTGATGCTGTAATAACGTATTGTTTTTACAGAAGGTCATAAAATAAATTTATCTTTTAACAATTTTAATTTCCTATTGGTTATAGCATTGTTTTATTAATGAGGAAAATATCAAATGCTACACAAATCATACCACAAAGAATGATAATAAAATTATAAACTAAAAATAAAAATGGAGGTAGGAAATAAAATTTCAAGTCTTAAAATAAATCAGTTTATTAAACAATATATTGCAACCTTAATATCCAACAGGTACAAGCAGTGCTTTGATTTTGTAAAATTTGAGGTACCGGAACTGTAACTCGCCATTTTGTATATTACCCCCCCCCCCCCCCATTATCATTCTTCCGCTCAACAAAGTATTATTTGTCTATATGAATAATTAGGTCTATTTTAAAAGTTAAATTTGATCTAACTCTAATTTTTTATTATGAAATTTAAAACTAACAAAGCATTGTTTTACTAAAACTTAAATTCTCTAAAGAAATTCTAGTTTTAATGTCGCCTAGTGCGAGTATTTAGGTGTTTAGCGTTTTCAACATTCGGCTTAACTGAAGACTAGACAAAAGAGCGCTAATTTCAGGCTGAAACTCCGCGTGTAATTTCTGCACATTTTAAGCGATTATTATTTTCGGTTAGATTAATCTGGTTTAGTACATGCTATCTTCTCTTCCGACAAATACTCCAGCCGGTTACACATGATCCTCTCTTATGGCAAGTTCTCCGACCGATCAGACACGTTCGTCTTTACCGGCAAATTCTACGGCCGATCATACGCGATCGTCTTTCGCGGAAATTTCTCCGGCCGAATACACACAATTTTCTTGTGTGGCAAATTCTCCGGCCGATCATTCACGATCGTCTTTTGCGACAAATTCTCTGGTCGATTACACGCGATTGACTTGTGTGGCAAAGCCTCCATCCGATTACTCGCGATCGTCTTGATCTTACGACAAATACTCTGGCCGATTACACACGATCCTTTCTCGTGGCAAATTCTCCGGCCGATTGTACGTGATTGTATTTAGCGGCAAATTAATTATCCGTCCGATTACATGCGATCGTCTCTTGCAAAAGATACTCCCAGGCCGATTACGCACGCTCGACTCTTGCGGCAGAAAGAGGTCCCGTAACGCCGTTTCGCCGCAAATCAAGCACTGGGTAGAAGTATCAAATATTTTTAGCCAAGTATCATGCAATATTTGTAATTAATGGGGGTTAGTGTAATTCTTCTTGTCAATACATGTAAAATACTTACCTTTTTTATCAGAGGCAGTAGTCATTAATGTTCTGTCCCTTACTGTTGTTATTTTAAATTAATAATATTTAATAGAAGTGCAAATTTTTATATTTCTCAATTTATAATTGAAACATTATTTATTGTCGCTTTAACAAGTAAAACTTTTCATATGTTCTGATTTATTACTATAACTTTGGCCTAATTTTTTTTCTTTCTCCCCCCTTTACATAGTATATGGAGAAAGTATTGTTTTCGTCAAAGTTTTCGAATTTGAGTTGTTAGTGGATATATTCGTTTTAGTGCTCTCAGAATCCAAAAAAGTGGTTTTCGGCGTGCTGCCTGTCTGTCTGTGTGTTTGACCGTGCGTATGCGTGCATGTGCGTGTGTGTGCGTGTGCGTGCGTGGATGTATGTGTGGATGTAAACAAAGCTAGAGACGACACCAGTGGTCTGATTTTCATGAAATTTGGCATGTAGGTATAAAGCCATGGTATCTCCAGGCGTATTTTTCATTTTTTTGAATTTTTTATTTTTAAGGGTATTTACCCCATAAAAACCCATAAAAAATGGCAAAAATCCAAATTTTTCAAAAACGGCTCTAATGATTTTGATAAAAATTTCATGGTTTTTAGTGCTTAATATGACAAACAAAATGACATCACCCGCATGTCTGTAAAAATTGTTCAGAAGTTATTAGGGTTTAAGCGTTAAAAAATTCAAATTTTTCAAATTTCTCAAAATCCGTATCCTTTAAAGAAAATATACTTGCAACCATTAAATTTAACTTGAAAAACTAAATAATCCAGCATTTTGAATCATTAGTTTACATCAACTGTTTGCGGAGATAATTGATATTTTAGTTCGGCGGTAAACACAGTACATTGTCCAATGTTATTCTTATGGCAAATATTCAAAAACCGATATCTCCGTTATTTACTAACCGATTTTGATCAAATTTGTAAGTATCTGTGTGATAATTAATGGTTAGTTTGTTTTATTTCACTAAATACATTTTCTGGTTTTAAATGACTTAAAGGGAGAAAGTATGTGTCAGTTTCCTGATACCGTTTATTTAGTTTATACTCGACTCGAACTCGAGATTCGAATCTTTTGACAATTACTCGACTCGAACTCGACTCGACCTGAAAAACCTGTACTCGCACAACTCTACTTTAGCCTGCCTCAAACCATGCTGAACATTTAATACCTTTGCTGTTTTACGAGTAACCAGTTACTCACTGGTCAATATAACCCTCGAGCGGGCGCACGCGGAGTTTTCCTCCGCACGTGTTTTTTTGTTGAAATAAACAGACATAATGGGTGTCGGCAGTCATGTCCGGCTCCGTACTTTATGCCCCTCATTCCAGGAATTTCCTAAAGCTATTTATACCCCCCCCCTTGGTACTTCGTTATATGCAATTCAGAGATGCCGTCTCAGTTTTCGGAGTGCCCTCTCCCGTTACACAGACACTGATACCTTTTTTTAAAATTCATAATAGCAATGGATTTGTAATTAATATTAATTTTTTGGACTTTTCCTTTTGCTTTAAAAAAAAGAAGCGAAAGGAAAAGTCCAAAAATGTAATTAATAATTAATACATATTTTACACTAGAAAATTACTTTCTATGTTTTATTGAAATATTACACCTATTAAGTTGAACAATTCATTGAATCGACGATGAAATGAGATTCCTAATGAAGTTTGTCAACATTAAAATACAATATTTCGTTATAAAACAAGTAAAATGGGTTAAATTTGTGCAATCTAGTGTTGCGGAGTAAAACTCCGCATGTGCCCGCTCGCGTTTTGCCGGTGAAGCGCCCGCTCAAGGGTTAAGTGTGGCGGCTGAAATCGACCATCATTCCCAGGGTGTGCTTTGCGTACCTTGGTTGTTTGTTATGTGATCGATAAAAATGTTCTATCCCCAATTTCTTAATTTTCCAGGGAATAAAATTTTATATTTATATATGTAAAATATATATTTAAATATATATATTTTAAAATATATACCGTATATATTTATATATATATTTTATAAATATTTTATATATTTAAAAAAAAATATATATATATATTTAAAATATATATTTAAAAACTATGCTCATCTACATTAAAGAAAATAAAAATGAAATTGTTTCCGCCACGACACACAATTATGACGAGAAGTAAACTTAACTTTGGGTATTCCGTGCCAAAACTAAATCTTAGATCTGATCTGTTTAACTCTTTCTATTTAGCCCATCAAATTTATCGTAATCTCCTCTCTAATTGACATCATAGCAGCCGGGGGTGGCAGTGTCGCCGTTTACAAACGGAGGGTTAAGGAGTGGCTGCTCCGCATCGGCACTGAAGCTGCGGAAATTTTAATTAGGTCGCCCTACACCTAAATCACTTACATTTTTTTCAGTTATTTATTAAATTTTTTTAGTTGAATTTTTTTTCTAATTGAAATCAATAATGTTTTTTTTACAGTCCAATGTGGCATTCTATTCTGGTTGTAATTCAATAGATATTTTAAATATGAGAGAAAATATTATATAGTAGACCCATAATATATATTTTTTACATATGAAAATCATGTTTTTTACGAATTTCCCTAATATTTAATTTCTAAATTTGTTAGCCAATTGTATTTCTGTAGTGTAAAATTAAGTTAAAAAGTTTTCCATGTAACATAAAAGTTACTGAGACACTCTTCCCCACACACAGATGAGTAGTCTTGTGGGGAATAATTTCCATGTCTATATTGCTATGTCTATATTTAATACTGCATGAGTAACCAATCGGCTATTCGTGCCGCACTATGGTTATTAATGTAATGTTTAATTATTTTGGTTAGTATTACATAAAACATAAATACCCATTTTTATTGATTCTTTTGTCATGCAAATATGTTATTACCATTTCTTGTATGACAATATTGAATTCCTTGGTTTTTGATCTTGTAAAAATACTATGATTACTAGTTTTTTCACGTTTCCTTCATTGAATAACGTCAGCAACAAATCCTGAGCTGCAATATTACAAATAAGGTCATTTTAGTTTCTTTGATGGCATCTCCAGCTTCACCCTCAGATGAGATATTGCGTGGAAAATGTGGGCTTTGCCACGATTGTGACACACAGCTTATAACTAGGCAAGAAGAACCTATTACTTGTAACATACTGGAAAAAATCAGGTTATTTTTATATCGCAGCAAAGGTATTAATTCTCGATAAAAACCTCAAACTTGAATATGCACAGTGCTTGTTATTTTTTAAACATCTAAAATTTCTGGTGGTGCTTTATTGATTTTAATTTCATTCATAATAATAACATTTGAGTTTGATAAAATGATTGATGTATAAATGTGTGTAATTTTTTTATACGGACAATTTTTTGAGGAGGGTATTGGAGAGTAAAAGGAGAGTCAACCCGCCCCATTAGGTTGCCGTCCCAGCCCTTAAATTTCTACAAATAATTTTAGACAGAAAATGTTATTCTCAAGAGAAAACAATATTTTCACTGGAATTCTAATTCCAACTGAGGTTAATAATCTTTCATCTGATAAATCTGATGTACACCAGACTCAGATCTGTATGTAGATCTGAGTACAAATACTGTTGTTTTGGTCAACCTGTCAACTCACAGAGTCGTGACGACGTCCTTTGAGGTTATGTTGTTTAACCACAACAACAGTATTTCCACTCGCAATATCGCGTTTATTGGAAGAAGTGACCTTATTTCACAACTCACTAAGTGCTTGTACGACTTCTCAGTCGTAGTGAAAAGTGCCGACACTTAGGATCCAAATCTAAATCGGTGATCGGAGTCGGTGGTTATGAGTCCGACTAGGTTAGCCTTCCGATGGTGATAATTAGGGTTATAAACATCCCACCCCAATGCGGTGAGTTACTTAATCACTCCAAGGGTTTAAGTAAGGGAAATTGTAGTGTTTATTCGGATCGTCAACACTCCCTTCATAGGCTAGACATAGGCTAGATTACATCTAGGCTAGGCTCAGGTAGGCCTAGGCCTACTGGTCCCATGGCTAGGCCTAATGAGCCAATTCTTACCCCTGTGCAAATTAGGCTCATTACAACATACTTCATTTTTGGGTAGATAAAGAATTTTATTAATAATACTTTTACTTTATTAGCATGTAGAAAATAACAACATTCTGTACTTATGGTATTTTATTTGAATTTATTCCAACTCGCCAATTATTTCTAATAAAAATCAGGTTTATGCCAAAACATAATAAGTGTCCCTACATTGAGTTTTATGCTTCATCTATATTGTTTTTTTTCAATTTTAGGTTTAGAAAGAGTTTGTGCAGCTTCAGAGAAAGGTTCCTTGCATTTCTTCACCCTTCATGATGAAGATCTTGTTAAGTCAGAAGAGAACACCTTTGAGAATTTGGAAAGCACTTTTTACTCTCCAAAGCAGTCTCCAAAGGAGTAAGTGGTTTTACTAGGTTTTATATGGTGTTATATTTGAGATTATTCATCTAAGTAACTCTTAAATGATAATGAAGTTTTTCAATATATCCTTCACAAATTTTCTATCTTCATGTTTAACTGCCCAGCATTTACTTTTTCGCCGATATCTTCCTTTTTTTTAAATATTTAATTCACCCCATTAAGGTGAGAAGGTTAGATCTATAATAGGTCCAAAATTGGGTACCAATTATTAACTGCTTGGTTCTTTACATACACTTAGTCTGTCAGTGTAACTCTTTAGTAGCTGTTAAGTCGATCAGCGGCCTTTGTTTGACTGCCTAAATGCGCTTGCTTTACGTTGTACTGTATGCGTGCAGTTTCCCCCTGCTGGTGAACGCCGCCAACCTGGACCTGTCGGCACTATACGAGCTGACCAAGTTCGAGAACCTGGTGCCGTGCTTCGCGGCGACGGTGCCGGCGTGCTGGACCGAGCTGATGCAGGCGCAGAAGCAGCGGCGGCACCCACAGCACCTGCAGCACGCGGACGACGTCCACCACACGCGCTCCTGGCGACTCCAGCCCGACCTGTGAGTACCGACCATATCTATGATGCTGTTTAAGACTTTGATTTATATGGGCCCCCCAGTCTGCAAAAAAACCTTCTATATCTTTTGCTTTATAACTATTTCAGTATCATACTCTGTTTTGTGGATTATGATACTGTAGAATTGCTGATTATTGCTGTATTCTTTTGAATACAGCAATATAAATGCATACATTTCTCAGATATTTCCCTTAAAATAATTTATGAATTTGGTTGTTTTTCCAGTACAAGTTGGGACGAGCATATTTTTGAGTTGACTCTGCCTCGCAGTGTTTGTGTTGGACATGTGGACCTCAAGTTTTCCCTGCATGCGCAGTGTCAGTTTCCCCCAAATATTCAGTTTACTTTGCTCAAACAAAACGCCTCTGGCATTGGGAAACTTCCGGACAGCTCCATTGATGTAGATGCTAGTGTCGACTTCAGTATTCCATCTGAATCGGGATCCAAGAAAGGTAAGCAAAACTTACCTACCACTTAATGATATAATTGCTGTTTAACCATTTTTTAAGTAAACTTAAACAGTTTGAATAAATGCATATATTCAAAATAAAAATTTAACACAGTAAACTTAAAAAAGTCAAATTTTTTAAACATTTATTTTGGTTAGCAAATTAAAGACAGAGTTCTTGATTGTTTAAAGATTAAAATTTAATTTGAACTTTGATTTTTTTCATTTTTAATTTTTTTGTGAAAATTTAATTGAAATAAGTAAAGTACCTATTATATGAACATTATCAGCAACATAATTTGGGCAAAGCATCTTGCCTGACACTCAGGGTTTGTGTGGGTGTTGAGATAAACTGCTACTGATAACACATTATCAGTGAGTGCAAGATAGTGTCTTCTGATAACAATTTTACTTTTGTAGTCAAATTAATTTGATTAGTGGATTAATTTGATAAACACATAAATTAACATGAATAATTACATTTTTTTTCTCAAAACACTTTTGGTTGGTTGCTAATTGATTTTATATTTATAGAGTTTTTTTATAAGTATTTTATTACCATCTTCCAGATTGCAACTCTTGTAGTCCAAAAGAAGATCACAATAATTATATTCCTAATAAGAACTCTTGTACCAATAGCTCGGATTGGACCTCAAGGTTTTTAAAAATCTCAATCTGAGCCAAATTCTGAAAAGCTCGAGTAAAAAAAAGCTTGATGGATCGAATACTCGCACACTCGGCTTAGTTGGTCCAGTTTGTCAAAATAAAGGAGTTCAATAAATTGAAATATTTAATAGGCTTCTCTCCAGTAGTTATTCCTAGTGATCAGCCTATATTTAGAGACAATCTTTAGATTGCTGTAAAACTTGGTTACATGACTATAGTTGTGACTACAAGGTTATTTGTGGTACACCAGTTTATGTCACAAAAGGTTGTGATTGAGGACTTGCTGTAACATAATTTTCTGAAAATAACAACTTGTAACAGCAGTTTTTGGTGGCAGGTGCCACAGTGAACCCGGTGACGACGGAGCAGTTTGCCCGAGCCCACAACACGGAGATCCTGTGCGGGCCGGTGAGCCTGGCGTCGTGTCTGGACCTGTCGGACCAGGGCGGGACCGTCACCTTCACCAGCCCCAAGCTGCTCCGGGTCCGCGGCCGCACACTGCTCGTGCACATCAAGAGCCTGGCCGCCCCCGGCTGGATGGTAACATCACAGTTTAGCTAGACGAGTATTAACCTTAGTCAGTAGCCTCAGGGTGATGGAAATTCATCCATCTAGATGCTCTAAAATTGTCCTTCAATAGTTATTTTATAAAATAAGAATATTTAATCAATAATGTATACTCAAACTTCTTGTCATAATTTTTACTAATGAAATGTGAAAACCTTATACTTACTCCGAGGTTGTTAGAACTTTTCACGTTTATGAAATTATATTTATCTTTGGAGACATTGATTGATGTGTGTTTAGACATCGAGTTGACATTGAGCGTTCTTTTTGACAGATTAAGTTGGTCATTCTAGCTATAAGATTTGAGTTTGATTACAGTCTTATCGTTAGATCTCCATTTTATTTAATGCTCTTAAAGTAAATTTGAAATCCATGAACAGAGTGGCCAAGAGCGAGACAAGAGGTCGAGGTACGGCCCGGGGGGAGCGTTCTGGGAGTACAACGGGCTGGTGTTCACCCCCGGCAGCACGGTTGACCGGCTGGCCAGCAACGTGGCCAACAAGAAGATGGAGTTCAACGGCTGCGACTGGCTGCACGAGATATCCATCACCATCAGGAAGACCAAGCAGACCGACGTGCCAAACGAGAGGTGATTACAGAAACGCACTTTCTGATGATTGGTCAAAACATCTAAACTGTTATTGAGAAAACGATGTGATGATTCCAAAAAAAACCTCTTTAGCTTTCACTTTGTCATAATTCAGCTATGTCGTTGGTTATAGAAACGACTTTGGTGGTGAGCAATTCCTTATTAAGCGCTATATTTTGTAACATCGGTGGTTAAAACTATTCCAGCTTTCCTGATAGAAACGGCATAAAATTCCTCATAAGGTGTTTTAGGACTAAATCTGACAGTTATAATAATAAAACAAAGTGGTGTATGAAATGATTTCTTTTTTATAAACATTTTAAAAATATTCCATTTTGATTTATTTTATTTTGTAATTCTAAATATGAACCAAAGGCAAATATGTTTCAGAAAATTAATAATTAAAAAAAATGTCAAAATTTATTTTTTGTTTCTTTAATTGTTTTTTGATGTTATTTCACTTGAATTATCCCCAACCAGCAATATTTTTGATGCCAGATAATTTCATATCAAGAAACCAAGACCATGTAACCCTGTAAATTTGATAAACTTGGTGATTTCAATCTTTTCACTTTTCCCCTTATCCTTTGAAACAAATTGGTCCTTCATAAATTGGTCGTTTCTGTTCTTCAGAAGCTTGAAGATAAACTTGCAGTCTCAAATGAGGAAAGATGTATCCAATCCAATTTGGTTCCAGTATTTTAGAAAATTGCCATTAATGTTTTTTTTTATCCACGCTGGAAGGGAGGTTAAAAATAGCTCTTACCTGCACTGAAATGCGGGCCCTCTACGCCGCTCGCTCAAGAGAGCAAAGCGACGAGCAAGGGTCTCCAGCCTCTGACAGATAGTATGTGTAGAGGCCCCGCCACGAGGCTCGAGGCGGCTAGAGCGTACAGTTGTCTGTACGTCTCCTTGGGCATACCTGCTAAAAAAACCCCCTCGCGTGCTGTCACCACATCATTGCGATCGACCCGAGCGTCTGCTCATTGCGGCATCGCAATGCGTGGCCTCTGTCCCTTTCAGGACTCCGCGCTGCTGTTCCTTTCGGGACTCCTCAGTTGGTGTTCAACCGTTCTTCTGCTGTCCTCGGTTCTGGGGTCACTCTAGACACCCGTCTGTCCTCTTCTGGCGCAGGACGGACATGACAAAGTCAGCCACTGCATTCCAGCTGACACTGCCCTGCAGCATCTTCCCCACGATGTTGCCCGGGGTCAGATGACCGCCGACCGAGTCGGCGAGGGCAGTCCGTTCTTCGTCAAAGCGACGGCACACGAAGAAAGTGTGATGAACGTCGTCTCCGTCGTGACCTTGCCCATTCGGTGGAGGTACAGACGGAAGTAGCCATGACCTGTCAGGAACTGGGTAAGGTAAAAGTTCACCTCCCCGTGGTCGCGGCAAACCCACGGCTCCAGGTTCCTGATGAGTCGCCATGTCCACCTTCAAACTCAAACTCAAACTCAAAATTTCTTTATTCACAATATGTAAACATGGTACATGAAAATAGCGTCAGTAAACTTAACCTAAAGGTGGAAAATACAACTAACCCTACAATTTATAAAATTCATCAAATGAGTACAATGCTTTCTCTGATAAATAATTTTTAACATCTTTTTTAAATTTATCAATATCACTTTCTGACTTTAAATTATTTGGTAGATTCCTAAAAAATTTTGTCCCAATATGTGTTGGTTTCTTATTATAAAATTCCAATTTATGTTGAGCGGGTACAATGATATCCCTGTTCCGTGTGTTATACGGGTGAAGTTTTACAGTTTCTTCATTTGATTGGTTTGATTTTATAAATAGTAACAGAGTATCACAAATATATTGTCCATACACAGTTAGTATTCTTAAATTTTTGAAATAATCCCTTGCTGATTGGTCAGGCCTTAATTTAAAAATGATCCTAATTGCTTTTTTTTGTTTTTTCAAAATTTCATCAAGATTATCTTTTTTTGTAGCCCCATACAGTGCCAAGCCGAATGAAATATGTGAATGGATATGGGCATGGTATATCATTTTCAAAGTGTTAATATCATTGCATAATATTGACATTCTGCGCAAGGCATAAATTCCAGAATTTATTTTAGAAAGAACTTTTTGTACATGATTATTCCAATTTAAATTTTCATCAATCTCCAATCCTAAAAACCTGTTGTTTTTTCTATCTCTATTTGCTCAGAGTCAATTGAGATGGTTGGTTCAAGATTCCTTTTACATTGGGAAGTCTTGAATGAGATAAAATTAGTCTTTGATGGATTTAACTTTAGGTTATGGTTGTCAAAAAATTCTTTTATGTTTGCCAGTTCTATAAAAGAAGAAATTTCTACGTCCTGAACAGTTTGACCTGATACTTCAAGATTGGAATCATCAGCATAAAGAATAAGGCCGTTTTGGGGTGTTTTTGAAAAAGACTGTACTACATTATTTATGTAGCAAATAAATAGCAGGGGGCCCAAGACTGACCCCTGGGGGACCCCTTGCCTTATTAATTTTAGATCTGATTTTACATTGTAAATTTTATTGTTTGGCATATGCCTTAGTTGAACATATTGGAGCCTCCCTGATAAGTATGATTGAAACCATTTTAAAGAATTTTTTTCTATGTTTAATTTTTCTAATTTTTGTAAAAGAATGGAGTGGTCAACAGTATCAAATGCTTTTGTCAAATCCATAAAAATCCCAACACACACTTCGCCTTTTATCAATTGATTCAATGATCGATTCTATAAAACTCACTGCAGCAGTAACAACAGATTTTCCAGAACGGAAACCGTGTTTGTGGGATAATTGTGAAAATAGCTCAGATTGAAAAATGGCCGTTAAAGATTAATCAGTCATAGACCTATGCTACTAGATTTTTAGCGATTTTTAGCACTGTATTAATAAAAGTTCAAAATGAAGTGTTGTCACAGACCTTGGATGACGTGAAGCAGTAGTCGGGGTACCCCACCTGAGCAGATCGTAGATCCCGAAGCGATGTAGATGTCTGTCCATTTTGTTGAATCTTGCACTACACTTTAAACATTGTCCGTGAGCGCGACCGAAAATAGTTCAAATAAACTTCTCCTCGTACAAAATTGAACTTAAGCACTTCTGATTACTATTTACAATGACTGATTAATAAAATTTAAGAAACGGAATTTTATTTGCGGTTATTTGCGGGTAGCAAAATGCGGAGCGGTAAGAAGCGGGATGATTTGCCGGTGACATTCGGCAGTGGACTGTGTCGTTTGCGTGGACATCAGCTGTGAGTACAAGGGTCGCATACCTTCCTTATCGCAAGGAGCAACTGTATAGAAGAAATACGACTTGGGCTATGGATTATTATTTGAAATTGAGTGTGGAAAATATAATATTGGAAAAGTAATAATAAAATAATAAATATATCCAACAGTGTTGATTACTATTTATTAGATTATATGTTTCCAAATATTCTACTAATTGGTTAAAAACAATTTTTTCGTAAATTTTTGAGATCACTGGCAGCAAGGTTATGGGACGATAATTCGAAGGATCTTTCCGATCGTTTATTTTATGTATGGGTACAACTTTAGAAATTTTTAACTGATCGGGAAAACAACCAGTGACAAATGAGGCATTAATAAGGTGAGATAACACCTCACTTAGTTCAGATTTTGCTGCTTTTGTAATAGTGATAGGGATATCATCATACCCGCATGAAAATTTGTTTGAAAATGAACTTATTACTCTTCCTACCTCTTGCTTACTAGTGTGTCTAAATCTAAAATAAGGGTTTACAAACAAAGTGTTCACTGATGAAAAATGGTCTGTTACATCACTAACAATATTACTCCCATCTGATCTACTATCGTTACTTCCCTTGGCAATGTTAACAAAGAATTCGTTAAATATATTACATATATTTTTTGGATCAGTATAGTCTTTACCCTCAAATTTCAAAGATAACTTTTCCTCTATTTCAGGTCTTTTATTTCCCACCTCTGAGTTAATAATTTCCCAAACAGTTTTTTGAACATTATTGGTAGAGGTGGGCGAGTAGTGGATTTTGAAGTCGAGTCGAGTAGTTGTGAAAAGTAATGAAATCTTCACTTTTTTAAAGTATTTATGTCTTTGAATTACAGTTAATTAAAATCTTTCTTCAATTTTACTTATAAAATTGGTCTAATTTATTTAAGCTTATGTTTTTATATTTTACTTGGAAGAATAAAACTCTGATATTCTAATACCCTACACTGCATAAACCCTACTTTTAAATGAATAATTTGACTATGCTAAATCACTCAAAATAACAAATCACTTAATGTAACAAGATCATAAAATAAATTTATGAAGAATATGCAAAGTTGTAAAATTTAAGGAGTAATAAGATTTAATTATTAGCATATTATCTTAACAGTCAAAAACAGTTTTATATTTTTCCGAAAAATAATTGTTGGCCCTCATTAAAACCTCAGGCAAGAAATTGTGCAAGAAAGAATTAAAAACATCAGGGAGGAGAGCTATGCCTATGCCCAGTTATTTGTTAACTTCTCTAAACCCAACCCCACCCCCTTGCCTGACTGCTGATCTATTGTTTTTTAACATCCAATCACTTGAGCATGAGTGTCATAGCTGCAACCAGATAAGAATAAGATATCCCCCCAATACAAAAATTACAAAACCTTAACTAATTTATTTTTCTAAGGAAGAGCCAAGGGCTTAGTAGGTTTTGAGTGAGGAAAGGGATAGACTTTCAGCTAGCTTACCTGAGAAATAATGTTCATGGTAGCAGCACATAGAAACACAAAAGGAGACACATTTAACACTAATATTTCGTCCTTCTGGAGGACTTCTTCAGAGTGAAGAGAAAATGGCTGTTGAGTTCAAATTCCAACTGTATGCTGTCACTGTTGCCAACTGTGATCACTTAAATACTCAAAATAATGTCTTAATCACTGTATATACATGTAAAATCACCAAAGTTTGTGGTTAATACTATTGATGTAAAATCACCAGTTTGTTTTTATACTATTACTAAGAATTAAGCTAGCTGAAGGGTTAGGTAGGGGTGGGGTTAGGTTATCTGATGTTTAGGTTGGGGGGGTTTCTGGAATTTGTCACATACTGATAGGCTAGTTCCCACCTCCTTAGTAAGGAACTATTACATTGGTTTTTTGGGAAGGATTTTAGAGCTTTGGTAGAAAAGCATGTGTCAAAGTCCAACTTGTGTTTATTAGCATGGATGGCTATGGGTTTGTCCTTGCTGGTTTTAACATCCTGTCTGTGACCGTTCATTCTCTTTCTTAGGGTTTGTGTGGTGAGGCCTATGTACTGGGCTTGGCAGAGGTTACATTGTAGTTGATAGATGAGGTTCTCACTATTGCAGGTTAGGTGACCATTGATATTGTAATCTTTGTTGTGGAAGGTGCTTGTGAAAGTTTTTGATGGAATGTGTATACCACAGGTTTTGCATTTATTTTCATTGCAGGGGTAAGATCCATTGGGTGGTCTCTGAGGTGGTTCAACTGAAGGGTCAGGTAATTTGGGATGAACAAGAATGGTTTTCAGATTTGGAGGTTGCCGGTAGACTATGGAAGGAGGCTTTTCAAGGAGGTTTTTGGTTTGGCTGGAACTCTTTATCTTTAGCATGTTAAAACCAGTTTTCAAAAGAGTATTAAGTTTCTGTAGGCCGGGATGGTAGGTGGTTATTAGGTTCACTGAGTTGTATTCTTCTTTTTTCTGTGCTTGTTCTGGAGCTCGTTGGGCGGCTGCAATTTGGGATTTCACCAGGTGGGCCGGATATCCTCTGTTCTCGAATGCTTTCTGTAGTTGGTTGTTAAATGCTTTCAGGTTTTCCTCCTCAGATTTTATGCGTTTACCTCTGAGAGCCAAGCTGTAGGGGAGTGACCTTTTGGTGTTGTTGGGATGGCAGCTGTTGTAGTGAAGATACTGTTGATGGTTGGTAGGTTTCATGTAGACTGAAGTGGAAATTAAGCCATTGGTTATTGTGACGGTCACATCAAGAAAGTTTACCTGTTGGTTTGAAGTGTGCCAAGTGAAATTTAGAGGAGAAAATGAGTTTAGGTTGTTTAGAAACTGTTGGAGGCTGTCCTGACCATGAGTCCAGATTAAAAAAATGTCATCAATGTAACGGAACCAGCAAAGAGGGAGAGGGGATTGTCTTTTGAGGAAGTCTTCTTCCAGCTTGCCCATATATAAGTTAGCGTACGACGGAGCCATCCTGGTACCCATGGCCGTTCCTTTCAGTTGAAGGTAGTGTCGGTCAAGAAATTGGAAGTTGTTTTTCTCAAGGATGAATTTGATCAAGCTGATGAGGAATGGAGTTTTTGGGAGGTTGTCTTTAGGTCTATTGCGGAGAAAGTGTTCTGCAGCGGAGAGGCCATGGGCATGAGGGATGTTTGTGTAAAGTGATGTGACGTCTACCGTAGCTAGGATGGTGTCTTCTGGGAGCGGCTGTTGAGTAGCATGAAGTTTCGATAGAAAATCATTAGTGTCTTTGATGTAGGATGGAAGATTAGTTTCTAAACAACCTAAACTCATTTTCTCCTCTAAATTTCACTTGGCACACTTCAAACCAACAGGTAAACTTTCTTGATGTGACCGTCACAATAACCAATGGCTTAATTTCCACTTCAGTCTACATGAAACCTACCAACCATCAACAGTATCTTCACTACAACAGCTGCCATCCCAACAACACCAAAAGGTCACTCCCCTACAGCTTGGCTCTCAGAGGTAAACGCATAAACTCTGAGGAGGAAAACCTGAAAGCATTTAACAACCAACTACAGAAAGCATTCGAGAACAGAGGATATCCGGCCCACCTGGTGAAATCCCAAATTGCAGCCGCCCAACGAGCTCCAGAACAAGCACAGAAAAAAGAAGAATACAACTCAGTGAACCTAATAACCACCTACCATCCCGGCCTACAGAAACTTAATACTCTTTTGAAAACTGGTTTTAACATGCTAAAGAGTTCCAGCCAAACCAAAAACCTCCTTGAAAAGCCTCCTTCCATAGTCTACCGGCAACCTCCAAATCTGAAAACCATTCTTGTTCATCCCAAATTACCTGACCCTTCAGTTGAACCACCTCAGAGACCACCCAATGGATCTTACCCCTGCAATGAAAATAAATGCAAAACCTGTGGTATACACATTCCATCAAAAACTTTCACAAGCACCTTCCACAACAAAGATTACAATATCAATGGTCACCTAACCTGCAATAGTGAGAACCTCATCTATCAACTACAATGTAACCTCTGCCAAGCCCAGTACATAGGCCTCACCACACAAACCCTAAGAAAGAGAATGAACGGTCACAGACAGGATGTTAAAACCAGCAAGGACAAACCCATAGCCATCCATGCTAATAAACACAAGTTGGACTTTGACACATGCTTTTCTACCAAAGCTCTAAAATCCTTCCCAAAAAACCAATGTAATAGTTCCTTACTAAGGAGGTGGGAACTAGCCTATCAGTATGTGACAAATTCCAGAAACCCCCCCAACCTAAACATCAGATAACCTAACCCCACCCCTACCTAACCCTTCAGCTAGCTTAATTCTTAGTAATAGTATAAAAACAAACTGGTGATTTTACATCAATAGTATTAACCACAAACTTTGGTGATTTTACATGTATATACAGTGATTAAGACATTATTTTGAGTATTTAAGTGATCACAGTTGGCAACAGTGACAGCATACAGTTGGAATTTGAACTCAACAGCCATTTTCTCTTCACTCTGAAGAAGTCCTCCAGAAGGACGAAATATTAGTGTTAAATGTGTCTCCTTTTGTGTTTCTATGTGCTGCTACCATGAACATTATTTCTCAGGTAAGCTAGCTGAAAGTCTATCCCTTTCCTCACTCAAAACCAAAACCTTAACTAATTGTTTTATGAAGTCCATTTTACCAATTAAGTCCACAGTTTTCTTTTCATTTTTACAAATCAAATGAGACAGAAATGAAGGCTGTGTATCATTCAAAAGATAAAATATTATTACAAATTTGAAATTGTTAAGAGTAAGGTCAGAGCTAAATATAGCTGTAAGTTTTCAATTTCCGAATTCTGAGAGGTCATGTTCAATCTCTCAGAATCTGGTATTTCTAGATAACTGTCAAAATCCATTCTCCTATGAGGTAATGAAATGTTGTCGAGGTTATTGTTATGAAAAACTCGTGGACGGCTGCGAAAAATGATAGAGCATATCTGTCGGTCGCGGATAAACGGCAGATGTAGCTTTTCAAAACTCGTGATCGCCGAAAATTGGCAAATGTAGCATTGCTAGAGTCGTGGACGGCCGCGAAATACGAGCGTGCGTATTCGCCGATCGCCGAAAATCGGCAAATGTAGCGTTGCTATAGTCGCGGTCGGCCGCGAAATACGAGCGCGCGTATTGCTGATCGCCGAAAATCGCAAATGTAGCCATGAAAAGTCACGGTCAGCCGCGAAAAACGATCGCGTGTATTTGCCGATCGTAAATATACGAAATGCAACTTTGCGAAACTAGCGATCGGCCGTAAAAAACAGTCGCGTGTATTTGCCGGCCATAAATGAACAGAAAATACTGCTTATTGTGAAACTAGCGAGCAGCCGCGATGAACAATCTGCCAATTGCGGTTAAACGGCACAAGTAGCTTTGCGTAACTCGCGATCTGTTGTAAAATTTGATCGCACAAACGTAAATCGCACGCAAACCCGGCCGCTGCGTAAACAGCGGGAGTAACTACTACTCGACTCGATTGAGTCGAGTAGTTGGAACTACTCGACTCGACCTCGAGTAGTAGCAACTACTCGAGTAATTACTCGACTGTCGAGTACTCGCCCACCCCTAATTATTGGATTTATTGATTTTGTTTTTATAATAATTAACTTTTGATTCTGTTATTTCTGTTTTAAAACTAAAAACTTTTTCTTTTAAAATATTTGATAAATTATTATTCTTTGTCTTACGTATAAGTTTGCTGATATTAACAATATCCTGTCTTTGTTCTTTTAAATCACTTGTTATCCAACAATTCTTCCCCTTCTTTACATTTACAGATTTCAATGGAAAAGCTTGAACAAAATAGAATTTAAAAATTTGTAAAAAACAATCATATTTTTTATCTGTTTAGGCTGAAAAAATGTCAAACCATGTTTCTCGCTTTATTAATAGTTTAAAAATGTTTATGTTTGCATCTGAAAAAGATCTACATTCTTTATTATAAGAGTAGTGATTGTTTAGATCTACAGCATTACTTTTTAATTCCAAAATCTGGCCATCATGGTCAGAGAGCATTGTTATTACTCCCTCTACAGAAACGCTATCCTTTACAAAATTTTTAACAAAAAAATTATCTATTGCAGTTTTACTTGTTGCTGTTACCCTTGTAGGAAATGTTACTAGATAACTCCAGAGTGTTTTTTAAAAGCCTACAATCAATACTATCTTACAAAACATTTATATTGAAATCCCCAGCTACTATAATTGATTCACACTTACTTGAAAGGTGTTCTAAAATTAATGAAAGCCTATCCAAAAACTCTTTTGCGTGTGAGGAGGGTGATCGGTAGATTGCTAATAAAATAAACTTCACCTTTTTGAAACTATACATGCTGACACAGAACTCAAATTGTTTATCTTCCAAAATTTTGCTTTGAAAGGATTTTGGAATTGACAATTTTAAAGGCTTAATTTCACTTTTGCTACATATCATTACCCCCCCTTTGTTTGGCAACTTCCTAGAGTAAAAACTATCTATTTTGTAATTTTTTATGTTAATTCGACAAATTTCGTCACCTTTCATATCATGCTCACTCAAAATTAAAAAATCAGGATTTATTTAATCTAAGTGCAATTCTAATACATCAATTTTTGAACTTAATTTAGCAATATTCTGGTGAAAAAATTTAATAACTGTATGTTTGGAAGAATTATTGGATTTATAAAAATATCTTTGATTTTTTACGTGATTTTGTTTGTTTTTTTGCCCAGTTTAAAAAAATTTTTGTCAAGTACTAGCTTACTCTCAAAATTACTATTTACACTATTGTTATTTACAGTATGTACATCATTAATAATACAGTCTTTCATTGTTGTTGGCCATATGTTAGGTTTCATACAGGAGCTGTTGTTGAGCACTTCGGTAAAGCTTTTATCTGGCATCTCAGTTGAGTTGTTATGCGGCACCACTGTAGTTGTCATTAGAGGGGGAAAGTCTGACATCGATTCCACTGAGAATTTGCTTAGTTCACACTGTGGAGCTTCCTTGGTGCTTAAGTTTGATATTAATTCACACAGTTGTTCCTGGAACTCTTCATGTGAAAGACCCCCTCGTAACATACGAAAATATTCCTGGAAGTAAGATACAATTGTTACAGAAGCTCCAGTTGTCCGCTGAAATTTTATTATGTTTGTGACAAAATGATTGGTGGTAATTCTGTCTCTGATACAACCTAGTGGCGAGCATATTAGATGCTTGTATCCATGTCTTTGAAAGTCACTCACGAGGTCTTCAAAAGCTTTATCATAGTCCTCCGCTGTTGGTTTTAAAAAATATTCAGGTTTGGTAATGAGACTGTAAACACCAGCTCCAAAACGCCCTTTTTGGTGTGCTAAATGATTGCTAATACAATCCCAGGCTGATGGTCTTCCGAACTTTTTTTTAAAAACAGTAGCGACCCCTGCACTCATATGGCGCTCGCTTCCAAAGTCAGCAGAAATACAATGTGCAAAAGCATTTGTTTTGTCACCCTCTAACTGGTCAATTACTTGCTTCATGTGGGTTTCAACTAATTTAATTTTCCCATCTTGGGTTTGCTTAAGTTTTTATTGTATGTTTCCTCTCTGTATTCTTCTAACAAAATTAATGATGAGAAATGAAAGTTTTCTTTTTCCTCTTAGGTTCAAATGCAGCCCATGTCGTGTAAAGTCAAATCGTCTCAGTATGTTTAAGTCAATGATGTGTACGTTATTTATTCTTACAGCCAGTTCTGTTATATAATTGTTGAGGATAGCTAATTTTTCCATGCCGGTAGGGTATAGTTGTGATGCAGATGGGAGATTTAAGGCTAATGGTCTTCAAATTATTTTCCAGTTTTTCCATGTTTTTCAGTAAGTCATTGGTTACTATCATACTACCACACAAGAGCTGCTGTCTGCCTTTTTAGCATTCTCGTAGACTTCTTCAGTAGTAGAATTAGGCATAACAGTTGAAGAAACTCTTATTTTGCCATTACTATATTTTTGGATCAACTGAGCCATGTCCCTTCCTTGACTGTCACTATACAAATTTACATTAAGCTCATTACCTGCCAAAGTATTCTTATGGGTGTGAATGGTATTCTGAATATTTTTATGAGACAGAGATTTAGTATGGATGGATTTAGTAGTATGGATATTACTTTTGTTTACTTCATTAGTGTTAAGTGACTTTTCAGACTCCTGATCTACTTCCTGACTTCCCAAAATGTCATACTTGTTACTCAATGAAATGGGGGCTATCTGTTTAACAAAGAGTGTATTGTATGTTTAGGAGGTGACCCTCTTGGATTATTTTTTATTTTTGTCCATGGTTCCTTAGTTTGTACTGCAGTCTCTGTAGTTTTCTTCACTGTGCATGGTACACTTTTTCCTTTTTCTATGGTATTATTTGTGCTTCTCACATTGTTTTGGCACACTTCATCAGTATTTATTACCTTGCATTCAGTTTCCACTTTATTTTGTGTTTTAGGAAGATTTACTTTAAACATGTCTTGAATGGCTTTTGCAGTAATTCGAGGATTATGTCTGTTCATAACTAGATAAGCGAGGCTTGCTCGCTTCAACATAATGTCACTGCACGTGATGTTGAGAATGTCTTTGCTGTGCATAATTAACTTAGTGACTTCACTCTCTAAAATGCTTTTAATCAACCAGTCAATGAATAAAATCAAATACACCCCACAGTCATATGTGTTATGCTGTTTAGGACAATCTACAATAGAGAAAGAAAATTCTCTGTATCAATGCATTTGGAGAGTTTAGTGCAGATTTGCCGAGCTGATTCCAAGTTGGATTGTCTAACTGAATCAAAATAATAAAATCCTCGGTTAGGTTTGCTGTAAAAAGTAGACTCCAGTGTGATCCAGAGACCTGAAGCGAAGCCTGTGCGTTGTTTATTGGAATAAAAACATATGTTTTAGCGAATTTCCCCTATAGGGAAGAAGCTATTACCGTAGGTCTCATGGTAAGACCTAAGCTCGGGACCACTATAACTTTTCGTTTTGGGGCCCCCAGAAGTAAAAAACACTATTCGTTCGAATTTTTATATATATATATATATATATATATATATCTATATATATATATATCTATGTGTCTGTTAGCACGATAGCGGCCGCAAAAATGGTCCGATCTTTATGAAATTTGGTACGGACATGTAAAGTGGTAATCAATTGGACGAGTTCGTGAACCAGCCCGATCGGACCACCGGAAGGGGGGGTAAAGGGGGATAAACCCCCCCAAAAATGGGTTTTTTGAGTTTTTTACATAGAAAAATAAAATTTATCAAATTTTTGTTGGCACCATTGAATTCAGCTCAAAAAAACAAATAATTTAGTATTTTGAATCACTGCTCTATGCCCATTGGTTACCGAGATATTGAAAGTGGTAAACACAGTACGTTGTCCCTATGTTAACCTTATGGGAAATAAGTAAAATTCTATATCTCGCTTATTTCTCAACATATCTTGATAAAACTTGGTAAATGGCTTCTTCTAGTTCAGATCTACTAAATATTGAATTAAAACCATCCAGTTTTAATATACCTGTAGCAGCAAACCTGCATACTCATTTCCCATGTTATTCTTATGGAGCTTAACAAAACATGTCAAATCTTGCTATGTTTGCTTGAAATACGTTGTTTTGCATTTGAAATTCGCTGAGTATGCAGGTCTGCTGCAACGGGGGTATTTTCATTTAAGTTCAATGGTGCAGTTATGAACTCATAGTCATCTAATGACTTTATCGCCTGGACTCAGAAAACAAGTGTCACCCTTAACAAGTGTCACCCTTTGTAACTTGCTGGCAAAATGGTCAAAATAAATTTGAATAATGTCATCAGAGACCCACTCATTATTGAGCAGAGAAATACTCAGCGAGGTGTTGTAATCTTGGGGAGAATTTTCGATGTTTCTGCCAATGATTTCTTCAGAGTTACTCTTAGATGAGGTTAAGGGTGTACTGACGGAAGATAATGTATCTAATTGAAATTTATTGTTGTCATCTTCATCTTAGGTAATAATACTGGTGGAATTCTCTGAACTTGTTTCACTTGAGCCATTGACACTATCATTTAGCTTAGAGTTATGCATATTATTTATCACGCTTGGTGAATTTTTGTTTTCCAGATCAACTTTATTAACCTTTTTTGTAGAAAAGTAAAATTGTTCAACCTTCAATTTTAATTTTTTTCCGTCAATATATTTTTCCAGTTCTTTTTTTGAGCGAAAGACCTTACCTCCAGGAGAAGTAACATAGATATCTTTCCTTCCCTTATGAACTCCTGTCTGTCTAACTACCCCATTTCTCTTCCATCCCCTTGGGAGTTGATTTTCAGTCATTTCTGATTATTTATTCCTAATACAATATTATTTTTCTTTATTATTTTCAATTTTAAAGGTGTCTGATATTATCCCCTCTTTTTATGTGTTTACCTTTGATATTTTATTAAATAAATAAACAATATTTCTTCTCCTATCTATTGAGTATGATTCTTTTGTTGTTGTTAGTAGGATTGAATTAAGGTAAGTGGATAATATCTCTTACTTCTTTACGTATTTATACTTAAATCTAGGCTATTCTAAAATAATTAGGCTGAGATACAACAGAAATATAGGTTTATTGACAATTAAATCACAAGCTTTCTCTCTTTTTAACTAAAAAGGGGATTTACAAAGGTGGGGGAAGACCCCTTAGCAGTGAGTCTTGTGATGGTAGTGCTCCTCAAGTTCTTATTGTAATGTATGGTAATATTCATCTTTAGTTCATGAACTTAGTACCAAGTGATGCAGTTAGTAATGGTGATTTTTATGGCTTAACAACTTCAACTTAGTAATTATTTTCTTCATAGTTATCATTAATAAACTGTAAAAATAATCAGATATATCAGGAAATTGGTTAGATAACAAGATCAGATAATCAGTGATATCTATGATCTCTAAGATAAGGATTGGACCTTGACCTGGGCCTGCTATTGGAACGAGGAAGTGTAGCCCAAACTAGTGACAACAATATTGATAAGACTTTGTTTACATTATACTTGAGATTGTAATAGTAGTTTATGCAACGATTGTATAATGAATGCCTTTAAGCCACGAGTGAGATGTAAGTTAGAACACGAGCGAAGCGAGTGTTCTAAATATCTCACGAGTGGCTTAAAGGCATATTACAATCGTTGCATACACTATTTTATCTACGACCAACAATATACGACAAAATTTCCCCCGAACTTAAACAAAACTCATGACTTTTACTAATGATGGAATAGGTCAGCTAAAATTTGAGGTTAGGCAAATAAGCAGACTGAACCATGAATCGTTGTGGAACAATCAGCTGATGAGATAAGTAAACTCAAACATGAATCGTAATGCAACAATCAGCTGATGTGCGAATTGCGTAATTGTTATTATGACACTACTTCCGTCAAATGCCGAGCTCTCATTGGTCTAGAACCAGTACTCTAAAGTGACTCCAGTACTCTAAAGTCGTCATTAGAGTACTGCTTGGTTTTTGGTGTTTTAATGTATATCATTATAATGTTTATTGTAATACCATAATTGGTTCTTATTGCAATGGTCGTAGATAAACACAGTTAGTTTATTTTGATTTTATGTAAACAGTCATGAAAATCTCTTTCTTTTTTATAACTAAGCATATTGATTGATTTTCTCCCTCTGTGAACTTTGAATTCATAATTGCTGTTGCATCTGAGTATTGAATCTGTCAAAATATTAAATTTAATATAATATTGGTTCCTGGATGAAAATGGCTGTTAATTGTAAATACAAGATAGGGGACAAGATTTTTGCAAAAGTTAGGGGACACTCATATTGGCCTGCTAACATAACAGACATTGATCTATCAAAAAAATTACCCAAATATAGTGTGAAGTTTTATGGTACTGAACAAACGGCTGTTGTTAATGAAAACAATGTGTGCTTATTTTTGGAGAACAAATCAATACATGGCACAAATAAAATTAAGGACAAAAACTTCTCAAAGGCAATGAAGGAAATAGAAAAAAGCTTCAATAAAAACTTTTCATCATCAAAACATGACAGCAGCTTGACGCAACAAAGCCAGACAGCCCCAGATATTTTTTCATTGATTGATGATGCCCCAATTGCTTGTAGTAGTCCTAACAATTTACAAACATCATCTAATGGAAAACCAATCTCCACGATTACTCCAAAGACTGATAATAAATTTAGTGGGAATAACTCTTCAGGTCATTTTTTAACACTTACAGATACTAAAACACATGCAAACGTCTCTTATGACTAAAACACATGCAAACGTCTCTTATGCCAGTACACTCAAAAACAATCAAAATATTCCTAGTCGATTATCAACATCTGTAGACTCTAAGCTGAGGACCAAACAATCTTCAAGTGGTTCTAAAGCAAATCCTGAACAATCCACACCTATTACTGCCAAGACTATCTTTAAAAGTGTCAATACCCAAACAAATGATAAGGTATCAACTACAATGTCAATCATGAAAAAAGGATGGATTGATGATGACACCATATTGAATTATTTTACCTTTTTATCCACGAAGATATTACAAAACGACAAAGTACATCTTATGAATCCTGTCATAGCTCAGGCTCTGAAATGCTTAATGGATGTCGACCACATTCTTCTCCCACTGGAGCTACAAAATGAATCTCACATTTTGATACCAGTCAATGACTCCCCAGCAATTGACGAAGAGGGGAATTCCGGTTCTCACTGGAGTTTGCTGTTATATATTAGAAACTCTGACAAGTTTTACTATTTTGATTCCTTCAATAAATACAATTTCAAGCATGCATGTGACTTGGTATTAAAAATAACAAAATATCTGGGAACAGGTACAACAACCTACGATGTCACCCCCTTAAAGGTTCCACAACAAACCAACACAGTTGATTGCGGGGTAAATCTACTAATGTTTTCTGAGCTTATTCTGCAGTTTTTACAAACTCATGCTTTAAGTAATGAGTGGGACCATCTCCCTGCTTTTTTTCCAGAAATCACAGCAGGTATGTTGCTCAATAAACGAGCCCAGATTGCTCTACTGACCCTCAACAACCAATATATTCACATGGAGTCCAGTACACTTTCAACACTTCTGCTCAAACCGATTATACCCATGAAAGCAACTAAAGAAATAACTCAAGAAATAATAAAAACCTCATCGGACATGCAAACGCTGGATAAAAACTTATTAGCAGAAAACAAATCCTTACAAGAAAAAATTGACAAACTAATGAAGGAAAACGAGGCTCTTGTATTGAAACTGCAAGGCCCCTCAACTAAGACCAGTACAGTCTCCTCAACTCAACAAGTCAAAACTGATCAAAAACAGCCGTTTACAAAGTCTGAATGGACTCAACAAAAACAAAAAAACCGCAAGGTTAAAAATGTCAAAGATAAAACACAATCATTTACTGTACCTCTCTGTAACCAGTATGAAATCTTATCAGACTTATCCTGTAATAATAAAGAGAAAGAAACTAACAAAGAAAAAACTACCAAACCGAACAACCACTAACAAACATAGAAGTGGAAAAAATGTTAACCATTTGAAACAAATAACAATGAACCGTACTCCTCAGACAAAAATGAAAGTATCATTGTTCTCTGATAGTAAGGGAAGAGGGATTGCAAATCAAATAAAGGAAGTAAGTAAAGGGAATGTGAAAATTATGGGTACAGTCATGCCTAATGCACGGCTTACTCAAGTGATCAATGCAGTGTTACCGACAAACAGCTCCGATGATGCTATATTACTATTAGGTGGGACAAATGATTTGATAAATGAAGATCTAACAACTATTTACAAGGACCTAGAAAATAAACTCATCGACCTAAGTGTGAAAAAACCTGTACTAATAACTACTGAGCCTCAAAGATTTGACTTAGCTCAAGAGGATCAAGCCCACGATGATGTAATTCAATTGAACTACTACATTAGGGAATTGGCAGCCCGCATTGAGTCTGTGTATTAAGTTGATTTGGATAGCCTGCAGAGACACCATTTCACCAAACAGGGGCTTCATTTAAATGATAAAGGAAAATTGAAAGTCAGCTACTTGTTCCTCAACAGCCTCAATCGTTTAAGCCTAAGAAATAAATTTTCTATTAATAAAGATAACAGTAAAGGACAAAGAGAAAACTTAGCACCAAAAATCAACACTGACACTCTCATGAAGATAAAACTAAATCAGGGACAAATTAAAGTAACAGAAGCAAATATGGGAAACATAATCAATAAGTATTCCTCTAATGCTGATGTGGCATTCGCCCACTGTATCTCAGCAGACTTTGACAGCAAGGGACATATGAGTGAAGGAGTTGCGGTTATTTTTAGAGAAAAGTTCGGCAGACCTTCATTGGGAAACTGTATAAGTAAGAGACTGGCGTTTCAAGAAACTTGTACAGGTGCTGGGATATACAGTTTAATAACGAAAAACACTTACAACAGCAAGCCCACTACAAAGACCTACGATGAGGCATTCCAGTATTTAATGCAGGATTTCAAGAGAAGAGGCTACAAACACCTTGTGTGCTCGCCAATGGGCTGCGTAAGGGATAGGATTCCTCTCACACATTTTTCAACAAGAATTCTCTCCTTAGTTGAAAGCACAAACGCCTCTGTTGAAATTGTTATACAAAATGAAGACTCTTACAGAGTTTTAAGAAACGGCACGCCTTACAATGAGTTCCTAGGAAAGATGAAGCAGCTTTTTGCATTGAAAGGCTCGGAGGACACAACTGGGACTGCAGCAGAGCAGAAACTACAACATGACGATAATCCACAAGCAGATGAAACCCTGCAAACCCATCACACTGTTGGCTCAACAGCAACACCGAATGTGACAAGTCCAAGAAATAGTGTTGTGAATGTGAAAGAGCAGAGTAAAAGTGTAATAAGTGATCAAAGGGTGTGCAGTGAATCTTCCTCTGATTGTATGACAGGGTCACCTGTTCAAAATATTGTTGAAATTTTGACTCTTGTAGAAACACAGAATGTTGTAAATAGTAAATCTGACTGTAATAGTTTTTTAAGGCAGGTGAGACAACCAGTAGGGATAGTTTAAGTTTTAATATAGATAAAAATTGTCAGGTCTTATATCTTAATATTCAAGGCGTTCAATACGGAAAAATGTTGTCCTTAGAGAGTTTTTTAATTGGTTTTAGTAATTTATTATTCATTTGCTTGTCTGAACATTGGTTGAAACTAGAGGAAACAGATATTGCTTGTCCAAGAGGTTTTTACTGTGCATCTAGCTATTGCCGAGATGATCACATAAGAGGGGGCTCTCTAATATTTGCTCGAAATGACATATTAACACGGAAACTAGACGTAAATGTTTTTTGTAAAGAGTTGCATTTTGAGTTGACAGCCATAATTAATGATGATTTTAAAGTTATAGTAGCATCACTCTATCACTCAACATCTGGAAACTCTGGTGAGTTTTTGTCTTCTCTAGAGGAATTTTTAAATTTCTTAACTCCCTGGTCAAAGTACAAAATTGTGATCGGAGGTGATTTGAATGCAAATTTTGATATCACGACAAACAAAACCACTGTAAAACAGTTTTTAAATGTTCTTAGGCAGTTTGATTTTTATTGTTTAAATAACTCCCCTACTAGAGGTGAAAACTGCTTAGATAATGTTGTAAATTCTCAACTTAGTTATAAAACAACAAGCAATATTTTTAAATATCCATTTTCAGACCATGATGGACTGCTTGTAAATTTTCCTTTGAGGCATAAGAAAACAAACTCGTTATCTTTAATGGATAGACAGAATTCAAATGGTTCTCAGGATGTTGAGTTGTCAGAGAGAGAGAGAGCATAAACTGTATCAGTAATTCTATTCAAATATACCTCCCTAAATCAGCCATTGGTGACTTGGAAAGAAGTCTACTATCATTTAATTGGGACACTCTAATTAATCATGAGAAATCACTTAACGCTCAGGATTTTTTTAAGTCTTTAATTGGGATCATACGTAACAGAGTAGAATATTTTTCAACTATAAAAAGGCATCGTAATAAAATTAAAAAGAAACAAAATTGCAATACTTGGTATTTGAGGGATCTGGCCCTTATGAAAGAAAGACTTCTGTTCATGCATACTCTGGTAAAAAACTCTGAGAGTGACAGACTAAAAGAAGAGTATTCTAAATTAAAATCGTGTTATAAAAAGAATCTTAAGGATGCTAAGTTAGCCTACAACGTAACTAAAATAGAAAACAGTAAAAATAAATGCAAGACTGCCTGGCAAATTATAAAAGATGAATCTTGCAAACCCTTGTCTCAAACTATTAACATAACTCCAGACTGCTTTAACCAATACTTTATTGACTTAGTAAATAACATAAAAGATAGTATTAAAAAGCCTAGTGTTGACAGCATGGCCTTACTAGAAAAAAATCCAATTACAAAAAGTGATTTCATTTTTAGAAATGTCAAAGTTAATGAAGTTATCGCAGCCACAAAAAAACTTAAAAATTCAGATAGTGTTGATATTTTTCAATTATCTAACAACATCTTCAAACGTATCTACCACACATTTTTAGAACCATTGACTTTATCTATAAATAAATGCTTAACTGAAGGATATTTCCCGGATGAATTGAAGCTGTCCCGAATTTGCCCCGTGTATAAGAAGGGACCACGGAACTTGCCTGAAAGTTATCGTCCTATTTCAATCATACCTGTTTTTTCAAAGATTATCGAAATCATAGTTCATGACCAACTAGTTTTTTATCTTGAAAGTAACAATTATTTAAATGTGTCACAGTTTGGTTTTAGAAAGGGTAAAAGCACCATTGATGCTATAGATGCACTAATTAGAGAGATTCTTAATAATTTTGAGAACAGAGCCTTTGCTCAGGCCACTTTTTGTGACCTGAGTAAGGCCTTCGATTGTGTCAATTATGATGAACTAATCTTAAAGCTACACTATTATGGTGTCAGTGGAAATACATCAAACTTTTTCAAGTCCTATTTAACAAATCGTAGGCAAAAAGTTTTTGTGAATGGAAATTGGTCCAATGAAATTGAAGTTTTAACTGGCGTGCCCCAGGGATCAGTCTTGGGCCCTCTTCTGTTTTTAATACAGATAAATGATCTTCCTAGCTCCATTAAAGCAAAGTCTTTTTTATATGCAGATGACACTACTTTTCTAAATTCCAACACTGATTTTCAATTACTGCTAGATCTTGCTAAAGAAACAGTCAAAGAAGCTTCTAATTGGTTCAGAGCAAATGGCTTTTTTTATTAAATGAAAATAAAACACAAAACATTTTGTTTACCCTAAGACAAAACCCACTAGATGAGCCATCAATAAATTTCTGCACTACTGTAAAATTTCTTGGCATTTTTCTCGATAGTGAACTGACATGGAATTCCTACATTGAATTTTTGTGAAAGAAGCTGAGTAGGGTAATTTTCTTACTTAGGTGTATCTTGTGTTGTGTGCCTGAAAACTATATTAGATCCGTTTATTTTGCCTTCTTTCAATCTATAATTAAATATGGTCTTCTTGTTTGGGGGAATTGTAGTAAAATTACAGATATTCTTATTCTTCAAAAGAAGGCAGTCAGAGTAATGGCAAAGGCTGATCCCTTGGAGCACTGTAAGCCTTTATTTATCAACCTGAGACTACAAACAGTAATAAACCTATACATTTTTGATTCGGTCTCTTTTGCGCTTAAAAACATTCAGTCATTAAATCTAAACAATGATTTCCACCTATACAACACCAGAAACAAAAATAAAATAGCTATAGAACATTGCAGATTGACTAAAACTGTTAAAAGCCACATCATTACATCTCAAAAAATCTACAATAAATTATTTAATTTAATAAATAAATATCCATTAAATATCTTTCCAAAAAAGTTTTATAATTGGCTTTTAAAAAATCCTTTTGAATGAAATATAAAAAATACGGAAGTGTGCCAGCATGACAAACACATCGGATGATAGAATAGGACCAGCACCTTTGTACTATACCACCCATGTTACCATAAAAACTTAGGTTTTGGAAATATGGGTG
Organism: Flexamia atlantica; assembly: GCA_035578135.1. Lineage (NCBI taxonomy): Eukaryota > Metazoa > Arthropoda > Insecta > Hemiptera > Cicadellidae > Flexamia > Flexamia atlantica. The sequence continues at coordinate 122,125,234 of JAQJVK010000001.1, forward strand.
ACATGTCTGTCTTGACTGTAATGTGACTTTGTCAATGCATTTTTTGTAAAACGGCAAATAAATCATTATCATCATCATTATCATCATTTCACAATTCAGGGGTCTTGTAGTTGAAGGCTGATTATACAAAACTAGCCCTCTCGGAGTTTTTTGACCTTAAAGACATCAGTTTTTAGATTCTGAGACTACTGATTAATTTTAGCAGGCTATCACCAGACTTAGGTTAGTACTTATTGGTACCTACCTTAATTAAGTAAGGTAGACCTAAATACCTAAATTAAGAACAATGTATTTCTGACATGTCTGTCTTGACTGTAATGTGACTTTGTCAATGCATTTTTTGTAAAACGGCAAATAAATCATTATCATCATCATTATCATCATTTCACAATTCAGGGGTCTTGTAGTTGAAGGCTGATTATACAAAATATATTTGAATCATGCTCAGGCTAGTTATCAAGGATGGCAAGAGTCTCTTGGTTCGGGTCTAAGGTAAGTGCTGGCCGAAACATTGAATATCTAACTTGATAATATATTTTGATACTTTTAATTTTGAAAATGGTTAATTATCAAATGTAATTATAGCTTGAAAGTCTATGGAAGGATAATGGTGATCTCTATAAAATAGTCACTAATAAGGAGTTTGTTTATAAACCAATATGTCTTCCTCAACAATAGTCTTGATGGGAAAATTTTATTACGAGTCAAATTTATAAAGTTTCTCCAATCAAAGTTTATTAATAAATTTCTTGATGTCAAAATTATACTTGATGTATGTAGGCTTTATACTTTCTTTAGTTTTTATTTAATTTTAATATCAATTTAAGATCACTGGTAGGCTAGTCCAATGGAGGTAAAGATGAATAAGGGCAGATCTTACCAAAGTATTAACTCTTCACCCAGGTCACTATATTTCTTCTAGGCCATTCAAAAAGGGACAACTGTGACCTGGTATACCGCCGGCTACCAAAATATATTAAGGCTTATTAAGGCCTAATACTTTTTTAATGGGAAATAAATTAACCCTTGGACAGTGGTCCTTACCGAAAGATGTTAACACTAGGCCATTCTCAATTGGACTCCCCAAATTCTCTTCCTCTCTTCATCTCCTTTGTTGTAACAATGTAGCACATGTTTTCACTGCACTGGGGTTCACAAATCATTAAAGTATGATTTCCACTTTTGGTAAACATTTGAAAAGAGATCATTTTTGAAAATTTGGGTATTATATGAAATAATTATTTGAGATAGCTTTATTCTTGCCTAATAAATAACTTACATTAAAATTAACTATGGGCAAAGGTATTGTATTATGCAATTAAATTTCTCAAGTGATTTACATTAACTAAGCAATAAATTTCCTTCTGATTTTATTTATAGGGTAAAATAATAATTAATAAATATTTGTCATTAACTAGCATCTGTTTACATATATTATAAATAAATGATTATTAATGTTTATTTACAATTTTAAAGTAAATATCTGTGAACTATTGCAATATCCCCTCAGAGTTGAATTAATTTAAAGAATTGAAATTAATGAAAACTCGATACAAATAGGAACAAATATTTTAAACATAACACTAAATACAACAATCGTTTATAACTAAGGGTGGAAATACTTTCTCAATTAATTATTAACTTTTTTAAAACTAAATGGATGATATGACCTAACTATTTACAATTTTAAAAGATGTTTCCTGTCATAACCATATCACATTAAAGTGTAGAGAGTGTTAAAAGTTTTAGTTTATCGTCTTTAACGAACTTTAAATGAAACACTTTTCATCTCCGTTGGTTGGAGTCCTCCTATCCCCTCAGGAACTATATATTTCACTTTATTTGTGTGGCAACACTAGTTGTCCAGGTATTGTATTTACTATTTATTGAATTGTTTTAACACTGTTAATCACTAATCTTGCATGGGAGTTTTGTATTTCCTCAATGCTGTCACATGGTAAGGTCCGTTCTATGATTCCTAAGGTTTTCATATTTTTAATTTCTTGCATAACTGCATTTTGCTGTATTAGTGGTACTGGATAAGTTTGACATTTGAAATTTTGTGGATTTTTAACGTTTAATACGTGCTGGTATTTGTTGCATAAACCTGGTTTGTCAGAGAAGACATTTCGAAAATTTGATAACAATTCTGCTAGCTGTCGTTTCTGCTCGTCATTTATGTTTGTATTAGTTTCTAGGGATTTATTAATAGTTTCAGGGTCTAATTCACTTGACGCAAGTAGACGTATTTCTTCGTCTTCGGGATACTTGTTATATGAATATTCATCGTAATAATCTTCAAAATAATCATCATCTTCATCATTAGTCATTATTTGACATAAAACTCCAGTTTTATTTGTATTATTGAATTTAATTTTTATTTCATTGACCATTTATATTCATATTCATTTCTCCTTTATCAAAATTAATATTCATCTTCCAAGCGCTAAGAGTATCAGTCCCAATTATTAATGGTTGTATCAACTTTGGTACTATTAACATCTGTGTTGAAATGGTTTGCTGGTTTATCTGAGTGGAATCATTATTATCTTCGAAATTCTTCAGGATTTTTCATTGGTTGCTGTTTTAATGTGGGTGTTGTTCACAGGGAGTTCTTCAATTTTTCCTAATTCATTTCTGTTTTGTGTGTACCATTCTTCAGATAAACATGTGACGTTCGATCCTGTATCAATTAGTGCTGATATTTCTTTTTCTTTTATTTTTACTTTAATTTCTGGGCATTATGGGGTGTGGTAATATTCGTTTCGTACTCAACATCCTCCATTAATAAGAATTCTTTATCACAATATATATTGCTTAACTTCAAACATTGGGAACTATTTACATTTTGTTCATTATTTACATCTCTTATATTTCCATTTGACCTCTCGATTCCGAGTTTGTTTTGTGGCACTGAGGATACTAAGTTGTTCTTATCTGGGTTGTAAGTATTGGTTCTGAGGTCAGCAGTAGCTTCAGTGCTCCTCAGTTTAAATCTTGTTCATGTTGGTTTTCAGGTGGTGGTATAGTTTCTCCCGTGATGGCAGCACATACACGTTCCTGTTCGGGTGTCGGGTATTCGTGTTGTGACGGTTGTCGATTATAATTCTGCGGCTGACGATCTTGTTGTCCATTGTTAAATCGTCTCTGGTAGTGTGGGTTCTACGAGTGTCTACCACGATCGTCATTCCTCAGTTGATATCTATTGTCTTGGTTTCCGTATTGTTTCCTGTTGTATGGATGGTATTTATTGCTATTGTGATAGGCTCTGTTGTCAATATTTCCTTTTTGAAATTGTGGGTTTTGTTCGTTGTTGTGGGTTTTGTTTGGTCTATTCTGCTTGGTAGCTTTTTCACTCCTATTTTAGTGGTCTTCCCGCTGGCGATAATTCGGTCTCCGTGCTTGTTCCTTCAAATGCCAGCGGAGAAAGGAAGATCTGCGGGTTTTGTACAACAAAGCTAAAAATGTTTATAAGCATAAAGTAAATTGTGCTAAAAAGCAAAGTAATGTAAACTTAATTGAAAACGCCCTAAAGCAGCATGGAATCTTGTCAACAAGCATAGAGGTCCCGCCAAACCTAACGTCTCCCTGTGTGAAGCCACCCCTGACGATTTTAATGAGTATTTTTTGGGTAATGTTGATAAACTCATCTCTGCTATACAACCTACCAATGTTAATCCAACTAACGGCATATCTGGATGTGGTGACGACTTTCTAGGCTGGGTCGAGGTCACCCCCTGTGCTGTCAAGAACTTGGTTTCTAAGTTTAAGTCTTCGAGAAGTCCAGACATTTATGGAATGATAACCATTGTTTTAAAATCAATAATAGATGTGATTGCAAAACAAAGCCATAATGTGTAATAGTGATGTGATTGTATCTTATGCCATAAACTGTTGTTTTCATACAGGAATATTTCCAGAAGTTTTGAAGATCTCACGTACGGTCCCCATCTACAAGAAGGGTGACCCCTCAAGTCTGGGCAGTTATCGTCCTATCTCAATCATCCCAGTTTTTGGTAAGGTCCTAGATGCCATTATGAAGGATCAATTGGTCTCATTTTTTGAACGGAATAATCTTTTCTCCAGTCTGCAGCATGGTTTTAGGCAACATCATTCTACGTGCACGGCAGTGACTCATCTGGTGTCCCAGGTCCAATTAGCCTTCGAATCTTCTGACTCGCTTGCTCTGATCCCATGCGATCTTAGTAAAGCATTTGATTGCATACCACACGAGGTCCTGATAGAAAAGCTAAAGTGTTATGGCGTAGGTGGATTAGCTCTGCAGATTTAAAAATCTTATTTGAGTGATAGATTCCAGGTTGTTTCTTTGGGAGGTGCACGATCTAGGCCTCTGTGCATAAAAAACGGAGTCCCTCAAGGTTCGGTGATGGGCCCGGCCCTGTTCCTGGTTGCTATTAACGATCTAAATTTACAGGGCTCTGCTCTAAAGTTTGCGGATGATACGACCATCTTCTCAGCGGGTTCCACGCCAGACTCAGCACTAGAAGAATCTAACCTACTGTTTAGTGAGGCCAAGACCTGGTTCGCGCAAATAAATTGCTGTTGAATGAAGACAAGACCCAAAGGCGTGTACCCTTAGCCGCAAACCCTGTCATGACACAGAGAGCGTAAACCTGTTGGGATACACCATCGATTCTAAACTGTCCTGGACCGACCACATTGAGACGTTGTGTAAGAGACTTGCCCGTGTTGTATATCTCCTGAGGAAGTTGACCCGCCTTGTTAGCGAATCTTACCTGATAATTGTCTATCACTCTCTCTTTCACAGTGTACTAAGTTATGGCTTACTAATTTGGGGCCACGCCCCCGCTAGTCAAGATCTACTCAAGCTGCAGAAGAAGGCGGTCAGAACCATCACATTCAGTCACACCTTGGAACACTGCCGACCCCTGTTTATTAGAACCGGTATTCTCACTATTTATAGCCATTACATCCTGCTTAGCTCTACCTATGTGCACAACAACCGAGATAAATTCCTAAGAAGAGAGGCTTTTCATACACATAATACAAGGCGCAATCAAGATCTGGACGTTCCGTACTGCAAACTGACAAAAACGAGAGACTCTTTCCCTGTGATTTAGATTAAAATCTACAATAAACTACCTGCTACTCTTAAAAGCTTGGACTCCGAGAGCTTCGCCTCTACCTTGAAAAACCAGCTTAAGTTAAAACCCTACTATAGCCTACATGAATTCCTGGATGATTGAGAACTTTTTGTCTTGAAAATTAAGTGTTTTAAGTTTTTTTTTTTAATTTCAATTTACCTCAAGCTTTTAAATGATCAAGTTCATAGCAAGTATAATAACAATGAAATTCAAGATAGTAATTCAAGATAGTAATAGTGGAATATCCATTCATGTGATATTCCACAACAGAGTAATGGATCGGATTGTGGTATCTATACGATTATAATGGTTGACATGCTAATAGCAAACATTGTAAATCAAGGTGTTATCAACTCTCCGGCAGAGCTAGAAATTAAAGTTCATGTTTTTAATGAGTTCAATATTTGGTCAAAGAGGGCGCAGTTGGCATCAGTTATATACAATTATCCAAAACTGCATTATGCTACGGGAAACGTTTTGATTCAAATGTTGGATTACATAAATCTTTCTCCAGTTAAAGCAAAAAAAATCAGTTTTCGAGATGAAGGAACACAGGTTAATACTTTGCCACTCTTAACAGGAAAAAACAAAACACCCACAAACATAGATCCAGAACATTCAATGGATAAAAAATACTTGAACGATTGGGGGTGGGAGAAAAAGCCCTACGGGAAGAAGAATAATCAATTACATCAGGCGGAAAAATATAGAATTGCACTAAAAAACAGATATGAGTGTCTGTCTGATACAGTTGATGAGGGAAACCATGCAGTACATAACTCTGGATATAGGAAACTGCCAAACACCAACAAAAATAAGACTTCTCAGCAAACTAGAGTATTCTATGGTAAAAAATACAAATCAATGCCTCCTTCACACAGCAACAGTTATCACAGAAAACCTATTGAAGCATTACAAAAAAATACTACCCTAGGTAAACTCGTACACCACCCCCCGGTCCTTGTTATAGGAGATTCGATGACCAGATATGTCAATGTACCAGACTCAAAAACGTTTACATTCCCAGGAATGAGATCAAATGAGCTCCAAGAAAGAATAAAGACTGCTGGGCTTGCCTCTTACCAGCCCGAAGTAGTATTTTTACATATTGGAACCAACGAATTAAGCCACTCTCGCTCACCTGATGATGTTATGGGCACAGTGCGCACAGCTGTAATAACAGGAAAGAAAACATTCCCTAAGGCCACAATCGTGGTCAATAGTATTGTACGAAGGCGTGATTTTAAAGATAAAATCATACATAAAACAAATCTAAATATCAGGTCAGCTTGTCGGAACTTGGGAGTGGTTTACTTGGAGCTAAATAAAAAACTAGATAATAGTTGTCTCGGCCGAGATGGTCTACACCTCAACCGGAAAGGGTCAAGGAAACTCTCAGAGGTAATTTACAAGGTATCAATGTTGTGTAAGGAACAAACAGCTGCATCCAGTTCAACCGATCAGTCTTTCACATTGGGAATTTACTCATCTCCTGAAGAAGGTGGGCAACAATATAGACATGTACCGGATATTACTCCCAAGATGATAACTGACCGGCTACCTGCGCAAACTGATAATAACTTTTCCATAGTTGAAGCTGATATGTCCGTAATCATTGACCTGAATCGCAATGATAGAACAGCGGCATTTGCCCACTCAATCTCCGCTGATTTAGACCATGAACGCAATATGACAGCCGGAGTGGCTGTTGCATTTAGGAAAAAAATTGGTAGACCTCTTAAATCCGATTGCAAAAACCATTTTTTAGCTGTTCAAAACCTGGAAGCGGGTGCTACAGTATATAGTCTTATTACTAAAAATGAATATTATGGCAAACCTACAGTTGAAAATTATGATTCTGCGTTTAAGTCACTTGAACAAGATCTAAAATGCAATAACAACATTAAGCAAATATTTTGTTCTCCAATAGGCTGTATTAGAGATTTGATCGAAATAGATAGGTTTGCCTCCAATATAGTCCAGTTGCAAAAATCAACAAATATTAAAATAAATATTGTGAATCAGGAGCAGCCATTAGCCCATCGACGTCTCAGAAGAGGATTATCACATCTGGATTTTATGAATAAACTTTGCAACTCCATTGTCCACTTCTGGAAAATAACATCAAATCCTACACAGCAAGAAACCTATTATGCTACAGCCATCCCCGAAGCTACAGCAGCACCAAGCCAAACCTCGATGATGAGTGTGACTAGTGAAGGTGAAAGTGAGGCCAATAAAGTGAGTGGGGAGGGGGGTATTGTATTGGAATTAAATAAGTCAGATGTGTCTTCTCTAAATTTTTTCAAACCAAATGTTCAAGAGAAAACATAATTAACAAACAAAATCAATTTTCTGTAAATAAAGATATAACGGGAAATCATAAACAGTCAATAAAAAACAGTATAAAAATATTTCATCAAAACATTGAAAGCCTAATTTTACGTGTTGGTCCATTACAAATAATTCTTAGTGAAATTAACCCAAATATAGTAATTCTCTCTGAACACAATGTCAAAGAAAACGAAATCGGTGTTTTAAAAATTGAAGGATTCACTATTGATGCATACTTCTGCAGAAAGTTATGCAACAAAGGTGGAGTATTAATAATGTCTAGAAATTGTTTGGGGAAGAGACATCTGACTCTTCCATCTTGTCAATTATGTGAAGATTTGGTTTTTGAATATTGTGCCACAAAATACATGTTTGATTCTGTACACTTTATCATAATTGCTGTGTATCGCTCTCCTGGAGCCAATGTCAATATATTTTTGGAAAGATTAAATATATTAGTTAATAGGATGATGAAAAAATGTAATAATATTTTAGCTAGCTTACCTGAGAAATAATGTTCATGGTAGCAGCACATAGAAACACAAAAGGAGACACATTTAACACTAATATTTCGTCCTTCTGGAGGACTTCTTCAGAGTGAAGAGAAAATGGCTGTTGAGTTCAAATTTCAACTGTATGCTGTCACTGTTGCCAACTGTGATCACTGTGATCACTACTAAGCCCTTGGCTCTTCCTTAGAAAAACAACGTAATAATATTTTAGTAATCGGTGATATAAATATTAATGTATTAAAAGATTCTAAAACAACAGATGATTTTAAGAACATGTTACAGAGTTGTGGTCTCAAAATGTTAGTAAATTTTCCAACCAGAATTAGTGCTTCATCTGCTACAGCTATTGATAATATTTTAACCAACTTGCCAAGAGATACATTAAAGGTTGGAGGTATAATTACAGCTCTTTCCGACCATGACGCGCAGGTCCTTGAATTGTACACTAACAAAGAAACTAACAAGAAAAATATTATAACATACAAAAGAAAATTCACAGAACAGAATAAATTGCTTTTTTGTAAATTTCTGGCCAATGAAAGTTGGTGGGACGTGTACAATTCTAATGTCGAGTATAAGTTTGAACAATTTTTTGCGATATTTTACTATTATTTTGATTATTGTTTCCCAAAAATAAAATCTAGAATAGTGGACAGTTTCAATAATTGGCTTGATGCAGATTTAGTACAGTCAAAGGAAGAAATTACTAAACTTGAAAAGTGCTACAGAATCACAAAAAAGCCAGAACTTAAGTTAAAGATCAAAGATAAAAAAAGAGAATTCAATAATGCAGTCAATAAAGCTAAATACAAATACTATGGTAATCTAATAAATAACTCAAGTAACATTTGTAAAACTACATGGAATGTTGTAAATAAAGAAATTAGTCTTAAGAAAACATCTGAAATTCCAAATATAAGTCTATGTTTAGATAATAAGTTAGTAAATGATCCGGCTCAAGTTTGTGATATATTCTGTAACTACTATACTAATATGGTAGAATCTAAGATCATTCCAGATTTGAAGTCGATAAAATCAGTAACTAAGGTCTCTGGCCATGGTAGCTTTACTAGTAAAAACATTTACCCTCAAGCCAGTTTCAGGTGATGAGTTACATAAAATAATACAAAGTTTTGATAATAAGTATTCTACCGGGCATGACGATATACCAATGCCTATAATTAAACTTGCTTCTAAACTTATAACTAAACCATTATCACATGTAATTAACTCCTCCTTCATAACTGGCATTTTTCCAGAACAATTGAAAATCTCTAAAATAAAACCTCTATTTAAAAATGGCTGTCCTCTTCAGGTAGGAAATTATCGTCCTCTTTCCCTAGTGTCTTCATTTTCCAAACTGTTTGAAAAGGCTATGGCTATCCAGTTAATAGCATTTTTGGAAAACAATTGCCTTATGGATAATGACCAGCATGGCTTTAGATCGGGTAAATCTGCAATTAGCGCATGCACTGAATTTATTGAATCAATTATTGAATCGTTGGACAATGGTGAAAAAGTAATAGGCATTTTCATGGATTTGTCTAAAGCGTTTGACAGTGTCTGCCATACTGAACTGCTTAGCACCCTTTCAAATTTAGGCATCAAAAACATTCCACTCTCATGGTTTAGTTCCTATTTAACCAATAGGAAACAATTCGTTCAAATGAATCATTTAAACAATCACAATCAAATAGCATCATTCCACTCTTCATTGAATACAGTAAAATTTGGAATACCCCAGGGTTCTATTCTGGGTCCATTATTGTTTTTGTGCTACATTAAGGGCTTACCTAATTCATCCCAGTTTGACAAAATCACTTTATATGCAGACGATATAAATTTGAAAGTATCAAGAAAAAATTATGATGAAATTGAAATATCTAGTTTTTGTGAGCTTTCAACAATCCAACAATTTCTAGCTGATAAAAATCTTTTACTCAATCCAAATAAAACAAAATATATTCAGTTTTCTTTGAAACAAAATCAAAATAATAATTCCGGATATAATGTAATTATAAATAATCACATTTTGGATGAAACTGAGAATACAAGGTTTTTAGGGATTATTGTTGATAAGAATCTTAACTGGAACTCTCAGGTTGATCACATTTGCAATAAGCTGTCCTCAGGTTTATTTGCTTTGAGAAAATTATCTCCAATTTGTGATATTAAAACATTAAAATCAGTATATTTTGCCCTAATTCACTCTCACATTTCTTTTGGAATACTCTTATATGGTAGTCAATCACATCAGCAGTCAATATGAATAGAATACTGATTTTACAAAAGCGGGCAATTAGAATTATGTTAAATCTGGGATGGTCGGATTCTGCCAAATTGCATTTTCCTGAGCTAGGTATTTTAACAGTTTTCAGTTTATATGTATTTGAGTTGATAATGTTCATTAAACGTAATTTTGGTTGTTTAAATACACTTGGAGATAAACATAGTTATAACACTAGGTTTAGGAACCAACTGTCATTTAACATACATAATAAGAAAATATTTGAAAACAAACCTAGTTATGCAGGTATTCGATTTTTTAATTATTTACCACCTGAAATGAAAAGTATTTCCAGTCTTGCTACCTTCAAAAATAAATTAAAAAAATATATGATCTCAAAACCTTTATATTCATTGGAGGAATTTTTCAGATGATGACATATACTGTATATTTTACAAATTTTTCAGTTTATTTTTAGTTCATTCATTGTATTTTTTTTTCTTAATTAAGACGCCATTCACATGTATATGTATACAATTTTATGAATAAAGATTGTTTGACTTTGACTTTGACTTTGACTTAATAATAATATGACAATTCAAGAAATTGAAGCAAGAATTAGACTTAAAGACACAACCAATCCGGCTCCGCTAGTCCATGGTCACGCAGGAGGTAATTAACAGGTAATTAAATCCTCTCGCTGCAATAAGGCTTCAGATTCGGTAATCGTACGGATGTTTTGTACGCGGCATGCGTCCTGGATCAATTCTCCAAAATGATCGGTCATACAGGTGACAATCTCTTCTTCATCCAATGGCGGGTTCAGGGATTTTAGTGTCAATACACGTTCGATGAAACACTCGGATCGACTGAGGCGTCCGTTAGGTCGATATTTTTCGTTTTCAATACGTTGTTTCACGCCCCATTGGATATCCCAGTTCCAATACTTTAATTTAAATAATGTTTGAAAATCATCCCAGGTTTCGATTTCGCCCTTTATCAGATGGAACCATTTTGACGCGTGCCAGCAGGTCGATTGGGATGACTCCTGCAATGACCAGCACCGCCACCTGCGAGACCGTGCGGTTCGAGGAGGCAACCCTGAGCGCGCCGCGTCTCTGCTCCGCCAGCATGCGAGTCCGGTATTTCTTCACCTTCGCCGCATCTGCCCAGATCTCCGCTCCGTATAGAGCATGATGGCCTGTGCCGTCGACAGCAACAGCCTCCGTTTCCCCTGACTCGGTCCTCCGATGGCCATCAGTCTTTCGAAGCAGGACGTCACTTCGGCCGCCTTGTCGCACACGCTTCTGATGTGGTCCCAGTAGGTGAGCTTGTTGTCCAGCACCACCCCCAGGTACCTGGCCGTCCTCTGCGTCTCGATCACTTCGGTACCCACCCGCATCGGAATGATCGTGGGTATCCGCCTCCTTGTCAGCATGACTATCTCCGTTTTGGAGAGAGCCAGCTGAAGGCCGTGATCGCGCATCCAGCCTTCCACCATGACCTGATTCAGACTCAATTGGGCCAACTCCGCGTTTCGTTCGGTAATGACCGCCGCCACGTCGTCGGCGTATCCCACGAGGAACGTTCCGTGTGGCATCTCAGTGCGGAGCAAGCTGTCATACGAGACATTCCAGAGATCCGGCCCCAGCACCGATCCCTGGGCTGCCCCAGAGGTGACGGCCCTGGTTACGAAACCCCGGTCCGTCTCGTACATCAGCCGCCGGTCCCTTAGGTAATCTCTCACCATGGCGAGGAGGTACCCAGGTAACCTAAATGTTCTTTCCAGTGCGACCAGAATGTCGCACCACCGTGCTGAGTTGAACGTGTTCTTGACATCAAGCGTGACCAGCAGCACGATCGGACGAGCCGCGAGGCACGCCTGATCCGCTCGTGTCACCTAAGCTACGACCTCCGAGATGGCGCTGAGTGTCGAGTGGCCCTCTCTAACCCGTGTTGTCGGGCCGAGAGGTCCCCTGCTGCTCGTACATCCTCTCCGATTCTCGGTTTCAACAACCTCTCCATCAGTTTTCCCGCCGTGTCCAGCATGCACAGAGGGCGGTACGACGATGGAGCGTCCGGTGGGCCCCGTTATTCGCTCAGAAGGACAAGCTTGGCCAGTTTCCAGCGGGATGCGAATACTCCCGCTTTCAAGCAGACGTTGTACATGTCCAGAAGGAGCTGAGGGCGGCATTTTGCTACCAGTTTCAGCACCTCTGACGGTACGTTGTCCGGGCCCGGGGCCTTCTTGTTCTTCATGGAGCTGACCGCTCTCTCCAACTCTTGGCGCGTGAACAAAGGGACCTCTTCGGCGATCACCCGCAAAGGGGTGTCGTCTCTGACCCGGGGTGATCCAGGAATAGTCCGTCCACGATGGTCCGCATCTTCTCAGCCTCCATCGGCACATACCCGGGTCCCTGCGCGAGTTTCCTCATGGCCAGCTTGTACCCCTGTCCCCAGGGGTCGCTGTTCATGTCCTCGCGCAGTGCGCTCCAGCAGCGCGCCTTGCTTTCTCTGATCGCTTTGACCAGTTCTCTTTTTGCCGCTCTGTACTGGCTCTCCGTCGCTTCGGGTCTGTCCCGGGAACGCTGGGCTCGCCGCCTGAGTCTCAGGCAGTTTCGCCGCAGCTCGGCGATGCGGTCGGTCCACCAGTACACCGGGCGCTTTCCGGTACGTGCCGACTTGCGGGGCATCGACGCGTCGCAAGCGTGATGAATGAGGCGCGATCCACAGCCTCCGCGTCCGCCCTGCTTGGCTGGTCGTCCGGCATCTGGGGGATGTCCCCCATGCCGTTCTGCAGAGCCTCTGTCAGACTCCGTTCATCCAATCTCTCCAGGTTCCAGCCGAGCGGGCGCCGGCTGTTGCTGCGATTTCCTTGTCTTCTTTCGGCCAGCTCGAAGGTGATGTATTCGTGATCACTCCCGAGTAATCACTTATCACCCTCCAGCCGACGATTCGGGAAGCCAGACCTTCCGATGCCAGGATCACGTCGGGGATCGATTCCCCGAATCCCGGCCTCCTGTAGGTTGGCGTGTCCCCCTCGTTCATTGTCAGCAGCCCCAGCCTGGATGCCATCTCCAACAGCAACCTTCCTCGGGTGCCTGTATGTGGCATCCCCCACTCTCTCGCTCTGGCGTTGAAGTCGCCGGCCAGGAGACACGGACCGGCGATCGCTCGGATCGCGTCCTCCATGGCCTCCAACTTCTCCGTGAATCGTGGAATGCTGTCATTCGGGGAAAAATAACAGCTCTCGAACGTGACTCCGTTGCTCGTGATCCAGGCGAAATTTTCGCCGTTCCCACTTCTTTCGATGGGGTCCACGCGCGGGTCGGGCACCCACAGCGCAGCCCATCCTGTGCGGTCAGGGACCCATAGTGGACCTTTAGCCCTGTGAGGCTCGCTCACGAAGACAAGTGATGTCCCCGTGTCCCGAACGATTTGGTCCACCAGGGAGCTTGCCTCGATGCTCCCATGAAGGTCCGACAAGCGCTGGAGCCTTGGACATGATCCGACGGTCGGCCGTCGGTTGTCTTCTTGCAGGCTTCGCTCGAGGGTGCCTGGCTTCAAGTGGAGGACTTGTGCCTGACACCACCACACTTCCAGCATGCCTCGCTGTAGTCCGGACCGTTGCACTCTCGTCGAGTGTGGCCGTACTCCAAACAGCGGAAGCATCGTGGGATCTCTACTCGAGTTCGCACTCGGCAGACAACCCACCCAACCTTGACCTTGCCCCTTTGCAGGAGCTTCTGGCCGCTTTGAGGCGTCGAGATCGATGACCGCCAACCTCTGCTCACGGGCGTTGGGTTTGGTCAGGAAGACCTTGAAGTCTCCCGTCTCCTGGTCCAACTCCCGCTAATGCCATTAATGTTAACTGTGCTGATTTTAGAATTATTATAATTAAAATTTTATAACTCTATTTGTAATAACAAATACTATCTAATTCTATTTTTCTAGAACAATTTGTCATGGAATGGCCCCACCACAGTTCCTTCTGTCAAATCTGCTGATAAACTCCTTCATATCTGCTTCTTCAGGTGATTAATTGAATTTTGGTCGTACATGTTATTTGTAGATTTATGTTTTCCATTAATGGATGTGGCACTGTTGCAGAGTGGAGCGCTGCGCCATGCTGGAGTCGGACCGCCTCGTGGAGCGGCTGCTGTCGCTGGTGACGTGCGAGGGCGGTGGCGGCGTGCAGCAGAACATGGCGCTGGACATCTTGCTGTGGCTGGCGGCCATCCGCCTGTCGCGGCTGCGGCCAGCCCCGCCACACCAGGCCGCGATGGTGGCCCTCGTGCAGCAGCACCTACCGCAGCTGGTCACCAGCTGCTTCGTCCACGGCAGCCGCACCACCGCGCGCAAGTGTGTCAAGCTCATCATCCTCTGCAGCGAGTATGTGTGCCCACTTCTGTAGCAATGTTTATTACATATACGTCTCAAATAAATTTGTCATAACCAGTGCATATTTGACACAAAAATGGTTTTAATTTGTTCCTTCAAATATATTTGGGGTTGAGGTCAGACTGCTTTGTTATTTTTGGAACAATCTTTAAATGGAATTTTGTGTGTTATTTGTTGCTGTCAATGCAAAAAAGACTACAGTAGACTCACTAATCTGGCAGATATCAAACCATGGTGGTTTTGTTACTGAAATAATATGTGTAGTGTCTTTGGCTAAGTTCTTTCATTTCCTGTGTATATAATGATTTGTAGATAATGAATATATGATCACGTTTTATGACCGTTTGGGACTTTGCTATTTAATCGGTGTTATTTACCGGTGGTTGGTGAATATGAGCGATTCAATTTCTTTCCATTTGCTATTTTGTACGGTTATTCCTATTAGCAAATTTCCCCTATAGGGAAGAAGCTGTTACCGTAGGTCTCATGGTAAGACTTAAGCCCAAGACCATGATAACTTTTCATATTGGAGCCCCCAGAAGCAAAAAACACCATTCGTTCAAATTTCTTGATATATATATTAACAGGGTGTCCAACTTAAGTGTGCCACCATTGGTATTTCAGAAACTATTGGATTTTGAGAAAACTTTAAATGGGGGAGTTCACCTACTTTTTTAAGACATTTGAAAATATGAATTCCATTTTCTCCTAAATGGCCACCACTTTCCAATATGGCGGACAACTTTAATTTTTCTAATGGAACACCCTGTATTTTATGGCATATTTGGATTCTACGCTTAATTTTAAGAACTTTTTACTCCTTGACATTTTTACCTAAACCATTGGGTTAGGGAGATATAACCAGTTAAAATTTGATTTTCCCCATTTGAAATCCATTGTGTCCATTTTAACTGTGCCATTCCATGCAATCCTTATGGAGTACAAAACTATTCAAAATTGTTCATTTCCATGAGTGGATTTCGACTAAAAACTATTTCTATGATTGATTTTAAACTAAAATCACATTTTAAAGCACTTGTTCTTTGGTATGTTTTAATTAACCCTACCGGTATCGATATACCGAGAACCAACAATAACGCTATGTATTTCTTATGGGGAAAAATCAAATTTTAACGGCTTATATCTCCTTAACCATTGGGTTTAGGAAAAAATGTCAAGGAGGAATAAGTTCTTAAAATTAAGCGAAGAATCCAAATATGCCATAAAATACAGGGTGTTCCATGAAAAAAATCAAAGTTGTCCGCCATATTGGAAAATGGCAGCCATTTAGAAGAAAATGGAATTTACATTTTTAAATATCTTAAAAAAGTAGGTGAAGTACCCCATTTAAAGTTTTTCTAAATACAATAGTTTCTGAAATACCAATGGTGGCACACTTAAGTTGGACACCCTGTATATATATACAGTACACCTCGGATTATCCGGATTAATGTGGTGGAACACCGATCCGGATAACGAAAAATCCGGATAATCCGCGGTCATTACAATATCGCCTAAATAGAGAGCGTACCTTAGCCCCTGCTAAACTAATGCTGAAAACGGCGCATCAAAAGCGTCCAACATATTAATCTTACGGGGGTTTAATTTTGAAAGAAATTTAAGACTTAAACTTCATTATTAATCATACGAATATAATGTTATAACTTTTACCGTACTTACGGTTTAGGTTTGGAATAAAACGCCAAATTAAATTATTTAATTTATTAAGATTAAATAATTATAACTCAAAATGACTCAAACTTAAAATAATCATGACGAAACTTAAAGTAACTCAAAACGTATTACATTAACTATTCGCAGAAATAACGTAACTCGTCAAATGACAGCAATAAACTTAACTCGCAAAATTGCCGTAGGCCTACGCCTTGTGGATTATTAACAGCGCCCCAAATAGCAATCCAGAAAATCCAGTAGTACGTTTGTACGTTCACGAAAATGCTGTAATGTACTGTTTAGGTAATGTGATTCCTTCAATTATTGTGATTCCAAATGCATACAGTAATGTATTATGTTTGCATTTTGCTTTTTAGAAGGCACATTTCCCCCGTAAATTCGCTAAAATCATGTTTTGCCATGATTTTAATTTTTGAATTTATCGGATGGAGCGGTCCGGATAATTCGGGATCCGGATAATGTGGGGTCCGGATAATCCGAGGTGTACTGTATATATATATATATGTATCTGTCTAAGCACGATAGCGCTCGCAAAAATGGTCCGATCGGAATGAAATTTGGCACAGATGTGTAAAGTAGTAATTATCCAGATGAGTTTGAAAACCAGTCCAATCGGATCTCTGGAAGGGGGAGTAAAGGGGGATAAACCCCCCCAAAATGTGGTTTTTGGGTTTTTTACATAGTAAAATAAAAAAAATCTAATTTTGGTAAGCACCATTGAATTCAGCTCGAAAAAATAAACAATTTAGTATTTTGTATCATTTCTCAATGTCTATTGGCAATGTATACAGAACTCTCTAAGTAGGGACAGCCAATGTTAATTTGTTTAGTTACGCCGCCGAAAAGCATAGCAGAAATTAGCGCTAATGCATGGAATAGTTCAAGCTGGCCCCGTAAAGGCGGCGGCGCTTCTATTCACTATCCAAAATGTCAAAATGAGAATGTTTGTAAACAAAAACAGGTAATCGACACAAACCTGAAAAAAAACACCACAATTCAAAACAATAACATTTTAACTGTCAAAATATTACAACCAGCTGCTTGACGTCGGAAAGTCAGCTTGATCCGTAAACTCCTAGAACAATTCCAATCGGACTAAAAAGTGCCATCTCTTTTTCGGCGGCGGGAACTACATTTTTCCATAAGGTGTCCCTACTTAGAGGGTTCTGTATACATTGCTATTGGTTACCAAGATATTGAAAGTGGTAAACACAGTACGTTGTCCCAATGTTAACCTAATGGGAAATAAGTAAAATTCTATATCTCGCTTTATTTTTTAACATATCTTAATAAAACTAGGTTTATGGCTTCATCTAGATGAGATTTAATGTATTTTAGTCTAAAATCACCAAAATTTCTATCTTTGTGGCAGCAAAACTGTATACTTAATCCCCATGTTATCCTTATGGGCAATAAAAAAAATTCCATATCTTCATTATTTCTAAACATATCTTGATAAAACTTGGTAAATGGCTTCTTCTAGATAAGATCTACTAAATATTGAAATAAAACCACCCAGTTTTAACATGCCTGTAGCAGCAAACCTGCATACTCATTCCCCATGTTATTCTTACGAAAACATGTCATATCTCACTACATTGGATGGAAGTATTTTTTTTTGCATTTGAAATTCCTGAGTATGCAGGTCTGCTGCAACGGGGGTATTTATTTATTATCTGCAATTGGTGTAAGCTCAAACGGGAACAAAAATTGTCTGTAATTGGTCCTCAGAAGACTACTGGGGGGAATTACTTTGTGGTGGTTTACATAGTCTAATATTTGTTCTATATAACATTGAAAATTGTACATTCACAATCTAAATTAAGCTAAGAAATAACACTAAACTAATGCTGCTAACTATAATGAAATCTGCTAAAATTCTCCAGAAAATAAGTATGGAAGTTGGTCTTGCTGTTAACTGTGTACTGATAATTTATAATGATAACTATCAAATTCATAGAAAATAAAAATAACTCTGAAAATATAACAATTATTAAAAAAAAATTTAACAGCATGGACTAAGACATTGTTGAATTGATGGCAGTGGGATGAGGAACGCTGAGGAGGCGGCGAGCGGAGTGTTCGACGCGAGTGTGGTGCGCACGCTGCTGGACATGCTGCCGTCGGTGGCGCAGTGCTGGTCGGCCGCCGCGCTGCGCTGGTACTTCTCCCTCCTCACCCGCCTGGTCACCGTGGACTCGGTGGCCGCCGTCGCCCACAAGGCGCTGGCCATGCTGACCAAGGTGGCCAGTCACCTGCACGCCCGACAGAACCCCTCCCACTTGCTGCTGCACACCAGGTGAACCAAACACATGTGTTGAGGCTTTCTCATTATGTGACAGTGTTTTTTTGTTGGCCAAATATTGCATTCTTCCGACACATTTGGCAGCAGTGGAACATATGATCAAATGGGCACTTTCACACTGTCCATTGTCATTATCAGCAGATGCACCTCACATTTTTCCAGAATGACAAAAATCGCATAATGTAAAACAGGCCTGAAGGTGGGTATTATCTGTTATTTGTCTATGTTACTCTCGTCCTGTTCTCATTTCCATCTACCTAGGTTTCAATGCGAAATCGCATCCAGGACTTGTCCAAACTGCTACTTGTAACAAACTGCTGATTCGAGTCCAAACAACTTATCACCAATAAACTTGATTTCATAACCTTAAAAATACTTCACCTAAATCACAGCCTCAATACTTAACTGGATTTCTATATTTGCCAGGTTTGGTCTGTACGGGACGCCGTTTGAAGCGGAGTTGTTCGACCAGGAGCCGCCGGCGCCGGCCAAGTTCTCGTCCACTCCGCTGGCCTACACGACGATGGTGGGCGGCGACAGCTTTGTGTGGAACAGCGGGGTGGTCAATGCCCCCACCACCAACCCCAGCAGCGCCCCTCCCCCCTCCACCCATACGGGGCCCGGGGTCGATGACCTGCGCGACCTCCTCAATATCAAAGGTTATATTTTAATAAAAATATAAAATTTTAGTGTCATTAAAATTGTTGCCTTAATTCTAGGAATTCATAATTGCACTCCCTTTCATATTGTTTCCTTAGATCTTTTTTATTGTTTGATATAAACAACAGTTAATTTCTCTATTTTGTAGTGGTTATTGTTGCAATTCATATTCCTTCATAATAATCTTTCATTTTTTATTGGTTTTTGCCAGTAATGTAGTTTATGTGAGTGATATCTGCTTGAGCTTTAAAATAAAGCATACAGACATTGTATTGTAATAAATACCAGCACTGCATTTAACTGGCTGGGATAAGTCTTCTAAGAGTTTGATAAGCCTTTACTTTAAAATTTGCCCTTAACTTGTTCCACTCTTTTAACATTTACTCCCCCCCATCCCCTAACTGGTTGTGACACAAATTACCTTAATTGTTATAGCTAAATGCACTGGAGAAGGCAGGAGTTCAACATCACACAATCAACTGAGGAGTTTGACCGCAAACCACCACATGAAGGGGCTATTGGAAGTTCAGCCCTTGCATTTCACCTGCCATGCCACCAGTGATGGAACCAAACTGGAGAAAATGGACACTGGTGAATAAATATGGCTTTTATGAATGTCAGAATAGAAAAAAGTTCTATGCATGTCTAGTTTTACGAGTTTTTACATTTTGCTAATTCTTTGTTTGAAATTCATTGTTGGTGATGGTGATTTTATATTTTGATTAGGATTTTTGCGGACATTTGCCATCACTGATTAGTAAAAAACAAGTTTCACGACGTTTCGGGATCTGGAATCTGATCCCGTCTTCAGGTGGAAGAAAACCTAGAACATAACAAGATTAGTAACACATAGCCAGGAAAACCTGGAGAAAAACACAGCTAAAACAGAGAACTGTAAAAGCAGTCACGAAAACAATAAGCTGAAAAGAAAAACAATACACAAAATAACACAGGAATCACAAGTATCAAGAATCACCAGGCAGGAGAGAGCACGTCCACACCCAATCAGAGCTGAGCTGAGACTGGTGGGAGAAAAGCAAATGGCGGCGGCAACGGAAATGGCGGCGCCCACAGCCAACCAAATCACGGCGTGCTACCGGTGACGAAAACCTGAAACAGAGACATGTGATATGCAAATTCCGTGTGTCTGTGTTTTTTTAGTTAATTTTTAACCTGATTTTGCCCCTTGGCCTTGCTACGGGTTAACATGTTATGAGAATTTTGAACAGAATTGTTAGTAATTACCCTATTTGCTGACACTTTATTTTCCCTGTCTTTCAATTCTTTGTTTAATATTGGTAGCCATACTGGCCTTATTTCAAGTGAAGATTGACTGATTGGTTGGTCTGCTAGTTTTATGTATGAAGCTTCAATTAGTTTTCTTTTGAAAAAATGAGGTTCGCGGTGTACTATTTTTGCTTCGTCAAAATTCATCTGGTGATTTTCAGACCAGCAGTGTTGAGCAATTTTTGATTTATCCACTAAGCCCTTCCTCGTGTTATCTTTGTGTTCTTTGATTCTAACATTTAAAGGTCTTTTTGTCTCGCCATAATACGGCCTAGAGCAACTATTGCAGTTTATTCTGTAAACACAGTTTTTTGATCCCTGAGTGCCATTTTTTGGTTTGGTTTTTACGAGACATTGCCTAAGAGTGTTTTGTGTCCTAAACGCGGTTCTAACTTTGAACTTCCTAGCAACTCTTCTAATTTTTTCCGATAATCCCGGCACATAAGGGATTGACATAGGAACGAATTTATCAATGTTTTCTGACTCATTCTGTTTAGCCCTACGGGTTTTGCACTTTCTTATTACGGATTGAGGGTATCCATTCTTAGCCAAATCTTGCTCTACTTTTTTGATTTCCTGATTTAATCCATCTTGATTTGAGCAAATGCTCTTTGCTCTGTCAAATAGTGAGTAAGCTAATAATGTAACTATTTTGAACTAGAGGGTAAATTATACCGTCAAGATGAGGGGATGGCCATGGGGTCGCCATTGTCGCCTATCTTTGCTAATATCTTTATGGAGGAGTTTGAGCAAAAGGCTTTGTCTTTGGCTCAACTCAAACCGAAGATTTGGTGGAGGTACGTCGATGACACCTTCGTGGTATTTCCGCATGGAGACGATGAACTAAAAGACTTTTTAGGGCATCTTAACAGTATTTCTCCTTCCATCCGCCTAACAATGGAAGAGGAAGTCCAAAACAAACTAGCATTTTTTGGATGTGTGCGTAGAAAAGGATAGGGACACGCTTAGGACAACTGTTTTCAGAAAAAAGACACACACAGGGCAGTACTTAAATTTTCAATCAAACCATCAAAAATCTGTCAAAGAAGGGGTAGCTTACTCACTATTTGACAGAGCAAAGAGCATTTGCTCAAATCAAGATGGATTAAATCAGGAAATCAAAAAAGTAGAGCAAGATTTGGCTAAGAATGGATACCCTCAATCCGTAATAAGAAAGTGCAAAACCCGTAGGGCTAAACAGAATGAGTCAGAAAACATTGATAAATTCGTTCCTATGTCAATCCCTTATGTGCCGGGATTATCGGAAAAAATTAGAAGAGTTGCTAGGAAGTTCAAAGTTAGAACCGCGTTTAGGACACAAAACACTCTTAGGCAATGTCTCGTAAAAACCAAACCAAAAAATGGCACTCAGGGATCAAAAAACTGTGTTTACAGAATAAACTGCAATAGTTGCTCTAGGCCGTATTATGGCGAGACAAAAAGACCTTTAAATGTTAGAATCAAAGAACACAAAGATAACACGAGGAAGGGCTTAGTGGATAAATCAAAAATTGCTCAACACTGCTGGTCTGAAAATCACCAGATGAATTTTGACGAAGCAAAAATAGTACACCGCGAACCTCATTTTTTCAAAAGAAAACTAATTGAAGCTTCATACATAAAACTAGCAGACCAACCAATCAGTCAATCTTCACTTGAAATAAGGCCAGTATGGCTACCAATATTAAACAAAGAATTGAAAGACAGGGAAAATAAAGTGTCAGCAAATAGGGTAATTACTAACAATTCTGTTCAAAATTCTCATAACATGTTAACCCGTAGCAAGGCCAAGGGGCAAAATCAGGTTAAAAATTAACTAAAAAAACACAGACACACGGAATTTGCATATCACATGTCTCTGTTTCAGGTTTTCGTCACCGGTAGCGCGCCGTGATTTGGTTGGCTGTGGGCGCCGCCATTTCCGTTGCCGCCGCCATTTGCTTTCCTCCCACCAGTCTCAGCTCAGCTCTGATTGGGTGTGGACGTGCTCTCTCCTGCCTGGTGATTCTTGATACTTGTGATTCCTGTGTTATTTTGTGTATTGTTTTTCTTTTCAGCTTATTGTTTTCGTGACTGCTTTTACAGTTCTCTGTTTTAGCTGTGTTTTTCTCCAGGTTTTCCTGGCTATGTGTTACTAATCTTGTTATGTTCTAGGTTTTCTTCCACCTGAAGACGGGATCAGATTCCAGATCCCGAAACGTCGTGAAACTTGTTTTTTACTAATCAGTGATGGCAAATGTCCGCAAAAATCCTAATAAAAATTTTGCTAATATTAAATAAATTGATATAAGTTCCTGTTTTTAAAACAAATAATGAGTCTATTGATGTAGAACTAAGTCATAATAGGATTGTTTAAGGACAGGAGGCCTCTCTGAATGAAGATTTCATGTTGGTAGGACACAAAAAATAATTTTTTGTGACTCACCATGAATAAACTTAATTTTGGGTAAGCTTATTGTCCTCCTTACACCCAAATGTAGTCTGGTAATGAGAATTTTGCTTAAGATCAATTTGTGTCTTTACTCGATTTAAACCTAAACATTGGATTATGCAGTGTTCTCTAAATTAATTTTCTGTTATTTATTTTCACCATGTATAAAACCTCTTCATCTGTAATTTATTTCATTTTATGTATTTTCAGGAGGAGCTGGTGGACCATTAATAAACTATTTTGAAGCACCGCCCATCTCTCCAATCTCACCAATCCTGCCTAACCATTTGGCCAGTAATGGACCAAAGAAGATCATCGAGAATAATGTGGTATGAGCTGCCATTTATTTAAAGCTCCAACAAAACATAATTCTCAAACCACAAATTTTAGCTTGTAACTAAAATGTTTGTGTTGTAGAATTGAGAACTAATGTCACAAACCATCTTCTTTAAGTTGTAAAATGTCTTGGAGTATCATTTCTCTCTCAATCGATTGGATACAGTTGCTACCAAGTTATTTTTTGTGTTCTACGCCAATAGTATCTTACATAGAAGAGATACTCAATCACTCCTAAGATAGAGCGGTTTAGATTCCTTAAATTCTTGTGGGCATGCCAGGAATTGAACCTGCGACCTCTAGAAGTAAAATCAAAGATTCTAATCGTCAAGCTAGCTAGCAAGCAACACATCCAATAGTCATTGTTTAGAATAGTTTCCTAATTCATTCAACAATATAATAAACTATGTGACATATAAAATTGTTTGAATACCTGCTTCTGAAGGAATCCTAACAGCAAACACTACTCTAGGTTCACCTTTTAATATGAAGACATCACCGAGCAACAGCTAAGGCCATACTAATAATTATTCTTCATTTAACAAAGTCTTGTCAGCACAAAAGTTAAAAGTACAATTAAAATAATAACAAAAATATAAAAAACACACAAACACATATCACGGAGGTTTCCTGAATATTTTTAACATACTTTTAACGTCAAAGCCTTCATATTAGAAGGCAAAACTAGTTGCATATGCAACCTTTAGATTACTGTATTTAAACCATTTTATATATTTCCCAGTAATCTGGAGGCTAAACCACAAGAAAAATTATGTGATAGGTATTGAAAATAGTTTAGTTTTGGACATCGGAAAGAGAAACAGTTTGTGTGGTGGCAGGACCGGATGCCGTGGCAGCAGCTGGTGATGGCGCCGGCGCAGCACGTGCTGGTGGTGGAGCGTATGCACAGCGGCGCACGCCGGTTCGTGGTGCTGGACCTCGGCGCGCCGGTGCTGCTGACGGACTTGTACGTGCCCGCGTGTCCCGACCTGCTCTCGCTGTCCATCGACCTGTGGACGGTGGGCGAGGAGACGGACGCGCGCCGCCTCGTCGTCGCCCCCGACATCACCAACAAGACGCTCATCATGAACGACATCTCACCCCCGCCAGTTGTCCGGTTCATCAAGGTACAAGAGGCGTATGCTATGCACCTACTTAAACAGTTAGAAAACTTTGTCATTAGTGAACTTAAAGCTTCTTTCAGTGTTGATCAGGAGAATTGCGGAGATTATTGGTCAGTACAGGCACGACCCGAGGGGCTTTGCCGCTTTGGGCGATATCGGCGACCGCCCCCCCCCCCCCCCCATATATAACCCGTCTAATTGTTTACTCCCGGGCTCCACCCCTTCTTTGAGCGATCGCCAAACTAAAGGGTCTCCACTGTGATGCGATCGCACCACAGTGTCTCCCTAAACTCTTAAATAATTATGTACAAGGGGTCCCAAGTGTGGATTGCACATTTTAAAATTATTTTCATTTTATAAGCTGGTTCATGTTTACAGTTGCAGAGCTATTTTTGTTTTTTGTTTATTAACCACTGACTTAAAAATTTGCCCGAAGATAATCAGCTGTTAAGTTACCATTGACATTTAAAACTCTTATAATGAAAGTTGGTTAGAGGTCTATGGGTAGTGATTTTTCAAGCCGGGTCGGGTTCGGGTCAGGTAGTAGATTACCATCAGTTATCGGGTCGGGTCGGGTTCGGATATGTAAGATGAAAAAAATTCGGGTCAGGTTCGGGTATTTTAGTTAAAATTCGGGTCGGGTTCGGGTATCATTTGTCTGTCAGCAAAAGATTGATTTCATTAAATTTTGATGGGACTACCAAGCAGTTACAAAGTAAAAATCTAACATAACAATGTCATGTTATGCATCGTTTTAAAGATATAAACAAGACGAACAATTTGGTGAAAACAGAATTCACTTATCTTTATTCATTTCAAAATGGCGGCCATTTTAGTGAAAAATATTGATATTTACGGAATAACCTGTATCTCGAGAACTACAAAACATATTTTTGGTCTGTTTAAACATTATTAATCCTCGTTAACTCAGCTTTAATTTGATATACGACATGCCAACATTTAAAAAATAAAAGTTCTTGGCAGAGCATTTTATTTTGTTTTAATGTTGGTAGCCCTGAAAGTCAAAAAAATTAAATGGCAATAGCATATCATTTTACAGGTCTTGCAAAGACCAACAACTTTTCAATTTACACCTAGCTGCTACCTTTGGTGGTTTTGTAGTTATAAGCGAAAAACTCCATTTTACCATATAAAGCCCATGTTAAAAATGTAGTCTTCAGGGCATTTAAATTTGCATCAGTTAAACTTAAGTACTACACATTTAACATGGACTTTATATGGTAAAATGAAGTTTTTTGCTTATAACTACAAAACCACCAAAGATAGCAGCTAGGTGTAAATTGAAAAGTTGTTGGTCTTTGCAAGACCTGTAAAATGATGTGCTATTTGACATATGTTGCCATTTAATTTTTTTGACTTTCAGGGCTACCAACATTAAAACAAAATAAAATGCTCTGCCAAAAACTTTTATTTTTTAAATGTTGGCATGTCGTATATCAAATTAAAGCTGAGTTAACGAGGATTAATAATGTTTAAACAGACCAAAAATACGTTTTGTAGTTCTCGAGATACAGGGTATTCCGTAAATATCAATATTTTTCACAAAAATGGTCGCCATTTTCAAACGAATAAAGATAAGTGAATTCTCTTTTCACCAAATTGTTTGTCTTGTTTA
Source organism: Flexamia atlantica (assembly GCA_035578135.1). Taxonomy (NCBI): domain Eukaryota; kingdom Metazoa; phylum Arthropoda; class Insecta; order Hemiptera; family Cicadellidae; genus Flexamia; species Flexamia atlantica. The sequence continues at coordinate 122,151,308 of JAQJVK010000001.1, forward strand.
GAGCTTTAAAACGATGCATAACATATGTTTACATTTAAAAATTCTGAGATTCGAACCCATGACCCCCGGTTTTTGGAACACCCTGTATTTTAAAAAGCTTAAAAATATTTTTATGTTGTTCCTTGCGGTCGATTTAGTGGAGTATGATTTTGTTTCATCTATGTAGGACTACTAGTTCGTCCGCAATCCATTTGAGACACCTTAGGTGAGACACCCTGTATACATACAAGAAAAAATTACAGTTTGCATGAAGAAAATAACACTACACATGACCATGGGACAAGAAATATTGATGAATTGAAGCTAGACAATGAACAAGATACTATAAAACACAAAGAACAATTACATACACAAATAAATATAAAACTTAACAATAAGTTACCATCAAATATAAAAAAATTAAAAGATTTTTATTAATTAAAAGAAAAATATTAAAATTAAAGATTAATATTAATTAAAAGACCAATTTAAAAAGTACATGAAGACATTCTTTACAAATCACTGTATTTATGATACAAATTAATTTTTTAAGCTAAAATTTTAATAATGTTATAATATATATAATGAAAATTTTGTAAAACATTGTAATGCACCAAATGGTGCCATATACAATATACAATAACCAATACAGTCAATAGATATTCATATTCATGACTAAACTTATTATTTCAGGATTTATCATTGAAATAGTATTTATATTTTATAACAACAATAATCAACAATAATTTATTTTCAGCATAAAATTAGTTTTATTACAAAACTTCTATGAAGAAAAAATAGTTGGTTTAAAAAATATGGAATAGCAGACAGAAACCATAAATTACCAGAGTAGAGGAAGGGAGGAAAGAGAAGGGGGGAGAAAGAGAGAGAGAGAGAGCTAGAAAAAACAGCTTTCTCACTCTCCTTACCAGTGGGAAGGAGGAAGTGGGGGGGTTTGTTTACTCATCAATTAATTAGCCTATCCGCCAGTCCGGTGTTATCTGCGTGCTGTATCGGTCATCTATTTTAATAGATCAAGTTTTTTAAATTTTAATATTAGAAAAATGTTTCACTGACTTTCACACTTGATCATATGATATGGCATGAGACTCTTAGAGACCGTACATTATTTTATGATTGTTATTTTGAAAGTTATTATTTTGTAATTTATACATTAAATCTCAGGGTTTACTTGATTGCTCTTAAAACTTTTAATCAACTTCAAAAAATTTCTAAAATCAGATAAAAATTGTTATCAAGTCAAAAATTTGATGTTTTTGTTTTGTATTATTATACACTGTTTGTTATTCTAATAAGTTCTTGTTGGTAATAAAAACCGTCTATTCAACAGTATTTCTTCTTTAATTACACAATTTTTTTGTTACACAACAAGTTCATGATGTTGACCTTCACAAATTTATATTTAATTTTAAACTCCTTGCATAAACAAACTGTTAATCATTGTACTTATCCATTCGAAGACAGATGAACTTTGGTTGTCTGACGTCCCTTCCTCCTGATGTGATGACTGGTGAAATCACCATGATGAGTTGTGACGAATCTGTTCACCTCGAACGGTTATATTGCGCGATTTATTTCGACTGGATCATTCTGCGATATGCACACCAAATATAAACGTCAGTTATTGTAGTCCGTCAAAACTCCGTGCCGCTTTTCGAACTAAATTGTCTTTATACTTCATCCGCGCAAAACAAAGTTAACATTATTTATTGCACAACATGCAATAAAATCATGAGTGACGCAGCGACTGCGTTGTACTCGCGTCGAAACAACTTTTTGAATGACCGATTCCTCTACCCTCCGTGTTCGTCCAGGAGACGGGCCGAAGCACTCCTCGCGGATAATGCTTGCAACACCTCGACCAATCAGAGCTCTTAATCTCACGCCCACCAGACAACGTACTCCCGATCCAGCTGAAAATAGCGCTCTGGGTAGCGATTTGTGACAACAATTGGGCGTGGCCAACAGCATTCCCTGCACGGTGCTGCTCTACTCGTTTGTTATTTGAACTAAACTAACTGCGTGATGTTGCCATACAAAATGCGCTGTGGAACATTCCACCCGCTCAAGGACAAATTTTTCCAATACGTTCTGTTCTCTTGCGTCTAAAAATAACTTGTTGTTTCCGGTCTGTGCGTTCTCACGGGAAAGAATTGCGTCTTCCATCTTGTGGTGCAATCCTTTCTCATGGATGGAAATATTTTGTTGTCAATATTTTAGCCGTTTTTCTACATTTATTGCGCAATCTTATTTTCGACCCGCATAATTTTGAATTTAATTCTTTCGTTGACCAATATTTATTTATTTATTTATTATCGTGAATTTATACCCATCACAGATACCCCCCTGAATTTTGAATAAAATTTGACCAAAGCGAATAATTTTTTCAAAATTCATCAATCTTCTTACATGAATGGTACTTATATACACGATTCTTTAAACTAACACAAATTGTTTAATCTAACCTAAACATACACATACCTAGAACCTAACAAAATACCATTTAACAATAAGATGTCAAAGTTAAATCAACTTTACATAATCAACACATAATTTCATTCTAACAATATCAAAATGTTCAATTTCATTGAAAACAAAATTTCTGATTGATGGCGACCTTATTTTACACAACCCTATCTATACTCTATCAATGTTTTCATTTACTCTATATGGAGAGAGAATATGAGGGGCAAAAGACAGATTTTCATCTCTCAACCAAAGACCCGACCCGAAAACTTGATTTCTAAAAAAGGGTCGTCTGGGCAGCCAGTCCAGCTTCAGGCTAACTACTTCAGCTTAGTAAGCAAGCCGGACTGGTGCCTTAACCAGTACCGAGTCGATTTCAAGCCTACAATCGACTCATTCAAAGAAAAAACAGATCCTCCCCAAAATCAGACGAACAACATTGGTGGTCTCAAAACATTTGACGTTCCGAACACTTTATCAATTTAAATACATATTTGATTTACATAACATTTTCATTTCATTAATAACATCACATACAAAAAATTTTTTACCATAACAAAACACAGTATTGCACTAAAATATTCGTGTCCTCTCACTTGTTGAAGTCCTTTCTCCACTTTTTACCGTTCATTCTACCTTTCTTATTTAAACAACAAAAATTTTTTCTATTTATTCCCTAGGGTTCCAGTTTACAATTGTTTCTAGTACCCTACTCATATACAGCAACACCTAAATCCCACTACTGTTTTTCACATGATTTTTTATCAGAAAGACAAAATTTTATTAACATACATAAATCTCAAATAAATATGTACCCTTATCATCACAAAACTCCATATTACAATTTATACAAATATTATCTCTCATTTAAATTCAATACACGACAAATACAAAATACAACCCTTTAAATCAATATCAAAATACACGAGAAATATAAAATACCCTTTAAATCATTTAATTGTCATCATAGTAATATATCTCAACCCAACGTTATTTTGCATATAAGTACCTTTCATTAGACCAGAAACATTTTTTTTTTATCCATTATTTCAGTTACTTATACCAGTAACTTTGTTTTCATCAATTCTCCATGAATAGGCTAACATTTCAATTTTTTATTTCCCGTTCTTACAGGATCTATATCCCCAATTTCAAACTTAAAACTATTGTGGCTAGGTTTTTTTTTTAACATGAATCCCCCACACTAACGGATTCAGAGGTGAAGTTTTGAATTTACTAATGGTTGGTTCGAAAAACTCGAAACCAATTTCGGTGCCCAGGCTTTGGAAAAAAGTGAACGGGTCATAGTGCACCCTAAAGTGTGGACAGCAGCTAACCCCCAGCCCCCTTATTCTCCACAGGTTACCCGTAACGGGCCCATCTGGTTAAAAGTGCCTGGATTGGGGGCGAATTTTCAACAATCGGTTAAACATGTTCAAGGTGCTGACCTACTCTTCGAGTAGGTGCAGCTTATCGAGTGGACCTTACTATGGTGCAACACTCGTCTCGCTGGTTTACTCTTGCGAGTAAACTCAGCCCACCGCTTCTTTTCTTAAATCTAAAATAAAAAAAAATTAAAAAACATACATCCATCACATTCACGCTCGTCTCGCCATTCGCCAGGGTTAGCTGTTCAATTGTGGATTTCCATTCACCAACATTCGTGCGCTCATTCCTTTTACGTCAAATCCAGTAACTGTAAGAAATAATTTTACTATACATTCTTTTATCTTTTAAATTCACTTCTTCTATCTCAATACGTTAATCATTTTGTTTGACTTTAATTTACTCTAATAATTTTCAAAACAAAACATTTTAATTATATATCTACAATAAATTACAATAAATATGAACGTTATTGACTAAAAAAAAAATAAAATTATTTCTTAATGATATTGTCCTCCAGGTGGTTCGTGATATATTCACTCCCCATCTGGTTCGTATCACGATTTATTCTGTTTAAGGGTACAGATAAACGGTACCTGCAAAAAGAAACCCATTCTACATTAATTCTGCCAAACTGAACTTATTCAATAAAAATTTTTTAATTGCCCCGTATTATATGTCCCCTTAATCTCATTAGTTTCTAAATCTTTTAACACATAAGCATTTTTAAATTTTACCTGAACTACTTCATATGGCCCTTCATATAACTGAAAAAATTTCTTAATCTTTTTCCCTAACTTATCAGATAAATCAGTTTTAATTAACACCTTCTGACCAATTTCATATTTGATACCATTTATCTTTTTATCAAACTTAACTTTGCGCTGTTCTATCTTTTTCTTAGTTTTTTCTTTCATTAACTTTACTACCTTTTCATAGTCAAAATGCATATCTGGATAATCTATCAATCGCTTAAACATTGTATCAGGTCTTTTTTGAAACATTAATGTGAAAGGTGTCTGTTCAGTGATCCCATTTACAGATAAATTCAAACAGTCTTCCACAAATTGCAGATAATCAGTCCATTTTGTATGTTTCTCAAAACAATATGCCCTACACATTCGATTGATTTCTTTATTGTATCTCTCAATAGGATTACTTTGTGGATTGTATACTGATGAATGGATACACTTAATCTGTAATTTTTCTAAACCATCACACCATTTATTTGATGTAAATTGACTTCCATTATCACTCAAAATACATTCAATCTTTCCTACTGTGTCATTATAATGTTGTATTTTTCTTAATAATGTTACTGTATTGGCTGTTCTTATTGCATAAAGTTTTACAAACTTAGAAAAAATATCAACCATTGAGAAAATAAATTTAGCTCCAAATCTCCCAGTTGGTAATTCACCAATTAAATCCACACTAACTAATTGCAATGGCCTATCTGCGGTTACGGACTGTAGACTACCTTCATTATGTTTATTACTGTGTTTAGTTTTCTGACACAGCAGACACTTCTTTAACTGCGCTTTGATTACTTTTTCCATATTATTAAACACACAAAATTCTCTCAAAGTCAAATAAATTTTGTGACCCCCAAAGTGACCATATTTTCTATGAGCAAAATCAATTAATTGACTAACCTTAACTTTTGGAATGCAGACCCTCCATAATTCATCATCTTCCCTACTATTTTTGAATAAAATTTGATTATGTATTTTAAATGCCTTACTAATCTTATCTTTTTCTTTACTATCTTTTGTAGACTGTAATATTTCAATTATTTTACCATAATTTGCATCACTCAACTGAGAATCCCTTAAGTTAGACAAAATTTGTTTTACTTCACTATCTTTAAAACCCAATTCTATTTTACATTTTAGAACTTTGATATTATTTCTGTCCTTCTCTTCCATTCCATCATCCTTAATTCACGAAAGTACATCACAAACAACATTTTGTTTACCGGGCAAATATTGAATTTCTAAATTAAATTCTTGTAATACCAATACCCAACGTAACAACCTACCATGAGTCAATTTACAGTTTGTGAGAAATGTCAGAGCTTTGTGATCAGTTTTAACTATGATTTTATGATGTCCAATTAGATAAGACCTAAATTTATTACAAGCAAACACCAAAGCCAATAATTCTTTTTCGGTAATTGTATACGCTTTTTCCGTGTCCAATAATTTTCGACTAGCAAACATAATTACCCTCTGATTACCTTCATTATCTTCCTGATACAATACACTAGCAATTGAATTATCTGAGGCATCTGTCCCTATAAAATATTCTTTCTGAAAATCCGGGTGATTCAGCATAACTGATTTTAAGAATTCCTTTTTCAAAAGATCAAAATTTTCTGAGTCTTTTTTACTCCAAATCCATTTAGCCTTTCCACTCAATAAATGACTAAAATTATTAGTTAATTCCGAATATTTATGGTGAAAGCATCTGTAATAATTCATTAGGCCTAATACTGATTGTAACTCTTTGACATTCTTTGGGTCTTTCAAACTTAAAATTTTTTCAACCTTTTCTGGATCCATTGTTATACCTTTAGATGAAATAATATAACCGAGAAAATTAACTTCCGATTGAAAAAATTTACATTTACTCAATTTAACGGTTGCCCCATACTCTGCTAATCTGTCCAGTACCAATTTTATATGTTCGATATGTTCACTAGCTGATTTAGAAAAAATTAATACATCATCTACATATGTGGTCATAAATGAGTCAAAATCACCCTTAAAAACATGTGACATTGCCTTAATGAATGTGGCAGATGAAATCTTAAGCCCAAAAGGTAAGCGTTTAAAACAATAATTTGCCCCATTAAAGGTAAATGCAACATATTTTCTAGAGTCCCTATTCAAATTTACTTGTAAAAAGCCTTGTGTTAAATCAATCGACGACAAATATTTAGTACCTGCAAATCTCTGTAAAATTGTCTCAATTTTTTCTGTCCTTTCACAGTCATTTATTATAAATTTATTTAATCTACGACTGTCGAGACAAACCCTAGTAGAACCATCTTTTTTAGTTACTGCTACTAAACTATTATTATAAGGACTATCACTTCTTTCTATAATTTGGTTTGCTAGCATATTATCAATCTCTTTTTGTACTTCCTGTCTCTTATGATAAGTTATTGGATACGATTTACCTACAAAAGGATCCTCATGAGTCAAATTTATTTTAGCCTCAAAACCCTTAATTAACCCTGGCTTATCTGAAAATACTCTTCTGTTTTCCTTTAAAACTGAACCTAATCTACCTATTTCCTTATTAGACATTTCAGGGTTTCTTACTTGAATATCAGATATTATTTCATTAATTTGATCATTGTAGTTCGAATCTGGAGTAGGCCCTATTAAATTAATTTCTTGCCTATTTAACCCCCCCTTATCTTGCTGTAAATCAACTATCTTATCCGTCGCTAACTCAATCTGTTCATTACTACTTATGGTACTCAAAAAATTAGAAAAGATTACTTTAATTCCACAAATGTGTTCTGATTCTGTATTTCTATTTAGTTTCACTGTGGTTTTCTTATTATCATTGACTAAAGTCATACTACAGTTTTGAAAATTAATGACTGCTTTAAATTTTTCGAAAAAATCACAGCCTAAAATGGTTGTGCTTGGTATACCTCTTACCACAAAACAAGGAATGTCAAAGTTTAGGCTATTTAGCTCACAGGGTAAATATACTTGTTTATTCACTTTCTTTGATTTAACCCCGGTCACACCTTGTATCGATACATTGGTCACTGGTAATTCCGGTATTACAATTTCACTTTCCCGTTTTAGCATATCATATATGTCTTCAGACATAATTGTTGCTTGAGAACCCGAGTCAACAATGCATTTTACTTTAATTTTACCAATGGTTAATTCCAGTTCCGGCAAGGCACTACTAATTGGATTTGACACCATACTATTATAATTATTTTCATCTAATAATTCTTCCCTAAGTTCAGGTCCCCCTATCATTTGATTCATTTCATTAGGCTTATTTAACCTACAGGCATTTGAGTTAGCAATAACCGGATTTCTTTGTGCCTTAATATAGTTCACACAACGGTTAAATACTAGTTTTAGGCCCCTTTTATTTAAATGAATGAGATCATTCAACAGTCTTCCCCTCACATAAATTTCTTTCTCATATAATTCTACTTTAATTTGATCATTACTAATCAGTAAGTCATTGATTTCTAAGAACTTTGTCTTATTTTTACCATGGAAGGTTTTCAAAAATACATTTATTTCCCTAACTTGTGTCATGTGTTCAACATTTTCATTAAAAAGTTTAGGTATCACTGGAACTTCAATTACCAAAATATTTTTCTTTAGGCTAATCAGCTTTTCCATTAGTTCGCTATATAATGCACAAATTCTGTCAACAGAGTCTCCCTGCAACAGATTATTTACTCCTATCCAGGTTATTACAAAGTTACTAAGGTCATTTTGCCTTTCATCAATCAATTTAATCAAATCCTGTATTTTATTTCCGCCCACACAAAAATTAATAAAATTCTTACCATTCTGCGAGCGCATAACACTATTTTGTAAAATTTTACTTCCTAGTCTGACACCAAAACTATCAGACAACAACTGAAATCCTTCTATATTTGGTTCATGATTATTATTATTATCTGCTGTGATTAATATATTTACTTGATTAGTGTTATCCGAAGCGCTCGCTCCTGATTGTCATTTATTATTACGGTTTCTGTCACCCTGCCTATTTTGGTTTTCATTAGGATCATTTTCATTTTCATACTGATCATTGTACCCCCCGTCATTATGTCTGCCTTGTTGGTATGGACTATTCCTATTCTTATAATTAGGCCTACCATAATTATTACCCCGCCTATTGTCATATTTGTTATTATAATCGGATTTATTATCTGAACTAGGCTTGATTTGTTCTTTTATCTCACCTACTGCCTTACCCTCAGCAATATTTGACAGCTGTCTTAAAAACAATTCATTTTTTGTGTTAATATCTCTGGCAGTGGCAAGTGACAATCCTAAACTTTGAGGTAAATGTCGCGCAATTTCATTAATAAAGTCTGGTATATTAAACGGCCTGTCAAGATATGAATTCTTTTCATAGTATTTCATTACATAGGTGGTCAGGTCTGTTTTACCTAAAACAAACTCCCCTTCCCCTAGCAAATCATTTTCAAACTGTCTTTGGATTCTTTTGTTCCAAAACTGGCGTTTAAATGCATTTTCAAAATCGTTATATGAGTCAAGGGACATAATCACTTCCCTAGCCCAAGAATTAGCTGGTCCTTTCAAATATTTTAACAAAATTACTTTATCTGTTTCCCAAATATTTTCAGATACTTGTGTGAATTTTTTAGCAAATTTCAAAAAATACATTGGGTGTATGAATCTTTCATTTTCCCCATGAAATTCAACTAAGTACATTTCAGCAACATTGCTGTTCTGTTTGGGACTAGAACCACTATCCATAAATTTATTGATGTGACTATCAGGTAGGCTACTAATTTTTTTCAGGCAATTTAGGTGTAGGAATACCTTTAATCTCACTAATTTCCCTACTTATCTGGTTCCTAACTTCTAATAACTCATCTTTATTTGACTTTAACTTACTTTCAACCCTATCATCAAACGAGGCAATTTCTTCCCTAAGCTGTTTTTCAATTTCTGCTTTAAACTCTTCTTTCCAAACTCTTTGGCTTTCAACAAAGCCAGAAATGTTAGCTGATTCATGTTTCGCTATTTGTTCAGTGATTAATTTACTTTGATCAGAAATTAATTTACTTTGATTTGACACCACTTTATTTTGCTCTACTATCATTTTCTCAATTTTATTAGTTTTAATTTTAACCTGAGAAACATCCCCCTTCAAGTTATCTACATTTTCTTTGAGATTATCTACTTCTGTAACTACCAATGAGACTTGACCCTCAACTAATTCTATTTTCGATTGATTCTCCCCAATTAATTTGTCATATTTGGTAACCGCCTCATCTAGTTTGCCACTTAATCGATCATCTACCCCCCTAATCTCATTCCTTAATTCATCTAACCCCTCTTTGATTTCATTTCTTATTTCAGCTTTAAACTCTTTAATTTCAGTTTTAAACTCTTTAATTTCAGTTTTAAACTCTTTAATTTCAGTTTTCATTTCTGATTTAAGTTCATCCATTTTAGCATTCAATTCATGAAACATATCAGCGAATTTGGACATAAAATCATCTAAATTAACAGCAACCACTTTCTCTGATGTATCACTACCCCCCATTTTACTATCGTTACTCCCCATTGAAACATTATCCTCATCTTTATTTAATTCAGCAGAGCATTGGTCTACTATATTTTTGTCCAAAGCCAGCTGTAATTCTACCTCAGCATTATTTTGCAACAAAGTTTGGTCTAGATCACTAATTTGATCAGTGTCCCCCATTTTAAGTGTGTTTGATTTCTTAATATATTTAATTAACGGTATATCATCCGACGAGTCACTCATTTAGCAATTGAGCTACCTATATTATTCTAGGCCTACTTAATTTAACTGGAACCCTTTACAATTTTAGACTAGGCCCTAACTTAAAAATCAATATTCATAGTAGGTTCTTTTTTAATGAAAAATATTCATTATCAGCCCCAAGCGTGGGTCGCCAAATCTGTATCGGTCATCTATTTTAATAGATCAAGTTTTTTAAATTTTAATATTAGAAAAATGTTTCACTGACTTTCACACTTGATCATATGATATGGCATGAGACTCTTAGAGACCGTACATTATTTTATGATTGTTATTTTGAAAGTTATTATTTTGTAATTTATACATTAAATCTCAGGGTTTACTTGATTGCTCTTAAAACTTTTAATCAACTTCAAAAAATTTCTAAAATCAGATAAAAATTGTTATCAAGTCAAAAATTTGATGTTTTTGTTTTGTATTATTATACACTGTTTGTTATTCTAATAAGTTCTTGTTGGTAATAAAAACAGTCTATTCAACAGTATTTCTTCTTTAATTACACAATTTTTTTGTTACACAACAAGTTCATGATGTTGACCTTCACAAATTTATATTTAATTTTAAACTCCTTGCATAAACAAACTGTTAATCATTGTACTTATCCATTCGAAGACAGATGAACTTTGGTTGTCTGACGTCCCTTCCTCCTGATGTGATGACTGGTGAAATCACCATGATGAGTTGTGACGAATCTGTTCACCTCGAACGGTTATATTGCGCGATTTATTTCGACTGGATCATTCTGCGATATGCACACCAAATATAAACGTCAGTTATTGTAGTCCGTCAAAACTCTGTGCCGCTTTTCGAACTAAATTGTCTTTATACTTCGTCCGCGCAAAACAAAGTTAACATTATTTATTGCACAACATGCAATAAAATCATGAGTGACGCAGCGACTGCGTTGTACTCGCGTCGAAACAACTTTTTGAATGACCGATTCCTCTACCCTCCGTGTTCGTCCAGGAGACGGGCCGAAGCGCTCCTCGCGGATAATGCTTGCAACACCTCGACCAATCAGAGCTCTTAATCTCACGCCCACCAGACAACGTACTCCCGATCCAGCTGAAAATAGCGCTCCGGGTAGCGATTTGTGACAACAATTGGACGTGGCCAACAGCATTCCCTGCACGGTGCTGCTCTACTCGTTTGCTATTTGAACTAAACTAACTGCGTGATGTTGCCATACAAAATGCGCTGTGGAACATTCCACCCGCTCAAGGACAAATTTTTCCAATACGTTCTGTTCTCTTGCGTCTAAAAATAACTTGTTGTTTCCGGTCTGCGCGTTCTCACGGGAAAGAATTGCGTCTTCCATCTTGTGGTGCAATCCTTTCTCATGGATGGAAATATTTTGTTGTCAATATTTTAGCCGTTTTTCTACATTTATTGCGCAATCTTATTTTCGACCCGCATAATTTTGAATTTAATTCTTTCGTTGACCAATATTTATTTATTTATTTATTATCGTGAATTTATACCCATCACAGTGCGTGCGTGCGAAATGCGAAAATCCAAACCATTTGTCCTACAACCACATATGATGGCTCATACTTTTTGTCTAATTTTTTAAATCTATTGTGACAAAAAATAAACTTCTATCTCTTGCCGTTCAAGAGAAAATCCATGATCAAACAAAAGACTGATGTATACTTTGTGGTTCTCCAAGGTCAACTAAATATAGCAGAAACTTTCCGAATTCCATCTAATTGGAGATATTATTTCATTTCACCTGTCAATGTCCTTTCCTTATCACTTCAGGGATAATTTTTTTGTGTATGTTTTCCGTGGGAAGGACACGCTCTTCCGGTTTAACGTGACCAAAAATAGATCGCAACAATTATCTTCTCAATAAGACCTCTCGTATCATAAGCTCGGCTAGAAATTCCAGCTTATTCAAAGCTATTTAGTGTTGGTACCTACGACTATTTCATTGCATCGGTTCCCTAGTCCTTTAAGTTGCTAAATGAGGATACGATATTAAGCAGTAAGCGTACGATAATTTTGAGCCGGCAAGGAGATGGCTGGTTGTCTGAGTTGAGACGTATAGTGAAGATTGCTTCTAAGTTTGACATCACGACCGCGACCATCTTTGTTCGTCACATTATAATATTGCGTGGATGCTGTAAGTCAAAAGCTTTGCGCGAATTAATTATTGTTGAACATTTTTAAAGTTTCGGGTTTCTTTCGGGTAGTATGTCGGGTATTTTCAACCCGATTTCTTTCGGGTAGTAGGTACCCGCCCGACTCGACGTGTAATAAAAACCCGCCCGAATAAAACCCGAGACGTGTCGAACCCGCCCGACCACTCGGGTTCACGTAACTACCCGAAGCTACCCGAATTTTCGGGTACCCGCAGACCTCTAAGGTCAACATTTTAAAGCGCCTTCTAGAAATAAATCAAAGGTTGGAATAAAAAATGGATTGTTAGAACATAATGTCTGAAATTTGCATGTTTTTACTCGGAAAAGTTAAAATTTCTCCGTTATTAGCAGTCCGATCATCATGATCTTAACAACAGCATTTTTTGGATTTAATTTTACAACTTTTTTGTCTCTTGTATATTTTTTCCATAATTTACAGTTTTTAAGATAATTAGCTTTAAAAACAAAAAAAGTCGCCATTTTGAAATGGTACAAAATAGAAATTAGATACTTCTTATGTAAATAGTTCTTAATAGTGGTCATCCATATACCAAGTTTGAAGTTCATACGTTGAGAGGTTCATGAGATATGATCAAACATGTAAAAATCACAAACAGACACACAGACGGTAAACGAAGCACTTTAGGTTAGGACATATGTTTATATAAACTTTTTTCTTATTTTGATTCAAGGAATCACTACGTAAATTATCGCACCACATTTTTTTAACACCCCGTATATACTTAACTATTAATATAATACCACAGTAATAAACACAATGTCAGGGGAGGAGGAGGGATTCCGTCAGGTCACTCAAAACCGCTGCGCTGTTGCTTTTACGCTGTCACTGTTCTGCAAAGCGCGGCGGCGACGGTTGTTCGATACAAGCTAAGTGGTTTGTTTTTATATTTTGACTTGAATTTTATAATTACAGTAGAGTCCCGCAAACCCGGACTTCGATAACCCGGAATTCTGGATAACTCGGAAAGCCTACCAGAGCAATAAAGTGCATTGAGATTCAAGGCCAGAGCACGATGTGACGCATTTAAAACAGTTTTAGTTTTTCTTTAAGTTTTTTTTGTAACTTATATAGTTTTTATATTTTTTACTATGCAATAAATAAATGATTTCTCATAGAAATAACAGAAACTATTCTTATTTTTACTCATTTCCCGATAACTCGGAATTTTCACAAACCCGGACTCCGTTCGGTCCACATTAGTCCGGGTTTGTGGGACTCTACTGTAATTGTAAATCGATGCTTGCATTGCCGTATATATTTTTAGGCTTGATTGTTCTTTGTGTAAAATGTGAAACAGAAAATTTTACTGTTCATATTCATGTCCATGACCATATAGCATTACTGTATGGTCCTGTTCATATCATGAATTTATAATTTGAGTAAAGGATAGGGCATTTGCCAGTTCCTAAAAATTCCTGGCACACCATGGCCTACAATCCCTCAACTCTATTCTAAAGGACGGGTTCAAAATTCTTCAAGCTTCTCCACACACAAAAGATTTCCTGAAAACCCCCCCAACCACCACATTTCGCCAACCACCCAACATCAAAAAGATTCTAGTTCATCCAAAGTAACCAGATCCGATGACAACAACCAAAGTCAAACCCCCGAACGGCTCTTTCCCCTGCAACACACCTAGATGCAAAACCTGTCCCATCAACTCCCCACCACAAGTTTTTCTAGTAACTCCACAAATTAAGTCTTCAAAATCCAAGGCCATAAAACCTGCAGCACCAGCAATGTAATATAACAGCTACAATGTAAAGAATGCTCAGCCCAATATATAGGCCTAACTAAGAACCAGTGCCGTACTAGAATGAACGGCCATCGACAAGACGTAAAAAATAACTATGAAGACAAACCAGTAGTCCATCATGCTTCTTTCACACTCCAAATCCGATTTCAATACTTCCAAAATAATAAAACAATTACCTCCAACCTGCAACCCCTCAGAACTGAGAAGAAGGGAATTAAGCTACCAATGGTTCACCCACTCCAGAAACCCACCAAACCTCAACTTAAGATAGTCACCATCCCTCACCCAACAGGCTTAGTGTATATATGTGTGTAAATATGTTTTTATACATTTAGAAAAGTTAGGGAATTATTCATAAGTAGTGAACATTTCTGTATATATATGCATCAATAAAACATCAGTTTCATAACATGTGTTGGCAACCCTGATCAAGTGTGAATAGACTCAAAATTTCAAATTGCAACTGCCATTTCTCTAGTGGTTGATAAAGTGGTCAGTGACCACGAAAATTTCCAAACTTGTTGTGAACTTTATGTGTTCTGTAGACTTATTTAAAGGTAAGCCTGCTTTCCTCCTAATTATTTTATAATTTGCCGTTCCTTAAAATTTGCCGCCCCAAAAATCTGCCGCCTTGGGCGGCGGCCCAGTCCACCCACCCCTGGGTCAGTAGGTAAGAGAAAAAGATTTGTTAGTCTTAGGAAGATTTGTTTTAGGAAAAAATTATGTATTGTACGTAAAGAATTTAGGATTAAAAGTTAATTATAATGTTGCAGATCACAACTATTGGGAGGTATGGAATGAATACAACAAAGTGCAAAATACCAATAGGATGTTTTTATGGTCATCTAATAATATTACCTGGTGAAGACTATGCTGAGAAGAGTAGTCATATTGTCATCAATCCAAACATTCAGGTAAAGTATAACTAAGATAATATATATTTTTTAATTTTATTGTAATCGATTAAATACAAATTTTTCAGCAAACATGAGTATTGTGTACAAATCTTAATCCAATTTCTTGCAGAAGTAAATATTTACCTTAAAAGGGGACTCGAATCCTGCAGGACTTCTTGCTTGAACCATAAGACCAATATTGATTTCTATATTTGGAACCGCTTCAACTGATAATCCAAATTCATTGAGTTATGGCTTTTTTGAAATTGACTGACAATGTTTTAAATGCTCTTTCAATTGAACCATGCATCAACAATTTGTAATAAGCGTTTAAGTCTCTACCGAAAGCCCCCTCTTAAATCTATTTTGCCATAAATTTATTTCAAATTTTGTTTATTCCAGTATAAGAGTATAATATTATTCTTCTATTGTAGACAAGATTGGTAGAAAAGAATGGTTTTAACTAGTAAAAAAGTGAAAAAAGTCAATAACAGCAACTGTTATTCTTTTTTAGAGCTACCCATAGGTTAGGTATGAATCCTATTGATTATGATTTTGCATATTTTAAGAGGCCATTTATTGGTTTGTTCTGTTTTGTAAACCAAATTCCAGCCGGGAAAAAATTTAATTTTCATAGTAAAAGTTAAACTAGCCACATTTTTATCAGGTTGTTTATAAACAATAATCTGGAGCCTGAAGTTAACCTGTTACAGAGCCAGCTGAGTGTGCTGAACGCACTGTTCGAGGATATCCAGTGCCGCTACTCGCTGGCCTGCTCCAAGCTGCAGGACCTGCTCTCGCCACTGCTCACCGCGGAGATCGCCAACGTGTCACACATGCACCACTACCTGCGGCGCGGCTCCGAGCTGCTAAAGCCCCCCACCGCCAAGATCACCACTGCCTACCAGGTACAACCATCCTCATTGTTTGTTTGTTTTTATGTTTAATAGAGGTGTGCGAATAGTGATTTTTGAACTCGAGCTGAGCCAAGCTTTTTCAAAAGTTTTGTAGCTCGATCTTTTTCGAGCCGAGCTTTTTAACAATCACCAAATTATTAAAAGGAATTATGAAGCTTGATTTTAATTTTAAAAGATACAATAGTCTAATGTTGCATACCTTAAGTGAACGCCAGCTCAAAACTAGAAAGCTTATCTCCAAAACAAGTTAATGATCTGATTGGTTCATAAATATTTTGTATTATGTGACATAAAATTAATCAAACTGGCTCAAAAAATAATTTATGAGGAAAAATACCAAATTTAAAATCTACATTTATTATTTGACTCCCCAATCCCACAGTACTTTACTTCAAAATAAATAGTTAAAATTGCATAATTAGACTAGTTACATATAGGTACTACAACATTAATTTTAAGTGTTGAAAGGAGTAGATGGAAAGGTTCTAAAATGGTTATATCTAGTAAAAAAATAACACATTTACACTTAGTCAAACACAAGACTGATTTAATGTTCACAAAGTAAAGATGATTAAAAATTAAATAGCAGTCCCAATAGTGGCATAATATTCATGCATAAACTTATTATTTCAGAAAATAATGTATGATAGGAAGAAGATTATAAATAAGGATGGAATAGAGAGAAATAAAAAAACAGCTTCCTCTCTCACTCTCCTTATCAGTGGCCATGGAGGGGGGGTGGAGGTTGTTTACTCCAAGCCCCTGCCCCTGTTTTTTGTCATTGTCTGAGTCAGTGTGTGTGTGTGTGTATGTCAGAAAGTGAGAGTTAATTAAGAGATAAGGAATCCTTACAACAAAATGCAAAAATACGAACCATACAACTATAAATGACAGCTCATATTTTTTCCTATTTTTATAAATCAAATGAGACCAAAATGAAACTTGTACGATATACCCTTTAAGAGATAAGCCTTGATAAAACAGTAGACTTAAATGCTGTCTACAAGGCTCAACTAAATATAGCTCTCCAAGGTCAACTAAATATAGCTCCGATTTCCGTCTAAATGGAGATAATATTTCTTGTTACCTGTTAATGTCCTTTCCTTATATATAGGGAATATTTTTTGCTTGTTTTTTGTGGGAGGGAACCGCTCTTCTGGTTTAACGTGTCCAAAAATAGATCGCAGTAATTATCTATCCGATAAGAACTCTCTTATCAAAAGCTCGGCTCGAGTGTCGAGCTTTTTCGAAAAAAGTCGAGCCGAGCCGAATACTGAAAAGCTCGACCTAAAAAGCTTGACCGCTCGTATACTCGCACACCCCTAATGTTAAACATTTTTAGTGGAAAGTAGGGGTGTGCGAATAGTGATTTTTTGGTTCGAATCGAATCGTATCGAATAGTTTATAACTATTCCAAATATCGAATATTTTCGAAACGAATATATATGTTAATGGTTATTCCTTCAAATGAGATCAAATTTTAAATCGCAGCATGTAAGTATAAATACCCTTTCGCAGCAAACCTGTATACTCAGCAAATTACCAAGCTGCTTCAATAATTAATATAATGTTATCAAAACAAAAGTGTTATTTCATTATGTTTTCTTTACTCTTGTCCTTACTATCTCCCTCCCCTCCCTGTATTTATCTTATTTAGTAATTGCATTAAAACAAGTCAAAATAATATAGGTCAAATATCAATTACTAAGGTACACAAAGGTACAACTAATCAATTGTTAAGAATTTAGAAATTTATTGATTCCCCTTGAGCATAGGTAATATTCATTTGAATAAGCATAATTAGGCCTATAGTAGCAATTTCAGGATTTGGCTACTTAACAATTCCTTTTCTACTGCAACCTAAATTTCTTCACTTTTAGGCCTCTGCATCCCTTTGTTCCTTTTCCTTTTAATGAACCAATAAATTATTTGATCAGGGACTAGGCGTAAGGAATTAGACCAAAGAAATCACATATAAAACTTGGTTCACCAACTACTTCACATTTGAAGAAAGCCTTACAATTTTATTTGTTCATTAATGCCTGAGAACAAAGATTTTTATTCTCCTGAAGTAATACTATAAAATAATAATAAGTCAGACCAGTAAGCTTAACCTAAATTTTAAGATAATTTACAATTGCCATTTACTTACAACAAAGTTTATTTGTTTTACATTACAGTATAAACAGCAAGCAAACTCATTAATTATTATCATAGGCTTAAGCTGTCAAACCAACATTGTACCGTTGTCTAAAAATGACCATTTTAATCACGTGTCAAAATAAACATGCTCCGCCTGATTCTTCAGATCAGGGGCGGCTCCAGGGGGGGGCCATGGGGGCCATGGCCCCCCCCCCGAGAGCTCCGATTTTTTTTTTTAATTTCAAACAAGGTTTTACTAAAATTCATTCTTGTGTATATGAAATCTTTTTTGGCCCAATATCGGAAAAGCCGTTGTATACAAGATTCTCGAAGACGAAGCTTTTTTTTCTACATAATTGTTACTTATGTACACTTAATTCAAGCTTAAATTTTTTGTTCAATATTAATAGTAGGAGACATTTTAAGTTGTTAGGTTGGCAGCGCGTCACGATTTGCCGCATGACCATCTCTATTACTAGAGATGGCCATGTTTGCCGCCATAATTTGGGTTTGCAAAATATTATTTATGACGAAAACAAAACAATATACGTTTATTATGAAATTAGCGCTTATTTCCTGTGTGTATGGATTGAAATCATTGTATTATTACCAAGACCATCGAGTAAGTAATTGATCCGTTTGAATACTATCTGGCATTCAATACTTCGGACTATACCATATTACAGTATTCTCAACCAAACGTACAATCATAACAAAGTTGGAGTTCATTTAACCTGTCTTAGTCCTATTTAAAAAATGAACAAATTATTTAATCATCAAATTAGGGACCGTCCACAAATACTTAACGCCCTTACGGGAGGAGGGGGGGTTTCGTCAGCATTATGTACCGTTACGAAGGAGAGAGGGGGGCTTCAACGCAACGTTAAGCACCTATTAAACCTTAATAATTAATTCCATAAATTATTCCAACTACTTCAAATTATCTTCAAAGTACAGAGTTTTGACTTTTTGTGGGGGGGTGGGGGTGATAGTACAGTGTTACGTAACTTTTGAGGGGGTTTACTGCCAGCGTTACTAGTCCGTTAAAAGGGGGGAGGGGTTTCTGATAAGGCCGATTTTAGCGTTGCGTAATTTATGGATGGCCCCTTAAGTAAAATTTTTAACAAAGTGTTAATAATCTCATAGTCAGAGGTGTTAATAAACACGTATTTGGGGGGGGCAGGGGCGTACCCAAGGGGTGGCCATCGGGATATATCCGCCCCCCCCGACATTTTTGGGCTATGGGAAATTTTTGGGAAGATTAATAAAATCTTGTTCACAATTAAGGTGGTGGTATCACTAAACTTGCTATGAAAGAGAGAACACTACTACACTCACACTAAACTTTTATAAGGGGTTTAAATAGTTAAATTATATTATTTTAAAGATAATTGGTTCGGGGATGATATATTGGATTAGGGTATTTTTACCAATTGAGGTTTTCATGAGTAATTGGTGGGAGTGGGCCTATAATAACATAAGGCAAGCAAAAACTACTGATGAAAACAGTGGCCATTAATTGTACCCGCGATATTACTACCATACCCATCGTCGTCAGATGTGGCAAAAGTCTCATTATATCACGTGAAATATTCATGGTAAAAAAATAACGATGTTAAAATGCGGCATACAAATATTGTCGTCTTCTCAGGGCCGTGTCCTTTACGCTATTCGTTTGTCGGACGATCTCGTAGCAGCATCGGGGCAGACGAAAATCGTCTGCCTACGTTGCATGAAAACCAAGTCTCACCGTCAAACCTTGAAAGATTTATGATAAGTCTGTCAAATTTCGGAGATCAAACTTCTTCCGGTGGTCTCCACTATTTGACGTACCACTATTATGCGATTATTATTAGCCTCCGATGCTTAGGCCTCTACGTGTACAACATAGTTTTGCGTCCCGTTCTGGGACTTGAGAAACACTACAGAAGTATGACAACCTGCATTTTCTAACTCTATTCATCAACCTCGCTCGCATAATCTAGGATCCGGATACTTTAGGTCTAGGAGGTCCGAGGCGCCAATAAATGAGAATGTGAAATATAGTTTTTACTTTGAAATAAAATAGAAAAACATTATTTTTTCCCAAGGTTAAGAACGTGTAATTTTTTAATTACTTTCTCATCTGTCGTATTTTATTGTAAGGCCTACTAAATAAATATGCTATTCCTATGACTGTGTAAAAACATTTTGCTTAAATTCTAATGTGATCAACAATTTTCAGAATCAAATCTTGAGCAGTCTCAAATTAGCTCAAATTTCGGGTGTTATTCTGTTTG
This sequence comes from Flexamia atlantica, assembly GCA_035578135.1. Taxonomy (NCBI): domain Eukaryota; kingdom Metazoa; phylum Arthropoda; class Insecta; order Hemiptera; family Cicadellidae; genus Flexamia; species Flexamia atlantica. The sequence continues at coordinate 122,171,859 of JAQJVK010000001.1, forward strand.
TTGTTGTGCCTCTAGATTGCCTAAAAATGCGAATTTACAGTTGTAATTTATGAACATTTCCCGTTCCCCCTTTAGGGGTATTCCATACCTCCGGCCCCCCGGTGTATCCCCCCCCCGAAAATAAATCCTGCGTACGCCACTGGGGGGGGGGGGGGTGACTAATATTGAACCTAAGTTTCTCATACTTGGCCCCCCCCGAGAAACTGTCCTGGAGCCGCCCCTGCGTCAGATTTCAACAAAATAAAACCAATTTTTGATCATTCAACATTTCTATTTTACTACGTAATTGCTTATTTGAAAAATAAAGAAATCTGAGCGATTGACACAAACACGCGATAGACGTTCTCGAGTTATTAACAACTAAACTTCAAAAGCAAAAGCAGACGAAGTGTAGAACGAAGACGAAATTCGAAAACGAAAAGACAAATAATAAACAGGTCCGCCAACTCCTTGCCAGCCCAAAATTATTGTACTTCATCGTATCAAAGTTGGAAGCGATGGTATCCCGGATTCCGTTTAAGGGAGTGTAGGATTTTCATGCGAGTACGACAAAAGATATTTACGGCCTGAAAAAGTCATACGAAACACCAACACGACTATTTATTTATGGGGTATTTACGGGATATTTCGTTTTGGCAACTGAAGACGACTCTGGACACTGTCGGTCATCGGTGAACTCTGATTGGTCTTGATTGCAATTCTCTCTTTTACCAACTCAAAAATTCAACTGATGTTTCGTCGGTATCGGATACTGGTCGAGACAGAACTGATGAAGGATGGACTATTATTTGTTATATGATTTAATGCTGTAATACTAGAATTTATCTTACGAAAAAATTCGTTGTCGCGTCGGGTATTGTGCAATAAACCTAAAGTACTGCACGACTGATCAACACGGAAGGGGGAGTTTGGTGGCAAAACTGCGATGTCAGTATTATTTTACAGCAGCTATTCATCTGTCGTCTGTTCACGTGAGGACGCAACTGTGTCTGATGTAAAAAATGGATTCGTAGTTGTTTGCAACTAAAAAAACGTACTTTTATTTTGAAAATGGGAACGTTTTCACCTACTTTTGATTTTATGCCAGTCCTTTAAATATTCGATTCGGTCATATCGAACTTCTTTGCAATCTCGAATCGAATCGAATATCACGATATTCGATTCGAAAAAGTTAGAAGTTCGAATATTCGCACACCCCTAGTGGAAAGGAACCGTTTATAAATAAATGTACTCAGTGTTTAAAAAAAAAAGAATCGTCTATATAATAGTTATATTTAGAGATGTGTCAATACCAAAATTTTTCGATTCTCGATACCGATACCTAAAAAATCGATTCTCGATTCTCGATACCGATACCATCGATGGATAATAATCACTGGATCAGCTGGTAGAGCTACATTACCTCTTGGAAAAAATTTCTCTCACTAGAAAAATATATTTATATTTATAATTAAATTGCATAGCCTACAAATTTAAAATATATATACCTATAGGGGCTAAAGGAGACAATTTTGCAAATAAATAAAAACAAACAAATAATGGCTTAACAAACATTTATTATTTAACTGCATTGTACGAAAAGAGTGAAGGAAACACATGGGTCTAAATTAAGTTCTTGTTCAGAAAAACCAGCATTTTCACTCGGTCAAGTTCTAAGCGGTTCCTCTTGCAGTCGCAGATGATCCCAGCTGTTCTGAATAGCCTCTCACTGAAGACTGTTGAAGGAGGCACACAAAGATATTTTAAGGCTAATTTTCTCAGCCTTGAATGCGGACTTGAGAACCAGTGTGACCCTAACTTTCCTGCCTTCTTGGGATTTAACGGCCGCTCTCCCAAGTACTGCGACAGTTTTTCCTGGCATCCCATTACTACAGGCTGCGGTGCGCTTGATGAAGTCTCTTTAAAAACTTCGGCATGTAGTGCCCAGAAACCTGAAAACAAAATAAAAATCTTTGTTCACTCATTACATTTACAAACTGTTTATCTTACAGAAAACAAAAATCCTGTAGCTGGCAATTTATTTATCTTGTTTCGGATATGGATGTTCAATTTAGATGTCATATATATAAATATATACAGATTCAGTGTAAATTGTAAATATATTAGGGCCTACAATGAAATCTGTGCACATCAAACAGCAAAGGATTTAGTTAATGTTCACTTATAGTTGAAGGAAGAAAAGTTAGTGTGAAACTAATATAAAATCACCCATTCCAGTTAAGAATTTCTTTGCATGACAGCTTACTACCAACTTCCAACTTCACATAGTTATATGTTTCTCTTTTTTTAATTACTTTACAATGGGGACTCAATTGTGTCTGGAAAACCATGCCCATAGTTGTTGTTCTTGAGTTTTTTATATAAATTACTAAATTCATAAATAAAAATACGAACAAGCCTTTATATCAAAAATTAAGAGGCCCAAGCTGAAAAAAATTAGCCTAATAAACTAAGGACCCACCTTGCTCCTTTGTTGAACCATCACTAGGCCTGGTAGAGCGATCTTCAATAGATTCAGCTGAGGGACCATTGACATCTTCTCTTCCTTCTTCCATTTCCCTCAGTATCTTGATTTTCGCTAATTCTAAACAGTCCTTGTTCTCAAAGGGGATGTCTTTAAATCTTGGGTCGAGCAGTGTTGCACACGCCAAAGTTAAGTTCCCTTCGACTGAGGGATATTGTCTTTTCATAGAAGAAATTAAATCATTCTTAAGGCCCATGAGTCCTGAGCCAGTTACGTCTTGATTTTGAGTAAGTCCTGAGCCAGTTATGTCTTGATTTTGAGTAACTCTGAACACTGAATGAATCAGTGGAATTATCAGAAATAAATAAAAAAAATCAAATTATAACCTCATAAAGGTAAATAAGTATTCAGGCCTATTTACCTATTTACTTGTGATTACTGTAGCAAAATATTGACTTTGACTTAGTTGATTGTAAGATTTTACAATTAATTAAGTGCTTCAAAAGGTTTGATGTAGTCTTACTGGTACCTCCCCTTAAAACTAATTTCTCACAAAAATTACACCGGGCAAATTTATCATCGTTAGGGTGAATTTTAAAATATTTCCACACTTCAGACGCCATCTCTTACACTACACTTGAAATGAAGCTCCTAAAAAACTTTGCAATAACTTGCTGTTAAAACAAACTTTAAATACCAAACACCATTCAATATACCCCGACTTAACTGGGTCACACTCCAAACTCAAAGAAACTGACCAAGAACAAAGAGAAAATGCGTAGGGATATACAAGGAAGCAAGGAGGTTAGAGAAATACTGGAGGTAACGCGTAATAGTATTCTCGCGGCTCTCTGATTTTGCATGTTTTATGGTAATTAAGAGAGGGATTAATTTTGTTCTTTACATTCTAGGCGTAATCCAAAATAATTCAAAAAATCAGGAATGGGAATCAAACCATATGATTGTTCAAACATGAAAATAAGACTTTCAAAGATTCGAAAATATTAAATTGGTTAGTCGTGTTCATCAGTACGATTACGAAAGCACAGAAAACTAAATAAGTACAGAAAGCTGACTGGTTTTGGAAAAGGGTTGCGCTCGCTGTGGCAGCGCCACTAGTCTTTTCGCGCTTGGTTCTGGGCAGAACGGCTCCCAGCAGACGAGCCATGCGCCAGACCTGATGCGCAGTAGCGGGCTAAAGCAGCGCTCTCGCGGCGGCGGCGTGAACTGCAGTCCTCGCCATTCAACACTCCCCTCTCTCTGCACCGGCGCTGCCCGCCGTGCTCCAGCTCGGGACAATGAGAGAGCAGGGCCCGAGCCTGCTGCCAGCGCTGCTTTCGCGAGCTGCCTGAAACGCTTAGTTTATTTCGAAAAATCGCGTTACAGGTAGGGCCGTAACGTTAACTTTGGGGGCTTTAGTGTAAGACTGGCTGGCGGGGCCCCATGTCTTACTCTAGCATGTGCGTAAAACTTAAAATAATATTTTATTTAATTTACAATTTTTTACAAGATTAAGTTACTTAGTTTTTTCATAATAAACCTATTTTTCGAGAAATCAATAAAAATTAAATAGTGTAGGGAGTTGACTGGTAGTAAAATACAGTAAAACCATTTCATATTTTACAATATTTATTATTGTTTTTATTTACAACATACAGTTATAATATCAAAACATTAGTTGTTAACAGAAACAACTGTTTCCTTTTTTATCCCTTATAGCAAGCAGTCATCAACATCTTATATAAAAAAAATTAACTCTGTCATTATTGTAAAATGACCAGAAATTCCACATATGAAATTTCTGACTGTCTCTTGCCTTTCCCGATAAAAAAAAATCCCCATCTATGAAATTGGCCATGTTGTCACCTAAAATGAACACTTGAACACAATATTTCGTAAAATACAATATTATTTTGCGGCCGCAATGTGATCAAGAGATAAGTACAAAAACATAGTACAATCCTGAATCATTGCTTTATGTCCATTGGTCACCGATATAATGAAAGTGGTAAACATCCCTTTGGGAAATAGAAAAAGCTCTATTTCTCGCTTATTTCGCAACTTACCTTACTAAAACCTGTTTTGTGGCGTGATGTAGTTGAGATATATCGTATTACAGCCAAAAATCCAAAATTTTTACATCTACGTGTCTACAAATGCATACAAATATTACAAAGAATGGAGTATGCAGGTTTGCTGACACATTAATGTAAAAATTGGGAATTTCAGGCTTTAATACAATATATATCAACTATATCAAGCCACCAATGAAGTTTTACTAAGACATGATGCGAAATAAGCGAGATATAGAACTTTTTTAATTTTCCATGAGGATGACATAGGTACAATACAATTTAAGGGATGTGTACCGCTTTCATTATGTCGGTGACCAATTGACAATAGACCAACTAACCAATGGACCAATGGACCAATTACAATCCCGAATTATTGGATACCTAGCCAAGCCTCCTAATCTCCTATACCGCAGTTACTTTAAGCTTTGGTTATAATATTACATTATTACAAACTACATTAACATGGCCAATAAAAACAGCTGAAGAAACAGTTGTTTGCAAAAATCTTAAAAAAAACACCCTTTAGATGTTTTTCAAGAGTTTTAATTTTGCCAAAGAGTTGTTTTTGACATCACTCGATGCCCATTTACACTGTTTATGTATCAGAACGCGGAATAAAGTTTCAATTATAAAACTGTCACGGTCTTGGCAACCAACACAAGTTAGAGAGTCTAAAGAAACGACGCTTTTTGTTAGTTTTACAAGTCTTTTAACTAAATGCAATTTATGACTGATTTTGTGAAACTTATTTTTGAATAGTTTGAGTGCTGTCGTGACGACGTGTAGTAGGTTTTCCGATGGTGACAGAAGGCCACTGGTGATATCAATTTTAAAATTTGAAAATGAGCGGTTCATTTGCAGTAGATCTTTCTTACTGTTCAACTTTGAATTTACGTTACACATTTTATGGAGGCACTCGTTGCATTTGAATTTTTTGAAGTAGCAGTGGGCTATATAGCCGGCAAAATACACCTGCGAACATTCTTCCAATGTCACTGTACTCCCTCTTAGAAAAACTGGACCCTCTGTATAAAAGTTTTTATACAAGTCAAATTGAAAACATTGTTTTGCTTGTTTTGCTAGATTTTGAACAACGGGTTTACTAGTAAACTTAAAAGCTGCTGAATAGCGTGTGTCCACTAGTTACATCAAATCGGGTTAGGCTGCCGAACTATATTTATTTAACACTAGATGACCCGACAGACGTCCTGTCTTCTTTATGAATAATCTGTTTTAGTTTGAATAAATATTATCAAAATAGTCACACCAACAACATAGCTTTTATTCTAAAGCTTTTTTCATATGCAACATTGTTAGTTTTGTTTTCTGGCGCAAAAATTATTTTTTCAGTGTTCCGACACGGGAACAGTCGACATACAGTTGGCCATGTGACAATCATGGATTTTCAAGGTTGTTTCCACAAATATTTAACGACTGTCCATTTCATTTGGACATTGCAAATGCAAGCTGCTGGAAATTGTTGCCGCTTAAAATCAAAGGGCGTATCGTTTTGAATTATTTGGATACGTCTTCACCTTTGTAGTTTTTATTTTTGCGAAATCGTTTCCTCAATTATGTTGTTAATTAATTTTTCACCGTCAGCTGAGTGCCACTTCAAAACCATAGTAAGTTAATGCTTCGCAACACAATGAACCGACTTTTAGCTGAATGGATATTCTTCATTATATAAGCTGATATCACATAATCAATTTCATTCGGTTTTATCCTCTCAACCAACCAAATAAGGATGTGTGCGTGTTGCAACCCGCGTTTTTGCCATTCTACTGAATACATCCCACAATGTGTCTCACCGAACATGCAATGCTTAGCAATAAAATCCATGAGTAACTTCATTTTCTTTTAAAACCTCTTGTGGTAATATGGCGATCAATTGGAAATTGGCCAGGAAATAATTCTTGTAGAATTTCTGACCAATTTGAATTGCACGTGAATGTAATAAACAAATCTGGTGTACCATAATGACGTACATCTAGCTTAGCATCATGAGCGCACTCATGCTCATATGTCGCGGACTCCACGGAACGGAGTTTTGCCTGGTTCAACCTGATATGCCAGTCGTGTCAATTGTAGTTGGCCACTGGTGCAGCACTTTACAGGGGCTTCATTTTTAAACCTATAATCATTGCAACTGTTGATACACAATGTTCATTGAGCCAATAGCAACTATTGGCAATAAACTGTAATCGATCGTCGCGTTATAATTGAACGCAGCTCAATGGGGATTGAATGCAAGATCTCCTCGTTGATGGTTTAGATTAAATAAAGCACATTCGTCTTCATTTCGAGACTCGTTTTGCTTGTCATTTTGACTTGCCCGAAAGTGTCCTACACTCATAGCACTGCGTTCTCTACAGCCCAGGTTGTTGCGTCGAGGGTAACGTGGCATTTTCAAGAATCAGAACAATACTGAATCAATGTTATTAAACTTAAAATATAGTCATGATTTTGGTGAACTATGAACTCAAACACTTCTCAATCTCTCTGGTAAAATAAAAAACTACAGTTTTTCACAAACTCATAAGGCTTGCAATATTTTATGAATTTTTCTAAAACCAAACAAAACTATGAGGATTTTCTTCATTTCTGTACATCCTAAAAGGTTAGTTAGATAAAAAGGTAGATTCATGTTTCATGTAATCAGAATTCTTCAGATACATAAATTAACTTAAGATTAGACTTTTTAGTTTCACAAAATCCTTGAACTACAAAAGTAAATAATCCAAGTGTAAATAAACAAACACATATTTCAGATTCACATTTGTTTACATGTCAACATATGGTTATGATTTGAAATAGTTCTCAAGTTACTCCACCAGAATGCATACATGGTCAAGTAACCTTATAGGCCTGTAGGACAGAGCCCTAAGGTCGTATTAAAAATTTTATTTCACACACACCTTGTCCTAAAAAACACGAAGAAAACAAAAAAAGAATTATCCAGTTTGGTGCACAAATAAAAAAGTTGTAGATTTACAAAGAAATAGAATTGTTTTTATTTATTTAGGTAAGATTAACATTGGAACAACGTACTGTGTTTACCACTCATTGAATTGATTTTTATTTATATAGATTTTTTAATCAACCCCAATTGGTAAAAAGCACACATTGTCAACATATAATCTTTAGTTTCTAACTTTTAAACAAGAAAACTTACCACAATTTTTTATCCATTGGTCAAATCCTTTGGAAACTTAAAAAATCTCAACCCAACATTTTTTCGATTGTTCTTGCATTTATAGTAGCTACAAGTAGTAGTGTAATTCGTTTAATTAGTTTGCTTCACGCATTAAAACGTAGCCGCCGTCTGAAAAATTCTGAAAACCCAGTAATACGCAGAGCCATGCGGTCGCTAGCGCTGGGTGGAGCGGGGGGGGGGGGGGCTGCAACGTAGGTGGCTGAGAGGGGAATTAGTAGTGGGTGGGGTAATGGTTTGCGGCAGAACGGCTCCTCGTACCCTCCCCTCCCGGCGACCTACGCTCCTAGCAGAGGGCGACCGAATTAACTGTTTTGCGCGCAACTGCCGCTGCATGGCAGTTAGATTTCTGTACTTATTTAGTTTTCTGTGACGAAAGTAAAGTTTTGTGTTCCCGTACGCCAATTTAATAAAACACAAAAACAATTAATTTTTGCTTTCACGACATATTTTTGAGAACAGATACGATTCTTTGGTTATTTTTTAAGATACGAATCGTTTTAAAATTGTCGTTTCAAAGAATGGTATTCTTTGACAATGACAAATTATTCCCTTCATATTGCTAAACTGTCTATAACCTCCTTGATGGGAAGCGATGGCGCAGTGTCCATACATTTTTTTATTAAATAACTTGGCGGCAAAATGGTTATCGCGTTTAAATGATTTATGTTTATTAAATCCAGTTCTCTAACCCAACTCGAAACAATAATTTCGAGCTTGTTTTTTTCTTTCTCGCTTCAAATAGAACAACACCATAGCCAGACTGTGGCAACACTGCAAAACTTCTCCCTTGCGTCTACGAAACACGATCTCTGATTGGCTGACACGCTATACAATTTCGTATCTCAACCAATGAAAGTACTTCTTACTGCAATCGTCGTAAGATTGTAAATTGACGACTAATATAAATTAGAAATTTATGTCAATGATGAAATTTATAATGATAAAAAATAATGTAAACCACATTCAAAGGTTGACTTGTCAAAATTATTAAACTAAATATCATGAAGGAATGTGGGTCTACTTCCTCCTGCGTAAGAAAGGCACAGAAGTGGAGATATTCGTCGCCGAATAAAGGCAAACTTCTCATTTTTGTCTAGCTCATTAGCTATTTTTTAATTGCATCAAAAGATCCATATAATAACCTCCAAGTTATTTTAAAAGCGGAGATTTTTCTGCACTTTATACCTACGATATTAAAAACAATAAATAGGCCTACGGAACTACTTTTTCGGCGCAATAAATTTACCGAGCAGCCATTCGTCTGTTGCTAAATGAAGACTAATTGTTTCAACTGGTTTTCAATGTAAGATTTTTCTTGTGATATATATTTGCATTTTGACAACAATGCAAACTGGCTCAAACATTATTTTACCGTCTTTTTACAGGTATCGGTATCGACTTTTTGTGAATGACTCTCGATACCGATACCAATGTCCAAGAATCGATGATATCGAGAATCGACTCATCCCTAGTTATATTTAATCGAGACAAATGGTGTTTACAAATACTTTTTCTATCGAAATATCTATAAAATCCTTTAGTTTTTTCATACTTGTTACAAATCATTTTTCCAATTATGATCATATTAGCTACTTTGATGACTTTCAAGCAAAGCATGAAGTTATTCCATACTTTTAAAATTCATTCAATTTGATAAATAAAATTGATAAAAGTTTTTAATTTATTGTAACTCAACAACCTAATTACTTCAAACAAAATTTCATTTCTTTTCACAAACAACTACTCGACTCTACTCGACACTTGAGTAGTTTAATACTTGACTCGACTCAACTCAAATTCAAAATCCACCACTTACCCACCCTTACTGAAAAATACCAGAGCTTGCTTTTCTTGCTGTAATAGTTGCATTGGCATGAATACTAAATCTTGTGTGTTAGTTTTTCAGAAATATCTGTTTAATTAGGATGTCTAATATTTACTTTTACTTTAACATTAAGCAGAAAATGAAACGTTACCTATTTAAATTTCAAATCTGTGTTACAGGAGTGCATCACATACCAGCACCAGTTGAACAGTGTGCGTAGTGTGATGCGGAGGCTGGGGGCTCACAGAGACCCCCCTGACGCCACCAACGCCCTCACCACTGCTTGCACGGACAAGCTCCGAGTCTTGGGTGAGAACCTTCTCGACCTACTACTCTTCCTAGTGTATGATGTCGTCTGCATGCCAAAGGTAAGTTGACTTGGCTCCCACATATTGTCAAAACAAATTAATTCATTATTTTACATAGGCTTACTTTATCTTATTAGTACAAAAAAATGACTTGTGAAGCTATTTTACTGAAAAGGTAATCTGAAATGTTTTTGTGGCAATATTAATTAACTAAAATCAATAGCTAAATGACTCTAACACCCAAAAATTTCTGAGGGTTTTGCTCATTATTGATCTGAAAAATTCTTGTTATCAATTGGTCACTTAGCCCCTCACCGCTTAGATTCACTTAAAACCAGTTTTATTTAATTTTTAGCGAATTTCCCCTATAGGGAAGAAACTGTTACCGTAGTACTCATGGTAAGACCTAAGCCCGAGACCATCATATCTTTTCATTTTGGGGCCCCAGAAGCAAAAAACACTATTCGTTCATTTTCATATATATATATATATATATATATATGCATAGTTGGGAAAGTTAGTCAAAAATTCTAACTAGTTAAAAGTTATTAGTTAGTCCCGTAAGAAGTAACTGATAGACGTTATAAGTTAGTCCGTTAAAAAAGTAACTGATGAAGTTAAAAGTTAGTTAAAAACTAACTGATAGAAAATAAAGTTAGTTTTTCAAGTTAGTTTTCGGAGAAATTTGCTTGTCATGTGTCAATGTGTTCTAAAGGATCGTATTTAACTATCACTAAAATTTAACAAGACTTGTTGCTACCGCAGAAAAAATGACTTGACACTTGACAGAGATAAACATCAACTGAAGACTAATGATGCGCGATTGCGAGATGTACCATTCGAAACGGCCAAAGACAATAAGTATTTAATTTTGTATACATTGTTATGAGAAACCAACAAAAGTAATGCATATCTCTTCAATTTTTGGAACAGAATAAACAGATTTTATTAACTTAAAAGTAGCGTTCGCAAAAACGAATGGATTATATCGAATGAATTCATTCGAATGTATCGTCGAAAGCACTCGAAACGGAACTTTTCAAAAATGAAATTCATTCGAAACCCAGACATTCGAAAATCGGAAAATCTTACTCTTAATCTTACTCTTAATCGGGCCATCACTACTGAAGACAATGTTTTGGAGATGACAAATCGCCAAACATTCTCCCTCCCCACCCCTCGGTGCTTGCGGCATTGTCATTGGCTGTGTCTGCATACCAAAGCAACTGGACTTTCCCCACCCCCGCGTTGTTTGTCATCAAGGGCGCTGACCCCTCGCTATGCTTCCCGCACGGCCACACTCAACCTTCTACGATGGCGTAAAAACTCGTATTTGAGTTCTTCCGCCGGTCGAAAAAACTAACTATTTTAACTCCAAAATTACTAATGAATAGATCAATATATTCGTTAGCTAGAACCTAACTGATTAGAAGTTATTTCGAGTACATTTTAAAAACTAACGAATAAGTTAGAAGTTAGTCGAAAAAACTAACGAATATCGTTAATCGTTAGAATTTTTAATCGTTATTCCCAAGTATGTATATATGTGTCTTTAAGCACGATAAATCGCGTAAAATTTGTCCGATCTTAATGAAATTTGGCATGGATGTGTAAAGTAGTAATTATTCGGACGAGTTCGTGAACCAGCCCAATCGGACTACCGGAAGGGGGGTAAAGGGGGGTAAACCCCCCCAAAATGGGTTTTTTGAGTTTTTTACATAGAAAAATAAAATTTTTCGAATTTTTATTGGCACTATTGAATTTAGCCAAAAAAAAAACAAACAATTTAGTATTTTGAATCATAGCTCTATGTCCATTGGTTACCGAGATATTGAAAGTGGTAAACACAGTACGTGTCCCAATGTTAACCTTATGGGAAAAAAAGGAAAATTCTATATCTCGCTTATTTCTCAACATATCTCGATAAAACTTGGTAAATGGCTTCTTCTAGTTTAGATCTATTAAATATTGAATTAAAACCACCCAGTTTTAATATACCCATAGCAGCAAACCTGCATACTCATTCCCCATGTTATTCTTATGGGGCTTACAAAAACATGTCAAATTTCGCTATGTTGGATCGAAATATGTTGTTTTGCACTTGAAATTCGCTGAGTATGCAGGTCTGCTGCAACGGGGGTATTTGTATTAGTAATCAATCCAATAAAAACTCTAACTAGACTTATTGTCGATTTGAGGATGTGTTTTTTGATATCATATGAACAAAATTTCTGCCTTCCTGAGGCTCGACCATATCCTGTCACAGATGGGTGCTACAGTCGGTAGACCAGCCTGTGTGTGAGCAGCTGTTCCACTGGCTGTGTGTGGGGGAAAACACTCGGATGTAGCCATGGTGTAACTGCCGATGTTTTGTCACAGAGTGTGCTACAGTCGGTGGACCAGCCCATGTGTGAGCAGCTGTTCCACTGGCTGTGTGCGGGGGAGGACACTCGGATGTAGCCGTGGTGTAACTGCCGATGTTCTGTCACAGAGTGTGCTACAGTCGGTAGACCAGCCTGTGTGTGAGCAGCTGTTCCACTGGCTGTGTGTGGGGGAAAACACTCGGATGTAGCCGTGGTGTAACTGCCGATGTTTTGTCACAGAGTGTGCTACAGTCAGTGGACCAGCCCATGTGTGAGCAGCTGTTCCACTGGCTGTGTGCGGGGGAAAACTCGGATGTAGCCGTGGTGTAACTGCCGATGTTTTGTCACAGAGTGTGCTACAGTCGGTGGACCAGCCCATGTGTGAGCAGCTGTTCCACTGGCTGTGTGTGGGGGAAAACACTCGGATGTAGCCGTGGTGTAACTGCCGATGTTTTGTCACAGAGTGTGCTACAGTCAGTGGACCAGCCCATGTGTGAGCAGCTGTTCCACTGGCTGTGTGCGGGGGAAAACTCGGATGTAGCCGTGGTGTAACTGCCGATGTTTTGTCACAGAGTGTGCTACAGTCGGTGGACCAACCCATGTGTGAGCAGCTGTTCCACTGGCTGTGTGCGGGGGAGGACACTCGGATGTAGCCGTGGTGTAACTGCCGATGTTCTGTCACAGAGTGTGCTACAGTCATTGGATCGGCCCGTGTGTGAGCAGCTGTTACACTGGCTGTGTGCGGGGGAGGGCACTCGGATGTAGCCGTGGTGTAACTGCCGATGTTCTGTCACAGAGTGTGCTACAGTCGGTGGACCAGCCCGTGTTTGAGCAGCTGTTCCACTGGCTGAGTGCGGGGGAGGACACTTGGATAAAGCCGTGGTGTAACTGCCGATGTTCTGTCACAGAGTGTGCTACAGTCGGTGGTCCAGCCCGTGTGTGAGCAACTGTTCCACTGGCTGTGTGCGGGGGAGGACACTCGGATGTAGCCGTGGTGTAACTGCCGATGTTCTGTCACAGAGTGTGCTACAATCGGTGGACCAGCCCGTGTGTGAGCAGCTGTTCCACTGGCCGTGTGCGGGGAGGGCACTCGGGTGTAGCCGTGGTGTAACTGCTGATGTTCTGTCATAGAGTGTGCTACAGTCGGTGGATCGGCCCGTGTGTGAGCAGCTGTTCCACTGGCTGTGTGCGGGGGAGGACACTCGGTTGTAGCCGTGGTGTAACTGCCGATGTTCTGTCACAGAGTGTGCTACAATCGGTGGACCAGCCCGTGTGTGAGCAGCTGTTCCACTGGCCGTGTGCGGGGAGGGCACTCGGGTGTAGCCGTGGTGTAACTGCCGATGTTCTGTCACAGAGTGTGCTACAGTCGGTGGATCGGCCCGTGTGTGAGCAGCTGTTCCACTGGCTGTGTGCGGGGGAGGACACTCGGATGTAGCCGTGGTGTAACTGCTGATGTTCTGTCATAGAGTGTGCTACAGTCGGTGGACCAGCCCGTGTGTGAGCAGCTGTTCCACTGGCTGTGTGCGGGGGAGGACACTCGGATGTAGCCGTGGTGTAACTGCTGATGTTCTGTCATAGAGTGTGCTACAGTCGGTGGACCAGCCCGTGTGTGAGCAGCTGTTCCACTGGCCGTGTGCGGGGGAGGGCACTCGGGTGTAGCCGTGGTGTAACTGCTGATGTTCTGTCATAGAGTGTGCTACAGTCGGTGGACCAGCCCATGTGTGAGCAGCTGTTCCACTGGCCGTGTGTGGGGGAAAACACTCGGATGTAGCCGTGGTGTAACTGCTGATGTTCTGTCATAGAGTGTGCTACAGTCGGTGGACCAGCCCGTGTGTGAGCAGCTGTTCCACTGGCTGTGTGCGGGGGAGGGCACTCGGATGTAGCCGTGGTGTAACTGCTGATGTTCTGTCATAGAGTGTGCTACAGTCGGTGGACCAGCCCGTGTGTGAGCAGCTGTTCCACTGGCTGTGTGCGGGGGAGGGCACTCGGGTGTAGCCGTGGTGTAACTGCTGATGTTCTGTCATAGAGTGTGCTACAGTCGGTGGACCAGCCCATGTGTGAGCAGCTGTTCCACTGGCCGTGTGTGGGGGAAAACACTCGGATGTAGCCGTGGTGTAACTGCTGATGTTCTGTCATAGAGTGTGCTACAGTCGGTGGACCAGCCCGTGTGTGAGCAGCTGTTCCACTGGCTGTGTGCGGGGGAGGGCACTCGGATGTAGCCGTGGTGTTACTGCTGATGTTCTGTCATAGAGTGTGCTACAGTCGGTGGACCAGCCCATGTGTGAGCAGCTGTTCCACTGGCTGTGTGCGGGGGAGGGCACTCGGGTGTAGCCGTGGTGTAACTGCTGATGTTCTGTCATAGAGTGTGCTACAGTCGGTGGACCAGCCCATGTGTGAGCAGCTGTTCCACTGGCTGTGTGCGGGGGAGGACACTCGGTTGTAGCCGTGGTGTAACTGCCGATGTTCTGTCACAGAGTGTGCTACAGTCGGTGGACCAGCCCGTGTGTGAGCAGCTGTTCCACTGGCTGTGTGTGGGGGAGGACACTCGGATGCAGCTGGCCGCCTGCACACTGCTGGTGCGAGTCTGCGGACTGCAGCCGTGGTGGGGCGACTTCCTCGTCTCCACACTGACCAAGCTCTACAGCTCCACGCAGACAAACATCTTCCCGCAAGACAGGTAAATATTGTGGGTTTGGAGTAGTATTTTAGACCCTTGCATAGAGTTTCATTCCACATTTAAAATATAAGAATGGCTCATGATAGTAACTGGGTTGTTTGCAGTTGAATGGTTGTCACAGACCTTTAAAGTGATAAGTCAGTTAAAGTCATTAATGTTGAGTTGAGGTCTGGATATGACAGGAAAAAGTTGTAAAACATGCCATAAGTTAAAACTTAAAAATAACTGTCAATAATTTGCAACCTATATTTCTTTGTGTATTGAAACGATTAACTGCAAAAGTGAATTGAATAATTTATACTAGCTAAAATGGTTTAAATTACCTTGCTTCTGTCAAGTAATCCTTGCTTTGGTATTCACACTACCACGGTTTCGAACCTTTTATAGGTTCATTTTCAAGTGCTACAAAAACTAAGCAGTCATCTTCGAATGAGGATGAAGTTGTCAAACATTCTAAAATATCTTGAAAACACAAAAAGACACAGAAAATTTGAGCACGGTTTATACTTTATATTTATAAAGTTTATAATTTATACCGTCCTATTCCATTTTAAGTTCTGTTTAAAACACACCCAAGAAAGAAAATTATTTTGCAGTTTTTATTTATTCGAACAATCAAAGTTAAATAACATCTATAACCAAAAAAGCCCTCAAATCTAAAACCCGAAAAAGCTTTAGGTTTACTCTCTTATTCGCTGTAAAAGTAATTATACTTTTTTCATAATATTTCCTACAGATAATAAGTCTAAAGATGTGCTTATTTGTATCAAAGCCAGTCAAAAAGATTAATTAGTTCTCACGTATATTTCAATTAAAAGTTAATTTTTTTTTGTTATTCAAGACTCAAAAGTGATAAAAAATGATTGGAAAAAAAGAAAATCACTATGATATATTCAAACAAAATTGTTTAACTCATGTAAGTGAAAAATATGTTGAACTGATGCGCAGAGTGTTCATCCTGCTGGTGTACTTGGGCCGCAAGTCGCTGTGCGGCGGCGCCAGTCGCAGCACTGTCATCGACTCCGTGCTGAAGACTCTGCTGCAGCAGCTGACGCCGCTGGTGCTGCGGACCCACATGGACCTGCCGCTCATCAGCTGGCTGCTGCTGTTCCTCTCCCAGTGCCTCGACTCCACGCCGGCCACCGCGGACGACGCGCAGGACAAGGCCAAGACTGACAAGGACGCTTCAGGTACCAAGGATACACTTTGCTCATTGAATTAGGCAGTTTCTTCAGGATATTTTTTGTCTTTATTTGCCGTAATGGGTTTTGGTGTTTGTGATTTCTACAAAAAAAAAAACCACATGTGACCACTGACCTGATGTGTTGGACTTAAACCCTCTGACCGCCAAGCAAATAAGAGGTAGGAGCGTCATAGCGCCGGCCGTTAATTGATGTGGGAACCCTTGAACACCAAAGGGTTTTGGCCGTGTTTGTTCCTTTACACATAAATTATTTTCATTCCGTTATTTTTTATGGTAGAGCAATGTTTCAGGTATCATTTTTTTGGCGATAAAAGCGGCAAAATTTACGTTTAAAATAAAGTAAAAATTTATTAATAGGATGACAATATAAAATGAACAAAGTAAAAAAGATTAAAATCCTAAATTGTTTTTCAAGTTTGTTTAAAAATAACATAAAGAGAGGTAATTTTATTTTGCTAATTTTCGTTAATAACTTGTCCTGCAAGTTCGTCCTGTTAATTGCGAACAAAACAGTGCAAATTGTATAGTAATTAAACAGTTAATTACAGTACTACAGAGCAGTTTGTCGCCTTATGTTCACTGCTGCCCACTGTCTAATGAAAAATGAGCCCTAATGAAAAATGAGCCCAGGTAAAAAAATCAAATATTCCCTACTAGGCACCCCCAAATTTCCTCACATCAGGCTCACGAACCCTTAATATCAGTGACTACCCGAGACTAGCTTTATTTAAGTAGATATAACTATATGTAAATAGCAACATCGTAATGAGCCTATATATAGGCCCAAGGCGTTCAACGGTCGAATGGAACCTGGCTATATCTAGGCTCTTGCGGTCAACGCAACTTTCCCCAAAGCCTATATATAGACTTCTGGCTGTCAAAGGGTTAAGGGTGAATGAGACCATACCTCAGAAGCGTCACATGGTCAAATGGACAGTAGTAATACAGGGGCAGGGGCGTAGCAGTTCAGGGATGCTCAATCAAACAGCAGTCTTATGCAAATTGGAACCCGCAAGATGAATCATTGTTGCATACTATTGAGCTGCCCAGACCAGTAGAAAGCAAATAAGGCAGTGGTTGTTGAAGTGGTGCAGTGGTTGTGGAGCAGCTATCGCACCACAGTTTCAACTCGTGTTGCCGGCAGATAAGACTTCCTGCAGCGGCGACCGTCGCAAACTGGAGGAGAAGCTGATGCACTACAGTTGTAACATGGTTGACTGGAACTAGTTGTTGTGTTGACAGCTGGCAGATGGGACTTCCTGCAGGGCGAGTTGTCGATGCAGCGGCGCATGAGCGTGGTGGGCCGCTGCAGTGCCGGCCGTGGCTACCGTCGCAAGCTGCAGAAGAAGCTGATGCACCACAAACAGCAACTGGAGGACCTCGAGGTGGCCAAGAAGGCGTTTCAGGCATCCACTCAGGTCAGTGGCTTGCCCCTTGGCCTTAAATCAAAGGTACTTTTGATTTTGTTTCAAACGTAGATTAGTTTTAAGTAAACTTCCTTTGAACTAGTACAAAAATTTGTTATATGTTGTTAACAATTGCTCGATTATCTGGTAAAAATAACTTTTTATTTTGTACTTTTTAAAAATTATGTGGACACTTCATACCTTGAAAACCTCATAATAAGGAAATCAAAACAACTGTGTTGTCATTTTTCCAACTAAGTGGTCCAATTCCAGCAATCCACAGTTGCATGACCATAAATGTCATGAGATTTTTTCAGAAAATAAAGTTTGCTTAGATAAAAATTTCTGGAAGACCAGAAATCTAGATTTTTAAAACCCATTTTAAGTGTCCTCTAGTTCAAAGTTATAAACAATTGATTATAGTGGTTGCAACTTTAGGACAGTGATGTACTAGATTAAAGAAAGTATACTTAATGTAATTTTAAATTTTATATTTATAAACAAGGGTTTGCGGTATCAGAAGTTTTAGGTCCCTTCAATGAAGTTTGAAATGTTGTCAACTGTTCTTGGGAAAAATGTTTACCCTTTAAGCAATTTGCAAGATTCAAATAAAATTTGTGAGAGTCTGGGGAAAATGTTGAGAAGATATTTGTTTTTTTTCTTTTTAAAAGAATTACAACTAGCATTTTGCTCTCTTCATTTTCCCTATGAACAACTAACCCCTATAACAATTTCTTCAGGATTGATTTTATTCTCTAACTACCCAATTTACTACCTTGTTTGTAACATGTCCTTTACTTCATGATTTGACTGTCATAAATAACGATCCCAGCTTGTATCTTTTGTAGTTTTTAAGGTAATTTTTCCTAGAATGAGAACCTGATATTTTCAGTCTAATTTTTACTAAACTGTCCTCTGCCCCTACTGTTTTAGAGCCTGTACAAATTTGTGATGTACCGCAGACCTGTTTGACGCAGACCTGTATTTATAAAATTTATTTATTTTTTCGAAATACTTGTTCGATTTTACTAATATTGAACCAAAGCTACTCAATTTTATTGCCATCTTCAGAAACACTACTTAACCTGATCTTATAGCAGCACTTCATCTGATACAGGTATAAATTTTGTGTAGGGTTGTGCGGGTACTTGACTTCTGAAACAAGTATTTATAACATATGCTTAGAGATATTCAAATTGGTCACCAAATCTAAAATATATAATAGGTAACAAGGTAACGTTGTGCGTGGAACACTTTTGTGCGTGGAAGAGATGATATCCTTGTTATTATATCCTCATTAAAGCTTAAAATTCGTTAACTATTGAAAATTATTACTCGCACATCCCTAATTTATGTGTAATTTGTGTGGTGTTGTAAATTTGACTGACAGGCAGTTCATATATTTTTTTTAATAAAAGAAAAGGCATCTAGCTTACTTTTGGAATAATCCTGGTAGGCCATGGAACACATAAAAGGTTGCATTAAAACACAATTTGTTTTTTTTTTCATTGGGTGACTTCCTCAGATGAAGAATAATTAGTAGGAAGTAGAACAAAATGGGTGCTGTTTTAACTGTAGTGATGCAGTGATGCCACATTTCATCACATTTTTTCACATTTCATTGGTTTCTGTTTCCAATTTATATACACAAGGGATGTTACAGGTTTTACATCTGTAGCTGTTATACAGGCCTTGGGAGTTGGTTTGCAGAGGGGTCAGATAATCAAAGGTTGACGAGCATATTTGTCGGATTTGGTGGCTGTCTGTATTCAAGGCGTGGAGTTTCCTTGAATGAATTATTTGATTGGCTTTAATGGTGTAGAATTTTGAAACCGGAGTTCAAGAAACTTTAATTTTGATAGGTCAGAGTGGTATGTTGTGACTAAGTTCACTGAAATAATTTGAATCTGCAGTATTTTGTGATTTGAAGTTGGGTTGGATATCCCCTTAAGTGAAATGTGGCAACACTGCATTGCAATATTCAAGGCAGTAGCCTTTTTTTTTACTTTCTACTAATCTATTCTCTACCAGTAGAAGTCCCTCAATTGGACGAAATAATGGGTATTTCATGTGTCTATGTGTTCTTTGTTCTACTTAATTTATTTGAAATAGCAATAGAAAACTTACACCCTGTTAATAATTTCACCGTTGTTTTTAATTCTTTATATTTGTTAGGATCAGGGTTCCCACTCAACCGTGAAACCTTAAAAACCGTGAATAAGCCGTGAATTTGGCAAACCATGAAAAAACCTGGAAAGAGCCGTGAATTTCGTCATCAGACCTTTAAAATCAGCCAATTTTAAAAAAGATAATATTTTTATTAAATTATAGAGAAATATTTGTATCAATTTATTAGAGACATTAAAAATGATTCACAGTCCCAAGACGAAGACAGCAATTGTGTACTTTTAAGACGTAGATTGTACGTACAGGGCTAGACGGTAGGGCCTGCTAAATTGAGATTGAGATTCCACAGTGGCTGGGGAAGGAGGGGTGGAGATTGGGGAGGTAATGGCAGAACGCGATCGGTTGCCTTGGAGGGGGGAGGGAAGGATGGAAAGGTGAAGAGAGAGAAGACTAGATAGCTGAAGACGCACGCTCATTGGTTTACGTTTGCGCAGCAAATAAATACGTGAATTTCTTTCTTCCTTAATTAATTTGTTTTCTTATTCTTTACATTCCTTCTATTGTACGATTCATCGGTTTTCAACTACCGATTAATGCATCGATGTCTCCGCTGCTTGTTTCTAATCATTTTCTGTTTTTTGTATCATCGCTCAAGATGTTTGTGACAGTAAATAAACTCTTTAAAAATGACGCCAGAACGAACGTCTTTGTTGCGTATTTTGTTTTCTATATGCGAAAATCCAAACGACTTGTCCTACAACAATATATGACGGCTCATATTTTTTTTTTCTAATTTTTAGTATAAATCGATTGAGACAAAAATGAAATTTTTATCTCTTGCCGTTCAAGAGAAATTCTATGATCAAACTATAGACTGGTGTATATTTTGTCGTTCTCCAAGGTCAACTAAATATAGCAGAAACTCCGAATTCCATCTAAGTGGAGATAATATTTTTTCACCTGTCAACGCCCTTTCCTTATCACTCAGGATTATTGTTTGTGTACGATTTTCGTGGGAAGGACACGCTATTCCGGTTTAACGTGACCAAAAATAGATCACAAAAATTATCTTCTCGATAAGACTTCTCGTATCATAAGCTCGGCTAGAAATTCAACCTTATTCAAAGCTGTTTAGTGTTTGTACGACTATTTCATTGCGTCAAAAGGAGCAACGGTCCTTTTAAGTTGTTATACGAGGGTACAATATTAAGCAGTAAGCGTACGATAATTTTGAGTCGGCAAGGGGACGGCTGGTTGTCTGACTGAGACATATAGTGAAGATCGCTTCGAAGTTTGACATTGCGATCGCGACCATCCTTGTTCGTCTCGTTATAATATTGCGTGGACACTGTAAGTCAGATGCTTGGCGCGAATTATTTATTGTTGAACATTTTTAAAGTTTCGGGTTTCTTTCGGGTGGTGTGTCGGGTATCGTCAACCGGATTTCTTTCGGGTAGTAGGTACCCGCCCGACCCGACGTGTAGTAAAAACCCGCCGAATTAAGCCTGAGACGTGTCGAACCCGCGCGACCACTCGGGTTCACGTAATTACCCGAAACTACCCGAATGTTCGGGTACCCGCAGACCTCTAGTTATCACCAGGGCCGTACCCAGACCGGTTTTCCGGGACAATTTGACCGGGGCCCGGGGGAGTTAGGGGGTCAGAACCCCCCCGAAATAGTGAAAACCCCCTGGCGAAATGTATAGAGGGCAGGGAACAGGTAAAAAGGGCCCGAAACGACAACAAAGGGGCCAAAAACGACACGTGTGAGTAAAAAAAAAAGGTGACCACTTTTGACGAGCCGGAAATCAGCTACGGCTCTGAGTGGAATAAGTGCAGTACCTGGACATGAGGGGCCTGGCCTAATATCTTTACCGGGGCCCGCCAAATCTGGGTACAGCCCTGCTTATCACTCACTACCCATTGCACTGTTTGAATGACAACAAGGCCCTAACTTCGGCCGCTGGAAAACATGCCTGCAGGCGACCAACGTTGTGCCATTAACTAACATTTTACGGACGGTAGAACAACGATTTATCTGGAGGCGTATTAACCAGGCTACGCGCCTAACCGGTGTTCAAAACTGGCAACAATAATTATTTTTAATCACGTTTTTACTTTCAACTTTCGCAAAATAACTATTTTACAAAAAATGTAATTGAAGTGTATTTAATAACTTGCAATTAATTTATAAACAAACACGACATTATTTTAATACGTGTTATACAGGGTGTCCCATAAGTAAAGTGCCAAACTTCGGGAATAGGTTATATGGTTCAAATTAAAGATAAAATGTAGAATAAAATTTTTTCCAAAAACGCTTTGTTTACCAGATATCTGCCATTTTGTATTTTTAACAAAATTTATCTCCCAAGTTTTTGAATCGATTATTTTTGGAACTCGGTATGTACCTGTATCTAGACAAGGTTAGTTTATGAAAAATAATCAGCATGGTCAAATCGTAAATTTCAAAATGGCGGCCATTTAAAATCTTTAAATTGAAATACCTAAAAAATGGTAGATTTTACAAAAAATATAAAGGACAATAATATTTAGAACATTTTATTTCCATTCCAACGATACCAAAATTATCAAAATCAATTTACAAACAACTGAGTTATGGCCGAATTAGCGCATGGCTCAGCGCAACAGTGGACTATTTTGCTTCAAAAAATGCTGCCTCAGTAGCTAAATACGGTCATAACTCAGTTGTTCATTAACCGATTTTCATAAATTTGGTGTCATTAGATGGGAAATAAAATTTTCTAAAAATTGTTATTCTTTATATTTTTTTGTGAAACGTACAGTTTTTTAGTTATTTCAACTTAAAAATTTAAAACGGCCGCCATTTTGAAATTTATTATTTAATCATGCTCACTATTTTTTCATGAACTAACCTTGACTAGATACAGGTGCATACCGAGTTCCAAAAAAATCGATTCAAAAACTTGGGAGATAAAAAATATTTTGTAAAAAATACAAAATGGCGGATATCTGGTAAACAAAGGGTTTTTTGAAAAATATTTTTTCCTACAGTTACCTAACGATGTACATGTTCTCTCACTGATTTGAGAAAGCAAAGTGGTCAATTTGCTCATCAGCGAGACAAAGTTAATATTGTCTCACTCTAATTACTTTGTCTCACTCCAGATTTGCAACGTGAAGGCACGAAATAGTGAGCGCGTAACATGCAGACAAGGTCGTATGCGCGCGAAATACGTTGGCAGCACTGGCTGTAAATCAGCTGGTCAGCTGTTGTGCTGTTGTATTTGTCACAACACTTCCGGTCACGGCAGAAGCCACCATTTCATTGCTTTGCCATTTGTAAACATTGAAGGTATAACTTAATATTATGTTACGTTTCTTTACCAATTTATTTGTTTTATGGTAACTGTAGGAAAAATATAACGTGCAACTCGAGTGCAAAGTGCAATCGCCTCACTCGAGAAACCATTCCTCACTCGCCTACAGCTCGTGAGTAAGGATTTCTCTCGAGTGAGGCAATTGCTCACTTTGCTGACCAGTTGCACAAATAACTATATTCTACATTTAGCAGCATTTTTTGTGTACAAAAGGTTATTTTTTGGTTATTTTTTTCCTTATTTGAGTTATTTTTTATATTTTTTTCAACCTCAAGAACGATTACAAGCCCTGCCTATTTCCGAAGTTTGGCACTTTACGTATGGTAGGGCCGTACCCAGACCGGTCCAAGGGGGGGGCCCGGGGTGGGTCCAAGGGGGGCCCGGGGGGAGTTAGGGGGTCAGAACCCCCCCGAAATAGTGAAAACCCCCCCGGCGAAATGTATAGAGGGCAGGGAACAGGTAAAAGGGCCCGAAACGACAACAAAGGGGCCAAAAGCGACACGTGCGAAAAAAAAAATAGGTCACCACTTTTGAAGAGCCGGAAATCAGCTACGGCTTTGAGTGGAACGGGTGCAGTACCAGGACATGAGGGACCCGGCCTAATATCTTTACCGGGTCCCGCCAAAGCTGACACCCTGTATAGATCATATTTTGAGTTTTCGGTGATTAGATAGTTGATAATCAAGAACTTCAACTCGGTCAAGACGCAATAAATGAACTATCGAATATTCATCGAAAGGTTAACAACATACGCAAGCGCAGACTATCATATTGTCTTTCATTACACGGCTGTTTGTTGTCTTAAAATGCAGTGCGTGATTGGCTCGTGGCTATGACGACACACAGTTGTCATGGCAACATACAGTGCGACAGTGCGCACTGGACTCTGCGCATTGTGTGGGCGGATAGAAAGCAGAAAGACAGGAAGAAAGGAAGAAAGAGAGGATGGCGTTAAAAATTTAAAAATATTTAAGTGTTCCGCAATCGCCAGTACAATGTTTTCTGTTTCCTTAAATAATCAATCATGTTAAAATCACATCGTATTTTGTGAAATAGTTGTAATTTATTTAATTGCATTGTATTTAAAATTATTTTTCCGTCAAGTATAGTTTGTTTTACCTAAAATATTACACAGATTAATTCTATTGGTACAGAAATTACTTCTCCGTTGTGCTGGTGCCGCCGCCGCCGGCGCTATGCGTCTGCCGAGTTTTCCCTCGCTACCCCCCCCCCCCCCCCCACCCTGTTATTCTCTGTGAAACTGTGCGGGCGGCAAAATGTTTTCCTTTATTTAGACCGTAAATTTCGTAATTTTCGGACCTTAAAAACCGTGAATTTTAAAATTCAGTTTGAGTGGGAACCCTGTAGGATGTAATTCTCTTTAAAGAATAACTTTTTACTTTGCCTACCATAAAATTCTTAACATGTGGTTTTTGTAGATAAATTAAATGGATTTTTTTAGGAGACTCTTATTGATGATGTTACTTGTTTTTATGTTTTCTTCTAGGCCCTGTCAGCACTGTCGAGTCAGGCTGCCAAATTATCTTACAAGCTCGAAAATGCGCTCAAACAACAAGAACAGTTCTTGAAAAAATCTGTCAAGCAGCAGGCTTCAACATCCAAGGTATGTAAAAGAAATCTTATAGTTTCAACATTATCTACAAATTTTCCACCAACAGAGAACAGGAATAAAAAAATGTTTGGACATGAATTGAAGTTACAACTTACAATTAACAACTACTAATGAACTGTCTTATACAGTAACATGGGAAAATATCCAATATACTAGTTAGTAGATGAAACGTTATTAGTTTTAATAAGCAACATTAATAGTTTTTCATCAATTTTATAAGGAGGTGTTGACGGAGAGCCACAGGTATGTAGACGAGGCAGGCTCCAGCAGTGGCAGCAAGCCTTGCGCCAGTGACAACAACGTCCCCTCCCTGCCTCGGGCCCACTGCCTGCCTGTGGCCCGGGCCCTCACTGCCTTGCTGCTGATTGTGACTGCTGTTTTAGGTTAGCAAGGAGGCATCGCCGGAGAGTCGCAGGTCTGTAGACGAGGCAGGCTCCAGCAGTGGCAGCAAGCCTTGCGCCAGTGACAACAACGTCCCCTTCCTGCCTCGGGCCCACTGCCTGCCTGTGGCCCGGGCCCTCACTGCCTTGCTGCTGATTGTGACTGCTGTTTTAGGTTAGCAAGGAGGCGTTGACGGAGAGCCGCAGGTCTGTAGACGAGGCAGGCTCCAGCAGTGGCAGCAAGCCTTGCGCCAGTGACAACAACGTCCCCTCCCTGCCTCGGGCCCACTGCCTGCCTGTGGCCCGGGCCCTCACTGCCTTGCTGCTGATTGTGACTGCTGTTTTAGGTTAGCAAGGAGGCGTTGACGGAGAGCCGCAGGTCTGTAGACGAGACAGGCTCCAGCAGTGGCAGCAAGCCTTGCGCCAGTGACAACAACGTCCCCTCCCTGCCTCGGGCCCACTACCTGCCTGTGGCCCGGGCCCTCACTGCCTTGCTGCTGATTTTGACTGCTGTTTTAGGTTAGCAAGGAGGCATCGCCGGAGAGTCGCAGGTCTGTAGACGAGGCAGGCTCCAGCAGTGGCAGCAAGCCTCGCACCAGTGAGAACAACGTCCCCTCCCTGCCTCGGGCCCACTGCCTGCCTGTGGCCCGGGCCCTTACTGCCTTGCTGCTGATTGTGACTGCTGTTTTAGGTTAGCAAAGAGGCATCGCCGGAGAGTCGCAGGTCTGTAGACGAGGCAGGCTCCAGCAGTGGCAGCAAGCCTCGCACCAGTGAGAACAACGTCCCCTCCCTGCCTCGGGCCCACTGCCTGCCTGTGGCCCGGGCCCTCACTGCCTTGCTGCTGCACATGGACTTCAGCTGCAACCTCGACACCTTCCTGCTCACCTGCAAAGTAAGCATTATCTGGATAATGCAGGTCAAATTTATCAAAAGTATTACTTCTGTTTTTAATTTAACACTTACAAGCACACATGCCTCCAATAACGTAAAAGACCACATCTGGTCATTTTGACCGTGTGGTGCATTTTTCCCGTATTTTATCACTTTTAGTACTAAAAACACATTGTGGGACAATAAAATGAGAATATATATTTAAATTGACAAAAACAGTTTATTTTACATGACTGTTATGAACATATTAACAAAATTATAGAAGTAAGAAAATTACAAAAATGAAATTTTTGTGAAAAGTTATGAAACTTATAAGACAAAACACAAAAGGCAAAAAAGAAAAAGAAAAAGACAAAAAGACAAAAACATAGGTACCTGTTGTATAAAGAAGAGTTACGGGTAAATTTCACACAAACACAGACACTTTGCTTATTCTCACACACTTTACCTACTTTCACATACATTCTACTGCACAGTCATTGCATACTCTTTAGAAATGGCCACAAATTGCCAGATTGCACTTAATGCACTTGTGTTGTGTCTTCCTGTCTGAACCTGGTGGGCACTTCTCACACGTTTTTCTCTTCTGTAAATGGTCATCAGGCACGCAGTCAACTTGGGGAGCTGTGTTGTTTCCAAGTATCTTTCTTATTTCTTCCTTTAGGTCTCTTGGAAGGTTTGCTACTTCATTGATCCTCTTGCGAAGATGAGGGGATATTAGCTCTGTTGCGAGGCTCTTGATAAAAGAAAGGCGTGTCGTATTTGTGTGTGTAGTGTAACTCATATACACAATGAAACAGTTGACACTGGCGATATTGATAAGTCTATAAAAAACTAACAGCAGCCACCGTCTTGTTTTCCTGCTTGAGGAGAAAACAGCACATTTCATGTCCAGCAGGTCAACGCCTGCCTTTGTACTGTTATAGAAACAGATCATTTCTGGCTTTCTCTTTTCTTCATTGGTTGCCATCGTGTGATGCATACTAGAAACTAGACAAACTGACCTATTTTTTTTGGCACATAAGATAGCAACGTGATTTCATTTCTGAAACCATACAGAGTAGATACTACAGGGCGTTCATTATTGGGGAGGAATTCAGTTGGTATAAAACGTTTATCTTTTCTCAAGGTTCCAACGTAGGTGAGCTTTCTTTTGCCTAGTTCTTCTACTGTCTCCAACGAAGAAAACCAGTTGTCAGCAGTCACATTCCTGTTGGACCCTGCAATGGTTTTACTTAGACGTACAACTGCTTGTGTTGGGACACTAAATTTTTTTTCATTTTCAGACAAGCCAACTCCATTGCTTTCTTTTCCTGTATAAATGTATGCATCGCATAGATACGAAGTTTTGGAGTCAGCCAGACACATCACTTTTATTCCGTATTTTTTAGGTTTCTTCGGCATGAAAATCCTGAATGGGCAACGTCCTCAAAAAGGTACTAGCATTTCGTCAATTGTGACGTAAGCCGAATGACAATAATTGGCTTGGCTGTTGCTGATGATTTTCTCAAAAATCTCTGAAATAGCTGCTGCTTTATTATCTCTCTTTCTCTCATCACGAGTTTGAGTATCGTCAAATCTCAGGGTTGTTACTAGAACCTTGTAACGATTTCGCGGCATAGTCGCTCGGAAAATTGGTCGACTGGATTTGTCTTTTGCGAACAGTGGTGATTCCATGTTTTCGTCATTTGATTTCAGAATAGAAGCCAAGAGCAGCAAACCAATGAGAGCATTTACCTCTTCTGCATTGGTATCCCTGTAGTTTGATTTACTTTTGCCAGGGGGAATTTTCTCTCGAGCAGATGCTAATTTCACGTTAGTATTAGTAACTATTTTTGAAATGATATCATTGTCGAAAAACAGTTTCCAAGCATCTGCTTTGCAAGATTCATTTCCTAAGTCTCGTGCAGGCCCTTTTATTCCTGGAAGTCGTCCCCTTACGATATTTCGTTCTGGAGTCCTCACATTGCGAGGAGGAGGCTTACTTGACCAAGCATTTGGAGGACCTTGCTCCTTTTTTTTCATCCTTTCCAAAAAATATGTAGGCATTGGAACACCTTCAGCGACTGCATTTATCATGACTGCTTCGCCCACGTCGTCTTCTAACATAGCTTCGTCTTCTGAACTTGAACCATCTGAATCTTCATCACTTTCATGTATTACAAAGTCTGGGTCAGTGTCAGAGTCATCCACTTCCGAATAAACATCATCATCTGGTTCATCAGGATCATCGACTTCTTCCTCCAAAAGTCTACGCACTCTGTCCTCAAAGCCTGGATCTACCACTACCAAATGTTTACTACCACTAGCACGGTTCATTTTGTATGAAAAAATGGAAAAAAGTTAATAAAACTAGCCTAACTATGTCTACACTAACCTAAACTTACACACGAGATATATTACTAATAAACAAAAAAATATCACCAATAAAAATGTACGTTGATATACTACAGTCTACGTGAAGGAACACATACGGTCAAATTGACCGTCAGCCAAACAACGTTAAAGACTACACTCGGTATTTTCGACCGACCGACAAATCAACAACACGTCCGCACTGAACAACGCCGCGGGCGAAACTGATCGATATTTTGCTGTTGGGTAGTGGGGGTTGGAGGGGGAAGGTACTGAGCGCGGCAGGCGTCAAGGTTAAACAGGTGTGCCAATACAAGAGCGTAAAAATGCCCGTCGGTCAAATTGACCGATGTGTGCTTGTAAGTGTTAATTGTTGCTAAGATTAAGGTCAACAATATCACCTGTTTGCCAACTGCACAGGTGATATCATCATCATTTCATCATTGTCATCATTTTCAAATAAAAAAAATTAGATGGTCATTATTTGAAATAGTTTTAAGGTTTCACCACTGAATGAATACTTGTTCAAATAACTTTTATTGACAGCGGGGTAGAGACCTGAGGCGGGTTGAAATTTTTTTTACGAAAACCTTAATTTAGTAATAATTTGGGGTGTGCGAATAGTGATTTTTGAACTCGAGCCGAGCCGTGCCGAGCTTTTTCAAAAGTTTTTGACCTCGAGCTTTTTCGAGCCGAGCTTTTTAACAATCACCAAATTATTAAAAGAAATTGTGAAGCTTGATTCTAATTTTAAAAGATACTATAGACTAATGTTTGCATACCTTAAGTGACCGCCAGCTCAAAAATAGAAAGCCTCTCCAAAACAAGTGAATTATCTGATAGGTTCATCAGTATTTTGTATTATGTTACATAAAATTAATCAAACTGGCTCAAAAAATAAATTATGAAGAAAAATACCAAATTTAAAATCTACATTTATTATTTGACTCCCCAATCCCACAATAATTTACTTTAAAATAAATAGTTAAAATTACGTAATTAGACTAGTTATATATAGGTACTGCAACATTTACTTTCAAGAGTAGAAAGGAGTAGTTAAAAGGTTTTGAAATAGTTATATCTAGTAAAAAAAATATTTATGAAGAAAAATACCAAATTTAAAATCTACTTTTATCTACGTTGTATTTAAGTAATAACCATACTTTACTTTAAAATAGTTAAAATTACATAATGAGACTAGTTACATATAGATACTACAAAATTTAATTTCAAGATTAGACAGAAGTAGTTGAAAGGTTTTAAAATAGTTATATCTAGTAAAAAAATCTCAGATTTACCGTTAGTCAAACTCAAGATTGATTTTTTTTGTTCACTAAGTAAAGACGATAAAAAATTAAATAGCAGTCCCAATTGTGGCATAATATTCATGGCTAAACTTATTATTTCATTCATATAATATATGAATGAAATAATATTATTTAATAACAACAATGATTTATTGAATCCTAAAATTAGTTGCATTTCTAAACTTTTGTGAAGAAAATAATGTACAATTAAGAAGAAGAAAGATCATAAATAAATAAGGACGGAATAGAGAGAAAGAAAGAAACAGCTACCTCTCTCACTCTCCTTATCAGTGGCCAGGGAGGGGGGGGGTGGAGGTTGTTAACTCCAAGCCCCTTCCCTGTTTTTTGCTATTGTCTGACTCAGTGCGTGTGCGCATATGCCAGAGAGCGTGAGTTAATTAGGAGATAAGGAATCCTTACTACAAAATGCAAAAATACAAACTACTTGTCATACAACTATAAATGGGCTCATATTTTTTGTCTTATTTTTATATATCAAATGAGACCAAAGTGAAACTTGTACGATATACCGTTTAAGAGATAAGCCTTGATAAAACAATAGACTTAAATGCTGTATTTCGGTTCCCCAAGGTCAACTAAATATAGCTCCGATTTCCGTCTATATGGAGATAAAATTTCTTGTTACCTGTCAATGCCTTTCCTTATCACTAGGGAATGATTTTTGCTTGTTTTTCGTGGGAGGGAAACGTTCTTCCGGTTTAACGTGTCCAAAAATAGATCGCAATAATAATCTTTCTGATAAGAACTCTCTTACCAAAAGCTCGGCTCGAGTGTCGAGCTTTTTCGAAAAAAGTCGAGCCGAGCCGAATACTGAAAAGCTCGATCCAAAAACTTGACCGGTTGAATACTCGCACACCCCTAGTAATAATAATAATAATAACAATAATAACAATAATAATGCCTTTATTAAACAAGCGTTTCTCTGGTACACCAGCTTTTCAGAACAACTTGAAAAATCAATTGAAAAATCTTGCAAAAAAATTTACAAAACACATTTATAAAAAATAGGTTATACTTAACTATGCTCTATTAACAATTCTTTTATTCTTCTTTTGAAAGAAGCAGATGAACTAGCCTATTCAGTACGGTACCTTCTCTAATTACGGTGTGACCAGCAAAAAAAGGGATTGATTTGTACAGACGATTGACACTCATGATGGTTCGAGATTGTATAATTTAAAATGTGATGTATTGCTAAATTTTGTTTCTAAATATTTCAAAAAAATTTAGTTAAACAATTTTTTAAATACAACTCTATATTTGGAGTTGATACTTTTAAAATATAAAGATCATGATGCCTCCAGAATCGTTTGTAAAATGTATGTAGATTTTTAATTATTTATTTTGTTTTGTAAATATTTTAATTATATACAAATCAAAACAAATATTACCTCTATTAAAAAATAAAACTATGTTATACTTTTTCCCAGGTCCTAGCCAGGGTAGCTCTGTGGACGAGACCCAGTTTAATGCTAGGTGAAGTGATGAGTGAGGAACAGCTGTCGGGCCTGGTGAGACTAGCAGTGAACAACAACCAAAACTCGACACCTTGGGCCTGCCATGCCATCACTTGCCTGCTGCAGGATATGCTCGAAGGTGTTTATCTTCTTAAAAAATCAGTTGTCAGTTGTAAAATTAACTTTATTTGGTTATGTATTTACAATCTTGTCCATTGAATAGTTCCAACTACTCCCGCCGTTTACGCGGCGGCCGAATTTACGTGCGATTTACGTTTGTGCGATCAAATTTTACAGCCGATCGCGAGTTACGCAAAGTTACGTCTGCTGTTTATCCGTAATCGGCAGATTGTCTATCGCAGCCGTGTGCTAGTTTCACAATAAGCAGCATTTTCTGTTCATTTGTGGCCGGCAAATACGCGCGACTGTTTTTTACGGCCGATCGTTAGTTTCGCAAAGTTGCATTTCGTTTATTTACGATCGGCAAATAACACGCAATCGTTTTTCGCGGATGACCTCGACTTTTGCAAGGATACATTTGCCGATTTTCGGCGATCGGCAAGTACATGCGCTCGTATTTCACGGCCGACTTTAGCAACGCTACATTTGCCGATTTTCAGCGATCGCAAATACACGCCATCGTATTTCGCGGCAGATAGCGAGTTTTGAAAAGCTACATCAGCCATTTATCCGCGACTGAAAGATATGCGCTATCGTTTTTCGCAGCCATCCACGAGGTTTTCATAACAATAACCTCGACAATATTTCATTAACTCATAGAACAATATGGATTTTGACAGTTATCTAGAAATACCAGATTCTGAGAGATGTCTCAAAATTCGGATATTGAAAACTTACAGCTATATTTAGCTCTGACCTTATACTTAACAACTTCAAATTTGTAGTTATATTTTATCTTTTGAATGATACACAGCCTTCATTTCTGTCTCATTTGATTTGTAAAAATGGAAAGAAAATTGTGGGCTTCATTGGTAGAGTGGACTTCATAAAACAATTAGTTAAGATTTTGTAATTTTTGTATGGGGGGATATTTTATTCTTATCTGGTCGAAGCTGTGTCACTCGTGCTCAAGTGATTAGATGTCAAGTGATTAGATGTGAAAAATAGATCAGAAGCCAGGCAAGGGGGTGGGTTGTGTTTAGAGAAGTAAACAAATAACTGGGCATAGTTCTCAGGGAGTCCACATTCTGGAAAGACAGGGATAGTCAGGGAAAGTCAGGGAATTTAATGTTTGGTCAGGGAAAGTCAGGGATATAAGAAATTATGCTGAAAAATGACGATGGTGATTCGCATCAATGATAGAATGATGCTATCTATCTCTGATTTACCATTGATTCACTGTTGTTTGAATTCATTTGTAATTGGCATTAATTTTATTTAAAATGACTAATAATCAGTCAGTCTGAACAAGTGATACTATTCAGTGAACCATTTTTTATTGCTTTAACAGGAATTCCTTTTCAAGTCACATCATCGTGACTTATTCTAGAACTAGAAAATTTTTTAGTATTGAGAACATTTCTAAACATTCTCAAGATTAAATTGTAATAAATTAACCTGAAAACTTGTTAATGTGTACCTTAAATAGGTATAAAATGAATAAATATAGAAAATCAAGGAAGGAAAAAGAAAGAGGAGGGAGTAATAGGCCAGCTATGGGAAGGAAGAAGCTAGTTTTACTTTTTCCAAAATTTTTGATATTTAAAATTATTGAGACTAGCTGTGGGATATCATTCACACAAGGGATATCTAAGCCTAAATGTAATTTAAATTCTATATAACAGTAAAAAAAATTCCAAAGTAAGTAAACAAAAACATGAAGAATTTTCACAAACAACTACTCGACTCGACTCGATTGATACTCGAGTATTTGGCTTAATACTCGACTCAACTTCAAAATCCACTACTCGCCCACCCCTAATAGCGTCATATTGTTTTAATAGATGAGGTTCTTCTAACATAAAAAATTATAATAAATTCTAAAAAAGTAAGATTAAGTTACAACAACCATTTTGCAGCAATATTCAAGTTGAGTATTGCTCAACTTGAGCAATACTTGAGTAGTATTCAAGTTGAGTTGAGTTCTCTGTTCATTAAAGAGTAGAGAGCTTTCTTGGTTTAGTAGAGATTGTTTTTTTTTTGTTTAATTTAAACTAAATTCTATAGAAAACTAGCTGTTGTTAACCCGCTTCGCTGGGTTGAAAAATCTTAGGAAGGCCTAAATAGTAGCCCAAAAGATGTAATTTGGAAGCAAGAATTATAATGTCTAATGTAATCTAAAATTAATATTGTTTGACTCTCATAACAATGTTTATTTGTTCAGGAGGAAACAGAAACAAACGAATAAGCCCGGAGCCGAGCTCGGTGGAGGAAGAGGTGGAACACGAGGCCGGCCGAGAGGAGGAGGCGCAGGCGGCAAGCAACATCACAGACGCGGAGGACGACGCGGGGCCCCTGCCCGAGCCCGACGACACGGCCGCCTCCCCAGGTCTGCACAATCAGCAGACCCAGTCTGCATTGTATATTTTTAGGGCTTTAATTTCATTTATTTCCGACCGGAAAACAGAAATTCCCACGTTTTGAGTTCAGTTAAATTTCTTCTAAAAACTAAACAAATAATAAAACTTAATTACTATGACTTTTGATACTCACATATTTAATCTTGACTAAACCAAAATTACTTAAGGTTGATTCTCGTTTAAGTAGAGCAAACTTATTTTTAAAACTTCTAATAATACTATGTACATGTATTTTAGGAATGCCTTCGATAAAAATAAAGATCAACTCAAACTTCCCTCTTCCTTCATTGTTAGAATCAGATGACAGTGAATTAGAAGACCTTTTGGATGATATCCTAGAGCGGGGTCGAAACCTAACTAAGAAAACACCTGCTGCCAGAGTTCCTTTAGGAATAGCAACCAAGTAAGTCAAATGAATTTTAAGTATCTAATTGTAATTCTTGTATTTATAAATTAAGAAGCCTAGTGAATAAAGAAACTTATGTACAATAAATTAATGTAAAGTCTTTTTAATGCCATCTATTAATAAAAAAAGAATAGGCCTATATGGAAGTAAAATGACTTGATAATGATAATTTTTAATTATTCAAGGAAGTTAGCCTGTGTAGGCAGTGCTTGGTCTCCTTCCAATGTACTTTTGTGTGCTTTTATCTCAGTGTAATTGCTTTGGTTTATTTAGATCAGAAAAATACCAAGTAACCAACCAAGCAAGTTTTCCAAAATAACCAAGAAAGCCAATTAACCAACGTTGTCTATTTCAGTGTGTCAACAGCCTTAGACTCGAGGCTCGAGTACGGCGTGGACACCAATGCGGAAGTGACAGTCCGCAGAATGACGATCCACGGAGCCTACACTCTGCCCATGAGTGTGAATGCTCCTATCGCTGGCCCCCAACCTGTGAGTAGTAGTCCACATTTAGTTGGCAATTTATTCTACTATAGATTCTCTAAAAGTTAGTTAATCAAACCACGACATTATTTATATGTTGGAAATTCATAAGCATCAAAATGAATATAAATTATAGAAATTAAATGAATGGCAATGATTTGTACAGCCGCCAGTGGGGGCGGGCCACAGTGCTCCGCCCAGGTGGGATGACATGCTGACTGCGCCGTGGCAGCAGCCCCAGGCCCCGGCCGACCTGCCCTCTAGCATCGACATGCTCAGTGCGGCAGTGATGTGACAGTTGTTGTTGTTGTACAGCTGCCAGTGGGGGCGGGCCACAGCGCTCCGCCCAGGTGGGATGACATGGTGACTGCGCCGTGGCAGCAGTCCCAGGCCCCGGCCGACCTGCCCTCTAGCATCGACATGCTCAGTGCGGCAGTGATGTGACAGTTGTTGTTGTTGTACAGCCGCCAGTGGGGGCGGGCCACAGCGCTCCGCCCAGGTGGGATGACATGCTGACTGTGCCGTGGCAGCAGCCCCAGGCCCCGGCCGACCTGCCCTCTAGCATCGACATGCTCAGTGCGGCAGTGATGTGACAGTTGTTGTTGTTGTACAGCCGCCAGTCGGGGCGGGCCACAGCGCTCCGCCCAGGTGGGATGACATTCTGACTGCGCCATGGCAGCAGTCCCAGGCCCCGGCCGACCTGCCCTCTAGCATCGACATGCTCAGTGCGGCAGTGATGTGACAGTTGTTGTTGTTGTACAGCCGCCAGTCAGGGCGGGCCACAGCGCTCCGCCCAGGTGGGATGACATTCTGACTGCGCCATGGCAGCAGTCCCAGGCCCCGGCCGACCTGCCCTCTAGCATCGACATGCTCAGTGCGGCAGTGATGTGACAGTTGTTGTTGTTGTACAGCCGCCAGTCGGGGCGGGCCACAGCGCTCCGCCCAGGTGGGATGACATTCTGACTGCGCCATGGCAGCAGTCCCAGGCCCCGGCCGACCTGCCCTCTAGCATCGACATGCTCAGTGCGGCAGTGATGTGACAGTTGTTGTTGTACAGCCGCCAGTGGGGGCGGGCCACAGCGCTCCGCACAGGTGGGATGACATGCTGACTGCGCCATTGCAGCAGCCCCAGGCCCCGGCTGACCTGCCCTCTAGCATCGACATGCTCAGTGCGGCAGTGATGTGACAGTTGTTGTTGTTGTACAGCCGCCAGTGGGGGCGGGCCACAG
The DNA here is from genome assembly GCA_035578135.1 of Flexamia atlantica. NCBI lineage: Eukaryota > Metazoa > Arthropoda > Insecta > Hemiptera > Cicadellidae > Flexamia > Flexamia atlantica. The sequence goes on from JAQJVK010000001.1 coordinate 122,207,588, forward strand.
CGCTCCGCCCAGGTGGGATGACATGCTGACTGCGCCGTGGCAGCAGTCCCAGGCCCCGGCCGACCTGCCCTCTAGCATCGACATGCTCAGTGCGGCAGTGATGTGACAGTTGTTGTTGTTGTACAGCCGCCAGTGGGGGCGGGCCACAGCGCTCCGCCCAGGTGGGATGACATGCTGACTGCGCCGTGGCAGCAGTCCCAGGCCCCGGCCGACCTGCCCTCCAGCATCGACATGCTCAGTGCGGCAGTGATGTGACAGTTGTTGTTGTTGTACAGCCGCCAGTGGGGGCGGGCCACAGCGCTCCGCCCAGGTGGGATGACATGCTGACTGCGCCGTGGCAGCAGTCCCAGGCCCCGGCCGACCTGCCCTCCAGCATCGACATGCTCAGTGCGGCAGTGATGTGACAGTTGTTGTTGTTGTACAGCCGCCAGTTGGGGCGGGCCACAGCGCTCCGCCCAGGTGGGATGACATGCTGACTGCGCCGTGGCAGCAGTCCCAGGCCCCGGCCGACCTGCTCTCTAGCATCGACATGCTCAGTGCGGCATTGATGTGACAGTTGTTGTTGTTGTACAGCCGCCAATGGGGGCGGGCCACAGCGCTCCGCCCAGGTGGGATGACATGCTGACTGCGCCGTGGCAGCAGCCCCAGGCCCCGGCCGACCTGCCCTCTAGCATCGACATGCTCAGTGCGGCAGTGATGTGACAGTTGTTGTTGTACAGCCGCCAGTGGGGGCGGGCCACAGTGTTCCGCCCAGGTGGGATGACATGCTGACTGCGCCGTGGCAGCAGTCCCAGGCCCCGGCCGACCTGCCCTCTAGCATCGACATGCTCAGTGCGGCAGTGATGTGACAGTTGTTGTTGTACAGCCGCCAGTGGGGGCGGGCCACAGTGCTCCGCCCAGGTGGGATGACATGCTGACTGCGCCGTGGCAGCAGCCCCAGGCCCCGGCCGACCTGCCCTCTAGCATCGACATGCTCAGTGCGGCAGTGATGTGACAGTTGTTGTTGTTGTACAGCCGCCAGTCGGGGCGGGCCACAGCGCTCCGCCCAGGTGGGATGACATGCTGACTGCGCCGTGGCAGCAGTCCCAGGCCCCGGCCGACCTGCCCTCTAGCATCGACATGCTCAGTGCGGCAGTGATGTCAGTTGTTGTTGTTGTACAGCCGCCAGTGGGGGCGGGCCACAGTGCTCCGCCCAGGTGGGATGACATGCTGACTGCGCCGTGGCAGCAGCCCCAGGCCCCGGCCGACCTGCCCTCTAGCATCGACATGCTCAGTGCGGCAGTGATGTGACAGTTGTTTTTGTTGTACAGCCGCCAGTGGGGGCGGGCCACAGCGCTCCGCCCAGGTAAGATGACATGCTGACTGCGCCATGGCAGCAGTCCCAGGCCCCGGCCGACCTGCCCTCCAGCATCGACATGCTCAGTGCGGCAGTGATGTGACAGTTGTCGTTGTTGTACAGCCGCCAGTGGGGGCGGGCCACAGCGCTCCGCCCAGGTGGGATGACATGCTGACTGCGCCGTGGCAGCAGTCCCAGGCCCCGGCCGACCTGCCCTCTAGCATCGACATGCTCAGTGCGGCAGTGATGTGACAGTTGTTGTTGTTGTACAGCCGCCAGTGGGGGCGGGCCACAGCGCTCCGCCCAGGTGGGATGACATGCTGACTGCGCCGTGGCAGCAGTCCCAGGCCCCGGCCGACCTGCCCTCTAGCATCGACATGCTCAGTGCGGCAGTGATGTGACAGTTGTTGTTGTACAGCCGCCAGTGGGGGCGGGCCACAGTGCTCCGCCCAGGTGGGATGACATGCTGATTGCGCCGTGGCAGCAGTCCCAGGCCCCGGCCGACCTGCCCTCTAGCATCGACATGCTCAGTGCGGCAGTGATGTGACAGTTGTTGTTGTACAGCCGCCAGTGGGGGCGGGCCACAGCGCTCCGCCCAGGTGGGATGACATGCTGACTGCGCCGTGGCAGCAGTCCCAGGCCCCGGCCGCCCTGCCCTCCAGCATCGACATGCTCAGTGCGGCAGTGATGTGACAGTTGTTGTTGTTGTACAGCCGCCAGTGGGGGCGGGCCACAGCGCTCCGCCCAGGTGGGATGACATGCTGACTGCGCCGTGGCAGCAGTCCCAGGCCCCGGCCGACCTGCCCTCTAGCATCGACATGCTCAGTGCGGCAGTGATGTGACAGTTGTTGTTGTACAGCCGCCAGTGGGGGCGGGCCACAGTGCTCCGCCCAGGTGGGATGACATGCTGACTGCGCCGTGGCAGCAGTCCCAGGCCCCGGCCGACCTGCCCTCTAGCATCGACATGCTCAGTGCGGCAGTGATGTGACAGTTGTTGTTGTACAGCCGCCAGTGGGGGTGGGCCACAGCACTCCGTCCAGGTGGGATGACATATTGACTGCACCGTGGCAGCAGCCCCAGGCCCCGGCCGACCTGCCATCCAGCATCGACATGCTCAAGTGCTGCTTCGACGGCATCTTCCTCGACCTGCTCAACAAGGTAACAGCAATATTAACTACACCAAGTGTTCCAGAAATAAACACGGACTTTCAATGCACTGCTATATCTACAACTCCCTGCAATGACTATTGTCTATTTATGTTTCAATCTGTTAAAAAACTAAATTAATTTTATTTTTTTTATTGTATCAAACTGTCTTGTATAACGTATCTTTGTAACTTAATGTTTATTTTAGATATAATTAGTAAGTTTTTTATGTCGAAATATTGACACTATTTATTGTACAACTTGTACATAAAAATAAATAAAGATATTTGACTCTGGCTATGACTAATCCCTTCAGTGTCTACACATTTAACTCAAAATTAAAAGTAAATACGTTAAAAAATAGATAATTTAAAAACATATTTCTTACATGTGCCCAATAAGAGCGTAAAAAAAATTGTTCCAGTTAAATTAAATCTGGTATTCAACACTTCAAGGTTTTATTTAGTAATTAATTTATGTATTTAATCAACGATCATCACCATTTATGTTTGACAAACATTGCTGTACATAGTAGAAAGCTCAAATACATGCAAAAATATAATTAAGTACTTTTATGAAAATGTAATGTATAAGCTCAAACAACGTAGTCAAATTAAGGACGAGTTATAATTTTTTGAACACCCAGTTCTTCAGAAGGATTGTTCTAGTTATCGCTCTGTCGTGGTTGCAGGACTCCAGCAGCAACCTGGAGCTGGTGCTGCAGCTGTGGCTGACGCTGAACCTGGACAACCCGCTCGGGCCGAGCGACAGCCGAGCGTTCGATGCCTCCATCGTCCCCACCTTCGCGCTCAGCCCCTCTGCCATCTCTGCCCTCATCAACGTGCTGGCCGTGTTAGTTGCATCAGTATTCCTCCTATGTTAATTATGTCATAAGATTCTTGCAATTTACAATTCGGTTAATTTTTGGTAGGTTTTTTTAAGATGGGTAATGAAATGGAAGATAGAAAAGAACAAAGTGCAGAATATGTCCGAACCGACATACATTCGGGGAAAATATTGGTGGTTGGTGGAAATTTTTTCCAAAATGAAAAATTTAGCCGCCGGGATAAGGGAAAATTCACCCGCCGGAAAAATATGTGGCTGTTGACACAGCAAACAAACATTATCACCACCTCGTGGCAAGGTAAATAGACATAGTCGTCTTGTTGCGGCCAAAGACACAGTCGTGGCAATCAAAAATTGTTGTAGCTTCATGTCATTAAGCAAACATAGTTCACTCTTTGCGGTAAATGGACATAGTCATCACGTTGAGGCACACAGACATCGTTGTCCCTATTTGGCAAATGAATCAGCGTTGCAACACACAGACATCTCCGTCCCTTTCTGGCAAACGAATATAGTTGTTTGATGAGTACTGAGCTTGAGTATGTAAACTTTTAACAACACTTTAACTTAGACAATAATATAAATCATAGTTTTACTTTAAATTTAAAAACTTAAAAAAAAATTAAACTATCAAAATAGTTTTACTTTTGCAGCTTAATTTACATTACATGGTAAACATACTTCATATCATAGGATAAATGCATACAGTTAAACTATAACTTAATAAATATGAATAATCTCATAAAAAATTTATTTTCATTTATATTTTGAGAAAAAGCAATTTTTATGAAAAGATAAGCAATATTTATTACTAGAGGTCTGCGGGTAGTGATTTTTCAAGCCGGGTCGGGTTCGGGTCGGGTAGTAGATTACCATCAATTTTCGGGTCGGGTCGGGTTCGGATATTATCATCGATGTAAATAGATACAACTGGATAGCGCGCTCCCCGTAAGGCTCATGTCGTGATTTCCGAGCCAACACAGCTGTGCGTTGGGGTTGCAGCCAGGCCGAATTGAAGGGGTGTTGGGGGAAATGCGCGAAACAGTATTGTTAACCGTATTGAAACCGCACGGATTTGGGAGCAGTTTTAAGGGTAAAGCTTGCTATAATAGATGCATTGCTATAACTATTAAGTAATTACAATTAATATTTAACTAGACGGTCAATATAAGTTGGTCGGCAAAAGATGCGCTCCCCCATCGCCCCTGCAAAATCTTAAACGCAACCACTGGCGGCGGCTTGCGATGCGGAGCCTGAGTTACCAATCCAGTGTACTTATTTACATCGATGGATATTATAAGTGGAATAAAAATTCGGGTCGGGTTCGGGTATTTTAGTTAAAATTCGGGTCGGGTTCGGGTATCATTTGTCAGCAAAACATTGATTTCATTAAATTTTGATGGGACTACCAAGCAGTTACAAAGTGAAAATCTAACATAACATTCACATTACTTACGTATATACATACAAGAAAAAATTACTGTTTGCATGAAGAAAATAACACTACACATGACCATGGGACAAGAAATATTGCTGAATTGAAGCTAGACAACGAAAAAGATACTCTAAAACACAAAGAACAATTACATAGACAAATATGAAACTTGACGATAAGTTACCATCAAATATAAAAGAATTAAAAGATTTTTACTAATTAAAAGAAAAAAAATTAAAATTAAAGATTAATATTAAATAAAAGACCAATTTAAAAAGTACATGGAGACATTCTTTACAAATCATTGCATTTATGATACAATTGAATTTTTTAAGCTAAAATTTTATTAATGTTATAATATATTTTGAAAATTTTGTAGAAGATTGTATTGCACCAAATGGTGCCATATACATTATACAATAACCAATACAGTCAATAGATATTCATATTCGTGACTAAACTTATTATTTCATAATTTATTAATGAAATAGTATTTATATTTTATAACAACAATAATCAACAATAATTTATTTTCATCATAAAATTAGTGTTATTATAAAACTTCTATGAAGAAAATAATAGTTGGTTATCTGCGTGCGTGTGTTCGTCTTTTCCCTTCTACGAAATGCGAAAATCCAAACCATTTGTCCTACAACCACATATGATGGCTCATACTTTTTGTCTAATTTTTTTAAATCTATTGCGAGAAAAAAGAAACTTTTATCTCTTGCCGTTCAAGAGAAAATCCATGATCAAACAAAAGACTGTTGTATACTTTGTGGTTCTCCAAGGTCAACTAAATATAGCAGAAACTTTCCGAATCCCATCTAATTGGAGATATTATTTCATTTCACCTGTCAACGTCCTTTCCTTATTATTAATTTTTTGTGTATGTTTTTCATGGGAAGGACACGCTCTTTCGGTTTAACGTGTCCAAAAATAGATCGCAACAATTATCTTCTTGATAAGACCTCACGTATCATAAGCTCGGCTAGAAATTCCAGCTTATTCAAAGCTATTTAGTGTTGGTACCTATGACTATTTCATTGCGTCGGTTCTCTGGTCCTTTAAGTTGCTAAATGAGGATACGATATTAAGCAGTAAGCGTACGATAATTTTGAGCCGGCAAGGAGACGGCTAAGTTTGACATCGCGATCGCGACCATCTTTGTTCGTCACATTATAATTTGCGTGGACGCTGTAAGTTAAAAGCTTTGCGCGAATTAATTATTGTTGAACATTTTTAAAGTTTCGGGTTTCTTTCGGGTAGTATGTCGGGTATCTTCAACCCGATTTCTTTCGGGTAGTAGGTACCCGCCCGACCCGACATGTAATAAAAACCTGCCCGAATAAATTCTGAGACGTGTCGAACCCGCCCGACCACTCGGGTTCACGTAATTACCCGAAGCTACCCGAATTTTCGGGTACCCGCAGACCTCTATTTATTACATTAAGTTAATAAATCACCATCTGTTTAAAATGGATTCTGTGGTGCTGCCAATGTGCCCATTTCACTCCTTGCACTGGAAGAAACCTAGGTGGCTCAGTTGCGCCGCTTGGAAGCCTAGTGCATTAGTGGCCTTAAATAGAAATTTTGGTGGAATTTTAAAGCCTCAGTTGATGGTATGGGACAATTTCAAGAGTCTTAAACATTTTCTGCACCTCTGGAAAGAATAACTAGGTATCTTCGAGCCAACTTCAAGCCCATCCTAAACTTGTTTAGACACCTGTGCGGTGTTGCAATAATTTTCAAGTGCATAAAATTTTCGAAGGCATGAAATATCACCTTAAGCATTGAATGTTGTTTATTTGTTTCTCATAAAAATTTTCATTTTTTTATATCATAACAATGATATTTATTTTTTACCTACGATCCTCCTAGGTAAGTCACTTGGAACAAATCAGAATTAAACACTTATTAGTGAAGAGTTAGGTTCGGTTTCTGCCCAGTTCATTGGTATATTAGTGATGGGCGTTGTGTTTACAGTAGACCCGGGGTGTCGGTGAGGTGTTGGTGCCTGGCGTTCCAAACGCTTACTCTGATATCCAACTTGCCGAGCGACCACACGGACAACAACCTCAACAACACGCTGCAGCGAATGGCGCGAGTTATCGTCACGGACCCTAACTTCCCCAAAATGCTTCTAGCCTTCTTCTCCAGCTCACAGATCAAAGGATGTGTAAGTTTTCTCCCAGCATATTATCCTATATGAATTTTATTAATTTTTCAGCTGTAATGTTTATTTACCTGTCCTACCACATGACATAAAGAAGATGCAGAAATTTACATAAGTGATGTTTTTAAACTATACGCAGAAGAAAAAAAAGTATTGGTGAGGCTTTTTTCACCTAATATTTTTCACATTTTGCATCAATATTAAATATGATATTTATTCTAAACACACCTTATCTTGAGCTATAAAAGGAACTTAACAGTTCCTGTTTGGTACCATGTACTGTCTTAATAATTTTTATAATTTGTCAGATGTGTTATGATTCTTAAATACCATGTGTGCTTTGTTTATGTTTTTGTTGTTTTCTGTACTTATTAAAAATGGTCATGTACAAGTGAATTTTCTATTTTTTAGTTATTTTTTATATTCATCGCACCACTAATCAACATTTATGGCCACACCGGGCCGGATATCAACCGCATACCATGGATTACAGTTAAATTGGTAAATATCTAATATTATGAAAATGAGTTCAATGCTTTCCATACAACTTTTGACTATTGTTTACAAAGTGACTAAATTGGTATTTTCTCATTAAAAACCATACGGTACTGTTGTTTTTTTATTGTCAATTTTATTTTGAAAAATGACTGAGTCTTTGGAAAAAGAACAGAACTTCTTTGTATTACAAAATCCTGTTTAATAAGAAAAATAACTTATCTACACAAGTTGAGTATTAAAATTTTGATTGATCCTGATGATGACTGCACAGAATTTAAAGTAAGACTAACAAAGCTAGAATCAGATTATGAAGCCTTAAGTAGATGTCATACTGACATCATTCAAAAACTTATTTCACTAGGACTAAAAGACAAGGTAGAAGAACAACAAGATTCAATTGAAAAGGTAGATGAAATGTATTTCCAAATTTTAGGAACTCAAAAGAAAATTTTTAATGAAACTAATTTGAACCAGATACAGTAGAGTCCCGCAAACCCGGACTTCGATAACCCGGAATTCTGGATAACTCGGAAAGCCTACCAGAGCAATAAAGTCCATTGAGATTCAAGGCCAGAGCACGGTGTGACACATTTAAAACAGTTTTAGTTTTTCTTTAAGTTTTTTTCTGTAACCAATATAGTTTTCATATTTTTTACTATGCAATAAATAAATGATTTCTTATAGAAAGAACAGAAACTATTCATATTTTTTCTTATTTTTACTCATTTTCTAATAACTCGGAATTTTCACAAACCCGGACACCGTTCGGTCCACATTAGTCCGGGTTTGTGGGACTCTACTGTACTTCCTAAAATGCAACCGCAAGTTAGACTACCTAAAATAGACCTCCCTAATATTTCTGGAAATTTAAAAGAGTGGCCCCATTTCAAAGACTTGTTTCAGTTCTTGATACATGACAATGAATCACTTCCAGATATCGAAAAGTTTCATTATCTTGTTTCCTGCCTCAAGTTAGAGCCGTTGTCGTTAGCTAAAACCCTTCCTTTGACCGCTCAAAATTATTCAATAATCTGGGGTCAGTTAAAAGATCGCTATGACAACAAACGCCTTCTTGCGTCATGTTATCTCGAAGAAATCCTCAATGCACCAACTCTTAACACTGAATCTTGTAAAAAATTGAGGCCCTTTATAGATTCATTATCAGAAAATACCAATGCTCTTTAAGCCATGAAGTTCCCCGTTGATTGTGGCGATTTCATACTTTGTTCCGTTACCTTACAAAAGCTAGATAAACGAACTCACCAACTTTTTGAACAAAAGTACTCTAGCTCTGAGTTTCCAGACTTTGCTAATCTGTTAAGTTTTCTGAAAGATCACTGCAAGTCACTAGAGGCTGCTTGTCCGTTTGATAACAGTTCAGGTAATGCTCCGCAAATGGGAAATATGAACAGATTCAAGTTTAGTCCACGTAACAAGTTTACACCGCATGAGACACAGTTCTCACCCCGCTCACGGCATGAGACACAGCTCTCACCCCGCAAAGTCCATTTGTCTACCAATGCACAAGAAAAATTCAATTGCTTATACTGTAACGGTAAGAATCATTTAATCTATCGCTGTACCGAATTTGCTGCTCTACCTGTAGCCCAACGCAAGGATTTCATCCTTTCAAAACAAGCTTGCTTTAATTGCTTGTCCATAGCCGTCTCTAGTATAAGGCCGCGGCGAGCGAAATCTGGCTACGTCGCGCACTAGGCTCAGTCCGGCCGGCTCCCGCCATTACTGTCCGTGCAAAAATTATGTGGACTCGAGTTTACGATATCACACCTCCAAAACGGCTTGTTCGATTTTGCCGAGAGACGTATTAATTTAAAGGAAATATTTTCAAATTTTATACTACGGAGTTTTTGAATTTTAACTAGCTTTTTATAATTTATACTGAAAAAAGTGGAAAATATTGGGGGCTTTCACAATTGTTGATGAAATCTCATCTTCAGACCATTATTATAAAATACTATTTAACGTACCAGCTTCAAATTGTTATGCTATATATTAGGGTTGTATATAAACAATTTATTGAAGTTTAATAATTTTAACACAATTATTATTTATGTTCTTGTAAATTTTGTAAACCCTTGTTTAACGTTGCTATCTTGCACCGAAAATTCCCGTTCCTAAGCACCGTTGTGACTGTTAATAGATTCTATGAGCGAAAAAAATTGTGTCTAAATTATGTAAAAATTAATAGTGATCTATGGTGAGTTTATATTTGTTAAACATTTTTATTCCCGCGCGCAGGAGCTGGTTTGTGGGAGTCACACTACGGATAGCTCGCTTTCTGGAGTAATGACTGTTTTAGATGACAACTATTTAGATAAGTTGATTTTGACAAATCTGGCCAACTGTATGTGTGTGGCTATTAGCTTCAGTCAAAATAACGGCTAATATTCAATGTAAAATATGTATTACACTTGTTTTAAGTCCAACGAACACAGTTGATGTTTATTTTCAAACATCAAACCTGGGGATAAACCTGGGGAGGTTTATCTGTTCCTAGTGATTTTGTGGTTTGCATAGGTAGACATGTATTAGGTATTATGCAGGCATTAAAATCAGAAGAGTTTGAATTAATATTTTTACTGTGAAATGATCACAAACGTGATCTGATAACTTTAGCCGAATTCGGCATTCTTACTGATAACAGTACTGTAGTAGACTTAAGTAAATCTTGCGAGTGTAGGCTGGCTTATGCAAAATTAGCTTCAGATGTAATTTTTATCTGACCTACTACTAAATAACTACACAAGGAGGAAAAATGACTACATGTAAAAATAACTAAATGTAAAATGCAGTAAGAGAAAAGACACAATATTATCTTAAGTCACTTAGGCTATATTTTTGAAAAGTGTAATCTCTTTGTTTGAATAAAATATGTTTAAAATAAATCTTGCCGTTTCATTCAACCCGTTTATACCTCTAGGCCTATATTTAATAGAATTTATTTTTCATAAACTCATTAAGTTCCAAAGTGGTTCAGTTTTTTTTTACTACAAATGTATATCGCTTGTGCATAATATTCAGGGTTGCAATTAATTGGTGAATATACGTTTATATAAACATGTATTAATTAGTTTTTCGTAATACAATTTGTAACATTGTAAGCACCATTTTATGCTAAAAATTAATCTATTGAACTGGTTCAATTTTCATAGCTTTCAATGGAATAAGCACAGTTTTGACGAAATGTAGCAAGTTTTACCGCGGGCGGCAATACCTGGAGTGGAACCAAAGAGGGTATGAGTCGCGGCGTTGCCACATCGAAGGCCGCGGCCTTATACTAGAGACGGCTATGGCTTGTCCCATGGACATTCATCTAAGTCATGTAACTCAAAAACATTTTGCAAAAAATGTTCCAAGCACCACCACACAATGCTTCATGATTCATTCTCTGCTCCGATGCCCCCATCATCACCCATTGTAGGAGATCCTGCAGGTCAGATGTCACCATTGCTCAATCCTAAAGCCGATTTGCTTTCTACCCCTTCAGATGCTTCTACTTCTACTACTCTTCTTGGCACTGCAGCTATCCAGATTAGGGATTCAAAAGGAGTGTTTCACACAGTCAGAGCTCTTTGTGATCCTGGTTCGCAAGTATCTTTCATTACAGATGAATGTACCGCTAAGCTATCTTTACCTCGTAAAAATAGTGAAACTTCAATTCTTGGAATTTCTCAGTCCAGTGTAAAGACCGCTAATAAATCAGTTGATTGCTGTATAAAACCTCGCTTTCAACACCACCCATGCTTATCAGTAAGTGCAGTTATTCTCGATTGTATCACAGCACCGCTCCCTTCTTACCCTTTGCCCCCAAATGTAAGAAATTTCTACAAAAATATTGATCTTGCTGATCCTCATTTTGATGTGCCTGGGAAGATTGACTTTCTTATAGGAGCTGGTTTATTTACGGAAGTATTCAATGGCGGGCGGAAACCGTCAAAGGATGGCTTTCCTACTGCTTATAGGACTATTTTTGGTTGGATTTTACTTGGCAAGACAAGTACAAGTAACCTTTTTCCTTCAACTTGTCAATCAATCTTTGCATTTCTGAAACTAATGCTTTGGATTTGTCAATCAAAAAGTTTTGGGAGCTAGAAGAACCTCCTAACATAGTTCATAGCAGCCCTGAAGATCACAAGGTCGAGCAAATTTACACTCAAACAACGGAAAGAGATTCAACAGGTAGATATATTGTTAAGTTACCATTTCGCTCAGACCTCCCAATCTAGGGGAATCTTTCAACAAAGCAAGTCGCAATTTCAAGAGTCTTGAATTTCGCTTAGGTAAAAACAATGGATTGAAACAGCAGTATACACAGTTCATGGACGAATATCTACAACTAGGACATATGATGCGTGTGGATTTAAATGAAGTAAAACCTGAATACTTTATACTGCACCATGAGGTATTCAAAATGTCGCAAGATGGTAAGACTCAACAGATTCGTGTTGTTTTCAATGCTTCCGCCAAAACCACAAATGGTCAATCTCTCAATGATCAATTATTTGTAGGTCCTAAACTGCAAAACGACATTTGTGAAATAATTTCTAAGTTTCGGCTCTCAACTTATGTGTTTACAGCCGATATTGTTAAAATATATCGACAAATCTCTGTCCACACTGATCATCAAAAGTACCAAGCCATTCTCTGGAGACCAACGCCAAATGAACAGGTAGGATGCTACCTGTTGAATACGGTTACTTATGGAGTTTCAAGTGCCCCTTACCTTGCCACACGGACACTTCAACAACTTGCTAAAGATGAAGGTCAGTACTTTCCACTTGCCGCTAATATTTTAGTCGAAGATACATATGTAGATGACATACTCACAGGTTCAAACTCCTTAGAGAATGCTCTTGCAATCAAATCTGAACTTATTTCATTACTTAAGCTAGGGGGACTCGAATTGAATAAATGGGCTAGCAATCATCCTGAATTGTTAACTGATGTGACAGAACCCAACAAGGAAATCAGCTTTAATGCAGTTGATGCCATAAAGGTTCTAGGTATCAAATGGCTCCCTAAATCTGATTGCTTCTCGTATGAAGTGAATCTTAAAGATTATAATATGAACAAACGAGGTATTCTAAGTTTATTAAGTTCTAAAAATGATCCTCTTGGCTGGGTTACGCCAACTTCTCTTTGGGCTAAAAAACTAATGCAAACTTTATGGACTTGAGGAGTAACTTGGGACGATCCTCTTCCTGAAGACATTGTTTCTTGTTGGTCACAATTTGTTTCACAGCTACCATCCCTGGAAAATGTGAAAATCTCCCGCCTGGTGGTGCCGCCCAACTCATAAGTCTTTAGTTACATGGTCTTTGTGATGCTTCGAGTGAGGGTTATGAACTCAGAACTCAGAACTCTTTATTAGCCATACAGATATTCATGACAAATACATTGGCTCGTCACAGAGATGTTAAAACAACAGGCTACAAATAAAATTGTGTTACTGAGCACCTGCTGTCCAAAAACTCCTTAATACTATAAAAACAGTTATTTGTCAAAAAGGATAAAACAGTCTTTTTGAAGGCTTTATCTTTCAGGTCACGCACTTCACAAGGCAGCTTATTATATAAAATACTTGATTTGACATTTATGGAGGAATCAGTTTTAAACAATCTACTTCTAGGCACATTTATCGTATTCCTAGAGCGAGTCTCGTATGTGTCCGCATAAGATTGTCCTTTCTCACTGAGCATGAGATCGCTGATAGCCTCAGCTTGGGTTGTAACTGTAGCTCTAAGATTAGAATTTTCAGCAGTCAAGACTTGCACTTTTTGGTTAAGAATATTGTGATTTTCCACTAGTCCAAAAACTTGTTCTTGTAGTACTTTGATTTGATCACTTACATAACGAAAGTCATGTAATGGGTCTGTCCCGCAAAAATCAGTTTGCACTGCCATGTTCTTCATTACCGGTTGTGAGGTTAGCCGGCACTTATTGCACATCCACATAGCTTTTTTGCGTATTTCATAGAATTTGTTAAATTCATCGTCAATTAATCCTACACATACATTGTGATACCAGGATTTACATTTTCCTGCACAAAGTAACGAAAGAGAACTCTTTGAAACATTTTTATTGCACGTCCCGCACTTTTCTCTGCCACTCGGCGCCATCTTCCCCTTGATATGGAGCATGCTTATATTTACGATCTGAAACAACTGAAGGAATTTCTGTAGTTATGGCCAAATCAAAAGTCGCCCCACTCAAAAGTCTCACAGTTCCCTAGTTAGAACTATGTGCTGCTGTTTTATTATGTAAAATTGTTGATTTTTACTCCCGGGTTGTTTTTGAAAAACTAGGAAAGCTTCCTGTATTTGCATGGACAGACTCAACAGTTGTCCTTAACTGGATCAGCACTTCTCCACACTTACTAAAGACCTTTGTAGCTAATAGGGTAGCTACTATTCAAGATGTTATAGAACCATCTCATTGGTTTCATGTTCCTACCAACGACAATCCAGCTGACTGCTCTTCGAGAGGATTATTGCCCTCTCAAATTATCGATCATACAATTTGGTGGATTGGGCCCAATTGGCTCTCTGAAAGCCCCTCAGGATGGCCTTCTCAGGATTACACTCTCCTGCCTGCAACTGAAATACTTGAAACAAAGAATACTATTGTATCCTTTGTAACCATGGAACAAGAAAAAGAATCTGATTTTTTCAAAACTATGGAAAGATTTTCTTCCCTAACTAGCTTAAAACGAGTAACAGGTAGGTGTCTGCGTTTCATCAACAACTGCCGAGTTGCAAAAGATCAACGCAACTTTGGTCCTCTCACAACATTCGAACTTGATGACAGTCTCAATAAATGGATCACTTTGGTTCAACATGAAAACTTCAAGCAAGAAATGAGTAACATTAAAGCAAAACTGCCCTGCAAACCTGAAATTCAACGCTTACATACTTTCATTGATGATAAAGGAATATTACGAGTTGGAGGTAGACTTCGTCTCTCATCACTTCAATTTTCAGCTCGTCATCCAGTTATTTTAACAAAGAATAGTCATCTAACAACCCTTATCATTGATCACTACCACAATGCTTACTTGTACATCGGTCCCAGAACACTTCAGTCTCTTATCCAACAAGCTTACTGGATTTTGTCTTCTCGAAACGTCATTAGAAAAAGAATCCTAAGATGTGTCAAATGTGCTAAAATGAAAGCTACATGTCCACAGCCCTTCATGGCAGATTTGCCAGAGTATCGAGTAAATTCATACAGACCTTTTCTAAAAGTGGGAGTAGATTTTGGAGGCCCATTCTTAACTAAAAGTGAACGAAGTAGAAAACCTCAGATCCGCAAGTCTTACTTATGTCTCATAATATGCTTGGCTGCTACATTTAGAAGTTGTGTCAGACCTATCAACTGAAGCATTTCTCACCGCCTTTAACAGTTTCATTGCAAGAAGAGGATTATGTACAGATGTCTACACAGATAGAGGCACAAACTTCATCGGAGCTAAGAACACACTAAATCACTTTCAAAAACTACTGAATAACTCTGACAACCAGTCCAAAATTACAAATAAACTATCTGGAAAAGGAATAAATTGGCATCTGAATCCACCATCTGCACCCCATTTTGGAGGAATCTGGGAAGCCGGAATAAAATCTGCAAAGTCACTTTTGTTTCGAGTTATAGGTGATCAAAAACTAACCTTTGAAGAGTTGACTACACTTTTCACCCAAATTGAAGCAGTTCTAAACTCAAGACCTTTGGGGCTTATCTCAACTGACCCTACGGAAATGAATGTTTTAACGCCAGGCCATTTTTTAATTGGACAACCACTTGTTTCTATTCCTCAACCAGACCTCACTGCTATTCCCAAGAATCGCTTATCAAGATGGCAACTGTTAGACCAAGCTCGACAACATTTTTGGAAACGTTGGTCGGTGGAATATCTGCACACACTCCAACAGCGGAGTAAATGGACCAAAAGGAACAATGTCACTATGGATGTGATGTTGTAGGCGGGAGTGTCGGTGTGTCAGTGTCTACACGAGATGCTGGTGAGGCTGGAGATGCGCTGTGACGTGGTGTCCAGCGGCAGTGAGCTCGGCTGTCACTTCAAGCTGCTGCTGCTGTGGGTGTTTGACCAGGGGATGTGTTGTTGTAGGCGGATGTGTTTGTGTGTCAGTGTCTACACGAGATGCTGGTGAGGCTGTAGATGCGCTGTGACGTGGTGTCCAGCGGCAGTGAGCTCGGCTGTCACTTCAAGCTGCTGCTGCTGCGGGTGTTTGACCAGGGGATGTGTTGGCGTACGCGGGAGTGTCGGTGTGTCAGTGTCTACACGAGATGCTGGTGAGGCTGGAGATGCGCTGTGACGTGGTGTCCAGTGGCAGTGAGCTCAGCTGTCACTTCAAGCTACTGCTGCTGCGGGTGTACGACCAGGGGATGTGTTGTTGTAGGCGGGAGTGTCGGTGTGTCAGTGTCTACACGAGATGCTAGTGAGGCTGGAGATGCGCTGTGACGTGGTGTCCAGCGGCAGTGAGCTCAGCTGTCATTTCAAGCTGCTGCTGCGGGTGTTTGACCTGGGGATGTGTTGTTGTAGGTGGGAGTGTCGGTGTGTCAGTGCCTACACGAGATGCTGGTGAGGCTGGAGATGCGCTGTGACGTGGTGTCCAGCGGCAGTGAGCTCGGCTGTCACTTCAAGCTGCTGCTGCTGCGGGTGTTTGACCAGGGGATGTGTTGTTGTAGGCGGGAGTGTCGGTGTGTCAGTGTCTACACGAGATGCTGGTGAGGCTGGAGATGCGCTGTGACGTGGTGTCCAGCGGCAGTGAGCTCGGCTGTCACTTCAAGCTGCTGCTGCTGCGGGTGTTTGACCAGCTGGTGCGGCCGGGGGGTGCCATAGCTCTGCAGCAAGGCCCCCTCGATGCCCAGGCCAAGCTGGTGCAACTCATGCTCCACCTCGACTTCACCAACACCGACGTCAACACCGCTGCCAGTATACTCAGTGCTGTCGGTATGTAGTTTTTGTCTCATTCGTTGCTGATTTCTACCTATTTTATCTCTGGAAACCAAAACTTATTAGTAACAGCTTATATAAACCAGTTGGTAATTAGGAATACAAACTGTTAGATATATTATTTGATAATTTGTAACAGCTTATACAAACCTGTTATCTGAAAGTTTTTTTTGGTACCCAATATGTATTTGTTTTTTTTTCAGCTGTACTGGTCCACTCATACATGATGAGCGGAGAAAACATCCGATGGCGCAGCATGATGGAGTGTGGTCTCAACATAGGTGGCCTGTTCAACTGTGCATCGACAAGCAGCGGAGCTGTGCACGGTGGCACCCCTGCGAGCGTGGGTGCGAGTGGCAGTAGTGGCAACACTGGCCGGCAGCGGCCAGCATCCTGGGACATACTGGTCATCAGTGTGGTGCGGCTCGTGACCAACCTTCTGCATGTGCCCCTGGAGGCACCTCAGCCCAGCCAGACGGACGAGCACAAGGCTGCCAACACGAGGCCGCCGTGTGTGGCTGACATGGGTTAGTTCTTAGTGTTACCTCTAAATATTAAACATTTAGTTTGGTAGTACCATCCAAGAAACTAATATATCAGCCTGTTTCCAGGTTAGGACATTTAGTTTAAGTAATGAGTGGAAAGTTGTGAGTACAGAACACAGCATACTTAGGCTATCAGTTGTTAAAACGGGATTGGTTTTAGTGTCTCTTCGCATCTGTTTCAGGATTGGTCTAATAATTTTGTTCGTTGAGTGTTAAGTAAAGTGTGCTTTGCTTGAATGGCCATGTGTCAACGTTAGCTTTTAAATAGTTTTTCTGCTTTAATTAGTAGTTCTAACAAATGTGTGGTTGCAGTGGTGCAGGACGAGAACACAATGAACTGCTTACTGAGCTCGCTGGGTATGTCGACCTCGGCCCTGATAGCCGACTCGCAGGAGCCTTCGTCCGTGGGCCAGGCCGTGTTCCAACTGCTGTCCACCCTCGCCCGCAAGGTCACCTCGCCCAAGTTCATACTCAAGCCTGTCGTCTCCTACATCACAGGCAGTAAGTCCAAAGAATAAAAAACATCAACATAGTTAAAAACATAGTTAAAAACAAGTTAACCCGCGAGGACTGACTTACCTGTCTAAAAGACCGGGTTAGTAGTTTTTTCGATAAAAATTATATTTTCTGGGTTTCGGCAGGGCTAGCCATCGCTATACCTCTTGTACGTCTTTCCAGGAACATCATGACTCACTTCCTGTCATTCTCTAATCCTTACAGTCATATCAATGAAATTTTCTCTAGAGGTCTGGTGTTTTCGACTGTGAGTCAGCTAAGGCTTCATGTTACATATAAATATTTTGTGTGCACATATTTCTTATATAAAATATTCAAAGCACTAATGTACAATACTTTTGTGGGGTTTTTATCAGTATAAACACATCATTGTACAACATACGGACGTTTTTAACACAATAACAATAATTATTGAAGTAACTACTGCAGTTCAAAATATATATTTTTAATATTACATAAATATTTTGTATGCACAAATATTCTACATAAAGTACTCACAAAACCAATGTAAAAGACTTTAGTGGAGTTTTTGTGCAAATAAACTCATCATTTTTCAATATACTAACTTTTATATAAAACCTGGTCAAAAAGACCGTGAGTCAGTCATCGCGTTTTCAAATCAAAGTCAGTTCTGCCGGGTTAAAAACATCAACATTTGTATTGACTTATGTAAAAATATGAACTGAAAGTCTTTTAAGGGTGCATTAATTTCAACTGATTCAATGAACGCTGGTCTTCCAATTCATGTATTCAGAATTGGATGGATTGATTTTGTCCCGAGATGGTCGTAATCAACATAGCAAGCTGGTTAGTTAGCTTCCTGACCTATCTGCTCATAGATTAACTCAGGGTTGGTCAGTTATATCTGACGTGTGTTGCTCCCAGATGACTGCGGGCTGTCGGAAGGGCTGCTGTCGCTGGTGCTGCGGGTGCTGGACGGGGCGGAGGCTCTGCAGGAGTGGGTGTCGCTGGGAGCCGTCGAGGTGGTGTGTGACAACTTGGTGCGCACCAGGGACGGGCTGGTCAACTGCCAACCCAGTGCCGTGTCCGCCGTCATGCAGCACCTCAGCCAGGTCACTGCCCTGCCCCAGCCTCTGCCCAACAAGAAGGCCGGCGATATGGCCACCGGCATGATTAACTTTGCTCCATTTGGTGAGTAATACTGTTTTCAGGGTCATTTTTTAAGTTTCCGGTGCACGGGTATTCCACGGGCCTGTTGCGCAATAAATCATAAACCAATTAGTAAACTATACAATCGAAGTTGATCAATAGATAATGAAGTTAGCTTGTAATTTATAGGGCCTCATGCCCTGGCACAAAAAATGTGACTGATTTTAATTTTAAAACTTATATATAACCTAACCTAAAAGTCATCAACAGTAAGTTAAGTAAAATTTTCCTAACATACCCAATCAACACTGAATGGGTTATTGTTGAGTTTAAACTGTTTTTTAATGAAATGATTAAGATCAGAGTTTAATTATGGCAATTAAAATGGAAAAAAAACAACTAGAGAACAAATCCAGAGTATTAGATCATTGGTATAGGACTCTAGGTCATATTAGGATTATTTAGGAGGGATAGCAGACTTACCTTAAAGAAGATTATTCAAGGTGATTGTACACTTATAATTGAAACACAATTGGAATATTTCGGTGTCACTGACACCATTCTCAACCAGGAAGTGAATCCAGCTGCAGCCCCACCTCACCTCGCTGGCCAGTCAGTGTCACACTTAAATCCATTAATGTTTGATAATTAATGATTGATAGTTTCAAATTTTTACTGTGAAAAATACATACCTACTTATTATTTTTAAATTATCTCATGCAAATATGTGGATGCTCACAAGATTGCAGTCGCTAACAGCTGATACAGCAGCAGGAATAGTCACATAAGATTAACATTGATTCACTTCCTGGTTGAGAATGGTGTCAGTGACACCGAAATATTCCAATTGTGTTTCAGTTATCAGTGTACTATCACCTTGAATAATCCTCTTTAAGGTAAGCCTGCTATCCCTCCTAAAAAATCCAGAGTATTAAGTGTGGTATGTCAAGAAGTTGTACAGTTTATAGTTTAAGCCCAAAGAATTTGACCTGATTCCTTTATCAACTTTCAGAACGATTTACATATCACAAACAAAACCAGAAATAGTGAAATAATACGTAGACAATAATCGTAGCTTTTCATATAAATAACAACTCACTTTCCTTAAGGCTTGTTTGTGTTTGCCTGTTAGGTTTCATAAGCTCGAGTAACCCGACGGCCCAGCCAGCCGACGTGCTGATCCAGTCGACACCGCCACACCGCCGCGCGCGCGCGCCCGCCTGGTCCTACCACTTCTACCCGGACGAGAGCTGGGTCGAGCTCACTGTCTCCCTGCCCTGTGCCGTGCTGCTGCGCGAGGTCCAGCTGCAGCCCCACCTCACCTCGCTGGCCAGTCAGTGTCACACTTAAATCCATTGATGTTAGATAATTAATGATTTATAGTTTCAAATTTTTACTGTGAAAAATACATACCTACTATTATTTTTAAATTATCTCATGCAAATATGTGGATGCTCACCAGATTGCAGTCGTCAACAGCTGATACAGCGGCAGGAATAGTCACATAAGATTAACATTGTCAACAATTAGCTGTAATAACATCTAAGAATTAAGCTTGTAAGAATGTTGCTAAAAACAGCTGGTCGCTTTAGGAATGGGCTGATTTGTGTATGAAGTATGAATGGTGTATGGCAGCTACTCAGTTGGCATTCACCATTTGCACTATTTGCAGAACAGATCAAAATGGGTATTGGGAAAAAATGTTTGTATTCTGGGAAGAAAGTACATTGTCTCCCTCATAAAAATTGTTACCCCTGGTGGCAAGTCTTGGGTGGCAACATTTACACTCGTGACTCATGAGACAATGTTGTACTTTACTCCCACAACACACAAATAACTAATAAGTGTTGTAAGATGTAACTGTTTTTATAGCCAGCATATTGAATAACATTATTCTTTTTCGGTGTTAATCTGCAAAACTGTTGTGGGCAGCTTCAGCTTGCCTTTACTGGTTCATTCACCCTTTCAGTTAATTAGAATATATTTTAGAATATATATTAGGATATATATTTGAATTAGTTAATCAGAGGTATAAAACGTTGAAGTGAGGTATGAACGTTGGTGGTGTGTGCAGCGTGCCCTAGCGGCGTGGCGGTGGAGGTGTCGCGGGACGGCCGCAGTCCGCTGGTGCCGGTGAGTCTGCCGCTGGACTCGAGCGGCCTCACCTTCATCCGTCTGCAGCTGCCGCAGCCCGAGGTTGTCACCACCGTGCTGCTGCGGCTCTACAAGCCCCGTGACTCCTCCAACATCGGCCTCTCGCAGATCAAGCTCCTCGGCAACACCACCTTCAACGATCCGACCGCGGCTGACGACGACGACTCCACCCTCTACTCCAGGTTCGCATCATCCTTGAGAGTATATTTTTTGTCTGGCTAAGAATTTAGTTTTAGGTTAGGTTAGTTAGTTAGGTGATTGTGTATTTATAAATAAGGCTGTTATTCCTAAAGTAAACTCTAAGGGCCGGTTTCGGAGCTCGGAGCTCTTTATCCTCAGACTAAATACCAGTTTGAACCGGTTTTTTATCCTCAAACTGTAGAAATCGGGTTTCGGAGCTCAAGGATATTTAACTCCAAGAATATCTTTAACCTGAGAGGTAATTCGGGAGGCATAACCCGAACACAGCAAGAGCCGAATTCAATCGAGAAGAGAAGAAAGAAAAAGTAAAATGCGTCTGCACACAGTACCCACCACTACCCAAATACAAAAATTCTCCAAAATACCTCGGTAACTCTTTGCATAAGTCCAAAGATAAAATTATCCTCAGATTGAGATAACCCGAGAGTTAAGAAACTTATCCCCGAGCTCCGAAATCCAATTTTTCATGCTAAGACTATCTTAGTCCACGGGTTAACTAACTCCGGGATTAAGATATCCCCGAGCCTAAATTTATTATCTTTTATGTAAAGTTTTTAACCAGAGTTTATTTCCCTTCACTGATAAAACCCAACTCACACAACTCATGGCTGAGTAAAACTCTAGCAGTTTCCTGATAAGACAGTTTTTATTGGTAGACTATAGTGACAAGAAGTTTGCTATCATCACAGTTTTTCTATAAATTATTGTCAATCTTTTTCAGAATAATATAATTGTAAACATCTGTGGCTGATCATAAAACTCTCCTCTCTGTTCTTTAAATTCATACTTTGCAAAACAAATGTTCTATACTTAAGGCAATTATTTTTATGAGACAAGAAATAGTTGTACTAAACAACAAATTATTATATGAAATAGTTTTACCTTCGAGCATATATTCTCATTTAATTTGCAGCTACAACAGCAGCCTGGTGTGGGTGCGGCTGCTGCACCACTGCATGACGGTGTGTGGGGAGAGCGGGCTGCAGACTGCGGTGATCGGCGCCGCAGTCAAGGTGGGGCCGGCGCTGCTGCAGGCCTGCTGTGGACTGCTGCAGGCGCCCACCCCCGCGCTGGAGCACGTCCTCTACACGCTCGGCACTCACCAGCCCGACCTGGGCCTGCAGACCATCAACATGCTCCTCGTCACACACTTCTGTCAAGGTCCTGACTGAGTCTCTCATATTTTCAATTAAATTATGTTTGGGATGTTTCCAATTTACTTAATTTTTTCATGTTTGTGCATTTTTCCGGAAAATATCTTGTATCATAAGAATCTTTTAGTTTAACTTAAAAGTATTGTCGTGTATTTGATCACGACAAATATAAATGAATAAATTATTTTAGTTTAGGAAAGTATCTTTTTTATTTAATTGAAAAACAAACAAAACCAAAACATATGATGTAAATAAAAAAAGTATTATGAAGTAAAGTATGAATTATCGTAGAACATCAGGAATGTATATGTATGTAACACCTCCCCTTCTCATAGGTTAAGTCACTCCACAGGTTTCTTTTGTCTTGTCGATCGTCTTAAGATCGTGTCAGATGGGGCCAGATTCACTTGATCATCTTGTGTAATGTAATTTGGTGAATCAACAAAACAAAATTTGTGAAAACAAAATTGGTACCATCAAACAAATAAACAAGATTGTTACTTGGCCTAATGATATAAACAACAAAAAACATCTTTTCATTATACTGTCCTGAAAATAGCTGTTTTTAGTTCTGTAAATCGTATGCAAAATGATCGTTTTTGATCTCTTCGAATAGGATTACTAAAAAAACATATAATAAATTTTTCCGTACTCTAATGTCAAAATTTGTTTTATGTTACATTTGAAAGGTTGAACGATGTCTTGTGTTTGTAAACAACTAACAGATGTGTAAATGGCGATGGCTATTTTGGATAACCTCAAAATTATGTAGTCTAATTTCTTAACGATTACATGGTTATTTATACATAATGATGAAAATAGTTGTTCATTACACGGAGCAAAAGTGTCTCCTTGGTACTCGATCGCATTTCCAAGCTCAGCTGCGCCTCGCCTGTAAATTACGATCTCGTACCAAAAAGAGCCACTTTCGCTCCTAGTGATGAAAACTACTATAGTTAAAACGTCATAATGACAAACGTATCTTTGTATATAGCTAACTGTAACTTTAATTTAGATATCAGTTTGATTATTTTTGTATTTTTAAAGAGGGACAAAATTTAAGAGTTACGTAACGTTGAGCCAAACCCCCCCCCACCCCCATATAACGCAGCTTAATGCTACGCCATAACCCCTCCCCCCCTTAAGTGCATTACATAATATGTGTATGGCCCCTTATGTCCTGAACGTCTTATTTGGTCCAAATGACGTCGTATTATGCCATTATTTGTTAATATCTTGAAATTTCTTGGGCCTTCTTGTCTGATTATTTTCCCAAAGCTCCATTTGCTGTCATTACCGTATGTTCTGTATGCAACAGGATCTTGAGCTGTAAATTTTCTTTGATTGTTGGAATTCATTTCTGAGTCATATTTTTGGTTCATTTTTAGTGAGAGGTTCGGATACATCAGGTCAAGTTTTGATCAAATTTGACGACCAATAAAAAGAAGTGAAGTTGACTGTCCAGTCGTACTACAGGGTGTTTTTTTTAAATGCAACCCATTTTTAAGATTGAATAATGCACATATGAATGTGTAATGAGTATTTTTTTATTGATCTTTGCATTTTATACAGCCTATTATTTAAGTTTAAACACATTTAGTTTACATTATGTGCTCAAACTGTCCGCCATTGGCATTTATATAAAGTTATCTCTTTCAATCAAATTCCCGAACACGTGTTGCAAGGTGCCTCTTTAAATTTCTTGCATTACATTTGTTGTGTTTGTTTTGAGGTGCTGAATAGCTTTTGAATTGTTTTTTGTAGAATAAATACTACTTTACATGTCTGTGGCGATTTTCATTCAGATCAGACCATTTTTATGCAAGTTATCGTGCTTAACGACACACACATTAAAAACGCAACTCAAAACTTGATTTTATCGGTGAAGGATTATTTTCCCCCAAGATCCCTGGATTTGTCCTCACTATATTATTTTGTTCTTTGGGGATACATACAAAGTAAGACCTAAAAAAAAAGTCACAGCATATTCAGTACCTCAAAACAAACAAAACAAATGTAATGCAAAGAGGTACCTAGCAACATAACTTCATACAAATGCCACTGGCGGATTTTTTGAGCACATAAGGTGAACTAAATGTGATCAAACTTAAATAATAGATTGTATAAAACGTAAAGAACCATAAAACAATACTTATTTCATATTTATATGCGAATTATTCAATCTTAAAAATGGGTTGCGTTTAAAAAAAAAAAAACTCCGTATTTGGAGCTCTTCGATAGGCCATTAAATACCTCTGAAGCTTCAATTCAATATAGCCTTCCTCAAACTGCACAGCCCTGATAGAATCTTTTAAGTCTTGCACGCAACGTTCTACTTGTCCATTCATAGCTGGGTGGTAAGGAGCAGATCTTTTGTGTCTGATTCCATTTGCATTTAGAAATTGTTGAAACTCACAAGAAACAAACTGTTTTCCATTGTCTGATACTAGTATATCCGGGATTCCAAATGATCCGAAGAATTTCCGCAAAGCCTCAATAATTTAGTACGAATTAATGTTTTTGAGTGTAACAATTTCTGGCCATTTGCTATAGGCATCCACAATCAAGAGAAAGTAATGTCCATAAAATGGACCAGCAAAATCAACGTGAATTCTTTGCATTGGTCTTGAAGGGTATTCCCAATGATGAACTGGTGCTTTGGGTGGTTCACGTTGTACTCGTTGACATCCCGAACAATTTAAAGCCATGTTTTCAATATCTGTGTCAATTTTTGGCCACCAAACATATGAGCAAGCTAGACCTTTCATGCGTACTATTCCCACTCGCCTCATGAAGCTCCCTCAAAATTCTCACACGAAGTTGCATGGGAATCACAACTCGATTTCCTTTTAATAAACATCCTAACTATATCGACCATTCTTGTTCATTTGATGACATTGGGTGATGGATCGGTTCTCCTCTAATTAGAGATTGATAAATATTGTTAAGTTCTGGATCTGATTTAGTGTATTTAGTTTCAGCTGTGACAGGTAAGGTATGGATTTGTTCTATTTCATGTACATCGGCAGAGTCGAGAACAGCGGCTTCTTCAACATTTTTTGGTAGTCTTGAAAATGCATCAGCATTACTGTTTTCTTTGGTTGATTTATATTTTATATCAAATGAAAATGCCTGCAGGAATATTGCATAATGTTGTAGTCTTGTTGCGGCCATGAGTGGTATTCCATTTTTCGGTCCAAATATTGATACCAGTGGTTTATGGTCGGTGAGCAGTGTAAAATGACGCCCATATAGATATGCATAGAAGTGTTTCACTCCAAAGTAGATTGCCAGAGCTTCTTTCTGTATTACACTATATTGTTTTTGCGCATGAGATAATGTTTTGGATGCGAATGCAACGGGTCTTTCACTACCATCAGGGAAGACATGTGAAAGAATTGCAGAAATACCACATTGACTAGCATCAGTTGCTAGAATAAGTGGAAGTTGTGGATCAAAATGGCACAGAATATTATCAGACATCATTTCTTCTTTCACCAATTGAAAAGCATTTTCGCATTCTTCAGTCCAATTAAAAGGTACATTATTTCTTGTTAGGTTGATAATAGCTTGCAACTTTCCACTTAAGTTTGGAATAAACTTTCGATAGTAACTTATTAAACCAAGGACTTGCCTAACTTCCTTCAGACTACTTGGTCTTCTCAGGTCTTTTATGGCTTCAGTCATGTGTTTACTTTTACTTATTCCTTTTGATGAGACATGATAACCATGATCGTGCTGTCCGAGATCTGGGTGTTCGACTACGAAGCCGACAAATACATCATCCCCGGGTATCAGCTCATCCTTCAACACTGGCCGAACAACGCATCTGGCGGAGTCGCAGTTTATATTTATAATGAGTTAGTATTTAATAATAAATGTTTTCTGTTTCCTCATGCTGAAGTAATACAAACTACACTGAATAAATTATTTAATAATTCCACTGCTGTAAATTTAGAAATTTTCTGTGTTTACAATGAATCTAGTAGAAATAGTTTTAAAAACTTTAAAGATGATTTAGAAAATAGTATATTGAAAAATAGTGGCAAATGCTGTATATTAATCGGTGATTTTAATATCAACACACTAGAAAAAAGTAATGAGGAAACACAATACATTTCATTGCTCTCTGGGTACGGTTTTAAAAATATTGTAAACGAGCCTACAAGAGAAGTAGATAACTCAACAAGCTGTCTTGATCATGTAATTGTAAAAAATGGTAGTAACATTGCAATTAAATCTAAAGTTGAGAAACTTGGGCTAACTGATCATCATGCAAACATTGTCACATGCAGTATTTCGTACTCAGATAAAGCAAATCAATTCTATAAGCATGTAGATTATAATCTTTTGAACCGTAAAATTAATGCCTCAAACTGGCAAATTGTTTGTGAGAGTAATTCAGTTGATGATGCTTTGAACCGTTTCTACAGTTTATATAATATTTGTTTGCAAGACTCTACAACAATAAAAGTATTAAATAATAAAAACAGGCACAGATCGCCTTGGATTACAGATAATTTGATTAAAAAGGTAAATTTGAAAAATAAGTTGCATAAACTAATCAAATTGGAAAGGAACAAACACAACTTAATGTTAATTAGACAGTACAGAGACTTGTCAAAAGAAGTCACAAGATTGATTAGGAATGCTAAGCTTAAGTATTTTTCTGATAAAATTGAGGCGGCCCGTAGTAATAGTAAACAATACTGGCGGGTCGTGCGGTCGGTGTTGCGCGCCGAACGGCAACAATGGTCATCCATTTCCGTCGGCGACACCACGTACGATGTACCCGGAAATGAACAGTTTATTGCGGACGCCTTCAATAACTATTTTGTTGACATTCCAACAACACTTTTAGAAAATGAATTTGGGCAAAATATTCTTCCGCTCCCTGAAATGCCTTATGTTAGATCAGTCTTTAGTATTAGTACTGTTTCAACTGAAAGTATAAATAAAATAATACAGGAGCTGCTGTACCTGCTGTGCACCACGCAGGACTCACACACACAGAGCGTGTGCAGGTTGTGCTGTCCTGGCTATGCTCACCTTGTCTATGTGTACAGGAGGCGGGGCCGGGGCAGTGGACTCTGTGGTGGAGCTGCTGTACCTGCTGTGCACCACGCAGGACTCGCACACACAGGAGCGGGTGCAGGTTGTGCTGTCCTGGCTATGCTCACCTTGTCTATGTGTACAGGAGGCGGGGCCGGGGCAGTGGACTCTGTGGTGGAGCTGCTGTACCTGCTGTGCACCACACAGGACTCACACACACAGAGCGTGTGCAGGTTGTGCTGTCCTGGCTATGCTCACCTTGTCTATGTGTACAGGAGGCGGGGCCGGGGCAGTGGACTCTGTGGTGGAGCTGCTGTACCTGCTGTGCACCACGCAGGACTCACACACACAGAGCGTGTGCAGGTTGTGCTGTCCTGGCTATGCTCACCTTGTCTATGTGTACAGGAGGCGGGGCCGGGGCAGTGGACTCTGTGGTGGAGCTGCTGTACCTGCTGTGCACCACGCAGGACTCACACACACAGAGCGTGTGCAGGTTGTGCTGTCCTGGCTATGCTCACCTTGTCTATGTGTACAGGAGGCGGGGCCGGGGCAGTGGACTCTGTGGTGGAGCTGCTGTACCTGCTGTGCACCACGCAGGACTCACACACACAGAGCGTGTGCAGGTTGTGCTGTCCTGGCTATGCTCACCTTGTCTATGTGTACAGGAGGCGGGGCCGGGGCAGTGGACTCTGTGGTGGAGTTGCTGTACCTGCTGTGCACCACGCAGGACTCGCACACACAGGAGCGGGTGCAGGTTGTGCTGTCCTGGCTGTGCTCACCTTGTCTATGTGTACAGGAGGCGGGGCCGGGGCAGTGGACTCTGTGGTGGAGCTGCTGTACCTGCTGTGCACCACGCAGGACTCACACACACAGAGCGTGTGCAGGTTGTGCTGTCCTGGCTATGCTCACCTTGTCTATGTGTACAGGAGGCGGGGCCGGGGCAGTGGACTCTGTGGTGGAGTTGCTGTACCTGCTGTGCACCACGCAGGACTCGCACACACAGGAGCGGGTGCAGGTTGTGCTGTCCTGGCTGTGCTCACCTTGTCTATGTGTACAGGAGGCGGGGCCGGGGCAGTGGACTCTGTGGTGGAGCTGCTGTACCTGCTGTGCACCACGCAGGACTCTCACACACAGGAGCGGGTGCAGGTTGTGCTGTCCTGGCTGTGCTCACCTTGTCTATGTGTACAGGAGGCGGGGCCGGGGCAGTGGACTCTGTGGTGGAGCTGCTGTGCCTGCTGTGCCCCACGCAGGACTCACACACACAGAGCGTGTGCAGGTTGTGCTGTCCTGGCTATGCTCACCTTGTCTATGTGTACAGGAGGCGGGGCCGGGGCAGTGGACTCTGTGGTGGAGCTGCTGTACCTGCTGTGCACCACGCAGGACTCGCACACACAGGAGCGGGTGCAGGTTGTGCTGTCCTGGCTATGCTCACCTTGTCTATGTGTACAGGAGGCGGGGCCGGGGCAGTGGACTCTGTGGTGGAGCTGCTGTACCTGCTGTGCACCACACAGGACTCACACACACAGAGCGTGTGCAGGTTGTGCTGTCCTGGCTATGCTCACCTTGTCTATGTGTACAGGAGGCGGGGCCGGGGCAGTGGACTCTGTGGTGGAGCTGCTGTACCTGCTGTGCACCACGCAGGACTCACACACACAGGAGCGGGTGCAGGTTGTGCTGTCCTGGCTGTGCTCACCTTGTCTATGTGTACAGGAGGCGGGGCCAGGGCAGTGGACTCTGTGGTGGAGCTGCTGTACCTGCTGTGCACCACGCAGGACTCGCACACACAGGAGCGGGTGCAGGTTGTGCTGTCCTGGCTGTGCTCACCTTGTCTATGTGTACAGGAGGCGGGGCCGGGGCAGTGGACTCTGTGGTGGAGCTGCTGTACCTGCTGTGCACCACGCAGGACTCACACACACAGAGCGTGTGCAGGTTGTGCTGTCCTGGCTATGCTCACCTTGTCTATGTGTACAGGAGGCGGGGACGGGGCAGTGGACTCTGTGGTGGAGCTGCTGTACCTGCTGTGCACCACGCAGGACTCACACACACAGAGCGTGTGCAGGTTGTGCTGTCCTGGCTATGCTCACCTTGTCTATGTGTACAGGAGGCGGGGCCGGGGCAGTGGACTCTGTGGTGGAGCTGCTGTACCTGCTGTGCACCACGCAGGACTCGCACACACAGGAGCGGGTGCAGGTTGTGCTGTCCTGGCTGTGCTCACCTTGTCTATGTGTACAGGAGGCGGGGCCGGGGCAGTGGACTCTGTGGAGGAGCTGCTGTACCTGCTGTGCACAATGCAGGACTCGCACACACAGGAGCGTGTGCAGGTTGTGCTGTCCTGGCTATGCTCACCTTGTCTATGTGTACAGGAGGCGGGGCCGGGGCAGTGGACTCTGTGGTGGAGCTGCTGTACCTGCTGTGCACCACGCAGGACTCACACACACAGAGCGTGTGCAGTTTGTGCTGTCCTGGCTATGCTCACCTTGTCTATGTGTACAGGAGGCGGGGCCGGGGCAGTGGACTCTGTGGTGGAGCTGCTGTACCTGCTGTGCACCACGCAGGACTCACACACACAGAGCGTGTGCAGGTTGTGCTGTCCTGGCTATGCTCACCTTGTCTATGTGTACAGGAGGCGGGGCCGGGGCAGTGGACTCTGTGGTGGAGCTGCTGTACCTGCTGTGCACCACGCAGGACTCACACACACAGAGCGTGTGCAGGTTGTGCTGTCCTGGCTATGCTCACCTTGTCTATGTGTACAGGAGGCGGGGCCGGGGCAGTGGACTCTGTGGTGGAGCTGCTGTACCTGCTGTGCACCACGCAGGACTCACACACACAGGAGCGGGTGCAGGTTGTGCTGTCCTGGCTATGCTCACCTTGTCTATGTGTACAGGAGGCGGGGCCGGGGCAGTGGACTCTGTGGTGGAGCTGCTGTACCTGCTGTGCACCACGCAGGACTCACACACACAGAGCGTGTGCAGGTTGTGCTGTCCTGGCTATGCTCACCTTGTCTATGTGTACAGGAGGCGGGGCCGGGGCAGTGGACTCTGTGGTGGAGCTGCTGTACCTGCTGTGCACCACGCAGGACTCACACACACAGGAGCGGGTGCAGGTTGTGCTGTCCTGGCTGTGCTCACCTTGTCTATGTATACAGGAGGCGGGGCCGGGGCAGTGGACTCTCTGGTGGAGCTGCTGTACCTGCTGTGCACAACGCAGGACTCGCACACATAGGAGCGGGTGCAGGTTGTGCTGTCCTGGCTGTGCTCACCTTGTCTATGTGTACAGGAGGCGGGGCCGGGGCAGTGGACTCTGTGGTGGAGCTGCTGTACCTGCTGTGCACCACGCAGGATTAACACACACAGGAGCGTGTGCAGGTTGTGCTGTCCTGGCTATGCTCACCTTGTCTATGTGTACAGGAGGCGGGGCCGGGGCAGTGGACTCTGTGGTGGAGCTGCTGTACCTGCTGTGCACCACGCAGGACTCGCACACACAGGAGCGGGTGCAAGTTGTGCTGTCCTGGCTGTGCTCACCTTGTCTATGTGTACAGGAGGCGGGGCCGGGGCAGTGGACTCTGTGGTGGAGCTGCTGTACCTGCTGTGCACCACGCAGGACTCGCACACACAGAGCGTGTGCAGGTTGTGCTGTCCTGGCTATGCTCACCTTGTCTATGTGTACAGGAGGCGGGGCCGGGGCAGTGGACTCTGTGGTGGAGCTGCTGTACCTGCTGTGCACCACGCAGGACTCACACACACAGGAGCGGGTGCAGGTTGTGCTGTCCTGGCTATGCTCACCTTGTCTATGTGTACAGGAGGCGGGGCCGGGGCAGTGGACTCTGTGGTGGAGCTGCTGTACCTGCTGTGCACCACGCAGGACTCACACACACAGGAGCGGGTGCAGTTTGTGCTGTCCTGGCTGTGCTCACCTTGTCTATGTATACAGGAGGCGGGGCCGGGGCAGTGGACTCTGTGGTGGAGCTGCTGTACCTGCTGTGCACCACGCAGGACTCACACACACAGAGCGTGTGCAGGTTGTGCTGTCCTGGCTATGCTCACCTTGTCTATGTGTACAGGAGGCGGGGCTGGGGCAGTGGACTCTGTGGTGGAGCTTCTGTACCTGCTGTGCACAACGTAGGACTCGCACACACAGGAGCGGGTGCAGGTTGTGCTGTCCTGGCTGTGCTCACCTTGTCTATGTGTACAGGAGGCGGGGCCGGGGCAGTGGACTCTGTGGTGGAGCTGCTGTACCTGCTGTGCACCACGCAGGACTCACATACACAGGAGCGGGTGCAGGTTGTGCTGTCCTGGCTGTACCTGGTGGCGTCAGAGGGTCAACTCGCCTCCTCTACGCACATACAATGTGTGGCAGCCATACTCTGGGCCAACCCTGACTTTGCGCACCTCGTCACCGACCAACTCTTCAGGTCAATATCTCATCCATCTACTGTTGTAATTTATTGTTGTTACTTCTGGCCCTTTCAAATAGATTTTTTTTTTATTTACTATTTTTATGATCTTAATTTAAATTCACATTTACAGAGGAAATCACATGTTTGCTCAAAACTGCTTCAATTTTAATATTTAAAAAATCGTTAAAGATATAGTTGTTATAATTATTTGAGTTGATTTTTATGTCACTTGACTCATTAATAAAAATTTTTACCTGGACGTGATTCCTCTTGAAGACATGTTGAATTGCTGCAATAGGTTTTTAGATTAGGGTTTTAACCCATAATTGAGCGCTCTGATGTTAGACGTCATCGTGTGTATACTGGGATGTCTGGGTGTGTATAACAAGAACGTTAAATTTAGTATGTTTTTTTAATGATACCCTTTTCAATTATGTATCTCACCCAATTAAAAATAGTATGAGGAAGTGTGGTTCAAGTTGAAAATATCTATACAATAAAGTTGCCCAATAAAGATTCAAAAAAATTAAATAATGTTGTGAATTAATCGTTTTAAATATGCAAATATTATATATAACTAAAAATACTCTAAAATCTGTGATAGAATGATTTACAATTTTGGGAAATTGGTACTTAAGTTTTTCCAAGTTGGTACCAATGAAATCCCCAAAGCCTAGTCTTTCAGTTTTTTTCTCTTTGTCTTGAAATAAATAATTTTATATATGCAGAATCTATCAAAAAGTTGATTATTTATAGCAGTTTTTTTTATAAATAAATAGACTAGGCTTTTACAGCACAAAAAGGCATTCTGTAATAGCAATTATAAATAACAACAAAATTAAATATCGAGATTTAAAGGCTAATAAAAAACCAAACACAAACTATAACAATTTTGATAAAAACAACATACAACACCCACATAAAAATTGCTTCAGATCAATGCAATAACTGGAACCTGGTAAAAACGTGCATTACACAATTTCTCAAAAGTGGCATAAAGGGTACCTTCAAGGTAAGACTGTAGAAGGCCTACTTCCTACTTTTTAAATTTGAATATTAGCAAGTGCAAAGGTAACGTTTCGCTCCGTGCCTGATGGAGGGTTATAGAATTTAGCACAAACACTTTCATTGAAATTAGAAAATTATTTTGGATAAAGACTTTGTCAATGGAGACTTGTTGCAGTGTTGTGTATGAGTGGACGCTGCGGCTGGAGGCGCGGTCGGCGCTGAAGCGAGCCGTGGACACGCTGCTGTGCTCTATGTGCTACATCAAGCCCGCACTGTTCCCCTCGCTGCTGCAGCGGATGGGGGCACTGGTGCCCATCCGCGCCACCGGCCACGCTGCCTCCATTACCGATGACAGGTACACCTAACTGACTTATTGTAGACCTAATAATACAAGTAATATACTTACAAGTAATACAAGTAGGGATGGACGGGATTGGATTTTCAGTTCGGGACGGGACGGGACGGGATTTATGTCTTCCCTAAATCTTCGGGAAATGCTCGTTCACGAATTTATTTTCTTTATCACAATAATAGCATTAGGTTAAAAATAATGTCATAGATAAATGTTTGTACCGTCCCAACTCAAAAAAATTCAAGAAATAAATTTAAGTGAAAAAATACTAACTTATATGCAATTTACAAAATAGCAAACATTAGAAACACATACAAAAAATAGTAACACAATGAAATAATTGTTAATTATAAATAAAATACAAACTTGTATAAAAATGGTAAATAAAATGTATTGTTTACTTATTATTATTTTTTATTAAATTTGAATTTTTATTCTTTCTCATTCGAATGCATTGAATAATATAAATAATACAAAAAAATAAATAAATATAATATAATATGCAATTTTTAACGTTTGATAGAAACACAATAGTTTTTAAGTTTCTGCTTTTTGTTTTATTGTTTGGTTTCCAAAAGGTCAAAAGTAAAATACTAGAGTGGTTATTGCATGTTGACAATATATTGTCATGTATATTGTCAACATACATGTACATGTTACATATACATATACAAATGTATATGAATGTCAGGCTATATTTAGCTCTGACCTTGCACTTTACAACTTCAAATTAGTAGTCATAGTTTATCTTTTGAATGATACACAGCCTTCATTTCTGCTTCATTTGATTTTTAAAAATGAGAAGAAAATTGTGGAGTTAATTGGTTTACATAAAAGTTAGTTTAATTTTTTAGGTTTTGTAATTTTTGTGTTGTGGGATGTCTTATTTTTATCTGATCGCAGCTGTGTCACTGTGCTCGAGTGACTGGATGTCAAAAAAAGGAGATCAGCAGTAAGGCAAGAGGGTGGGGTTGGGTTTAGAAGTAAACAAATAACAGTAAGGCAAGAGGTTGGGGTTGGGTTTAGAAATAAACAAATAACTGGGCATTTGTTGCATTCCTCCCTGATCTTGTTTTTAATTCTTTCTTCCGCTAAGGTTTTAATTACAATTACTTTTATTTAGGAAAAAATTAAACCTGTTGTTGATGGTTTTAAAATACAGTACGCCTCGGACTATCTGAACCTCAGATTATGCAGATCCCGGATTATCCGGACCGATCCATCCGAGAAACTAAAAAATTGAAATCACGGAAAAATGTGATTTAGAGAGTTTGTAAGTGAAATGCGTCGTCTAAAAATTAAATTAAATGCAAATGCTTTACATTACTAAAATTGGAACCACAGTAATCATTTATTGCATTTGGAATCACAATAATTGAAAGAGTCACATTGCCTAAACAATACATTTCAGTATTTTTGCAATTTTTGTGATGTTTCTTGTTTGCTACTTGGGGCGCTAGCAGTAATCAAAAAAGCCTACGTCAATGTTGCGAGTTAGTTTATTGCTGTCACTTGTTGTGTTTGTAGTTGTGTATGTGAACTGATAATGAGTTTCAAAATGAGTGGCTGAAAAAGGAGAATGGTGG
The DNA here is from genome assembly GCA_035578135.1 of Flexamia atlantica. Classification (NCBI taxonomy): domain Eukaryota; kingdom Metazoa; phylum Arthropoda; class Insecta; order Hemiptera; family Cicadellidae; genus Flexamia; species Flexamia atlantica. The sequence continues at coordinate 122,242,094 of JAQJVK010000001.1, forward strand.
TTTTAACTTTAGAACAGAAACTGAATGCTATCAAAAAACTTGATGTGGGAGAATCAGGTAAAGAATTAGCTGAGGGATTAGCTAAGGGTGTTGGGACAAGTATGGTAAAAGACTGGAAGAAGAATAGAGTGCAGTTAGAATAATGTTATGCAGAACAAGCTTGAAAGACTAATATGTTGTACAATCTTGATATGCCGTTTGCAGCATCATTTTAGCAGGGGCCAAGTTACACGATCACTATTTAGGCGATATATTGTAATGACCTCGGATTATCCGGATTTTTTGTTATCCGGTTCGGTGTTCTGCCACATTAATCCGGATAATCCGAGGTGTACTGTAATAGGTTAATAATTAATCTTATAACTGTTTAAACTTTACAACTAGGGGTGTGAGAATATTCGAACTTCGAACTTTTTCGAATCGAATATCGTGATATTCGATTCGAGATTGCAAAGAAGTTCGATATGACCGAATCGAATATTTAAAGGACTGGCATAAAATCAAAAGTAGGTGAAAACGTTCCCATTTTCAAAATAAAAGTACTTTTTTTTAGTTGCAAACAACTACGAATCCATTTTTTACATCAGAAACAGTTGCGTCCTCACGTGGACAGACGACAGATGAATAACTGCTGTGCTTTTGGGCTGGCAAAGAGTTGGCGGACCTGTTTATTATTTGTCTTTTCGTTTTCGAATTTCGTCCAACGATTGATTTCGTCGTCGTTCTAAACTTGTCTGCTTTTGCTTTTGAAGTTTAGTTGTTGTTATTAACTCGAGATCGTCTATCGCGTGTTTGTTTCAATCACTCAGATTTCTTTATTTTTCAAATAAGCAATTACGTAGAAATAGAAACGTTGAATGATCAAAAATTGGTTTTATTTTGTTGAAATCTGACGAATCAGGCGGAGCGTGTTTATTTTGATTCGTGATTTAAATGGTCATTTTTAGATAACGGTACAATGTTGGTTTGACAACTTAAGCCTATGATAATAATAATGAGTTTGCTTGCTGTTTATAATGTAAAACAAATAAACTTTGTTGTAAGTAAATGTCAATTGTAAATTATCTTAAAATTTAGGTTAAGTTTACTGGTCTGACTTATTATTATTTTATAGTATTACTTTAGGGGAATCAAAATCTTTGTTCTCAGGCATTAATGTACAAATAAAATTGTAAGGCTTTCTTCAAATATGAAGTAGTTGGTGAACCAAGTTTTATATGTAATTCTTTGGTCTAATCCCTTAAGCCTAGTCCCTGATCAAATAATTTATTGGTTCATTAAAAGGAAAAGGAACAAAGGGATGCAGAGGCCTAAAAGTGAACAAATTAAGGTTACAGTAGAAAAGGAATTGTTAAGTAGCCAAATCCGGAAATTGCTACTATAGGCCTAATTATGCTTATTCAAATGAATATTACCTATGCTTAAGGGGAATCAATAAATTTCTAAATTCTTAACAATTGATTAGTTGTACCTTTGTGTACCGTAGTAATTGATATTTGACCTATATTATTTTGACTTGTTATAATGCTATTAATAATTAAATAAGATAAATACAGGGAGGGGAGGGAGAGGGTAAGGACAAGAGTAAAGAAAACACAATGAAATAACACTTTAGTTTTGATAACATTATATTAATTATTGAATAGTTGCTAAAAAATGCTTTGTAATTTGCTGAGTATACAGGTTTGCTGCGAAAGGGTATTTATACTTACATGCTGCGATTTAAAATTTGATCTCATTTGAACCAATAACCATTGACATAAATATTCGTTTCGAAAATATTCGATATTCGGAATAGTTATAAACTATTCGATTTGATTCGATTCGAACCAAAAAATCACTATTCGCACACCCCTATTTACAACTATGCATATTTTACATAAATTTATTTTGTGATCTTACATTTCGTTATTTTTTATTTTAAGTGATTTAGTATAGTTATTCATTTTAAAGTAAGGCTTATGCAATGTAGGTGTATTAGAGAGAAAATCAAAAAAGACCACTTCAGCTTAAATAAAGTGGACCAATTTGATAAATCAAACGGATGACATATTTTAATTAATTGCAATTCGAAGACCTAATTACTTAAAAAATTGAACATTTCATCACTTTTTACAAACAACTACTCGACTCGACTCGATACTCGAGTAGTTGGCTTAATACTCGACTCGACTCAACCTGAATTCAAAATCCACTACTCGCCCACCCCTAGTTATTATCAAACTCAATGATGAGAGAAAAAATCTAATATAGTAAAGCGAAGTTACATTGTTTAGACCACCAGCATTGGCCTGCTAGGTAGAGTCCGATCAACATCCAGTTCTTTTGCGGTCAGTAGTAGTCAAGTCCACCATACAATACAAGAGTACTCAAATAAACTCAAAAAATAATTTTGAAATATTTGACTACAGGAAGGACGGAGAGAGCCAGAGCAGGACAGACGACAGCAAGAAGCAGGAGCAGGAGATGTCGGAGTGGTACGATCAGCTGGTGCTGCAGGACCTTCAGCACCTGCAGCTGTCGGAGAGTCAGCTAATGACGGTGGCTGTGGCCTGTCAGTCGCCGCCCGCCACGCTGCAGCTGCTAGACTCGGGCCTGCCTAGTCTGCTCACCAACACCATCCTCGGTGAGTTATCATTACACCAGCAGCTGTCGGAGAGTCAGCTGATGACAGTGGCTGTGGCCTGTCAGTCTCTGCCCGTCACACTGCAGCTGTTAGACTCGGGCCTGCCTAGTCTGCTCACCAACACCATCCTCGGTGAGTTATCATTACACCAGCAGCTGTCGGAGAGTCAGCTGATGACAGTGGCTGTGGCCTGTCAGTCTCTGCCCGTCACACTGCAGCTGCTAGACTCGGGCCTGCCTAGTCTGCTCACCAACACCATCCTCGGTGAGTTATCATTACACCGGCAGCTGTCGGAGAGTCAGCTGATGACGGTGGCTGTGGCCTGTCAGTCGCTGCCCGCCACGCTGCAGCTGCTAGACTCGGGCCTGCCTAGTCTGCTCACCAACACCATCCTCGGTGAGTTATCATTACACCAGCAGCTGTCGGAGAGTCAGCTGATGACAGTGGCTGTGGCCTGTCAGTCTCTGCCCGTCACACTGCAGCTGCTAGAATCGGGCCTGCCTAGTCTGCTCACCAACACCATCCTCGGTGAGTTATCATTACACCGGCAGCTGTTGGAGAGGTAGCTGATGACGGTGACCGTGGGCTGTCAGTCGCCGCCCGTCACGCTGCAGCTGCTAGACTCGGGCCTGCCTAGTCTGCTCACCAACACCATCCTCGGTGAGTTATCATTACACCGGCAGCTGTCGGAGAGTCAGCTGATGACGGTGGCTGTGGCCTGTCAGTCGCCGCCCGTCACGCTGCAGCTACTAGACTCGGGCCTGCCTAGTCTGCTCACCAACACCATCCTTGGTGAGTTATCATTACACCGGCAGCTGTCGGAGAGTCAGCTGATGACAGTGGCTGTGGCCTGTCAGTCGCCGCCCGTCACACTGCAGCTGCTAGACTCGGGCCTGCCTAGTCTGCTCACCAACACCATCCTCGGTGAGTTATCATTACACCGGCAGCTGTCGGAGAGTCAGCTGATGACGGTGGCTGTGGCCTGTCAGTCGCCGCCCACCACGCTGCAGCTGCTAGAATCGGGCCTGCCTAGTCTGCTCACCAACACCATCCTCGGTGAGTTATCATTACACTGGCAGCTGTCGGAGAGTCAGCTGATGACGGTGGCTGTGACCTGTCTGTCTCTGCCCGTCACGCTGCAGCTGCTTGACTCGGGAACCATCACCATCACCATTGTCGGTGAGTTATCATTATGCCGGCAGCTGTCGGAGAGTCAGCTGATGACAGTGGCTGCTGACAAACCTTTATCTGATAAGAGGCCAAAAAAAACTATTTTGAATAGCTAACCATAATTACATAGAGTAGACAATTAATTATCTGAATCCCAATCAATCCAAATATCAGTTATACAAAAGGGTCGCCAGAAAACTTAATTTAGTCACTAATTGTCACTGCCCTCACCCATAGTTCATTCATTTTGAGGTCTTAAAGGAAAGTTGCTAATAAAAAATTTACCAAATACTTTGAGATTTTGATTATTTTCAGTGGTTCTCAGTGTTTAGTTTGAATAAACTTGAGCTGATCTTAGTGTTGCATTGCAGTATAAAACTGACATGCTACTATACTTTGAATTTACTTTAGAAATTGATTGTATATTTTGATATTTTTCAGAATTCTGCACAATGAAATGGAGAGAACTCTCAGAAAGAAGGTGTAGCAAGCAATGCAGTCAGTCTAGATTGACGGATTCAGACAAAGCGAGTGGTCGCAACCATGTCATCAGAGGTAAATCTCTATTCCAAAATATCTGTATTTAACTGATGTGGATCAGTCAGATCAGTTCACTTTTACTAAATTCTGTTTTAATTCAAGATTTTAATTTGTTTTTATCAGTAGGTTTGAAAAGTAAACCACTTAAAAAATGCTGGTACATACATCTTAATTGGGCATTTTCTGACTATTGCAGTTGGTGGCAATGAGTTACTATTATTCAATAAAATAAGTTGTATTGAGCAGCTATTTCGTTTTAATATTCTAGAAGGGAACCGACCCATGGTGCAGCTGGAAATGGTATCCTCAATCCTTCGCTTCTTCGCTGAAGTCTGCTCAGAAGGTATCATGAGGGACTGGCTTGGGTCCTCAGAAGGATCAGTTTTTTGGCTGCCTCTCCTTACACTGCTCTGTGCAAGACCTTCAAACAATTCCAGGTAAGAACATCTTGTTTGAAGGTCCAACTAATTTGTTAAATGTGATTTTAAATTAATTTTCAATGAAGAAAATTAGGGTTCCACTAACTTTCCATCTGAATTAATGAGTAAAGGAAAGTTTACCATACTTAACAACTTTCAGAATACCTAGAAAACCATTAACTTAATTATGAGTGATCCATTAGGACAACTAGTGATTTGTCATTAATACAAATTTCTGGCTTTAAAATAGCTTTATCAAAATTGCAACATGAAATCATAGAGGATTTAAGCTCTTATTAAAATTGTTTCACTTGAAATAATTAGTTTTATGGTAAAAATTAAATTATAATATGGATTTTCCCAAAAACAAATGCATGTAAAAAATTTATTAATTATTTACTTAGTTGACAAATTAATTAACTAAGCAAAGTTGGGCTAATTAAAAAAAATACCGATCATTGGGTTAGTTAAAATTACTGATTGTTTTACTCATAGGTCATAAAAATTAAATTTTGCTGACAGTTTTTTTTAATTGGGCTTGTGACTATCATTTCACACCGCTGCTCTTGGTGCCATCGACCAATCAGTAACAGTTGTCTGTGCAGGTGTGAGATGATGACCGAGTCGCTGAGCTTGCTGGAGGCGGCCACAGTCAAGTTCTTGTCCCGCTGCTGCTGGTGCCACCCAACCAATCAGAAGCTGCTGGCCGTCGTACTGAGCGATGTCATCAGTCAGCAGCGCACCCAAGGTCAGCTCATCAGTTGGGTTTGCTTCAAAATATATTTCTTAGATATTTGTTGGCCTACTTCAAAAAATTCTCTCAATCATGTCTTGATTTTCCTTCATCAAGTCTCAGTTTAATGTTTTTTGTCCCTAAATTGTCTTTCAGAAGGATATTATCTTTGGCATTCTCAATATACAAAACCTTGGAGGCCATCGGTTTTTGTTGGAAAATAACCCTCTTTGTGCACCAAGTCCCAATGTTAGATCATTTAATTTACATTATTTGAATATATGTAGAACATTTCTAATTTTAATATTTCTTTTTGAAAGCATAAAGGCTCCATTTCCAACATGGCATCACCGTGCTCAACATCGATGTCAACATCATTGCGCTATAGTCAAATGTAAAGTGGGCAATGGTGATTGTTGGCGTGTCAACAATCAGCATGCACAGCGTCTAGGAAACATGTTACCGAAGTCGACGTTAAGCGCGCTGATGACGTGATGGAAGGGAGCCTTTAAGATTACTTAATTATTATGCATCTGATCAAGACTTTTTTAATGCTAATTTAAATGCTTTCTTAAATAAATATACCTTACATATTGTTATGTTGTGTTATTTTTAGATAGTATATGTGGTGTGTAGATAACTTAGGTGTTCTGATAGTGGGTGTGAGCACTGAGCACATAATTATGTTTATTAAAAAAATCACTGTTCTGGTGAGTTTAGTTTGTAATAAGTTTCTCGTGATCAAGTGAATCAACTAAAGTGCGCAATTTTATTTTAACTTATTTTAATGTTAATATTTATCTTTTTTTTAAACTTATTAAGCTTTTGTTCATATTGATAAAAATTTGCAGATGAAGGTCGAATTAAGTACTCATTCCTAACTTATATGATGAAGTATCTTCAGTTGCTAACAACGTGAGCTTGCTTGTACAGGAGAGATGGGCATCTCGGGAGTGACTCGCCGCCTCATCCTGCAGCTGCTGCTTGAGAGTGAGAAGATAGAGGTGTGTGTGCGGGGGGCGGGGGTGGTGCGCGGGGGCTCGGTGCCCTCCGGCCCCACCCACCCCCGCTATGGCGTCGGCCACAGCAACCACCTGCTGTACCTCAGTGTCCACACCACCTGCGCCGACATCGTCAGGCTTGTCTCCAGTCAGTCTTCTTGTTTATACTTTTAAGTTGAAACTAATTATTGCTTTGAAAACAGGGAAAAGATGTAGATTGGTATCAGTAATAACTATTTTCAAAGTCTTAATTTTTGCACCACAGTGAACTTTCATACTTCTAATGAATTTAACATCGCAGAGTTTGCACAATGTCTTACAGTAAGGAAGGCAAAACTTGAATAAAAAACATCTATTTAAAAATTGCATTTGTGATTGCTAGAACATTTGAATATTAGAAGGACAAAAATGTAATAAAAACATCTATTTAAAAATTGCATTTGTAATTGCAAGAACATTTGGCAAATTTCCTTTTTTTTAAGAATGCTTTACTCTGCACGATTTAATCTACTACTTATCAAATACCTCAAGTGGTTTTTTGTTTTTTTATCAAGACCTCTCCCTCAGTTCTGAACCTATTTTAGTAATAAAGTTGTCTTTAAAAATAGCTTGGCATAAAGTTTTGGAGGAAACAAAATTTATGAAAGTCTGACAAGGGAAGAGCGCTCTTGAAGTTTGATATTTCTCCATGAGATTTGACATGGGAACATAAATTTAAAGTTAACAGCTGATTGGAGCTGAGACAGTTTTTTAGCTAAGCCCCACAGTAGAGCCACGCTATTTCAAACTAACTCGCCCTCAATATTTATTCCTCTCCCAGGCTGAGGTTCATCCTGAAGTGACTCGATTTGTTTCTTCAGACTCGGGGCCTGCGGGCAGCGACACAAAGTCCAGCGAGACACTGGCGAGCCGAGAGTCGCTGCGGGAGTCGCTGTGGTCCGAGGTGTCGGAGCAGCTATTTGTGGCTGCTGGAGTCACGGCTAAAGACAAGCGCATCAAGGACGCCAAGAACGTCATTGCCACCATCTTCAAGGACAAAGTCGCCTCCGCCTCTCAAGCCTGCAAGAAGGGACAGAGTGCCAGTGCCTCGTTTCTTGGTGAGCTAAATAAACCAATCGGACAATGATCACATGAATACTGCTAACACTAGGGAATATTGAGTTGCATGGAATCCACGGCAACTTAAACAAAGATTTTGGAGGGTTTTCAAATCAGATTCAAGTGACAAAGGAGTCTTCAGTTTAAATTTGTTCAACATTGAAGAAAAAGTTAATTTTATTATTTAAGACATTAAAAGTTATTGTTAAATTAGCATTTAAAATGGTGCCTATGCACAGAACACTTCTAATTGTGATCAGGATTATCCGGTAAACATTTTATAACAATAGGTGGAATAAAAATTCATAATCGATCAAAACTGCATATTAAAAATTATGGGAAAACATAAATTCTAGAAAAACAGCTTGCATAGCCCCAAATACAATTAGACCCACTAATTATAGTGTATGTGCTCATAAAATATTTTATTGTTTAGAAAGTCAATTCCATGTATCAAGCAAACTATAAATTACAATGCAGTATTTTAGTTTTCTAAGGAAGAGCCAAGGGCTTAGTAGGTTTTAAGTGAGGAAAGGGTGAGTGGAGACACCGTTCAGGTGGGACTTGCCACAGGAAAATATTCTGATTAAAAAGCAGAATGACCTAGTAAAGGCAGCATGCATGAAACGAAAGTGGCCTTACCTAGTAATAAATTCAATGCTTAATAGAAGCTGTTATACTAGGCACGGACTTCACTTAAACCAGGAAGGGAAAGATATCCTATGTGATTTAGTAGCCAATTTCCTGCATTCTGTAAGCATTCCTGAACAATGTAACAAGAAACAAAAAAACTCAGAACAGAAAACGAGCCTAAACAATACATAAATCATTGTGTTCTAAATAGCGGCAGTAAGATTGATACCACTAGACTTAGGCCTAAATGGAGTAATATTAAGAGACCAAATAATAAGCTAAAGATTATTCACCTAAACGTCACAATTGGTAATTGAGGAAAGGATTGCCAGAGAACTTACCCATCTGGATGACTAGGAGTCCCAACTAGCACAAAGATACACAGAAAAAACACATTGACTTGGAAATTTTCGGGACAACATGCCCCTTTCTCAATCAGTTGAGAAGTGAGGAGTTTGAACTGTAGCAGGTTTGCCAACTTAACTGTCAAAACACTAAATTAAAACTATGACTGTTCATACTTAAACAATATGTACACTATATACAATTTAACTTTAGTTCTCTGGCTGGAAAGGGTGGGGGTGTGTTTATGGGTTGGTTATCTAAGTTTTAAGTTAGGTGGCTCTCTGGATTTAGCTATCCACTGGTGAGCTAACTCCCATCTTCTGAGTTGTGAAGGGTTGCAGTTTTCAGGGAGGGCTTTAACTATTTTTATAGTGAAGCAGTCTTCAAATGTGGTGTTGTGGTCTATGATATGTTTAGGGACTGGTTTTTCTTGATTTCTTACTTTACAATCATGCCTATGGCCATTCATGCGTTTCCTTAGGGTTTCGGTGGTTAAGCCTATATACTGAGCAGGACAGAGAGTACATTGCAGTTGGTATATGAGGTTTGATGAGCTGCAGGTGTGGTGGCCAGAGATGTTATATTCTTTATTAGTCAATGAACTTTTAAAGCTGGTAGTTGGTTGGTGCATCGGGCAGGTTTTGCATGAAGTTCGTTCACAGGGGAATGATCCATGGGGTTGGTTTGAAGGAGGGGGTGTTCTGCCTAAACGTTTGGGTTTTACTAGTTTTTGATGGAGGTTGGGAAGCTGCTTGAAGAGAACATTGGGTGGTTTAGGTAAAAAGTTTTTGGTGTGGGGACTTGCTTGGAGAATACTGAAGTTGTCGTGGAGGATTTTGTTGAGATTTTGTAGGCCATGGTGGTATGTCGTAATAAGGCTTAGGTTATTATCAGAATTTTTCGGAGTACGCTGTTGACTGTTGTTGCTGGAGTTTTCGGACTGAGCTCTTTTAATTTGGCTGTGTACAAGTTTGGAGGGGTATCCTCTGGAGGTGAAAGCTTTTTCAAGTTGGTTGTTGAAAATCTCTCTGTCTTGTTCATTTGTAAATATGCGTTTAGCTCTAAGGGCCTGGCTATAGGGTATGGAGCGTTTTGTGTTGTTGGGATGGCAGCTGTTGTAATGCAGATATTGTTGTTTGTTGGTTGGTTTGATATGGATTGATGTGTTGAGGTTTCCATTTATTAAATCTATGTTTACATCCAGAAAGGTAGCTTGATTGTGGGAGAAGTTCCAGGTGAAGTTGAGGATGGAGTGTTTCTGAAGGCTATCGAGGAAGGCATCAAGTTGATCCCACACAGGCCTACAATTCCGAACTGATTAGTTTTCTCAAGAGAGAACATGTCCACCAGAACATCTCACCACAAAATTTTGACTTGCTTATAAATAGCAATCCCCAAACAGCCCAATTCTATCTGCTACCAAAAATCCACAAAAATAAATCACCTCCGCCTGGACGACCAATAGTATCTGGTTGCGACTCCCACACTGAACGCATATCTGCATTTGTTGACTCCCATCTACAACCGTTTGTCAAGCTCCTGCCTTCACATATTCAAGACACTACCGACTTTCTGGAAAAACTTTCATCTCTCCCTTCACCACTGCCTGCCAACTCCATCATGGTCACAGTAGATGTCACTTCTTTATACACCAATATACCGCATGCCCATGGCCTATCAGCTATCGAACACTATCTAGGTCAACGACCCAAGAACTCCAAACCGACAACACATTTTCTTATAACTCTGGCAAAATTTATCCTCGAGCACAACAACTTCCAGTTTATGAACAGAAACTTCCTCCAAGTAAAAGGCACAGCAATGGGCACAAAAATGGCTCCTTCATATGCTAACCTTTACATGGGACGCATCGAAGAAACCTTTCTTAAGAAGCAAGCCCTCCAACCTCTCTGTTGGTTCAGGTTTATTGATGATATTTTCCTCATCTGGACCCACGGACAAGATCAACTTGATGCCTTCCTCGATAGCCTTCAGAAACACTCCATCCTCAACTTCACCTGGAACTTCTCCCACAATCAAGCTACCTTTCTGGATGTAAACATAGATTTAATAAATGGAAACCTCAACACATCAATCCATATCAAACCAACCAACAAACAACAATATCTGCATTACAACAGCTGCCATCCCAACAACACAAAATGCTCCGTACCCTATAGCCAGGCCCTTAGAGCTAAACGCATATTTACAAATGAACACGACAGAGAGATTTTCAACAACCAACTTGAAAAAGCTTTCACCTCCAGAGGATACCCCTCCAAACTTGTACACAGCCAAATTAAAAGAGCTCAGTCCGAAAACTCCAGCAACAACAGTCAACAGCGTACTCCGAAAAATTCTGATAATAACCTAAGCCTTATTACGACATACCACCATGGCCTACAAAATCTCAACAAAATCCTCCACGACAACTTCAGTATTCTCCAAGCAAGTCCCCACACCAAAAACTTTTTACCTAAACCACCCAATGTTCTCTTCAAGCAGCTTCCCAACCTCCATCAAAAACTAGTAAAACCCAAACGTTTAGGCAGAACACCCCCTCCTTCAAACCAACCCCATGGATCATTCCCCTGTAAACGAACTTCATGCAAAACCTGCCCGATGAACCAACCAACTACCAGCTTTAAAAGTTCATTGACTAATAAAGAATATAACATCTCTGGCCACCACACCTGCAGCTCATCAAACCTCATATACCAATTGCAATGTACTCTCTGTCCTGCTCAGTATATAGGCTTAACCACCGAAACCCTAAGGAAACGCATGAATGGCCATAGGCATGATTGTAAAGTAAGAAATCAAGAAAAACCAGTCCCTAAACATATCATAGACCACAACACCACATTTGAAGACTGCTTCACTATAAAAATAGTTAAAGCCCTCCCTGAAAACTGCAACCCTTCACAACTCAGAAGATGGGAGTTAGCTCACCAGTGGATAACTAAATCCAGAGAGCCACCTAACTTAAATCTTAGATAACCAACCCATAAACATACCCCCACCCTTTCCAGCCAGAGAACTAAAGTTAAATTGTATATAGTGTACATATTGTTTAAGTGTGAACAGTCATAGTTTTATTTTAGTGTTTAGACAGTTAAGTTGGCAAACCTGCTACAGTTCAAACTCCTCACTTCTCAACTGATTGAGAAAGGGGCATGTTGTCCCGAAAATTTCCAAGTCAATGTGTTTTTTCTGTGTATCTTTGTGCTAGTTGGGACTCCTAGTCATCCAGATGGGTAAGTTCTCTGGCAATCCTTTCCTCAATTACCAATTGTAACCTGGCCTAGAGCCATCCTAACCTCAAATTCACCTAAACGTCAGAAGTATTGCAGGAAAAATTGGCCAAATGGAAATATTCCTAAACGAAGAATCACCTTACATATTTCTAATCTCAGAGCATGGTCTGCAAAATGACTCAATTGAATCAATAAAAACACACAACTATCATCTTGTAAACCATTTTTCCAGAAACAAAACCAGACTTGAAGGAGTAGCAATCGTTTTTAGAAATAGCCTAAAGCCAGTAAACTTAAAAGTCTCAAACATATCCACTGTACTAAGTGAAGAGAACAATTTTGTGCTCTGTGACATAATCTTCAACATAAATGAAAGTAAATATGTAGTAGAGTGGTCTATAGAAGCCCAGATAGTAATGAAGACAATTTTTTTGACAAACTCAATAGCTATTTTTCCCAGATAAATCTGGAACTCCAATCTTGTCCTTATCTGCCGGTAGGTCCAGGTCATATTGAGCTCAACCACAGGTCATATTGAGCTCCACTCCAATTTACCAAAACCTGCTCTTATTGGAGAAAAACCCAATTTAGCCGATCTTCTGAATTTACCCATCCCTTCAGGACAGAAACCTAACCTACCGAAACCGTTTGTACCACCCTCGGAAAAGCATGAAAATGACAATCATACAATAGATGAACCACAAAATCAACTCCAAATCTGCAACATATCCGGTTACAACCTATCAGAGGCTGAAAAATCAGTATTATCCAAAGGCCTAAAATTCACTCCCACAGCCAAAATTGATCACTTTAGCCTAGTCAATGATGTCCTAACTTTTGCTAGAAAACTGAGAATTGATTATTTTATCAAGTCTAACCCTGAAGCCTTCAAACAATACTCCGAGTTGGACCCTTCCCTGGCAAAATTCAAACCCCCTTCAAACTGGGACCCCCCACCACTTCCACCAGACCACGCAATAGAACTATATATAAATTCAATCCTACTAAAAGTTTCAGATCCCCAGTTCATTGAAAACCTTCCGAAAACAAACAATCTCACCAATGAAGAACGGACTGCAATAAGATCGCTTAACTCCAACGAAAACATAATGATTCTACCGGCAGATAAGGGATCTACAACCGTTGTTATGAACACAGCAGATTACATATCTGAAGCCGAGAAACAACTATGTGACACCTCAACCTATAGGGAATTAGATTCTGATCCCACACAGGCCTACAATTCCGAACTGATTAGTTTTCTCAAGAGAGAACATGTCCACCAGAACATCTCACCACAAAATTTTGACTTGCTTATAAATAGCAATCCCCAAACAGCCCAATTCTATCTGCTACCAAAAATCCACAAAAATGAATCACCTCCGCCTGGACGACCAATAGTATCTGGTTGCGACTCCCACACTGAACGCATATCTGCATTTGTTGACTCCCATCTACAACCGTTTGTCAAGCTCCTGCCTTCACATATTCAAGACACTACCGACTTTCTGGAAAAACTTTCATCTCTCCCTTCACCACTGCCTGCCAACTCCATCATGGTCACAGTAGATGTCACCTCTTTATACACCAATATACCGCATGCCCATGGCCACATGCCCATGGGTGTAGCTATCGAACACTATCTAGGTCAACGACCCAAGAACTCCAAACCGACAACACATTTTCTTATAACTCTGGCAAAATTTATCCTCGAGCACAACAACTTCCAGTTTATGAACAGAAACTTCCTCCAAGTAAAAGGCACAGCAATGGGCACAAAAATGGCTCCTTCATATGCTAACCTTTACATGGGACGCATCGAAGAAACCTTTCTTAAGAAGCAAGCACTCCAACCTCTCTGTTGGTTCAGGTTTATTGATGATATTTTCCTCATCTGGACCCACGGACAAGATCAACTTGATGCCTTCCTCGATAGCCTTCAGAAACACTCCATCCTCAACTTCACCTGGAACTTCTCCCACAATCAAGCTACCTTTCTGGATGTAAACATAGATTTAATAAATGGAAACCTCAACACATCAATCCATATCAAACCAACCAACAAACAACAATATCTGCATTACAACAGCTGCCATCCCAACAACACAAAACGCTCCATACCCTATAGCTAGGCCCTTAGAGCTAAACGCATATTTACAAATGAACAAGACAGAGAGATTTTCAACAACCAACTTGAAAAAGCTTTCACCTCCAGAGGATACCCCTCCAAACTTGTACACAGCCAAATTAAAAGAGCTCAGTCCGAAAACTCCAGCAACAACAGTCAACAGCGTACTCCGAAAAATTCTGATAATAACCTAAGCCTTATTACGACATACCACCATGGCCTACAAAATCTCAACAAAATCCTCCACGACAACTTCAGTATTCTCCAAGCAAGTCCCCACACCAAAAACTTTTTACCTAAACCACCCTATGTTCTCTTCAAGCAGCTTCCCAACCTCCATCAAAAACTAGTAAAACCCAAACGTTTAGGCAGAACACCCCCTCCTTCAAACCAACCCCATGGATCATTCCCCTGTGAACGAACTTCATGCAAAACCTGCCCGATGCACCAACCAACTACCAGCTTTAAAAGTTCATTGACTAATAAAGAATATAACATCTCTGGCCACCACACCTGCAGCTCATCAAACCTCATATACCAACTGCAATGTACTCTCTGTCCTGCTCAGTATATAGGCTTAACCACCGAAATCCTAAGGAAACGCATGAATGGCCATAGGCATGATTGTAAAGTAAGAAATCAAGAAAAACCAGTCCCTAAACATATCATAGACCACAACACCACATTTGAAGACTGCTTCACTATAAAAATAGTTAAAGCCCTCCCTGAAAACTGCAACCCTTCACAACTCAGAAGATGGGAGTTAGCTCACCAGTGGATAGCTAAATCCAGAGAGCCACCTAACTTAAACCTTAGATAACCAACCCATAAACACACCCCCACCCTTTCCAGCCAGAGAACTAAAGTTAAATTGTATATAGTGTACATATTGTTTAAGTGTGAACAGTCATAGTTTTAATTTAGTGTTTTGACAGTTAAGTTGGCAAACCTGCTACAGTTCAAACTCCTCACTTCTCAACTGATTGAGAAAGGGGCATGTTGTCCCGAAAATTTCCAAGTCAATGTGTTTTTTCTGTGTATCTTTGTGCTAGTTGGGACTCCTAGTCATCCAGATGGGTAAGTTCTCTGGCAATCCTTTCCTCAATTACCAATTGTGACGTTTAGGTGAATAATCTTTAGCTTATTATTTGGTCTCTTAATATTACTCCATTTAGGCCTAAGTCTAGTGGTATCAATCTTACTGCCGCTATTTAGAACACAATGATTTATGTATTGTTTAGGCTCGTTTTCTGTTCTGAGTTTTTTTGTTTCTTGTTACATTGTTCAGGAATGCTTACAGAATGCAGGAAATTGGCTACTAAATCACATAGGATATCTTTCCCTTCCTGGTTTAAGTGAAGTCCGTGCCTAGTATAACAGCTTCTATTAAGCATTGAATTTATTACTAGGTAAGGCCACTTTCGTTTCATGCATGCTGCCTTTACTAGGTCATTCTGCTTTTTAATCAGAATATTTTCCTGTGGCAAGTCCCACCTGAACGGTGTCTCCACCCACAGGAGTTTCCCAGGGCGCTCAGCCGGATCGTCGAGCCTGCTTCCCACCCCCCTAATTGAGTCCTCAGTCACTTTGTTTGTTTCCCCAACCACAACCGTAAAATCGCCCTCCCCCATAAATACCTCCCCTCGAATTTCCTCTACCCTATCAATAATCGCCTCCATCGGAGCTCCTGGCAGAACATTTGCTTCGACATCCCAATCCCCCATGCGCCCCCCCAGTCCCAAACCACAGCCCCTCCCATGACTATCCCCCACAATACTGATTTTCCCAACCTTACGCTTTTTTGATCCTGCGTTTCTCCCCTGTCCCACCGAACCACCCACCCCATCACATCCAGAAGCCCGAACCCCTGCCCCCCATGCTTTACATCCATTTGCCGCTCTTTATCTCCTTCCTCCCACAAGGGGAGGGAAGTCTGAGCCGTTTATGCGCCCCACCCCCTCATCCACACCCCCAGAAAGGACCCCAAATGAGTTGGAAGTCGGCAAAGCCGGGTCCACTATCCCGCCACTCCCCGCTCTCCGCCCACGTCCAGCACCCACCACTGTCCAATTTGAGGCACTCAAGCCACCCCCTTCCGCCAAACGACGGTTTAGCTCCTCAATTTTGTCCCTCAGTTTCAGGATCTCTGCCTCTTTTTGACTGAGTTACTGTTCAAATTTCAAATTTGCCTCCTTGATTTTGAGTTTCTCCCGAGTAAGAATCTCGACCTGCCTCTGAAGTGCCAAGTTTTCATTCCTATTTTGTACAGTCAAGTTCTTAAAGCTATCAATGCAGAGTGAACAGACCCAATTATCATTCTTACCTATGTTATTGAAAATAGTTTTTTTTCAACTTGCTACACTTTTTGTCACTGTGGTACCAGTTCTCACAGATGTCACACATTATTGAGCCTTCTTCCCCATCTATTATAGTTTTCTTGCATTTCCTACAGATCAATACTTCATCAACTGTCATTTTGAGATCACTACCCTAAATTACACTTATATTCAGATATTTAATAATTTGCTCTGTTTGGTCAGTAGCTAAACTTAACTTAGGCCTAAACCTATGCAATCCTGGCCTACCTAAAAAAATCATAAATCCTAACCCATAGGCTGTTTTAAAAATCAATCGTAATTCAGGTCACAGACTTATATTTTCATGCCTCAGTCAATTTTCATATATAGCCTAATAAAGCCTTGACACAGTTAAAACACAACAATACAATGACTGAATAACCTACAATACATAATACATAAAATACAATAAAAAAATACTTAACCTAATTTCTTTGGTTTTGCTGTGAGTCAATATCTACCTAAAACTGCACACTGCTTCATGCAATGCTTATTCAGAGGCTATCTAACACACCATACAAAAATGAGGTTTCATTTCCTATGCGGAATCTCAATCTTTTACAAAAAAGATACCAGTATCGCAGTAAAATTGCAGGTCAACTTACTTGCACTTTCATGCCACACACAATTTCCTTCAAACATAGCCTACTAAAGGCCCAGTCAGAGTTTTAATAGACTATTTATAATAATGACACTTGCTTGGTAACATACAATAGGTACAATAAAAGAATATATAAAAATAAATAAATAAATACTTAGCCTAACTTACTTGCTTTGAGTTGGATTTGAATGAATTACTCAAACAGCCCTCATTTTCAGGGCCGGATTTACGATTTTGCCGCCCATGGGCCCAAAGCATTTTGCCGTCCCCCCCCCTCCCAAACGTGACAATTTGCCAGACCTCATCATAGGCGTAATTCGCGGGGGACAGCACTTGCTCCACCCAATAATTTGGGATTATAATTTATTGGCTAAACCTGAATTTACACATAAAAAAATCACATCAGCACCTCCACATGAAATGTATTAGAATCAAGACTAACTCTCAAGAAAAATCTCAAGAAATCCCAGTATTGTGACAAACTGAACATGACTGTAAGTATTGAGTATTCAATAGACATTTTGATTACAACAAACTTTATTATAGATGACAAAAATTGTTTAAAAGAGAGAGATTTGGGATCTTCCTATTCTTCTAGGCTTCATCTAACTTGCCACTTTTAATAATCCATTGTTGGACACATGCAAAATTTGAATTTAACAACAACAAAAAAAGAACAAAATCAATGCCATCTGTTTTTGGTACAAACAAAAAAAATACTATATAAAATTAACTCAACATACCCCCGCCCGTGAACCACACTGGGGTTCACTGAAAAAATGAGAAACATAAACTAAAATCTGATGGGAGTTATGATGACATTTGGGATTAATCTTCTGTTGGGAAGGGTGACACCTTGGTGACAGCCCGAGTGAGAGATCCTTTGTTGGTGCGAAGGTGTACAACTCGTACAAGTCCGTCAGGTCCAGGGGATGTAGCTGTGACACGACCTATCCTCCAGCTGAGGGGTGGAGAATTCTCTTCGTGGATTAAGACAAGGTCGCCTTCTTTGATGTTTTCTTCAGGGGATTTCCACTTTCCTCGTTGCTGTAGAGAATGGAGATAGTCTTGTTTCCACCGCTTCCAAAAATGCTGAGACATAGCTTGAACGAGTTGCCATCTTGAGAGTCGATTGGTGGGTACTCCTTCCCATGTTGGCTCTGGAAGAGCAAGAAGAGGGCTTCCGACAAGAAAATGTCCAGGTGAGAGGTAGTCGACCTCCGAAGGGTCAGAGGACAGCGCTGTAATCGGCCTAGAATTGAGGATCGCTTCTATCTTCGTAGACAAGGTAAGAAACTCTTCGAAGTTAATGAGTTGATTCCCAACAACCCGGCGGAAGTGATGTTTTATGCTCCGCACCATTCTCTCCCATAAACCTCCCTGGTGAGGTGCTGAGGGGGGTATAAAATTAAACTTGATCTGGTTTTCATTACAAAACTTATTAATGGCTTGTTTAGTATCATTCTGTCTTAAGAGTGACTGAATTCGTTGTAGTTCTGATGCAGCCCCAACGTAATTAGTCCCACAATCTGAGAAAATATTAGAGCATAGGCCTCTACGTGAAACAAAACGGGACAACGCCGCAATAAAGGCTTCAGTAGACAAACTACTAACTACTTCCAGATGAACAGCTTTAACAGCCAGACAAATGAAAACACAAATATACATCTTCACAGGACTTGTTCTTCTTAAGTTAATAGGTTTTACCATAAATGGTCCCAAAAAATCAGTTCCACAATTGTGAAAAACCTTAGAGGGAGTGACTCTAACTGCAGGTAGATCACCCATCTTCTGAGAGGCTAATTTAGGTTGACATCGAAAGCAGCGAATACATTTAAACAATCTTTTTTTGATTACACTTCGAGCGGAGAGAATCCAAAACTTTTGAGAAATAATTCCTTGGAGATAGTGTGGTCCTGCATGTAAGTGTTTAACATGATAATAATCAATGATCAAATTCGTTACATGGTGCGACTTAGGCAAGATAATTGGGTGTTTTGCAGCGTAAGACGCTTGAGAGTGCCTAATGCGTCCTCCTACACGAATCAATCCACTCTCGTCTAAGAAGGGAGAGAGTGACGCCAATTGTGGAGAACAAGATTTGCCCTTTTTCAATCGAGAAATATTTTCGGAAAAGACTGTTTGTTGAATCAATTTACAAATAGTTACTGTTGCTTTATCAAGCTCTTCAACTTTTAAAAATCCTGATTCTTTCGTTTGATTTGATAGGTTGTATCTGAATCGTAAAATGTAGGCGATGACTCGCTGGAGGGTTGACCATGAGGAAAACTTTACAAGAAAATCAGGTTCTTGGGTGGTTACCATTATTGGTAGTGGTTCGGCTTTGAGTTCCGGTAATTGCTCCTTTTCGAGAGGGATAAAGCGAGGAATAGGCCATGACTCCTGCTCCAAAGATAACCAATCGGGACCGTTCCACCATAAACGGTTGTCTTTCATTGATGAGGGAAGAGTTCCTCTACTGGCAATGTCAGCAGGATTACAGTGTGTTGAGACATGTTTCCAAATATGAGTAGGAGTGAGCTCTTGTATTTCTGTGACTCGATTTGCGACATAAACCTTTAGGCGAAAGGGTACAGTTTTTATCCATGAAAGAACTACAGATGAGTCACACCAAGCATGTACTTCATTCACTAGGTAATTTTGCGAAAGTATGGCCTTGGAATAGTTCAAGAGTTTAGACAAAAGGTGGGCTCCGCAGAGCTCAAGTCTGGGAATGGATATTTTCTTAAGAGGAGCGACTCGCCCTTTAGCAATTAGGAGATGTATGTTTATCTCTCCAGAAGAGCTTACACAGCGCAAATAGACACAGGCTCCATAACCTGTTTCCGATCCATCACAAAATCCGTGTAAACTTATATGAACAGCATCAGCTAAGGAAACGTACCGAGGTAAGCTAAGTTCACTTAAGAAAGGGAGTTGTTGTAGGAACTTTGACCATTTTTCATTGAGATCTGGGGGTATAGGGGCATCCCATGACAAACCAAGAACCCACAAAACTTGGATCAATGCTTTCACCCAAAGGGTGACAGGAGTTAACCATCCATTAGGGTCAAAGATTTTGCTTACGGTTCCGAGAATACCTCGTTTGGTGGGTGGAGTGTCTGGTATGTTTAGTTGGTAAGAGAAGCTGTCTGAGGTTGGGGACCATTTTATGCCTAAAACTTTGAAATAAGGTTGATCAGAGGAGTTAAAGTACATGGGTGTCTCTTTATAAGAATCTGGCAGAGTTTCCATGAGTTGAGAGCTGTTACTAGTCCATTTCCTAAGATCGAAACATCCTTTGGAAAGAAGTTGTTCCACCTCATCTTTCAATAGCAACGCTTGATCTGTGTTATTGGCACCTAAGATTAAATCGTCTACATACACTTGTTTCTTTAGAGCTTCAGCTGCTAGTGGGAAGTTTGTGCCTTCATCATTGATGAGTTGGTGTAAAGTTCTTATGGCTAAGTATGGAGAGCAGTTGAAACCAAATACAACCGTAGTTAATCGATAGACTGAGAGAGGCAAATTTTTCTTTTCCCTCCAGAACAACAGTTGATAGTTCCTGTCATCTGGATGGATCATGATTTGACGAAACATTTGTTTTATATCGCATGAGAAAACAATCGGTGAAAACCTAAATTTCATCAGAACATCATTCAGATCATTATGTAGTTTAGGCCCTGTATAGAGAATGTCATTAAGACAGACACCTGAGGAGCTACGAGCACTGGCATCGTAAACAACTCGAAGTTTTGTTGATGAGGATTCTGCTTTGACTACTGCATGGTGAGGCAAATAAAATTGTTTATGATCATTTTTAGGAGGAGGGTCAACTGGTTCCATGTGTCCAGATAACAATAGGTCATGTATGGCTTTACTGTACTCAGCTTTTACTTCAGGCTGACTTTCTAATTTCCGTTCAAGCGATAAAAATCTATTGCGAGCACAAGTTGATGAGTCACCAAGAGGTGGGTGATTGTCTTTAATAGGAAGCCTAACAACATATCGACCTTCAGAAGTTCTAGAGACAGTGCTTAAAAAATGATTCTCACAAATTTCTTGTTCAGATGTTACATGGAGTTTGTGTGGGGGTTCCTCTAGGGTCCAAAATTTCTGTAGAGAATTATGCAGGTCAATATCCTGTGTGCTCAGAAGAGAAACATTGTCATTGTCATGAGAGGCTGTTTTATTGGAATTGACAGCAGAAAGGGTTGGGGCAGAGCCTATGATAAGATATCCAAATACAGAATTCATAGCAGCAGGAAGGTTCTTATTGATGATAATGCGTTCTCCAGTAACTACTTTGGTGAACAGGTCAGCACCGATAAGCATATCTATCTTACTGGGAATATGAAATGTTGGGTCAGCAAGGACGACATGTTTGAAGTAGTCTTTAACATTTACAGGGACTGCAGTGTGGGGTAAGTTCGATGTGATTCGATCCAATATTACAACTGGATGTTTAGTCGCAATAACGTGTCCACTAAGTGATGAGATGTCAACATTTGACAGTCCTTTAGATCTTACTTCTACTGAGGATAGGCCATCTAGCTTGGAGTTACAAAGAAAGTTTCGTTTTACCTTAAGTAGACTAGCAACATTTTCGGTTATGCAACTTACCATAGATGCAGAGTCAATAACGGCTCGGGCTACTACTGTGTTACCGCTATCAGACTTCAAGTGTACTAAAGCAGTAGCTAACAATATAGTGGTGCTGGAGTTTGAGGAAACAGCTACAAAGGGAGGCTCAGAGTGATCAGAAACTGACAATGAAGTAGTGATGCGCAGTTCGATTCTTTTCGGTGAATCGATTCATTTGAATCACTCAGTTCCAAAGAATCGAAAATTGAATCGATTCTTTTGATTCATTTGACTCACTATCCACTGCTTACAAAAACGTCGACTTTAATTGGTTTTTATGGAATATAAAGTGTTTTTAAATGTTTAATTGCAATTTTATTATTTTTTTTGTGTATTCAAACTATTTCCAACCTAAAATTGATTGGTTTAGCTGCATTTTTAAACATTAAACCAGATTGCTAGGTATAAAGTCAATGATTAAACTGTTTCCTGGCTCCTTTAACATTCTCTACCTGTCACGTGCTTATCCTCTCTCCCTCCCTAACACCCCCTCACCCTTTTGCCCTTCCTCCCCTCTTTCGTTCCTCGCTCTGACTCTACTTCCCTTTACTTTTGTAATCTGTATCCACTTAATCACTTAATCACTTTATTAAGACAGGTACCTCATGGAGGACGTTACCCTGAATATGAGTGAAGGATGAGTGTGATGATCGTGATGGTAGTGGCGCGATCTTGTAGCCTTGTTACTGACTAAGAATAATATCTTTATTATTATTAAGTTATTAAGACCGGAAGAAGGGCAATTGTTATTTTTTCTGTAGCCTGTTGCTATTTTTGTAATTATACATCAAGTTAATAAAAGTTTGTAAGTTAATCGAAAACTAATTTTATAGTTTTCTTTTCCTGTAAATCAAACTGTTTCTATTACATTGTTGTAGTTTCCTTTGTTTCCTACTTTCCTACCCCTCACCCCTCTCCAAACGCATCAATGCCCATTCCTTTGTCCTACAGGAAATTAGACACAAAACTCAATTGACTGACTCAAAGAATTAATTATGAACAAAACCGGCGCAGCGTCGTCTGCGGCATGTTTTTCTAC
The DNA here is from genome assembly GCA_035578135.1 of Flexamia atlantica. NCBI lineage: Eukaryota > Metazoa > Arthropoda > Insecta > Hemiptera > Cicadellidae > Flexamia > Flexamia atlantica. The sequence continues at coordinate 122,264,685 of JAQJVK010000001.1, forward strand.
AACTGATTCGCGCCACGAATCGATTCTTTTGAAAAATGAATCATGATTAGTTTGATTCACTCGATGAGTCGTTCAAATTGAACGATTCGTTCGCGAATCGCACATCACTACAATGAAGCTTTGTTCACTTCGTTGTGGTTTGGAGAATTACTTGTGGACTTAAGGTCTGACCTATCATTACTAGGCCTACTAGTTTGATGTAAGAGAGAGTGATGTTTTAGCTTGCAGTCAAAACATGTTTTATTTGACTTACAATCCTTAACAGAGGGAGATGTTCCTAAGCAGTTCAAACAAAGATGGTTTTTCTTCACAAAATTGTACCTTTCTTGAACAGACAAATCTTTAAATTCTGAACAGCGATAAATGTTGTGATCCGTTTTACTACAAAATACGCATGTGGCTTTCACATCACGAGAATCGAGCAGGCTGGTGCGGTTTAGGCTTAATGGGGGCTTATGTAGGCCTATCTGAGTGGGGTGAGGGCTAGGCCTCTTACTATGTTGAGGGTAACCTACATTGCTTGGAGTGGTTTTATGAGAGTTAGAGAAGTTAGCGGCTTCGAGACAGGAGCATTCATTTTCTAAGAATGTCATTATTTCTTCTACAGTGGGTAAGTTTTGAGAGTTTATGCGAGAGCTTTCAAATTTTTTGCGAATATCTGCATGTAGCTTTCTTAATAACATGGCTGAGAGTAAGATATTTTCTTTAGCTATGTCATGATTTAATGCAATAAGGGCTTGAGCATTTTCATTATACAAAGATATGAATGAGCGAATGTTCTTGAGAGAGATGTCGGTTAGGTTAGGTAAGTCTATTATGTTGTTGAGATGTAGGCTAATAATTTTCCTACTGTTTTGATAACGTTTCTGGAGGAGATCCCATGCTACATCATAATTTTCAGCGGTGATAGGCAGGTTTTTTACTAGATTAAAAGGTTCTGCCTGAAGGGTAGAAAGCAGATATTGAAATCGCTCGACTTTGGAAATGTTTTCATTTTCGTGTACCGATACTTGGAATAGGCTGACATAGGACAACCATTGTTCTGGTGAACCATTGAATGTTTTGAGAGATAGAGGAGGGAGCTTTAGTGAGTGGCTATCTGTGTTAGAAGAAGAGGTGCTAGGCCTATGAGATAGGCTACTCGTTTGTGGGCGGTCAGTAGATTGGGTGCTATCTGTGTTCAAGTCAGTGTTTGGGACAGGCCTAGGACTAGGTGATTTTGGATCTTGAGACAAACCTAAGTGTTTCTTAACAAGGGTTTGGATCCCTACATACAGGTCAGAGATAGAATCTTGCAGTTGAGAGAGAGTATCTTCATCATAATCATCGGGTAGATCCTCACTACTAAATAATTTTTCGAGAGAAGTTTCAAATTCTAGGTACTTTTTGTGGGTTTCAGTGTTAAGCAATTCCAACTTATTAATCTGTTCTGGGGACAAGTTACTACCTTCAGATACTGTATCTAAGGCCTCAATGTTGGTTTTAATCTTAGATAGACGATTTGAGATGGTACTAAACTGTCTTGAAATAGTAACAAACTTCATTCTGTACGGTATAATTGTTGAAGGACTTGGTTATAAAACGAAAAGGCTAAGTTATAATACCCTACTTTGGTAAAGTGATTCAAATTGGAGAAGGTGTAAGACAAAATACACAGTATTTATTACTTACGATTATATTTTAAGTTGCAAATCTTTAATTTGTTTGAGCTAGTAAAGTTTTGAGGTTACTTTACTTTGTTTACGTGAGTTTCGGTAGTTTTCGTCTGCAATACGAAATTGACTTAACAGATGGCATTGTTACAATAGCGCTTAGTGGTGGATTTGAGAACTACAAAGTATTTTGTTTTCATTTAAAATAACAAATTCACAAAATTAATAAAGTCTGAGTAAAATTGAAGTATATAAATGTTTATTCGATATTCCAAAGTTCTTGTCTTCTGACTTCTTGTTTTGAATGATGATGTTAAGAATGGATACTGTTTTACCTCTGAGTGCGTAGACTGTAAAATCCAAAAGAGCTTTCATTCAATCATCCGGCGCAGGGGGAACATATTGAGTATTCAATAGACATTTTGATTACAACAAACTTTATTATAGATGACAAAAATTGTTTAAAAGAGAGAGATTTGGGATCTTCCTATTCTTCTAGGCTTCATCTAACTTGCCACTTTTAATAATCCATTGTTGGACACATGCAAAATTTGAATTTAACAACAACAAAAAAAGAACAAAATCAATGCCATCTGTTTTTGGTACAAACAAAAAAATACTATATAAAATTAACTCAACAGTAAGTTATTGATGCAAATTTAATACAAAAAATAACTTTTACCTCAAGAGCTCATTCAACAGATGGATAACCTGTAAACAACACACAAACTAAAACCTTCAATTCTCATCTACACACTCAAGTATCAAAATTCAGTAAATTAAACTTGATATTAATTTAAGAAACCACTAAAGCACAATATAATAAAAGAATGTTCAAACAAAGTAATGAAAAACTGTTAGAATAGTTTCACTAACATATGTGACCTACTTTTCACAACTCGACGCCCTGGCCAGCAGTCAGCAATAACTGACCTGGCTCAACTGCTTGCACCATCAAACTAGATTCAATAGAACCTATCACTATAAATCTCACTCAATACTGGACACCTTATATACTGCACTGTATATAACCCAGATTTGACACTCAAAATCTAATAACACAGAGGAGCCTGACAAACCTCGATATAAAAAACAGTTCACAAAATTCCAATAACCCAGAGGAGCCTGACAAACCTCGATGTAAAAAACAGTTCACAGAATTCCAATAACCCAGAGGAGCCTGACAAAACTCATTATAAAAAACAGTACATATAATTACATTAACAGAGAGGAGTCTGACAAACCTCGTCATAAAAAAACAGTACATAAAATTCCAATCACAAGAGGAGTCTAACAAACCTCATTATAAAAAACAGTGAAAGCCTTGACACTCAAAATTTCAGACTAACTATCAGATTTCAAGATCATGACTGACAACCAGCCAAAGTCATAAAAACTGTTTCTATTTATTTTAATCATCAGACTTCAAGATTTCGACCGACAACCAGCCAAGGTCATAAAAACTTATTTCATTTCACCGTAACTACTTTTATAAACTGCTAAGATTACAATAAAGAACCAGCCAAACTTTTAAAAACTGTAGAACAGTATTCTTCAGACTAACACCTACAACCAAAGTAGCCCATGATCTCTTTGTACCACCTTTAACCATGTCCAAATACCCATGTGGTGAATGTAGTATTGGTGTGAGGTATAAGGGAATACTATGTACTGGAGAGTGTAAAAACTGGTACCACTCGAAATGCCTAAACTGGACTGACAAGTATTTTAACAGTTTGACAAAAGAACACATTAAAATATGGAAATGTAGCAACTGTAAACTTGATGATACTTCGTCAAACATCAAAGAGATACAAACAAAAATACACAACTTGTCCATGGAAGAAAACCTTAATCACGAAACTTCTCTCACATTAGCTGCTAAACTAGGAACCGCCCTTCTGTGTGAAAACAACACACTTAAACAAAAAATACATGAAATACAGTCAAGAAAATCAATACATGAAATAGAACTAGAAGATACCCTGGAGAACACAAAAAGTATAATTAACGACCACCTTGAAGAAAATAATCAGCTAAAAAATGAAATTGCATTCTTGGGCGAAAAGCTTGAAAATGAGAAAAAGTTAAGAGATGATTTCATTCGACAAGCAGAAGACGAGAAAACTTACCTCAAAGACCAGTTAAATAATTTTATATCACTCAACTCTCAACTGAAAGACAGAATAGAACTAATTGAAGATTCCCTAAAAAATAAGTGTATGGAAAATGAATCACTTAAAAGCGAAAATGAGAAAATCATTCTTTCTCATGCTAAACTGAAAAATAAGCTGGAAAGAATAAATGAGGTAGCTACCAAAGCAAAGTGGGAAAATGAAAAAGCCTGTGCAAAATTGAAAGAACAAGAAACTGCAGTTACATCATTTTTAAAAAATTTCATAACCAATACTTCTCAATCCCCCTCAAAACTACATCAAGCAAAAAAACCAACATCAAGTAACCGTTTAGAGGAAATAAGTGAATACACAAACTGGAATTTACAGTACATGCACGGACATTCTCAAGAACTACCACAATCAACTCACTCATCACCACCAAAAATCAGACAAAACAAGAGAACCATCCCCAGTTTTGCATTGCAGGTAGTAAAAAGTAAAGAACTTGCTATCCCACAAATCCAAAATATAAATGTAATAACAAACCCAACAGAACACAAAACAGGAGAAAATGGGAACAAAACACACTGGACAAACAAAAGTAATAAAATCAAGCAGAACAAATCCCCACCATGGAACGCTAAAATAAAGGATATGAATGAAACCTATAGTGTCTTCTTTTTGAAAAATATCAGCTTCTACAAAGAACACATGAAGCAACATTACAACTTCAAAGAGAACAGCGAGCTTTCTGACGTCGGTGGATCCATGTCAGAGTCATCGAATCAATCACAGGAAACTCTGTCCCCGACAACCACACTTAACCAATCTTGCCAGCAAACTCAAAACACAGTTTTTTTAGACAGTGCCAAGATGACAAAAATCAAAATCAAAATAAAGGATACACAGAAAACACAAGAAAGTCATCAAACGCAAGCCCTTTAAAAATATGTCATCAAAACATAAGAGGCATATCTAAAAAAAATAAATCGGCTAAATCACCTATTAAGTGAAATATGCCCCGACTTTGTAGTTTTAACAGAACATGGCCTTAAACAGAGTAATATTGAAAACACAAAACTTGAGGGCTTTACACTTGTGTCTGAGTACTGCAGAAAAGAACATAAATTAGGGGGAGTAGCTATTTACTGTAACGACTCCCTGATAAACAACACAAAGAAAATTGACATAACTAACCACTGTGAAGAACTATTATTTGAGGCTGCAATGGTACACATTACAATCAAAGGGAAACATTTTCATCTCCTTGGTGTCTACCGACCCCCTGGTGTTAACACTCAGGCTAGCTTGGACATCCTATCAAACATCCTGGACCATTGTCAAGCTCATAATAAGACATTAATTCTCATAGGAGACATAAATATTGACGGATTAAAACCCGAGCACAATGACAGTCTAATCCGTGAAAATGAGCTGGCAACACATAACTTGAGAAGGCTTCCTCTCCCACCAACTCGCATTACACCTGACTCAAGCACATCAATTGACTGCATATGTACCAATATTTTAGACCATGACCTAAGTACAAAAATCTTACAAACAGGACTATCAGATCATACAGCCCAAATGTGCAGCCTGACGTTTAGTAAAAATAATACCACTACACAAACTCTAAGACGACAAATGGGAAGGAAAAACCTTGACCAACTGAAAGCCCTGCTTTCTATAAAAAACTGGGATACTGTCTACAATGCTGAAGATGCAGAATCAGCCTTTAATATATTTGAAAGAGTGCTGCAAACTGCCTTAGATATAACTTGCCCACTAAGAAAGAACGAAAATAAAATAAAGGGTAAACCTATTAACTATTATGACCAAGAATCAGCTGAGCTCAAAGCTGCCTACTTACGGGCCCTGAAAACCTATGAATTGAATGGAAGGCCAGAAGACAAAGCAACAATGATAAACACAAAAAAGACATATGACAACAAACTAAGGACACTGCAACAAAATGCTAATGCACAGAAAATTATTACATCAAACAATAAATCAAAAGCTGTATGGGATCTAATAAACACGGAAAGACAAGCCAAAAATAAAAAGCACAATCAACAACACAATTATTGATGATCCTCCTCAGGTAGCTGACCAATTCAACACCTATTTTACTCAGATAGCAGAAGAGACGGTGCAACAAAATAATAAACAATTGGAAGGCTACGGGCTGGAAGAAGGACAAAGCCCTTTAAACATACCCTTAACTCAAGCATTTCATCTGACTATCAATAATAATCAAATATCAATAAATCAAATAATTCATAGCCTAAAGAACAAATCCTCCAGTGGCATAGACGAATTCTCATCAAAAACCCTAAAGTATTGTGCAGAAGAACTATCTAACCCTCTAGCATCCATCATAAATAAATCTTTCTCCTTAGGGCAGTTCCCAACCAAGCTGAAGGTCTCCAAGGTATATCCCAAACACAAGAAAGGGCCAAAAACTGATCTAAAAAATTACAGACCCATATCATTGATCTCAACATTTTCTAAAATTATAGAAAAAATAGTCCTAAAAAGGTTAATGACCCACCTCAAACAACAAGCTTTAATTACTGACTGTCAACACGGATTCCAAAAGGGAAAATCAACTACTTCTGCAATCATAAGCCTTGTTGAGTCTGTCATTGACAGCATTGATAAAGGACAATTTGTGACAGCCTTATTCTTAGACTACAGCAAGGCTTTCGATTGTTTAGGACATGACCTGATCTCTAGAAAACTAACAACCTTGGGAGTAAGAGGCTTAGAAAACAAATGGTTTGTCAGCTACCTAAAAGGGAGATCCCAAGTTGTGGATATCCAACATACTACATTAGGCCTCACTACTACGTTCAGATCAGATCCTAAACCAATCACAAGGGGAGTCCCTCAGGGATCCGTGCTGGGACCTGTTCTGTTCATTTTGTTTACTAACGACTTCCCAGCTCTAATTCAAAATTACAATACCAGCTGCATAATGTATGCAGACGATACAACTCTCCTTCTAACAAATGACTCAACTCAAGAATTGTATGACAACTCTGCTGCATCTCTACAAAAAGCCATAGACTACAGTAAACAAAATGACTTGGCAATAAACCCTGACAAGACAACACAAGTACATTTTAGCAGGAAAAGAGATCTGCCCACTAGTATCCCCAACATAACAGTAGCCAACCAGATTAAATTTCTAGGATTAACTCTAGACAAAGATCTTACATGGACAGATCATGTAAATAACATCTGCAGTAAAATTAGCACTGGTGTCTATGTTGTTGGACGCATCACATGGGTTGGCACGCTGGAAGCAGCAAAAATGGCCTACTATGCGCTAATAGAATCTCATATTAGATACGGCCTTACAATCTTGGGAAGCTCCGCGGGAAATCTCAAGAGAATACTTGTACTGCAAAAGAAGGCTATAAGGACCATTGCAAACCTGAAGCCACGGGAAAGTTGTTGACAAGCCTATCAGACCTTGGGCATACTCACAGTACCTGCACTGTACATCTACGAAGCAATTTTATACGTTGACAAACTAAACCTGCAAACTCACATGGACCTTCATAACTACCCCACACGCCATGCCTCCAGATTCATCCTACCTCAACATAGAACAGCCCTCTACGAGAAAAAACCATCATACATAGGCCAAAAGCTGAAAAACCTCCTTCCTGACCACCTACGGAACCTGACTGGCAACAAACTGAAGAGCTCACTTCAAGAATTCCTGCTGAAGAATCCTGTATACACCATAGAAGAATTCCTGGAAGTGTTGTATATGGCCCTAAACGGTAGTTTTGGGCTGGGCTTGCTTAAAAATTCGCAAGTCGCTTTCTAAAATCGTGTAACGGGATCCGCGGGCTGGGCTGACCGCGACAACCGGGAACTTGCGGATTTGTCCATATTTGGTCTTGTGCAGAATACGGCTTTCTCATTGGTCGCCGTGGGCCGGGCAGGATGTTGGCGGTTGCAATATATACCCCGAAAAATTGGGCGTAGTGTTCACTGTTCACTGTTCACTGTTCGCTGTCCGTAGACCAGCGCACCGTCAGTCCGCACGCCCGTGACGCACCATGCGCCTCGCTACTTTCTGTAAGTCTCGCCAGTTCCTATCCTAGTTAGTCTCCACATTCCCTATAAATGTAATAGTTCCAATCAGTCACTTTGTATCTTAAAAGAAAACTCTAAGTACCTCATATGAGATTCATGTAATTTTATCATTGGTGTACCTGTGGTACCTAGAGCCAATCTGGTTGTAAAGAACTGTAATTTGAGTTAATTATTGAGTCATAATAAACCGATTATCAACCTCATGTCACTGTGTTATTATTCCACGTTCCCAGAGTAAAAGGTCGTTGGAGTAGCTAGGGGATTCCTCCAATCCCCTGGGCTCCTTGGCCTATACGGGGCATTCACCTGTGAGTAAGGGGGTGTCCCCGTATACCACAGAAGCTATGAACAATATCACTCCTTGAGTTTAATTATTGTGATTTGACAAATTACTGTTCTTAATGTTCATGTAATAAATAAATATAAATAAAAATAAAATAAATATAAAAAAAACAATAATTGTGTTTGTGTATATGTCTGCTGCTGATACCAGCTGGCGAAAGGCCTCACAAAATAAAATCATACAAAAAAATATTGTGGTGTTTTTCAATTTGAAAATATTATAATATCCATTATTAACAATTTACTAACAAGGCAAAAAAATTTCTTTGATTTGTGGCCAAAAAATCTCTTGGTCGCATTGCCGCGGTCTGAAATTCTCTCGGTTGTTTCGCCGCGATAATTTTTCGGCCAGTTCGGAGCTACCAAAGCCTCATTATCGCCTTCTTTTTATCTGGCCGTTTCTTAGTCGAGGGTCTCTCTGTTAGCTTCTTCCCTACAGGAAAACTTCGCTAAAAATCAGAAAAAGTAATGAATTTAAACGTTTTGTCAGGAATGTCAATACTTGAGTTAAAAGTAAACGAAATATAGCCGTTTTCATCATTGGTACCATCATCGTGGCTGGCAAATCTCTCGATCTAATCACAACAAACAAACATTTCTGTAATGTATGTATTGTGGCCGGAAATCAGTCGTTTACATCGCGGCTGGAAAATCTCGTTTTGCGACCGGAAAATTGCCTGCTTGTATCGCCGCCGGCAGATCTCTCGGTCGACAAGTCTCTCGCTCTTTTCGCGGCCATCGCATTTGATGGCCATGTGGCCGAAAAAACGGCCATTTTAATAGCGGTTGGCACGCATGTATCTCGGTCGTTTCTGGCTGACAATCGCTCTTTTACAACCACTCTTTTAAAGGAGGCGTTATGACTGATTTAATTGATCGTGAATTTTTTTGAAATTCTCGGGAGAAGTAAGGAAAAGTCGGATAAACATCATTTGTGAAATCTGGTAAACAACCTGCATGGATTTTGCAGCGATTGGCAATAACAGCTCACGTTTAGGTTGTATCGTGGCCTGCGAACATGGGTTGTTTCAAAAAGCTTTTAGTCGTATGTTGGCCGTTAAATCGGTCGGTTCTATAGCGGTCGTCAAACCAGTTTAGTTATATTGCATGTGAAAAATCTCGATTGTATTTTGAGACAAATACCTCGATTATTTACATCCGACGAATCTTGGTTGTATCACAAAACAAAACAAATCTTTAGGATTCTTAGCGATCGGCGAAATTCCCTCGGTCAATAAAATGTAACGGTTGTATCGTAGTCGGTAATCTCGGTTGTATCATAGTGGACGTATACTCGTTAAATCTCTTATGGTGGTATCGCAACCGCGTTAAACCTCTTAGGCCTGATTTCAAAACTCTCGGACGATTCGCAGTCGTAATTTTTTCGCTTATATTTTTTACATATAAAACATATCGCCCTCCCCGCCCCTCCTTCTTATGATCCGATTCCACCATTACCCCGAATAATGAACGACTCAACACCAGCGCCCGCGCCCAGGCCAAAAAATAAGCTTTCGCACCCCACTCGCCTTGAGTAAATCGACTGCCGCCCTTCCGCACAGTATGACGCATTACGAAAAATAATAGTTTAGTCTGATATGAAAAAATTATCTATAATGTACTAACAAACTTCTCCCTGGACTTTTTATAGTTTTATTAGTGTATAAATCTGAGAGGAAACGAAAACATTGCAAAAAATGTTCTAGATTATTTTAGTAAATTTTTAATTGGCCTTCAAAATTTGCTGCCCCTAGAAATTTGCCGCCCTGGGCCCGGGCCCATGTGGCCCATGCCTAAATCCGGCCCTGCTCATTTTCTTTCCAAATGTTGATCTAACTCAATAACCTAATATTACATCCGTTAGTTGTTGTTAATTCCTTCCTAGGCCTACTTAGGTTTCAGTATTTGTACTTGATCAGTAAAATTGGTTTCATTGCAGCCTATTATGACAAATTTAAGATGACAATGGAAACAACAATAACCTACATATGTTACATAAAATACAATTTAAAACACATTAAAATACTAAATTCAGAAATTTAAGAGTGTCGCAAAAAGAAAATATTCCTTGGCCGTTTAAGACTTGCCAAGTTTTATTGCAATGGGACGTTCCGGTCAAGCCCTTTGGTTAATTACTTAAATAAGTTACCTGTTAGCTCGCCAGTTGTTTTGTCAAAGGCTATATGGGATTGGGCTAGGTTAATGTTGGATGGTCATGGGAGGTAGGTATGGCATGAGTTTTGAGTTTGAGGTAGGTATGAGCATGGTGAAGAGCAGGATATTTCCAAAGTCCTCTTCCTTCTTGTGGTCCAAATCGTTCTTCCTTCTTGTTTCAAGTAATAAATGGGTCGGATAGTAATATAGATGGAATTTTTAATACTAAAATTCGATATGAAAGTTGAACTGGAGGTTACGTATGCAAAATGTGACTATTTGCCAATTCACTATTTTAAGATTTTTAACTAACCGATTTTAGTGATTTATGGATCAAAATGATCTTCGTCACTTAAATGAAAAGATTCAAGCAAAATTTTCGACAAAAACTGAATATTAAAGGCGATTGAGACCGATAAAAAGTTTCTCAGATGGAGTGAAACGTCTGCTCCCTTGCCCGTCCAGACCGGAAGTCCCCAAAGGATGATACCACATCACTGAATTGTGAATAACAAGGTACCAAAGGGGGGGACGTATGAATAATACCTTTAGGGGATTCCTGGAATGAGGCGTGTGAGGTATGGAGCCGGACACGACTGCCACTGCCAACACCCATTATGCCTGTTCATTTTAATTTTTAAAAACACGTTGAAGAAAAACTCCGCAAGCGCCCGCTCAAGGGATAAGAAAGCTGTTTTAGGTTAAGTAAACACGTAACATGTTAACATCTTTTGCATAAATAAATAAATTTTTGTTTTATCATTGAGCCCGGAAATAAAAAATTTGAAACATTTTATTGACTTGGAAATCCCTAACCTGTTTTATTACCTTATTGTTTGTTACCTTATTTATTCTAAGATTGTTATAAGAAAGGTGTGAAAGAAAGTGTGGGAGAACAGGGAAAGGCTATGAGAATTGTACATTGAGACACACCATGTGTTCCATTATTATAAGGGCTATTCCCCCCTCCCCTCTAATATTTTTGGGTACTGCTTCAACTTGACTGGTGGAAATTTTTTGTTGATATGTTGGATAAAAAACATGTATTTCAAATTTAGAGGTGGAGTTAGGAACCATCATTTAAAACTAGATTTCTATGCTGACAACAATACTGCAATCAGTTTTTTTTCTAATCTTGATTCGTTCTTGATTACACTTTGTATTTGAAATAAATTGTCACACTTCAAAAAGGTGGTTTTAAGATGGAGGCTAACAATTTTCATCTGTCAAATCCAATAAAACAACAACAAAAAATGTGTTAGTTTTTTCAGGAAAGACTCCAGGTCAGGATTGTAATTTTTTGGATTAGAGGGAAAGACTCATCTCTGAAAGAGTTCAGATAAACCATACATTTTGTTCCACTTTTTTTCTTTGTGTTAAGAAATGCCTCAATTGTGCAAAGTATTGTGGTTTGTTCGTGACTTTTAAGGTGTTCTATGGCCTACCTTAACTCTTTCAAAGGTAAGCTTTCCCTCTACTAAGAAAACAAAGTTATTTTACATGATCCATCATCTCTTTGAGATTTTATACAAGTATATATTATTAAAATCATATTTTCAGTCTTATATATAAAATTAGAATTATTACAAAAGCATAAAAATAGTTTTATATTTTGAAAAAAAAAATTCATTCAAGATAGCAGCTAAAAATTATCACCCAGCCACCCAGTGAAAATGAAGTACCGTTATTAAGTAGCTAACATTGTTCTTGAAAGAAGCATGCGGTTATGTAGCTTGCCTTGTGGGAAGCGTCAGCTCCCCTGTCTTCGAGAAACTAATCTGTCATTTTTTATGTTCATGTTATTTTTTTCACACAATTTTTCCAGAACAAGTACTTAAATTGAATAGAAACTGTTTATTGACCTAATTCTTTAAATGTAATTCTTTTTACTGGTACTTCACAAGCTAATTGAAAGTGGTAATTAACAATCAAAGCAATGCTCTGTTCTTTGCATAACAATCAGTAAATAGGTGATTTTTTTTAAATTTAGCACTAGTAACAGCTGATTTTTACAAGAAAATCCTAGTTGAATTATTAATTATTATACTGTTAAAGCATGTTTCCACAGCCATCTTTAGTCAGAGGCCGTGACACTTGTAAATGGCAATATTGCGCCTAAAGGTTCAGCTGATTTGTCAATCCATATTTTCTTATGGCACTACCTCTCGTTTACTTGAAATCAGCTGGCTCTGGAAGAGCTTTTTCTACAAAAAAAACAGAACTTACTGCTTGAAAAGCGGCGTTGCTAGTTTGAAGGCCACGGTCCATGACGTTTGTGCAGCTGGGCTGTGCGCCAACGCGGCGCGTGGGGGCTGCAGCACTCGGAGCTGCCGAGCGTGGTGCTGTTGGGAGCCCTGACTCTGGCGCAGCTGCTCAAGCTGCTGGACCACCGCGGCGCGTCCCTCAGCACACCCTGCCTCGACCTGACCGTGTTGTTTGTCTGTGCAGCTGGGTTATGCGCCGACGCGGCGGGCTGGGGGCTGCAGCACTCCGAGCTGCCGGGCGTGGTGCTGCCGGGAGCCCTGACTCTGGCGCAGCTGCTCACGCTGCTGGACCACCGCGGGGTGTCCCTCAGCACGCCCTGCCTCGACCTCACCCTCACGCAGCAGACCAACAAGGGTGAGCGGAGTAGTTATCAGAATTCCGTCCTTAGTGAGTTCACAAGACCATCCTCATAACTAGACCAGTTCGTAAATTGTAAACCAGGTAAAATTGTGGTTCAGATCCCACACTAAAATGTAGGTCCCTCAGTTGCCATTGGCTGTTGGGCTATTAATTAACAGTCCTGAGGAATATGTCCTGAGGACTATGTTGGGCTATTGATTAACAGTCCTGTCTAAGGAATATGTCGGCCTTAGTCAGTAACAAGACTGCAAGATCGCATCCTTCACTCATCTGTCATTCATACTTGACTTAAAATACCTACCAGGGTAGGTCACCATTTCACATAATGTAATGTATATGGTAATAAAATATAAACCAAAAATAATGTAGATACAAATATTACCATGTAATCAATTTTATTTTATAACTACTATGATTTATTAATGAAATTTTTCACACATTTAAATTAATTGTTTTCATATTTTGATTGGTAAATTCTTTTTATAACTGTCGCTGATTTTTGCTCTTGAGGCAAACACATTTTGGCGCATGTAGTTGAAATTAACAAACAATATTGTATTTAAATTGTCAAGTATCTTTTTTCTCTATCTTTCTCTGTCCTCAGGATATAATGATGGGTTTGATTGTTGTAGTAAAAATCAACCTGTTAAATTTAAAACATCTTCGAGTTCTAAAATCTTATGCCAGAACTATCTTACTAATTACCTCTTACCATCTTCAACATAGATGTTAGAACATTCATGTTAGAAATTGCTTGATAACAAGCATTGATGAAGTTGTCAGACAGAAATTGAAGTTATTTTGTTACGTAGAGGACAGCGACGTGGGGGACCTGCTGCTGTCGACGGAGGCGTTCCCCAGCGCACTGCAGGTGTTCACGGCGCAGGGCGGGCTGGCGCTGCTGGCGGAACACCTGCCGCTGGTGTACCCCGAGACGCTCATGTACTTCCGCACGGCGACGGCACATCAGCCGGCCGCGCAGCCAGCCACGACCGCGGCCGACCAGGTGGACGCCGACTGGGTCAAGGTGGAGGCCAGCGATGACATCTACGAGGTTTGTGACATTGCTTCAAATTTGAGATCATACAAGAGAGAACCTTACTGGTGTTATTGTATAATGTTACTAGCCTGGGAAGTGTTTGTTTTGCCGAGCGAGCATGGTAAAACTTACCAGTTGAGTTACATAAGATACTTTACTTCAATACTACACATAAAAAATAACATACTTTTTAAGTGCAGTGATCGGCAAAGGGAAACTTTCCCAGAGGAAGGCACATAAAACAGATGGTCCTGTGTCAGTATAATATAAACAATATTATCTGTTATCGTTTCCCTTACATATTGTTTTAAGGTCTAAAAGAGGAAATGTTAACAGGACGTGGAGGAGAGCATGGTGGCGCCGTACGTGAGTGGCGGAGGAGGCAAGCACAGTGAGGCCAGTGTCCCGACAGTGCCGCTGCACTCGCTGGCTGCGTTCGGACTGTTCCTGCGACTGCCGGGCTATGCGGAGGTGCTGCTCCGGGACAAGCGCAAGGCCCAGTGTCTGCTGCGGCTCGTGCTTGGTGTCTCGGACGACGGCGAGGGAGGTAAGTTCCTGCGACTGCCGGGCTATGCGGAGGTGCTGCTCCGGGACAAGCGCAAGGCCCAGTGTCTGCTGCGGCGTGCTTGGTGTCTCGGACGACGGCGAGGGAGGTAAGTTCCTGCGACTGCCGGGCTATGTGGAGGTGCTGCTCCGGGACAAGCGCAAGGCCCAGTGTCTGCTGCGGCTCGTGCTGGGTGTCTCAGACGACGGCGAGGGAGGTAAGTTCCTGCGACTGCAGGGCTATGCGGAGGTGCTGCTCCGAGACAAGCGCAAGGCCCAGTGTCTGCTGCGGCTCGTGCTGAGTGTCTCCGACGACGGCGAGGGGGGTAAGTTCCCTGTGACTGCCGGGCTATGCGGAGGTGCTGCTCCGGGACAAGCGCAAGGCCCAGTGTCTGTTGCGGCTCGTGCTGGGCGTCTGGGACGACGGCGAAGGAGGTAAATCTAACATTTGTGTTAAAGTTTGGACTGTTCCTGGAACTGCTGGACATCTTACCACTCAAATCATCGTCTGTTAGATATTTTTTAGTAAATTAAATTTGAAGTAAATTAAAATTGAACTTATTGAAATGAAGCACATTCTGTTAGAATTATGAGGTCAGGTTTTATGCCATGGAGTAAAGTGTTGAGACGTTCATTTTTTTTTAAACCCGGTCAGTGTTCTGATGTAAGATTTTCAGAGGTTTTCTTGATGATTTTCTGATGTTGTCCTGCCGTCCTTGAGTTTCTTGAAGAGTGAGTTCCGGAAAACTTGACCAGATTTATAACATGACCAGACACTGCCCTTATGGAATTTTACATTGATAGAAACATTACAGTAAACATGGTATATACATCTCCTAAATGTATTAGACCATGAATACCTATAAGCCATTGCCAAGAATTTATCATCTTTTATCACATTATAGGTGTCAATCTCTGGAGGAATAGTTTTAGCGAATTTCCCCTATAGGGAAGAAGCTATTACCGTAAGTCTCATGGTAAGACCAAAGCCCGAGACCATGATAACTTTTCGTTTTGGGGCCCCCAGAAGCAAAAAACACCATTCGTTCAAATTTGTATATATGTGTGTGTGTGTCTGTAAGCACGATAGCGATCGCAAAAATGGTCCGATCGGAATGAAATTTGGCACAGGGGTGTAAAGTAGTAATTATTGGGATGAGTTCGAAAACCAGCCTGATCGGACCACTGGAAGGGGGGATAAAGGGGGATAAACTCCCTCAAAAATGGGTTTTTTGGGTTTTCACATAGAAAAATAAAAATAATCCAATTTTAGTTAGCACCAATGAATTCAGCTCGAAAAAACAAACAATGTAGTAATTTGAATCATTGCTCTATGCCCATTAGTTACAGAGATATTGAAAGTGGTAAACACAGTACGCTGTCCCAATGTTAACCTTATGGGGAATAAGTAAAATTATATATCTCATTTATATCTCAACATATCTTAATAAAACTTGGTTTGTGGCTTCATCTAAATGAGAGTAAATGTATTTTAGTCCAAAATCACCGAAATTTCCAGTTTCGTGGCGGCAAACCTGCATACTCATTCCCCATGTTATCCTTATGGGGAATAAAAAAAAATTCTATTTCTTCATTATTTCTGAACATATCTTAATAAAACTTGGTATATGGCTTCTTCTAGATAAGATGTACTAAATATTGAAATTAAACCACCTAGTTTTAACATGCCTGAAGCAGCAAACCTGCATACTCAAGTAGTAAAGTAATATAATAGTTATGTGGTAAATAGACATATGAGAGTAAATTGACAGTATAGTTCTGTAGATTGACAGTCAATCTACAGAACTATACTGTCAATTTACTCTCAAATGTCTATTTACCACATAACTATTATATTACTTTACTACTTACTCATTACCCATGTTATTCTTATGGAGATTACGAAATCATGTCATATCTCACTACATTGGATGGAAGTATTTTTTTGGCATTTGAAATTCGCTGAGTATGCAGGTGTGCTGCAACGGGGGTATTTAGTCTTGTTGAACGACACAGAATCTTGTTGTTCGAAGTGTCGAGTTCCAGACTAGCAAGGTTTTACTGTATTTATTTTGTACATTGCACACAAATTTGTAATTAAAAAAAATTAGCTTTTTAAATTATCTAAAGTAAAAACTAGGCTCTTCAAAGAAAATAAAGAAATCCAACACAACAACATGAAAAATTCAAAGTTAAAGATTTTAGGTAGATGAATTTTGAACAAAGAATATTGTATGTATTCGGTTTATCTACATTTGCTTAGGAGACATCCTGAGCAACCCGGTGTCGGGCTCGCTGCCCACGCTGCCGTTCGAGGTGCTGCGGCAGCTGCTGGAGTCGACGCCGCTCGGCACGGACGACGGCGTGCTGCTGCGACGCACGGCCCTCGACCATGGCGCCCTGCACCTGCTGCTCTCCTGCCTCGCCGTCTTCACTCACCAGCCGCACGAGTCCAGCCTGCTCGGCCTCACCAACTCGGTAAATCCTACTGTCGTATGCGTTTTTAGATAAAATATACAATTTTTATTTGATATTTCCGGGTTTGTTCTGAGGAAATTTAGTTTTGTGTCTCCTCTTTGTTGTGCTTATTTGATTTATTTTCAAAAATAAATGTTAAGGAATTCTTTTATGCCTCAGACAACGAAAGTAACACTATTCACATTGTTTGATATCCCTGTGTATATATGTGCAATGAGCTTTTAAAGCGATTTTGAATGTAATTCAACTATCAAAATATGTCAATACTGTAAAGTTGACATTGACATCCAATTGAATCGGCATCAGGGTTCGTATTTAAAAATAAAAGAATTTTGCTGTAAACCTTTTGGCCGCTTTTGGAAGAATTCATTTGCAATGCCAGTGTTTTTGGGAAGGCAGCAGAGATTGGGTGTTCTCAGAGGAGAGTGTGGAGCGAGTTACCCAGTGTTTTTAGATCACCTTTTGACTCTCTTATTAGCGGTTTTAGGGTATTTTTATAGTTATGCATATTCTTAGAAGGCTCTTAATGATCCAGAATTTTCAATAATCCGGCGCTTCCAAAGGAGTTGTATGTGTATAAAAATAATCCATGGTATTTTGTTTTTATTGTAAGACAGCAAATCCTCCTTGAAAGTGAGTGAGTTTTCTTAAGTTTTATAATGGTTCCTTACATTAACTATATTTCCTACTCTTTCAATCATTTATAGACACACCAGGTTGCTTAAATAAAATTTAAAATGAGTACCTCAGCAATCCTTTATATGGAGGTTCTATAAAAAATTGATTTCAGATCCATAGATCCATTATCAGTTGAACCAATCCACACATGGTCAACCTTGGAATCCAGGTTGACCAAGTTAAGTGATAAATATTATTAGGGATGGACGGGATTAGATTTTCAGTTCGGGACGGGACGGGACGGGATTTTTGTCTTCCCTAAATCTTCGGGAAATGCTCGTTCAAGAATTTATTTTTTTTATTACAATAATTAATAGCATTAGGTTAAAAACAATGTCATATATAAATGTTTGTACCGTCCCTACTCGAAATACTTAAAGAAAAATTGAAAAAATTTAAGTGTAAATAAAATTGAAAAAGTGAAAAAATAATTAATTCACTTAATTGAATTTAAGTGAAAAAATACTCTTATATGCAATTGAAAAAATAGCAAACATTAGAAACACATAAAAAAAAATAGTAACTCAATTAAATTGTTAATTATAAATAAAATACTAACTTATGTAAAAATGGTAAATAAGTATATTGTTTATTATTATTATTTTTCATTAGATTTGAATTTTTATTCTTTCTAATTTGAATACATTGAAAAATAGAAATAATATAAAAATAAGAAATAAAAGAACATACACTTTTTTAACGTTTGATAGAAACACAATAGTTTTTAAGTTTCTGCTTTTTGTTTTATTGTTTGGTTTCCAAAAAGACAAAATTAAAATACTAGAGTGGTTATTGCATGTTGACAATATACTGTCATGTATAATCAGTAACATGCTATTGTATTTTTATAAACTTTGGGCTTTGGAGTTCTTGTTTTAGGAAATGACTCTGACTCACAATTTTTCAGCACTTTAAACTACAGTAAAAAATAAAAATGAATTTAGTTTCAAGATTACAACCATAAGACTTGTTTTTCCAAGCTTAAAATTATGAATTTGAAGTTCACAATTCCCAAACTTAATATTTCTTAAGTTACATAAAATATTAATTGAAGGGGTCCCCCGTAAAACGTTCTAAGCGACAAAATTTCAAAATCGGAGATATTCATTGAAAAAGGTACTTCAGGACATGAGCTACACCGTGGTATATTTTGTTTTGAAGATATTTGAGTTGGTAGCCCTGATTTCGTCTGTCAAAGTTTGCTTGCTTCACGAGACTGCATGGACTTTCTGGGTAATAACGTTCTATTCGCCGAAAGATGGAATCCCCGCCGGTCGTGGCGCTGTCACCAAAGGACCAAAATCGCGTAAATAAAAACAAAAGACGTGAAGTAAATATTGGAAAGTGGAAGGATAAGACCAGGATTGAATATAGAAAAGTTGGATTACCCTATATTTCAAAAAATAAGAAGCCAAGGCCTGGAAAATTGCCCTCAAAAGAGGTGGGTAGAATAACGTTTTAAGCACCACATGTGGATAACTTTTAGCAAAGTGACGTATCACGTTTTATTAACAACATTACGTTTTTGTACTTTTACATCAATAAAATTGTTTTATATTCAGTTTTATTTTTGTTTCTGTTGGAATTCCTACTCTCCCTCATGTTTTCTTCCAAAGTAGAAGATCAGTCCGTCAGAAAACGTTCCAAGCGCCAGTCATTTAGAACGTTATAACCCCTAAAAAAGCATGTAAAATGTTTTAAAATGCTTGATGGCAAGTACAAATTCAATATAATGCTACATTATGATGTTATAAATAGGGTATTAAAAGATTATTCATGATTATAAGTTCTAACCTTAAAAAAACCGTAAATTTTAGAATTCAACTTTCAACCCCTGATTACTCAAAACTAGGTTTTTGTCGTTTAGAACGTTTTACGGGGGACCCCTTCAATTACCTATGCATTAGAAATTTCTTTTAAAGTCTCAAAGTCTTTACTTTTGTAAGTTTTTTTAAATTATTTATGAAAAATAATCATGCTTTCAGCTGGGTTTCAAAGGCATCTGAATTAGTATATAAAATTGAATCAATAAGCAAAACCACAATCTGTAGCAGACGGACAGATTTGATCGGTTAATACGCGCGATCATTTTTCACGGCCGATCACGAGTTCTGTAATGCTACATCGGCTGTTGATCCGCGATCGACAGATACGCGGTAGCGTATTTCGCGGCCGTTCGCGAACAGCGCTAATCTATTTTTGCTGTTCATCCGCGACTGGCAAATACGCGCGATGGTTTTCGCGGCCGATCAGGAGATTTGCAAAGCCGCATTTGCCGTTTATTTACGATCGGCAAATATGCACGATAGTTTTCAACGGACGATCGCGGGTTTCACAAAGCTGTACTTGCTGTTTATTCGCGATTGGAAAATACGCGAGATCCTTTTCTGCGGCCGATAGCGAGTTTTGCAAAGCCGCACCCGCTGTTTAGTTGCGATCGCTAAAACGATCCCGTCCCGAAAAATTTCCCGAAGTATATAAAATCCCGCCCGAAAATCGGGAATTTAATTTTCCTGAAAATTTCCCGAAATTTCGGGACCCGACCATCCCTAAATATTATACTCACCTGATGGGTTTTTCTATTGTACTAGCAGACTTACAGTATCACTCTTCAATAATACAGTTTTGCTTTTCTATTTATTCATCTTGTTGTAAAATTTATTTCTTTAAACATGTCAATTGTACATTCTTAAAACAGAGAAATATTTTAGGAACTCGCTTAGTACGCAGGTCTGCTGCGACGAGTTGTTCTATTCCTGCCTAAAGGCAGAATTTTTTCTATACTAAAAATGCGACCATATCCAGCGCCCCACTGACAAAGCCCCAAAGGGTGCTGCTGCCCTAAGTAGGCTCATGCCCATTATCGGCGGTGCTTCCTCTTGCATGCGCCGTTTGCTTGTGTCGGCTGTCCAGTCTATCTTGCCATGAGGTGGAGAGGATTGCGCTTATGCACTCGAGAAGTGAGTTTACCGAGACTGGCCTTCCCAAGTCAAACACCGAGAAGCATTTATGGTAGTTTCTGCTTTCCGCATGGTACCTGAGCTTGCCCTGATGATGATCATGGGGCACGACATAAGAAGGGGGCACCCTTGGCTTTTTGTGGCGCATTGAATCTGTTTGCATATATAGTACAGAGTGGCCCTTAGGTATGATTATATTATGTACCCCCGTCGTAGCAGACCTGAGGATTAGAAAATTCTAATCTTTTTTTGCTTCATGGAGGTATATGTGCAAGTAGAACAATAGAACACAGCTTAAAATTGTATTCACAGTTAAAAATCATTTTCTCTCTTTAGGGTCTACCTTGAACAAAAAAATTACAATGCCGTTCCAGCAATAAAAAAAAATACTGTCTTACGTTTTTAGGGTCTATTGAACAAAAAATTGAATAAGCCGTCCTAGCAGTTTTTGAAAGTACTGTAGATGAAATTAATAGTTTACAGTAGCACACTTTACCTCTTTAGATAACAGCTGTTACAAAAAAGAAGTCCTTCAAGTATCTCTAGTCAGTGATTTTTTTTATATTCCTGACAGCTGGTTCAAAATTCTACAATATTTCTTGCTTTTTCATCTTCTTTTAACATGTGCTTTAATCTGTGGGAAATGAGTCCAACTAAAACAAAATTCACACAAAGATCACCGGTTCAAAACAAAATTCACACAAAGATCACCGGTTCAAGTATATATTATTTATTTTATATTGTGTAAACAATATCTTTGCTTAAAAAGACGGAGTACAAAAACGAACTGAAATATTCGTTAAATGTACAGTGGAGTAATCTAAAACCACTCTAAACTTCCATTTGTTAATTTATAAATTTTGATTTAATGCTTTTATGTAAACATCTATGTAATTATTTTCTATCAATCGCTTTATCGTTTTAATTTTTTTTTTTGCTGCGCATGCGCGGCTTGTGTCAGACTGTCTTCACGTCGTTCTATTTACAATGTTTTGGTTTAAGTTTTAATTAAGAGAATTCCACGATCCACGATAAGTGAAGTGTTTATTGAAGAACTCTGAACATTTAAGTAAGGATAGCTATGAACAACATTTCATAACCTCACTAACAAACAGAAAATCAAGAATTAACCGTCCGCATGTTCGAAAATCCTCTCTTGGCGGAATATCTTTCAGTGACTGAACCGCATCAAAAGGAGAGCTGCGATAGCGTAGTTGGTTAGAGCGGACTCTGTGTTGATGCTAACTGGGACATGAGTTCGAATCCCACCACATTTTATGCATTTTTTTATGTTTTTAGCGAATTTCCTTAAAGGAATAAGCTATTACGGTAGTACTCATGGTAAGACCTAAGTCCGAGACCATGTTAACTTTTCATTTTGGGGTCCCCAGAAGCAAAAAATACCATTCGTTCGAATTTTTATATATATATATCTATATATATATATCTATATATATATATATATACTAGCAGAACCCGTGGCTTCGCTCACGATAAAAATAGTCTAACCTTGATATGAAGAATCTAGAGGACTGAATAGAAAATATTTATATCAAGGAATATGTCATGTAGAGATATGTTTGTTTTGTGGCGGAATGTAGGATAAATAAACGGTATCAGGAAACTGACACATACTTTCTCCCTTAAAGTAATTTAAAATTAGAAAACTTATAAAACGAAATAAACCAAATTATCAATTAATCATCACACAAACACATACCAAATGTTATCAAAATTGGTTGGTAAATAACGGAGATATCGGGTTTTAAATATTTGCCATAATAATAACATTGGACAACGTTCTGCGTTTACCGCCAAACTAAAATATCAATTATCTCGGCAACCAGTTGACGTAGAGTAATGATTCAAAATACTGGATTATTTAGTTTTTCAAGACAAATTTAACGGTTGAAAGTACATTTTCTTTAGAGGTTACATATTTTGTGAAATTTGAAAAATATGAATTTTTTGACACTTAAACCCCTATAGCTTCTGAACTTAAATTTTTACAGACATGCGGGTGGTATCATTTTGTTTGTCATCTTATGCACTAAAAACCATAAAAGTTTTATCAAAATCGTTCGAGCCGTTTTTGAGAAATTTGGATTTTTGTAATTTTTTATGGGTTTTTTGTGGGGTAAATACCCTTAAAAATTAAAAATTTAAAAAAATAAAAAATACACCTGGAGATACCACGGCTTTATATCTACATGCCAAATTTCATAAAAATCGAACCACTGGTTTCGTCTCTAGCTTTGTTTACATCCACACATACATACATCCACACACAGACAGACAGACAGACACCATGCCGAAAACCACTTTTTTGGATTCAGGGAGCACTAAAACGAATATATCCACTAACAACTCAAATTCGAAAAATTTGACTAAAACAATAGCCTACTTTCTCCATATATTAAGAATAGGGGGGAGAAAGTAAAAATATATACCACAGTAGGTAGTGAAGGTTTTATTTTCTCCGTTATAACTCGAAAACGGCCGGACCGATTTTAACATCAAATGTGTCGACTTTAAGGTACTTCGTTGTAGATTTACCATTACGTCCATGGATTGCCTAGTAGGGCATCAATTAAGTACAGTAAAGGGCTGAATGTTCGGAGCAGTTATGGTGCTATCCGTAGGCAGTATTTCAAACTCGATTCACTTAGTTTTTAACCTTAAGTATGGGCAGGTAGTAATAGTTTAAGATCAACCACTGATTGCAGCATTTATTTTGCCGTGAAAAGCCGGGACACCGTCGAATTAGATGAAAAAGGTATTTGCCAAATTATTGTAACTGGCATGATTGTAATTAAAAACATAAAGGCCGGCCTAAGGAAATAACTATAGCTCCCGCTGCCTAAAAAGATGGTACCACATAATGAGCTTATGATTGAACGTATAAGGTACGAAACTAAACCAAATGTAACTTTTATATATACGAATAACCTAACAAAATCATCAAAACAACCATAAAACTATGATAAAAGGAATCAAATTATAAATCAGCTGTAACAACGTATCCGTTTGTGAAGCTATACGCTTGATTTAATAAAATTTGAAATTTAAACAAAAGATCATCCGTTACATTAACATGGCACATTTTCAAAGCTTCAGCTGCACCAAAAACCTCTAAAAACTTCGAATAAAAAAATCCGTTCTTGGTGAATGCTAACACTCTGTAAGGAACGTCCATGCAAATTTTCAAGGTTCTAGGTTAAGTAGTTTTGGCTGTACAATGATAGGTCAGTGGTATTTGACAAAAATGTAGTAGAAAAGATAGTATAAATATAACTTACAATCAGGGATTTGTATAATTTATAAATTTTTACATAAATAGATCAAAGAATCATATCATTTCAGCAAATTCTGTTTGTGACTGAAAAACCACTGTTCTTTTCTCTTTCCCTCTTACCGGGATTTACCCTCAAGACTCAGCCACAAAAGGCAGTATGCTCTTCACGTTTAAAACTGCGTACGTCGAATTATACGAAACACCAAATCATCGGACAGGCATAGATATAATAAAAAAAATATTAGGAACGCCTCCAGGAAAAACGATAACTCCCGCTACCGAAATATAGATGGTGCCACTTAACTAATTAATGGTGGATTTTATCTAAACTAAATGTAACTTTTATATAGTACATAATTAATTATGTCCTTGAAACAAATCAACAAAAATCAATGAATCCATGATCAAAGAAATCAATTTATTACCATCTGTATCAACGTATACATTTCCGAAGCTAACTACCAGCTGATTGTTTTATGAACATGAAAAATGTAAACAAAAATCGTCCAACATACTTTTAAATGGGAAAATTTGAAAACTTCGGCCTCGCCAAAAACCCCTTTATACTACGAATTTTGTAAAATCCGTTCTTAGCGGATGCCTACTCCCTAAGAGGAACATCCATGCAAATTTTCAAGGTTCTAGGTCAAGTAGTTTGGGCTGTACGATGTTTCCACTGAGTGGTATTTGACAAATATATAGTAGATATATCTATATATATATATATATATATCTATACATATATATATGTCTGTTAACACGATAGCGGCCGTAAATATGGTCCAATTTTAATGAAATTTGGTACAGACGTGTAAAGTGGTAATCAATCGGACGAGTTCGTGAACCAGCCCAATCGGACCACTGGAAGGGGGGGTAAAGGGGGATAAACCCCCCTAAAAATGGGTTTTTTTGAGTTTTTCACATAGAAAAATAAAATTTGTCAAATTTTTGTTGGTACCATTGAATTTAGCTCAAAAAAACAAACAATTTAGTATTTTGAATCACTGCTCTATGTCCATTGGTTACCGAGATATTGAAAGTGGTAAACACAGTACGTTGTCTCAATGTTAACCTTATGGGAAATAAGTAAAATTCTATATTTCACTTATTTCTCAACATATCTTGATAAAACTTGGTAAATGGCTTCTTCTAGTTCAGATCTACTAAATATTGAATTAAAACCAACCAGTTTAAGCATATCTGTAGCAGCAAACCTGCATACTCATTCCCCATGTTATTCTTATGGAGCTTACAAAAACATGTCAAATCTCGCTATTTTGGATTAAAATATGTTGTTTGGCATTTGAAATTCGCTGAGTATGCAGGTCTGCTGCAACGGGGGTATTTATTATTGAGTCGTTAATAAATGCATTTGGAAGCCTTTTCCTTTTATTAGGGATGGTCGGGTCCCGAAAATTTCGGGAAATTTTCAGGAAAATTAAATTCCCGTTTTCCGGGCGGGATTTTATTTACTTCGGGAAATTTTTCGGGACGGGATCGTTTTAGCGATCGCAAGTAAACAGCGGGTGTAGCTTCACAAAACTCGCGAACGGCCGCGGAAAACGATCTCGCGTATTTTCCGATCGCAAATAAACGGCAAATTCAACTTTGCAAAACTCGCGATCGTCCGTTAAAAACAATGATGTGTATTTGCCGATCGTAAATAAATGGCAAATGTGGCTTTGCAAATCTCTTGATCGGCCGCAAAAACCATCGCACATATTTGCCAACGCGGATGAACGGCAAAAATAGATTAGGGCTGTTCGCGAACAGCCGCGAAATACGCTAGCGCGTATCTGTCGATCGCGAATTAACGGCCGATGTAGCTTTAAGGAACTCGTGATCGGCCGTAAAAAACAATCGCGTGTATTTACCGATCACGAATAGATGGCAAATCTAGCTTTGAGGAATTTACGAACGCCCGCGTCTTTGCCGATCGCGGATTAACGGCCGATGTTGCTTTACGAAACTCGCGATCGGCCGTGAAAATCAATCACGCGTACTTACCGATCATTGATAAACAGCAAATGCAGGATTGCTAACTCGCAATTGGGTGTGAAAAGCATTCTTAGGTATTCACTGATGGCGGTTAATCAACGGAAATAACTTACTATAAGGCGTGACAGTGATGATTGTTCATATTGTTGGCCACATTGGTCTGCTAAAAATTATGGTTTTGCTCATTGATTCAATTTTCTAAACTAATTCAGATGTCTTTGAATCCCAGCCGAAAGTATGATTATTTTTCATAAATAAGTTAAAAAATTTACAAATGTTAAAACTGTCAGATTTTTAAGAAATTTCTAATACATAGTTAATTAATATTTCATGTAACTTAAGAAATATTAATAAGTTTGGAAGTTGTGAACTTCAAATTTATAATAATAAGCTTGGAAAAACTAGTGTTATGGTTGTCATTTTGAAACTAAATTTATTTTTAATTTTTTTACTGTAGTTTAAAGTGTGGAAAAATTATGAGACATAAGCCTGGTCCACACGCTACGATATATTGCACCAATCTGATCATTATCGACCACATCGTAACGATGATCGGGGCGTGTGGACGGGAGATCGTTGCGATATGTCGGAGTTGGACGGTTGATGAAAAATTTCATCAATCTGGCAACGATATCGTAAGGTTGCAACGACAGGTTGGAGCGTGTGGACATTGCTCCAACTTATTGCAGCGATCACCCGTCCAAAACAGTAAACAAACAGTGAGTGTTCCCACGACCGGAGTGCAGGAAGCAGCTAAATCATGGCTGAAGCCTCTCGTGAGTTTTGGCGGTCAGTAGCTCATGGGGGGATATTGATTTTCGCATAACTATATCCAGTTTTTTTATCAGAGGAGAAACTAAGTTTAGCAATTCAACGTAGGAGCCTTCTGTCATTCTCAAATAGTTTCGCCATTCGTTCGGTTCATCCCTCAATTCCCTCAGCAGTCTCACATGCGAAAACTGGCTTCTCTTGAGAAGCCAAGAACGACACCACTTACTTCTTGGTTTTCGTCGTCCCTTTCTCGCTACTCTCACCAAACATATTACATAAAGTGGCCACAACAGTGCTTCTTCCATCTTGATCACAACTGAGGAAAAACCGGGAAAAACCAACAAATGGCGAAGGAAGTTGGTGCTAAAATCGTTGCGTGTGGACACAACGTCAATCATCAATTTATCGCACCAATTTGTTGGTGCAATCAGATCGGTGCAATTTATCGTAGCGTGTGGACCCGCCTATAGAGTCATTTCCTAAAGCAAGAACTCCAAAGCCCAAAGTTTATAAAAATACAATAATATGTTTACTGATTATACATGACAGTATATTGTCAACATGCAATAACCACTCTAGTATTTTACTTTTGACTTTTTGGAAACCAAACAATAAAATAAAAAGCAGAAACTTAAAACCTATTGTGTTTCTGTTAAACGTTAAAACATGCATATTATATTTATTTATTTATTTCTTATTTTTTATATTATTTCCATTTTTCAATAAATTCAAATTAGAAAGAAAAAAATCAAATTTAATGAAAAATAATAATAAATAAACAAAACATTTTACTTACCGTTTTTAAATAAGTTTGTATTTTATTTATAATAAACAATTTCATTGTGTTACTTTTTCATTATGTGTAAGAAGGCGGAAATAACTTGCCGCCTTCTGTTTTGAGTTAAGCTGGTGTTGTTTGCTATTTTGTCAATTGCATATAAGTTAGTATTTTTTCCCTTAAATTTATTTCTTGAAATTTTTTGAGTTGGGACGGTACAGACATTTATATATGACATTGTTATAACTAGAGGTGTGCGGATAGTGAATTTTTGGATCGGATCGGATAGCTTATGTTCGGATCGGTTTCGGATCGGATAACAACAGGTTCGGATCGGATAATACCGGATTCGGATTTTTATGGCGCGGCGTAATGAGCAGATTTAAGTATTCTCATAAGCGTAAGGTAATTGCAAGGAACTACCATATTATCCTAATGTGTAAGGTAAGATTTGCCTTGATAGGGTTTAGTTTGTAATAGTTCACAAACATTTACATTTAAATTTCATAAATGAACACCCATATAAATAAACAAACACACAGCTTAATAATTATTTGTATATAATATGTCAACCTAGTATATCACTCAGTTAATATAAATTATTTGATAATGTTATTTTCCTAAAATCATTCATTAATTTATTACCATCTACCATAAAAATTTTAGATAAGTTAAGTTAGATCAGCTGTATTCATAATTTAATATAATTTATATTTATGGGTCAGGGAACGCTATCTCAAATTATCTATTTTATATAGCATGTTTTTCAAAATTTGATCTCTAATAATTCAGTGAAGTGTTTACCAAAGACCAAGTTAGTGAACCATGTGTTACATTGTTAAAGTGAAAAGTGGAACCATTGTAAAGGACTCCAGCTTCTATTCCAGAGAGAGATGGCCAAGTGTTAACTTCATTGTACCTGGACCTCGTTCCAATTTTAAATTTCATCCCCCTTAATTAGTAGATTTTTTTTTTGGTTAGCCAGCGGTAAACCTGATCTTAGTTGATTCCCCTTTAAGTGGCCAAATTTATCTATCTGAAGAAAAGATCAGGGTGAAGAGATAAACTCTTGGTAAGACCAATCCAAAATTTACTTCACCAACCATTGTTGAAGAGGAACAGACTTTCAAACAAAGACTTGATTTAATTAAATATAAAAAGAGATCAGAATTGGCAATTTATATTATTATCAAAATTATTTATTCTATTTAAAAGTATTTATGATTGTGATATTCAAACAAATTAATTTTTCAATGTCATGCCCGCACGATTCCCAGAACCCTATGTGAAGAGATCATGCTTCTCAAGAACTGAGCTAATGCCCTTAAATTGTACCATATTAATCCAATTAGCATAAGTAATTTTATCTAACCCCATCCACTGTAATAATCCTTGTACGTCCCCCTAGAGTTCAATTTTAATATTCATATTTATTGTTATTGTTGAATAAATAATAGTTTTGTAACAGATTACCATTCTTTTATTTCAAATTTAAATATTAAATAGGCTAGTATCACACTAATTATAATGACGTCATCTTGAACAATAATAATTAATTAGAATTAAGAAGAAAATATAAGAGTCACCTACCTGTACTTATAATTAAAGATATTTATTTATTTATTTATATTTACAAACCAAAAAGGATGAGTTGTAATTGGCGCCGCAACGTAAGGGCATTGACAATGAAAAGTTAATGATCGCAGACATTATTTGAGATAGCAAGAAGATAATTTTGTAGGAGATAGCCTAGATTAAGACTCATCTCACCTCATTTAGATATAAGTATAATATCCAATTTATTGTATAATAATCCTAATTACGTGCTTACTACCTCAATATGGGCGACGAACATAAATACCATTTAAGATCAACCGACAAACCTAAAGTTTCAACGACGCAGTCCGAGCAGACAAGTTTTGTTTTATTCGGCAATAACACGGAACCAATAAATGTACACCGCGAATCGGACAGTGACCCGTCAGTGAACAAAGAAAACATTGTTTCGGTAGGCGACTCAAATAATTCCGACAACGCGAGTGATTCTAATAATGAGACAACAATTTCGGCCGTGAGTGAAATGTCAGAACGTTCCGCCATTTTGTCCCAGCCGGCGTCTCCCACTTCAACACCAACGCCAACCTCAATCAGTGCTACCACTACTTCCGCGGCGATTTCCCCCGCTACATCGTCATTGAGCGAAATATACCGAACGGAACAACCAATCAGAACGCTAGTTTCTTTGACGAGCGACACAAGTACCGTCCCTCCTGTGCTGATTCCAGACCATACTCGTACTGAATCAGCTGTCGACAGTGTCGACCCACTCGTACAAATAGCAGCGGCGATCAATGCACTTAGAACCGACATGAATGAAATTAAATCGAGCAATGCTGCGATTAAAACTGACATGAATGCGCTTAAAACCGAGTTAAGAAATGAAATTAAAGCCGATATGAACGCAATCAAATCTGATATTAAAATACAACATGCAAACTTAAGATCTGAATTTCAAAATCACTCTGCCCGGGTCGAAAATCAAATTCAGCAAATTCACAATGAACAGTCAAATCTTAAAACTGACATAAATCAACTTAAAATTCTTCAGGAAAATTTGGCTAAGGAAGTCGATCAAATTGATACTAAATTAGAACAAGGGGAATACAAAATCAGAGAAAATTTAATACAAGACCTCATTCAACATAAACAGGAGGTTAGTCAAATCATCGTATCAGAAAATTGTAAAACCCAATTAAAAATCACTGAACAAATTAAACAGATTCAATTAGAGACACACAGGGAGGTAGAAAACATTTGTAAGGAAAATTATACACAAATCAAAGAACAAGTAACAGCTGAAATCAACCAAGTCAAATTAGAACTGAACCCAAACATTAAATCCAATGAATACCAAATTGCGAAATTGGCTGAGTCCGTGGAGGCGTGTCATAAGAAAATATTAGAAATACCTACTACACCCAACATTCAAACAACACAAGCGCCCGTCCCTATTAATATTGTGTGTAACGGCAGATCGACATTAACACCGGAAATGACCCACCCAAAATTTAATGGAAAGACACATAATTCCCAGGAATTTCTAAACAAACTTAAGAAATATTATGAGAAAAACCTACAGTTAAATCCAGAAAATAATAGTGCGGAAAGCCTAGTTGATCTCATTGAAATGTGCCTAGAAGGACATGCCTCAAAGTGGTTCAATTTAATCAAAACTGATATTCACACATGGGATGATTTTCAACATATGTTTGAATCGAAATATTGGAACCGAGATATCCAAAGAAGCGTCAAACAACGGATCGAAAATGAACGATATCGGCCAAATGGTTATCTGAACCGATCAGAGTATTTTATAGAGCGGGTGTTGACCCTTAAATCGCTAAACCCTCCCCTGGACGAAAAAGAAATCCTCGATTGCCTATCAAACCACTTTGGAGACATAATCCAAGATGCCTATAGAGTTCAAAATATTCAGACGGTCTGCGATTTTGAAGCTCTACTCCAGAGAGAAGATCTGCGAGAACAAGCAAGGTCACCTAACCATCAAAGGAACGAAAACCATAAACATAAAAAGGAAAATACACCTGAGGAAAATCATGTAAATAGAAACCACCACCAACACGGTAGAAAAGGTCATAACCAACACTACAATGAAAGAAACACGGACAATCGAGCGTACACACCTAAGTACCACCCGTACAATCGGAGACATGAGAATCACCTCCACCACGATAATCGGTACCAAAGAGACGACCGACGCCATCGATTTGGAAACGATTACCGCGACCTAAGACAGTTTCCCAATCTACCATCAAACCAACCGCCGTCTGAAGAGAGAAGACCACTGCCTAGATACCACCCGACACAAGAACAAAACCAGGTGTGCGCTGCCATTATTGAGGAGAACGCAAACCTAGTGCCAGAGGAAAATAATCAGGATTTAAACTGAGAGGCACTGATGATGGTGGTGACCTCATTCTCCATGTAAATAGCTCAAATCAGAAGAACACATCTTCAGTGCAAAATAAGAAAGAAGTCGGACATAAGAGGTCAATTGAAATTGTAAATAATGTAAATAACATGCATAATGAATCAGATACCAATAGTTTAACTTTGAGCAATATTTATTGTGATCGGGAGTTTTTATTTGAAGAAGAAACAGAACAAAATACTCATACGACTATATCGCAAAAATGCCCCGAAATAAGAATAAAGATCAAAAGCAAAGAAGTTACAGCTCTCATTGATACAGGTTCTAACATTACATGTCTAGCAGAAGATTGGTACATATCAAATCGGAGTGAATTAGGAAAAATAGAAGAATTACCAGTAAATAATATGCACATTAGAACAGCAACCAATGAAAAATCCCGGAAAATTTCAAAAATCGTAATGATTCCTATTACCATTGGTCAACAAACTATATTAACACAAATGCTCGTAGTACCAAAACTAATACAATCAGTAATTATCGGGATAGATACACTTAGTGCCTGGAAGATGAAGATAAATTTTGAAAAGGGTGAAATGCATATGAATATTAATGATACAGATTTAGTAATTCAATTCAATAACACAAATCGAGCTGGAATTTTATGCCATATAATCACTAATGATAAAAATGTGGATAATTTAGAAGATTACTGCTGCAATGAAGATCCATACGAAGAGTGTTATTATATTGAAGAAACAAACCCCAGAACATCATGTGAATTATCCCCTGAAATAATTACAGAATCCCTCAAAAATAATTTAAATCTAAATAGTATTCAAAAACAACAATTAACTGATTTGTTATTGGACTTTCAAGATGTATTCTCCGACCAACCTGGGTTATGTAACAAATACCAGCATGTATTAAGAGTCGAAAATCCTCAAAATTTTAAATGTCATACTTACCCAGTACCATTAGCACACCAAGACGCAGTCATGCGAGAAATAAGGGAAATGGAACGCCTAGGGATCATAGAGCGAAGCAACAGCACTTTTATAAACCCAATTATCCCGGTCGTCAAGAAAACTGGTGAAATAAGACTTTGTTTGGATGCTAGAAAAGCGAACGAAATTATTATTCCAGATTACGAATGTAATAGAAGTGTCAATGAATTATTAGCAAAATGTCAAGGTGCAAAATTTATCAGTAGTATCGATCTAACTTCATCATATTGGCAAGTTCCACTATCTGAAGAATCGAGAAAATACACAGCATTCCAGTTCCGAGGAAAGACCTACCACTACAAAGTTACACCATTTGGAATCAACACATCTCAGGCAGCATTAGTAAGGGCATTGGACAAAGTTTTCGATGAGGAAGTAGAAAAATTCACCTTAATTTATGTAGACGACATTTGTATAGTTTCACCCGACTTCCAAACACACTTAAAACATTTGAGGTATATTTTCAATAAATTAGCTGAAGCAAATATGACGATAAAGTTTTTAAAATCAAAATTTTGTCAAAGTTCAGTTCCGTTCTTGGGGTACACATTAACAGAAACCGGTTTGGAAATGGACCAGGAGCGGGTCAAACCAATCCTCGATTTCCCCACACCTAAAAATAGGACACAGTTAAAATCATTTTTGGGATGCATTAACTATTATAATAAATTTATTGACAAGTATTCAGAAACAATCCAACCCTTACTACGCCTCACCTCAAAGAAACAAAAATTTATCTGGACCGAAGAAGATGATAAAACTTTTCAAAGAGTTAAGAACCTATTTCTAAAAATGAATGTTCTTCACCATCCAGACAATACGAAGCCCTTCTACCTACAAACGGATGCATCAGATTTTTCGATAGGCGGACATTTATTTCAATACCGAGATAATGGAAACAAAGCAGCAATTATGTTTTTATCACGGACACTGCAGCCAGCAGAGCAAAGATATACGACCACTGAAAAAGAATTACTCGCCATCATCTATTGTTTACAGAAAACACGGTATATAATATTGGGCTCAAAATTAAACATCATAACTGACCATCATGCATTAACATTTCTAAAAACCTGTAAACTCTTGAATAATAGATTAACAAGGTGGGCATTGGCGATTCAAGAGTACAATTTCACGATCCATCACTGTAAAGGAGCCGATA
The DNA here is from genome assembly GCA_035578135.1 of Flexamia atlantica. NCBI lineage: Eukaryota > Metazoa > Arthropoda > Insecta > Hemiptera > Cicadellidae > Flexamia > Flexamia atlantica. The sequence goes on from JAQJVK010000001.1 coordinate 122,298,349, forward strand.
ATTCGACAGCCGACGCCCTGAGCAGAATAAGTTACCCAGTTGAAGAGAACCAGGAAACATCTCAGAGAGAATTAATTATCAATTATATTAGAAGAATTCCAGACCCTAGACTACAAGAAGATCTCCGAAACATTGGGAAATTACAGTCACAAGATCCCCGCCTTCAAGAGATTCGTCAAATATTATTAATACCCCAAGATACACCTGAACACACAAAAATCAAACAATCATATAAATTACACCAGGAAATACTATACCAAAAACACCTTAATAAATGGCTCATAGTAGTACCAGAAACCATCATAAATCGCCTTATTTGGGAGTGTCATTGCTACTACCTCCATTGCGGGTCTAAGAAATGTTTTGATTTACTCAGAGAATGTTTCATTTTCAAGAACATGAATCGAAGAATCCGGCAATACCTGGCATCCTGTGACTCGTGCCAACGGTGCAAAAATGATACTCATCCACCAAGAGGTTTCGCTCAAGGTATCAGTTGTAATCAGAAGAACGAACAGTTAGCTATCGACATTATAGGTCCTTTGCCGCCTGGCCGAGGAAATGTGAAATTCATGTTAATTGTCCTGGACATTTTCACTAAATTTATCAAATTATACCCAATGCAGCGTGCCACCACACAAACCATACTAAATAAATTGTTTAACCAACACTTTATAGAACATGGAATACCCCAGAGGATCCAAAGTGATAACGGTACGCAATTTAAGAGCCACAAATGGATAAGAAAGTTAGAAGAAAACAATATTATTCCAATATTTAACCCTGTGTACCATCCCCAATTTAATATGGCCGAAAGACCTATTAAAGAAGTGAAGCGCTGCTTAAGAACATACTGCTCAAGACAACACAGAAAATGGGCTCAGTATATAACAGAAATTAATGAATACTTGAACGAAATTCCTCACGAAACTACAGGATTCAGTCCGAATGAACTACAGTTAGGAAGAAAAGATTTCAGGTTCTGGGAACGATATGTGGAAAACCCATTTTCAGAAGATGTCCCACTAGAACAGAAGATATTCCTCGCCTCCCAACGGATCCGAGAAAAGAAGGGAACACGAGCAAGAAGAGCTAACCGCGGTGTATTACCAACATTATTCAATTTAAACGATTTGGTATTGGTCAAAAATCATCAACTATCAAATGCAGCATTTGGAGAAACAGCCAAACTATTCGCCATATACGAAGGACCGTACCGCATCTCAAGTATCCTGGGACATTCGACTTATTTTGTACAAAAGTTAAATGAAGAACAAGAGTTTGGACCCTACCATGTAACTGCTCTTAGAAAATATATAACGCCAAACCGAGATCAACAATAAATACAGTGTAAATAGTGTTATTAACAGTTATATAAACATTTGGACAATACACGGACAACTAATTAAAAGTTGTAGATTAATTTGTTTATTTATGGATTGAGGGGATAAAAGACTCCAGTAAATATAAACAATAGTGTAATCAATGTTGAACAGTGAAACAAAATTTGAAATAAGTGAAGTGCGCGTGGACAGTATTAGGACCTGAAGTTATGATTGTAAATATTAGGTCATATAATCCATTTAGTTTTAAGAAATCATCATTTTAAATTATAAATAAATATTTTATCATTTAGTATAGTTTTGTAAATATTTGTTCCTATTATTATCGAGTTTTCATTAATTTCAATTCTTTAAATTAATTCAACTCTGAGGGGATATTGTAATAGTTCACAAACATTTACATTTAAATTTCATAAATGAACACCCATATAAATAAACAAACACACAGCTTAATAATTATTTGTATATAATATGTCAACCTAGTATATCACTCAGTTAATATAAATTATTTGATAATGTTATTTTCCTAAAATCATTCATTAATTTATTACCATCTACCATAAAAATTTTAGATAAGTTAAGTTAGATCAGCTGTATTCATAATTTAATATAATTTATATTTATGGGTCAGGGAACGCTATCTCAAATTATCTATTTTATATAGCATGTTTTTCAAAATTTGATCTCTAATAATTCAGTGAAGTGTTTACCAAAGACCAAGTTAGTGAACCATGTGTTACATTGTTAAAGTGAAAAGTGGAACCATTGTAAAGGACTCCAGCTTCTATTCCAGAGAGAGATGGCCAAGTGTTAACTTCATTGTACCTGGACCTCGTTCCAATTTTAAATTTCATCCCCCTTAATTAGTAGATTTTTTTTTTGGTTAGCCAGCGGTAAACCTGATCTTAGTTGATTCCCCTTTAAGTGGCCAAATTTATCTATCTGAAGAAAAGATCAGGGTGAAGAGATAAACTCTTGGTAAGACCAATCCAAAATTTACTTCACCAACCATTGTTGAAGAGGAACAGACTTTCAAACAAAGACTTGATTTAATTAAATATAAAAAGAGATCAGAATTGGCAATTTATATTATTATCAAAATTATTTATTCTATTTAAAAGTATTTATGATTGTGATATTCAAACAAATTAATTTTTCAATGTCATGCCCGCACGATTCCCAGAACCCTATGTGAAGAGATCATGCTTCTCAAGAACTGAGCTAATGCCCTTAAATTGTACCATATTAATCCAATTAGCATAAGTAATTTTATCTAACCCCATCCACTGTAATAATCCTTGTACGTCCCCCTAGAGTTCAATTTTAATATTCATATTTATTGTTATTGTTGAATAAATAATAGTTTTGTAACAGATTACCATTCTTTTATTTCAAATTTAAATATTAAATAGGCTAGTATCACACTAATTATAATGACGTCATCTTGAACAATAATAATTAATTAGAATTAAGAAGAAAATATAAGAGTCACCTACCTGTACTTATAATTAAAGATATTTATTTATTTATTTATATTTACAAACCAAAAAGGATGAGTTGTAAGTTGTTGATTGTTGTGATATATTGTTTCCAATATAGGCCAAATGTCAATTATTAAAGTATGCAAAGGTTCAACTAAATATCTGTTAAGAATTTAGAAATTCATTGATTCCCCTTAAGCATAGGTAGTATATAATTGAATAGGCTTATTAGGCCTAAATCAATTTCAGAATTTGCAACTTAAAAAATCCTTTTTCAATGCAACCTAAATTTGTTCACTATTAGGCCTCTGTCTTTTTTGTTCTTTTCCTTATTTGATCAGAGACTAGGCCTAAGTGACTAGACAAAAGAATTAAATATAAAACTTGATTCACCAATCACCTCATATTTGAAGAAAGCTTTACATTTTTATTTATGCATTAATGCCTGACAACCTAGATTTTGATTCACTACAATGATACTAAAAAAACAAAATAAGTCTGAGCAGTAAACTTAACCTAAATTTCAAGATAAGTTTCAAATGTTATAAGTTTGAGTATTAAAGCTTGGTCATTAATCAGGACAAAGGTCTATTTGTTTTATATCACAAACAACAAGCAAACTCACTAATTATTTTCATAGACGTAGGTTGTCAAGTCACATTGTACTGTTATCTAAGAATGTCCATTTTAATCACGTGAATGTCCATTTTAATCACGTATTGAAAATACGGCCGGCCGTATTTTAAGGCTTTGACTAGGCTTAAATCGTCAAAGATTAATATTTCAGCAAAATAAAAACTTATTTGTGATCGTTCAACTTTCTATTTCTAGGTAGGTAATTGTTTAATTGATAAATAAAGTAATCTGGTGATTGAAAGAAAGACGATCTTGAGTTAATTCAGCTTTTAAGCAGACGACGACATTCAAAAATGAAGTGAGATGGAAAGACAAAACAATGAATGAACAGGTTCGCCAAATCTCTGACAGCCCAAAATTATTGTAGGCTTTTTATTTTATCGTATCAACAGGCCACTTAAGATATTTACGGCCTGAAATAGTCGTACAAAACATCAACACGACTATTTATTTATGGGGTATTTAGGGGATATTTCCTTTAGGAAATTGAAGATGACTGTTGGACACTGTCGACACTGTCGGTCAATGGCGAACACTGATTCGTCTTGATTGCGATTCTCCCTCATACCAATCGATGTTTCGTCGGTAACGGATACTAATCGAGACAGAACTATTACAGGATGTACTACTATTTTTTAACTGATTTAATGCTACGATACAAGCATTTATCTTACAGCTCTTTGAAAGTAATTAATGACAAATATTCTAGCGAAGCTATTTTGGATCTTGTCCCGGCGTTGATGTCTCTTTTAAACAAATTTGACGCTGCCTTGAAAGTTAACGATGATTTAAAGCATGAATTAAAAGAAATGTATGAAGAAAAAGAAATACTAAAATCAGCATTGGAGACCGAAAAGCATAAAGGAAGAGTTAACCTGGAAGCTTCATTTTGCAACAAAGAAGAGTCAGAGCAAGAGATTGCTAAACTAAAAGAAAATATATTGGCTTTAGAGAAGTCTCGAAAAACACTTTTGCAGGAATTGGAAGAAAAAGTTTCAATTATAGATTTATTAAAAACTGATTGCAAGGAACTGGAGATTAAGATAATTGAGCAAAATATGAATAAAAAACATGCTTGTAATCAAAGCCCAATGTTTACATTTCCTAAGACATCAGAAAAATGTATGACAGCCACGTCATCTAAAACAGATATTCCAACCCTCAATCGTTTTGAGCCTTTGAGCGTGGACGAGTCAATATGTATTCCAGCTTCCACCCTTGAGATCCAAGCTGATGTTCATGCAGTTAAGCCACCTGTAACTTCCTCCCATAGAACTTCATCGCCTGTCCCTAAAACATCAACAAACACTGGCTGTACCAGCTATATCTCTGTCATATCCGATAGTCATGGGAAATATCTGTATAACCACTTTGGTGAAATTTAACAGAGTTTTAATGTCTCGGTTTTGGCAAAGCCCAGCGCAAAGCTAAAACATGTGGTCAAGGAGGAAAAAGCTTACTTTAAGGACTCAGCTAAGAATGACTCTAGTTTTACTAGCTGGAACCAACGATGTAGGGAGGTTTGATCCTGGGCTTCTGACGGTGTCTCAAGGCTTAACAGATCTTCTTTCACTACAAACCGCAACTAATGTGATTATATTTGATATTCCTTACCGATACGACACCCACACACTGAATGATGACATTTTCTTCACTAACCAAAGTATCAAGCGTACAATCCAGAACTACGAAGGAGTGCTGAACGTAATATGGATTATGTAGACAAGAGGCTAACCTGTCAGGTAGTAAAAGAAGGGGCCACTGTGTTTAGTCTGGTCACAAAAAATGACTATTTCGGGAAGCCTACGCATGACGATTACATAACTGCATTTTCACAGCTTACAAATCATTTTAACACAAGAAAGTTGAAAACTCTGGTTTGTTCACCCATGGGTTGTGTGCGAGATTTAATTAAGCCACACCAATTTGTTTCAAATTTAGCAAAATTCCAAAGTAGCACTGGGGTTAAGGTGATCATCATCACATACGAGCAGAATTCAACACGTGTATTAAGAAATGGTCTCTCACACCCAGATTTTGTAAGAAGACTGCGTAATGAAATTGTAAGGCACACAGAGTTGCCAACCTCTCAATGTGAAAAACATCAGGGTCCATCCCCTCAAAAAGGTTCATCTGTCGGCTGGTCCACTTCGTCACCATCACCTCAGCACCTAAACTCACCCACCATCCTTCAATGTACTGAGGAGGGGTCACCGGTCCTGACAAGCATGATTGACTTCCCTCCACTTAATTCGTCTCACCTAAGTGAAAAGCAGAGTAATGGTGCCTCCTCAAGAAATAATGGTACAGACCTGCCAAAGACTCCTATTTCTGGCAGCAGTGAAAATAATTTTTTAGGAAACAAAATATGTCAATAGCTAAAAAGATACATTACCAAAAGAAAATCCTAACAAATAAAGTATTAACTAATCAAAATAATAATCCGGGTAACAGGCATAGCACAAATTTAACTTATAGTCAACAAAATAAACCATTAATTTTTAACAATTCTGAAAATATTTCCAAAAATGTATCTTTTTTGCAAGGTAATATAACAAGAGTTTACGAAGATTGTAGTAATGTACCTTTAGGGCTATCTAACAAAATAGAAAATAATTCCTCCACTACAAATAATGTCACACATTTGAACACTCAAGCTCTATCAAATACCCCCGTTGCAGCAGACCTGCATACTCAGCGAATTTCAAGTGCAAAACAACATATTTCAATCCAATGTAGCGAGATTTGACATGTTTCGGTAAGCTCCATAAGAATAACATGAGGAATGAGTATGCAGGGTTTGCTGCTAGGGGTATATTAAAACTGGGTAGTTTTAATTCAATATTTAGTAGGTCTGAACTAGAAGAAGCCATTTACCAAGTTTTATCAAGATATGTTGAGAAATAAGCGAGATATAGAATTTTACTTATTTCCCATAAGGTTAACATTGGGACAACGTACTGTGTTTACCACTTTCAATATCTCAGTAACTAATGGACATAGAGCAGTGATTCAAAATACCAAATTTTTTTTTTTTGAGCTAAATTCAATGGTGCCAACAAAAATTGGATTATTAAAATTTTTTTATGTAAAAAAACTCAAAAAACCCTTTTTTGGGGGTTTACCCCCTTTTACCCCCCTTCCGGTAGTCCGATTGGGCTGGATTACGAACTCGTCCAAATAATTACTACTTTACACATCCATGCCAAATTTCATTAAGATAGGGCCATTTTTACGCGAGTTATCGTGGTTAAAGACATATATATATATTAGAGGTGTGCGGATAGTGATTTTTTGGATCGGATCGGATTCGGATCAGATAGCTTATGTTCGGATCGGTTTCGGATCGGATAACAACAGGTTCGGATCGGATAATACCGGATTCGGATATTTACAGCGCGGCATAATGAGCAGATTTAAGTTTTCTCAAAATCCTAAGGTAATTGCAAGGAACTATCATATCATCCTAATGTGTAAGGTAAGATTTGCCTTGATAGGGTTGAGTTGTTGATTGTTGTGATATATTGTTTCCAATATAGGCCAAATGTCAATTATTAAAGTATGCAAAGGTTCAACTAAATATCTGGTGAGAATTTAGAAATTTGTTGATTCCCCTTAAGCATAGGTAGTATATAATTAATTGAACAAGCTTATTAGGCTTAAATCAATTTCAGGATTTGCAACTTAAAAAATCCTTTTCCAATGCAACATAAATTTGTTCACTATTAGGCCTCTGTCTTTTTTGTTCTTTTCCTTAGCCTATTTGATCAGAAACTAGGCCTAAGTGACTAGACAAAAGAATCAAATATAAAACTTGATTCACCAATCACCTCATATTTGAAGAAAGCTTTACATTTTTATTTATGCACTAATGCCTGACAACCTAGATTTTGATTCACTACAATAACACTAAAATACCCCCGTTGCAGCAGACCTGCATACTCAGCGAATTTCAAATGCAAAACAACATATTTCAATCCTACATAGCGAGATTTGACATGTTTTTGTAAGCTCCATAAGAATAACATGGGGAATGAGTATGCAGGTGTGCTGCTACAGGTATATTAAAACTGGTTGGTTTTAATTCAATATTTAGTAGATCTGAACTAGAAGAAGCTATTTACCAAGTTTTATTGAGATATGTTGAGAAATAAGCGAGATATAGAATTTTAGTTATTTCCCATAAGGTTAACATTGGGACAACGTACTGTGTTTACCACTTTCAATATCTCGGTAACCAATGGACATAGAGCAGTGTTTCAAGATACTAAATTGTTTGTTTTTTTGAGCTGAATTCAATGGTGCCCACAAAAATTGGATAAATTTTATTTTTCCATGTAAAAAACCCTAAAAACCCATTTTTGGGGGGGTTTATCCCCCTTTACCCCCCCTTCCGGTGGTCCGATCGGGCTGGTTCACGAACTCGTCCAATTGATTACCACTTTACATGTCCGTACCAAATTTCATGAAGATCGGACCATTTTTGCGGCCGCTATCGTGCTAACAGACACATAGATATATATATATATATAGATATATATATATATATATATATATATATAAAAATTCGAACGAATAGTGTTTTTTGCTTCTGGGGGCCCCAAAACGAAAAGTTATAGTGGTCCCGAGCTTAGGTCTTACCATGAGACCTACGGTAATAGCTTCTTCCCTATAGGGGAAATTCGCTAAAAACAAAATAAGTCCGAGCAGTAAACTTAACCTAAATTTCAAGATAAGTTTCAAATGTTTAAGTTTCGGTATTAAAGCTTGGTCATTTAATTAGAACAAAGGTCTATTTGTTTTATATCACAAACAACAAGCTAACTCACTAATTATTTTCATAGACGTAGGCTGTCATGTCGCATTGTACTGTTATCTAAGAAAGTCCATTTTAAAATTTTAATCACGTATTGAAAATACGGCCGGCCGGCTTTGACTAGGCTTAAATCGACAAAGATAAATATTTCAGCAAAATAAAAACTTATTTGTGATCGTTCAACTTTCTATTTCTAGGTAGGTAATTGTTTAATTGATAAATAAAGTAAGAAGAAAGACGTTCCTGAGTTAATTCAGCTTTTAAGCAGACGACGACATTCAAAATGAAGTGATTTGGAAAGACAAAACAATGAATCAACAGGTTTGCCAAATCTTTCACAGCCCAAAATTATTGTAGGCTTTTTATTTTATCGTATCAACAGGCCACGTAAGATATTTACGGCCTGAAATAGTCGTACGAAACATCGACACGACTATTTGTTTATGGTGTATTTACGGGATATTTCGTTTTGGAAATTCAAGACGACTGACTGTTGGACACTATCGGTCAATGGCGAACACTGATTTGTCTTGATTGCGATTCTCCCTCATACCAATCGATGTTTCGTCGGTAACGGATACTAATCGAGACAGAACTATTACAGTTTGTACTACTATTTGTTAACTGATTTAATGCTACAATACAAGAATTTATCTTAAGAAAATGTTTGTTATCGTGTCGGGTATTGCGCAGTAATCTGATCGTATACAACGATCTCGATTCTCGATCTTATCACGAGTCGCAATATCGGCAACTGAAATACATCGCTTGATGCATACCACTACATAATCGCATTGTGTTCAGGCGTTGTTCTAGCCGCTATGCAACCGTCGCATTTCAAAGCGTCGTTTTTGCTCCGTGATGTTTTCTGTCACTAATGTACTTTCATCGGCAGTGACTTCTTTTGTTTGGAAGACTTTCCTTACTTGAAAATTTGTTCTTACTTTACAATTTACCCCAAAAAATGCAGTCTATCCGATAGAGTCGGATATCTAGTCAGTCTTACCGGATAGTTTTAAAACCCTCGGATCGGATTCGGATATCCGATCCGATCCGAATCCGATCTGAGTTTTCGGATATCCGCACACCTCTAATTGATTATTCTATGGCCACGGGTTCTTCTAGTATATATATATATATATATATATATATATATATATATATATATATATTTATAAAAATGAACGAATAGTGTATTTGCTTCTGGGGGCCCCAAAACGAAAAGTTATCATGGTCTCGGGCTTAGGTCTTATCATGAGTACTACGGTAACAGCTTCTTCCCTATAGGGGAAATTCGCTAAAATTAAAATATTTCACCAAAACATTCAACACTTTTCAACTCGAACTTTGACATTGGAAATTATACTAGATGAAATAAAGCCTGATTTAGTTGTCCTTAGTTTTTTTTAAACATTAATGTCTTAAAAAAATCAAAAGGCTATGAGACGTTCTATAATACATTAAAACAATTTTACATGCACTAGGGTAACTTTGGAAAGTGTGAGTGCTATTGATAATATATTTACTTCAATCCCTAAAAATAAACTTTTGATAACAGGTTTAATAACTGAGTTATCAGATCACGATGCTCAGTTATTGGAAATTTTAGATCTCAAAGTGGAAAATGAAATGAAAAATAAACCTTTAACCAAAGAATGTAGAAAATACCGGGTGTTCAAAAAGTCCCGGATCGGCTTCATATTTTTTCCATTACTAAATATAGACCTACGAAACTTACAACATGTATCTTGGACACAAAATACCATTTTAGCAAGTATTCAGTGACCCCCTACCTCCTCAGGGGGACGGCCCACCAGGAGTCAGAAGAAAATCTTAAATGTAAGCATAGGCTGATATGTACATCAAATTAAAGCTCTTTTTGAGTAGAATACAATGCCGCAAATCCGAACTCAATCGGATCACCTAATCCAAAATGGCGGCCGTTTGAACTTCTCTCAACTGCTATTTTTAACCTCCTTAAAAATTTGATTGCAGACGTTCTAAGCGTCCTTTCGAGATGCGGTTTGCAGTATTAAATTATGCTTTATTAGCTTTTTAAAATGATATACATATCGACCTATGCACAGCCTATGGCATAAATCACTTCCATGAGGGGGGGGGGGTTGAAGGATGTCTTGCATGGATGATGACCGGCATAGATAGTGCTGTACATAATTTTAAAGGGCATGTAATTCTCGACAAAATGCCGCAAACTGCATCTCAAAAGGACGCTTAGAACGTCTGAAATTGAATTTTTAAGGAGGGCAAAAATAGCAGTTGAGAGAAGTTCAAACGGCCACCATTTTGGATTAGGTGATCCGATTTAGATCGAATTTACGGCATTGTATTCTACTTAAAAAGAGATTTAATTTGATGTACATATCAACCTATGCTTACATTTAAGATTTTCTTCTGACTCCTAGTGGGCCGTTCCCCTGAGGAGGTAGGGGGTTACTGAGTACGTGCTAAAATAGTATTTCATGTCCAAGAGACATGTTATAAGTTTCATAGGTCAATATTTTATATTTAAAAAATTACGAGGCCGATCCGGGACTTTTTGAACACCCGGTATACAACTGAAAATATAGAATATTTTAAAAATTGCCTAGAAAATTAAAATTTGTCTCAATTATATTATGCATCCTGTGAAAACAAATATGAAGTGTTTTTTAGTACCTTTATGTTCTATTTTGATATTTGTTTCCCAAAAGTAAAGTCCCGTGTTAACACAAAGAATAAAAATTGGATGACATCAGAATTAAAGAAACAAAAGGATGAAATAATTAATCTCAGTCAAAGTATTAGATTAAACAAAGATAGAACATTATGTCAATCATTAAAATAATTTAAAAAAAGGTATGTTGCACAGTTAATAACAGCTAAGCGAAATTTCAAAGAAAATAATATAAGAAATGCTGAAAATGTAACTAAAACAACATGGAATATAATAAACACTGAAATAAATAAAAGCACTCCTAGTAATAAAGAAATTAAATTACACGTAAACAACAAGGAATATAAAGAACCTGAGGAAGTATGTGAAATATTTAATGATTATTTTATTGATGCAGTGGATAGATTAATAACAACAGACATACCATCAGATACCACTCGCAAATTCCAAGTTTTTGAAAATAGTAAAAAGTTTCACCTCAAACCAGTGGATGACAAAGAAATTGAGCATAAAAAATTGAAAATAAATATACATCTGGCTTTGATGAAATTCCTATGCCTATATTAAAAAAGTGCAAAAAAATCTTTAATCAAACCGCTTGTTCACATTATAAATTCTTCATTCATTTCCGGTACTTTTCCTAATAAATTAAAAATATCTAGAATTAGACCTTTGCACAAAACCGATAATGTAACAGAGCCATCCAACTATCGACCGTTATCAATCCTAACAACTATATCAAAAATTTGTGAACGGGCAGTGCATTCGCGTCTAGTCAATTATTTAGAAATAAATAAATTATTTGATACTGAACAACATGGTTTTCGACCAGGTAAATCTGTCATTACGGAAGGGATCGACTAGGTAGAGACCATAATCGATTCAATAGATAAGGGAGAGAACACAGTTGGAATCTTCATGGACCTCAGTAAGGCCTTTGACTGTGTTTCACATCCAATTTTGATTAAAACTTTAGAAAAATTTGGTATTGTCAATAATTCTCTAAAATGGTTTCAGTCATATCTGGAAAATAGAAAACAATATGTGGAAATAAATCATGTTACCAAATTTAATCAATTAATTAAAGTAAAATCTTCTTTTAAGGATGTCAAATATGGAGTTCCTCAGGGCTCTATACTTGGTCCAATTTTATTCCTCTGTTACATTAAAGGTCTCCCAACAACAATAAAACATGAAAACAGTAAATTGTGCTTCTATGCCGATGATTCAAATTTATTGGATTTCTGGTAAATCCATGAATGAAATTGAAATTGCAGCCCAAAACAACCTCATGTTGATTAAAGAATTTTTTGACAAACAATAAATTAATATTTAACGTAGATAAAACCAATTTTATATCGTTTTGCACAGCACAAAAGAAAAGCTCTAATCCTTTTATAAAATTAGAAAATGTCCCAATAACTCAAGTAGAGTAGGATTCACGTAAGTTGGCCAAAATGAAAGTAAACAAACTATTATCTTTTTACGAACTTAACCATAAAATCCAGCTGTGCTGAAAACATTGTCAACGAACATCTGTTTTAGTATAGCACTTGCAGTAATGAGAAAGTTCTGATGCAATATTGCATCTGAAAGTTATCTTCCGCAACTTAAAATATTACTGAGGGGCTTTACCAAATAAAGTATTTTTTAAAAGGGAGAGGGCGTGTTATAGATGCGGCATGATTAATAGTCTTAGATTTTCTTTTAAAATAATATTTGCAAAGAAAAATATGCGAGTTTACGATTAGCCAGTACTACTTGCTGCAAGTCAGCATCTGACGAGAGAGATTGCGGTCAAAACTTATTAAAATTGGCCTAGAAAAAAATAAACAAGTAGTTAAACTAACTAAAATACATGTAAATCAAGAAATAGATTCAAATTAAACTTCACAGTTATGTAAAAAGGTGGATGAAACTGGAAAATTCTAAAAATAGGCGATATTATAAACATTCTATAACCTATAAACAACATTGTAAACAAACGCAACGTGGCGATTTGACAGTTGGGAGAAAATGTAAACAAACACCATGTGTAACCAACAATGTTTTCAATGTGATTTGTATACAAATTTTTGATGAGATGATTAGTACATGCTTTGGCCAACTTAGGTGAATCCTACTCTACAAGAGACAAAAATTTTTAGGGTTAATATTAGATGAAAATTTATCCTGGACAAACCATATTCATAAGCTGAAAAATAAAATTTGCTCTGGTCTTTATGTATTGACAAGATTGTCTAAATATTGCTCATTGGATATACTATTAAATTCTATCATGCTCATATGAACTCACAACGGCGCCGTAGCTTAGTCGGTAGCGTTCTGAGTTCTCACTCAGCCGGCCCGGGTTCAACTCCCGGCCGCGGCTCTAAGCAATTTTTATACGGAAGCGCTGTGACGAACAGTGGTACCTTCGTCAAGAAGACCTCAAGGTTCGTTAAGGACCTTGGGATTTGACGGAGAGTGAAGCCCTGTTGACTGAGGGTGCACAATAAGCTAATTCTGCTGCGTTGCAACACCATGGCCAAGTGAAGTCATGGCCCTCTTAAAAAAAAAAATATATATATATAAACTCATATATTACTTTTGGGATTGTGTTATATGGTGCGGCCAATATTCAAAATTTGGAAAGTATTTTAGTTCTCCAAAAAAGAGCTATTCGGATAACGTTAAATTTAGGCCCCAATGAATCTGCTAAACCACATTTTTCTAAATTAAATATTCTCACTGTATTCGGACTAAAAACTATAATGAGTGTCAAAACATCTTCAGATACATTGCCGAATTAAGGAATGAACCATGATTACAACACTCGAAATAAAAATTATCCAGCCATTCGTGGTCATAACTTGGAGTTTTATAACAAAAAGCCTACTGCTGCCGGGACAAGATTTTTGTATCACCTTCCGAAGGAAATATATGTAATAGAAAACATAAAACCATTTAAAAAGAAACTTAAAATGTTTTTGATAGAAAAATCTTTTTATTTCATTAAAGAATTTTTTTGTGAGCATTGAAATGAAATGCAAATGTATTTTTTTTAAGTTTTAATATTTATTTTAAGCTAGTATTTAGTTAATAATTGACGCCATTCTGTATTTATACATTGTTGTTATAAATCATGAATAAAGTATTTCTGACTCTGACTCTAACTCTGACTACATATTCCCACAAATGAGTTCCTAACCAGAAGTAACTACACCCGACACGGCCTTCATCTTAACCAATCCGGGAAGAGAATGATTTGCAATATACTGTCATTAACAATCAACAAAAATGCCAACCCTCCCAGGCAAGATCGTCCAGACACTGCAGCCACCAAAAGAACCTTAATTGAGCAAAGTTCTTCGTTTTCAATTTTAAAGTATGCCCGATCAGTCCCACCTGCAAATTCCCACCCAGATGCTATTGAGATCGTCGCTACTGACATCTCTATCCGATCTCTTCATCACGCAATGAGTCTCTAGACTCCAGAGCAGTTTCTTCTGGTGATATTCAGACGTTTAAGCTCTCAATGGATGAATTCCCACCACTACCATCGAGGCCAGAGGCAGTTTGGGATGATCCGTCTCCAGTAGATATAAAGTGTTCCTAACAACACCAGAAAGAGGTCGAGCAAGGAGGTCGGTCACGTGATCTGGATTAAATTTTATGGATTAAATTTTTAAGTTTAAAAACACCGTCAGATATACATTTTTACTGACTTTAACATCATATTTCACTATTTTTAAGCCATTTTTAAAGAAAAAAATTTCAATTTAAAAAATAAAAACAAATTTGTTGAGAATTTCCAATCACGTGATCTGGATTAAATTTTGCTGTTAAAATTATTCGCCGCGGATGGGGATTCAATGTGGATCGTCAGTGTGAGAGACGTGTGCGCTGACCACTGGTCCACACCGCTGGGTGAGAACGAACGTTGTTGTCACAAAAACTACAAGCTCATCATCAGTCATCTAATTAATCGATATTTAGTTTTATATTTTACATTTCCGCACATTATATTTAAACGATTACCAGAAACTTCAGATTTAAAAATCGGTTTTGAGCAACAAACGCATAGGTCTTCATAATCGTTGTCTCTAAATATTATTGCATTAACCATACCAACAAACTTGGTATATACTAACAATCACAATCTATAACACAAATCCAACACAAGGGAACCATTTTACCTTCGTATTTACTAATTGACTTTTCAATGATAAAATATCAAACACTTCATATAGGTAAGAAAATCACATCACCATGCTTTCAACTACCAAATTTCTACTACCTGGATTAAATTAGTAAGGACAGAAGTTCCAAGAAAAAAACACCTTTTTTCTGTGTTTTTCACAGTCAAAACACACTTTTCCATACATAATTCGACCTGGATTTAATCGATTTAATTTTTATTTCTTAAATTTTAATATCGAAAAACCATATACAAATTTGAGTCGCGACGGGGATTCGAATGCGGGCCGCCGGCTTGTCGGCTGAGCACATAACCGATTTAGCCAAGGCGATTAGTATCAGCGTGTTGTTACGGCTGTCACTAGTCTCATTTCAGGAATTCCGATTTATCCAAGAAGCCTACCTCGGGCCCTTTAATATGTGAAAAGGGGTCTGACCCAATTTTAGTCACATCTTATTCGAGGACATCACTAGTTCCATTCCAGGGTCTGACCCAAATCGGGTCCCAACTAAATCTGGTGTATTTGAGCCCTGCTACCGACTTACCTAAGAAGCCTACATATTTTAACCTCGCGGAAGCCTGCCTATTTAATCCTCACCGGGTCCAATTTACCTGAGAAGCCTACCTATTTTCAACCTCACGGAAGCCTACTTTTTCTTCATATAATCCGGGCTCAGATATTTATATACTTCTAAGCCTTTTTTATGCGATAAGGGGTAAGAAAGACATGAATCGTGTCCCACATATATTGGCCAGATTCCTGGAAAAAAATCACTCAGTAAGCCTACCATTTCTCAAAAAACACCCAAGAAGCCGGCCTATTTCAACGTCAAATAGACCCGTAAAAACTACGGGTCATGTGTGTATGCACTGATTCTGTTTTCGAAAAAACCCGAGGCTATTTAAAGGGGGGTAACGAATCGTTACCCCTATTTCCGGTAGGGTTATTTTTAAAAAACTAAACCCCGTAAAATTTACGGTTTCGAAAGATAATGAAAAACATCAAATGTATGGTTTGAAACCGATATCGTTACATTTCAAATCTTTAAAAACAACGGTTCTGACTATTTTTTCCCCGTATAAGACTGTACAAGACCCGCCGTTTTAGCGGGCCTGCCTTACGCAAATATACTAATTAATTCGTCTGACGCATGTTGACGATAGTCGTTTTACCTTGACGAGTGTTGACGATAATCGTTATACCTTGACGTTCGTCTGACTCAAGTTAACGATTTATTTGACGCAAGTTCAAACATTCATTAATATTGTTATTACAAATTTAATCTTGAGTTATATCAATCAAAATTCAAATATAAGTTTGTTAAAAAAATTGGAAACCAAAAATATAAAATATATATTTAGATATGATGAAGAGACACTTGAGTGATAGCGACATTGTTGACACATTGGTTAAGAAACATAAAATGGCCGAAGAAATGTGGCCAGACGATAAGACACCAGAGGAGGCCGCTAAACACCCAGTTTTAAATGGGGGTAAAATTAGAAAACATGATTTGGTACCACCCGCGCGAGCAAGCTATGATCCTATGACGGTAGAAAAAGTTAAACAAACAGATAAATTGCAAGGCAAGTTAAAAGTGGAAGCTGACAAATCTCTCAATTCTTAAGGTGAAGGAGAGTGGCCAGATGAAAAGACAGTAGAGATGGCTCGAGAGTTTGAAAAATTGCAGGAACAATTGTGTGAAGGCAGTTTGAGAAATGACAGGGAACAAGCGGAAGAAAGGAGGAAGCTTTTCAATGCACATCCCACGTTAGTAAATGCTAAACCGGAAAAACGATTGATAGTGCCTCCTCCTTCGCGTGAAAGCAAACCTTTGACAGTGGAAGAAGCAGTGCGGTTAGATAAATTACAAGACACTCTAAAAGTGGAATTTGCTCAATTTCGTACTCGTGAATTCGAAGAGAAACATGAGATAGAGAGGCAACACGAGCCGGTTGTCAACGAGTTGAGAAAACTAACGGAGGAACTGAGAAAGAAAAACAAAGAGATTAAAGAGCTGCATAGCAAACAGAACAAGTATATGTCATTTAGACCGCGTGCAATGAGTACACCCTCTCGTAAAATGATTGATAAAAGTATATTAACACCGTCCAGTGATGCGAACATACCGGAGCAAGAAGTTTTTGATAAAGATACTGTGGTTCCAGAACCTAACGTACCACAACAAAAAGACATTTTTGAAGCCGAGACAATAGTGCAAGCGGCTAACACACCGCTACCCGAAAGTGATGGTGATATGCGTGTTGACAGATAGATTCAAGCCATAATGGAAAGAAGTGGAACCGAATTGGGTCCGTTGGCTAGGAAATATTTATCTTAGGTCAATGATGGGACATTCGGTTTTAACTTTGACATAGGTGAGCAGAAATTAAAAGTAGGCAATTCCGGTGTTACCATAGCAAATGATGATATAATTATCGACAAGACAAAAGAGAGATATACCGGCACTCCGGGCTTATGGAGACTTTTAACACAGTCGGGTGACATCGGTAGTGAACAGTATTCAGCAAGTGATAGGGAAGCTTATAAGAAGATTTTAATGGACTCGGGTGCGATATACCAAAATAACGATCCCGCGTCCGGTCGACCAAAGGCGAGTCAAGGTTTTAAATGGAAAAAAGTAATCAAACCCATATGGGAAGAGCTCCGATCGGGTAGTGCATGCGGAAACGCTACGGGACCGGCTTGAAAAATCAAAATTCACTCAAATTTGTGAGAGCTTTAGGATCCGGCTTGTTAGAAGATACGAATAAACCGATCAAATACAAGTACATAAAAAAGTATGGGGACCTCGTCGAAAGACTCTACTTCCTACAGGCAGAAGAGAAGGCTGGTAATAATAACTTTCACAACGAAAAGTTGGGTATCGCTAAATTTATTTACAATTGTTTGATGGAACTATCGAAAAAACCAAACGGTCAAAAGTACATTACGCGTTGCATGCTTGTGCTACCTAAAGCCCATACAAAATTATTGGTTGATAAAATAAAAATGGCAGGCCAAGAGAACATTGTTGAAGGTGTAAATGAAGATGTTGTTGAATTTATCCGTAACGTACTTGAACAAATAATTGACCTGTCGGACGGCCCTATATATTTGGCGCGATGCCTATCAGCGTTGCCAGAGAAAGTAATAGAGGGATCTGGAATTTTAAATGTCATCATTAATAAATTGCCCTTTGAACTACACGCGCCCGGGATGAACTTCCTAGGACCCGGAACTAAACTGCAGGAACGGTTAGCTAGAGGTGATAAAGGAGTTAATCTTCTGGATGAAGCAGCTAAAGAACACGATATATGGTATAGTCAACATAAGAGAGCAGAAGATAGATGGCAAGCGGACAAAGTGCTGCAGGACAAGGCTTTTGAACGCATTATCACCCCCGATGCCAGCCTGTACGAGAGGCCATTGGCTTTAGCTACGGGGACAGCGATGTAGGCGAAACGGAAATTGGGTATGGGACTCACCCACAGAATCGCACCTGCAGAATTGCCAGACAAAGACAGTAATGAAGATAAGCCAAAAAGAATGAAATTGGGATTGGCGTCAGAGAGGAAAAAGTATCCCATATTTTTCAACAGAAGATAAATTATAATACTTTTTTAACCAAACTAGAATATGAATAATTTTTATTTTTTCTACACAACCAGATAATGACAATTTTATAACTCAAGCCACCCATCGTCAACGTACGTCAAGGTATAACAACCATCGTCAACGCGCGTTAATGAAGTCATTGTCAACGTATGTTTGACGAACGTTAAGGTATAACGACCATCATTAACGTACGTTAAGGTATAATGACTATCATTAACGTGTTTAGGTATAATGACAATCGCAAGGCAGGCCCGCTAAAACGGCGAGTCTTGTACAGTCTTATATGGGGAAAAAATAGTCAGAACCGTTGTTTTTAAAGATTTGAAATGTAATGATATCGGTTTTAAACTATACATTTGATGTTTTTCATTATCTTTCAAAACCGTAAATTTTACGGGGTTTAGTTTTTCATAAATAACCCTACCTGAAATAGGGGTAACGATTCGTTACCCCCCTTTAAATAGCCTCGGGTTTTTTCGAAAACAGAATCAGTGCATACGCACGTGACCCGTAGTTTTTATGGGTCTATTTGACGTTGAAATAGGCCGGCTTCTTGGGTGTTTTTTCGAGAAATGGTAGGCTTATTGAGTGATTTTTTTCCAAGAATCTGGCCAATATATGTGGGACACGATTCATGTCTTTCTTACCCCTTATCGCATAAAAAAGGCTTAGAAGTATATAAATATCTGAGCCCGGATTATATGAAGAAAAAGTAGGCTTCCGTGGGGTTGAAAACAGGTAGGCTTCTCAGATAAATCGGACCCGGTGAGGATTAAATAGGCAGGCTTCCGCGAGGTTAAAATATGTAGGCTTCTTAGGTAAGTCGGTAGCGGGGCTCAAATACACCAGATTTAGTTGGGACCCGTTTTGGGTCAGACCCTGGAATGGAACTAGTGATGTCCTGGAATAAGGTGTGACTAAAATTGGGTCAGACCCCTTTTCACATATTAAAGGGCCCGAGGTAGGCTTCTTGGATAAATCGGATTTCCTGAAATGAGACTAGTGACAGCCGTAACAGCACGCTGATACTAATCGCCTTGGCTAAATCGGTTATGTGCTCAGCCGACAAGCCGGCGGCCTGCATTCGAATCCCCGTCGTGACTCAAATTTTTATATGGTTTTTCGATATTAAAATTTACCTTACCAAAAAAACCAGCGGTGTATGGCCGCTGTGGCCATTCAAACCGAAGTTGGTTTTTGGCCTCCGCAACGATGCTCCTCCATTCTTCCCGGTCCTCGGCTTGCTCCCAGGTTACTTGTAGTCTCCTGAGGTCTTTCGCCACTTGGTCTATCCATCGTAATCTAGGTGTTCCCAGAGGTCTGGTGCCTGCAGGTCTCCCCTCAAATACGTCCTTAATAAGTGTGTTTTCGGGTCTCCTCACTATGTGGCCTGCCCATCTTAGTCTTCGGCTTTTGATGATGGCTACTATGTCTGGATGTGGGTAAAGGTTTCTTAGTTCTTGATTCCTTCGAATTCTCCATTCGCCATTTTCATTTATTGGACCATATATTTTCCTTAAAATTTGATTTTCAAAAACTATAAATTTCTTTTCTGAATTTTTGCTTAGAGCTAAATTTTCTGTTCCATACAGCAGGACTGGTTGAATCAGGGTTTGGTATATTCTCAGTTTAGTTGTCTTTGAAATTTGTTTAGAACTAAGTAATTTGGATAAAGAATAGAAACTTTTCCTTCCTGCTATCAGTCTACTCTCTACTTCTACTTCCTCTTTGTTATCCTGGGAAAATGTTACCCCTAAGTATTTAAATTCTCTGTCTCTAGGGAATTTTACATCATCAACTCGAAGGTTATTATTTGGAATTTGACTTGTTCTTGAGAATACAAGATATTTTTGTTTTTTCTTCATTGATTTTTAGTCCAACTTTCTTAGCTTCTTCCTTCAGTTTACTTAGTAATATTTTCAGGTCTTCTTTGGATCCAGCTACTAAGGCTACATCATCGGCATATGCTAATACATTAATTTTGGTGCCTATAATTATTCCTTCTTCTAACTTTCTCGTTTCCTGGAGGGCTTCTTCTATGACCAAGTTAAATAAAATTGGTGATAATCCATCTCCTTGTCTTACTCCTGTAGTTGTAAATTCACTGCTATACTCATTTTCTATTATGATATTCAAAATTTAAAATTTTTTAAATTTTATTAAATTTTAAGAAATAAAAATTAAATCGCTTAAATCCAGGTCGAATTATGTATGGAAAAGTGTGTTTTGACTGTGAAAAACACAGGAAAAAGGGGTTTTTTTCTTGGAACTTCTGTCCTTACCAATTTAATCCAGGTTGTTGAAATTTGGTAGTTGAAAGCATGGTGATGTGATTTTCTTACCTATATGAAGTGTTTGATATTTTATCATTGAAAAGTCAATTACTTATTAGTAAATACGAAGGTAAAATTGTTCCCTTGTGTTGGATTTGTGTTATAGATTGTGATTGTTATTATATTACCAAGTTTGTTGGTATGGTTAATGCTGTTAAATTTAGAGACAACGATTATGAAGACCTATGCGTTTGTTGCTCAAAACTGATTTTTAAATCTGAATTTTCTTGTAATCGTCTAAATATAATGTGCGGAAATATAAAATATAAAACTAAATATCCATTAATTAGATGACTGATGATGAGCGTGTAGTTTTTGTGTCAACAACGTTCATTCTCACCCAGCGGTGTGGACCAGTGGTCAGCGCACACGTCTCTCACACTGACGATCCACATTGAATCCCCATCCGCGGCGAATAATTTTAACAGCAAAATTTAATCCAGATCACGTGATTGGAAATTCTCAACAAATTTGTTTTTATTTTTTAAATTGAAATTTTTTTCTTTAAAAATGGCTTAAAAATAGTGAAATATGGTGTTAAAGTCAGTAAAAATGTGTATCTGACGGTGTTTTTAAACTTAAAAATTTAATCCATAAAATTTAATCCAGGTCACATGACCGACCTCCTTGCTCGACCTCTTTTTAGTGTTGTTAGGAACACTATATCTACCAACCACCACATCACTTTTAAACAGTCCTGGTTCTCCATTGAAGACGTCAGTGAACTCAGACTCTAAACGTAGTAATGAAATAAGTTTTTCAGGGATCCCCTCACAACTCTTTCAAGAAACATAAAAGCTAAAGATAGTAATTCATTTTCAAGGAGTAATTCAAATCGCACTAATTCATGTTTATTTCATATTAATATAAGAAGTATTGTTGGTAAATTAGATGAGTTGATGGCATATATTGAAATGGATAGTAATTGCATTGATATTCTTTGTGTTACAGAGCACTGGTTGTCAGAGGATAGTAAGTCAGTCCTGAATCGAATTGAGGGTTTTAAGGTTGTCTCTTTTTATGGGAGGACTCATAGTATCAGGGGTGGGTCTTTTTTGGCTGTTCGTTAGGATGTAAATGCTACTTTAAGGGCCGGTATACAAGACATTTCAATCGAAAACATTATTGAATGTTCCTCAGTTGAAATAAGTAGAACACAAACTCGTCCATTAATTGTTGTAGCTTTGGACCACCCTCCGGGCTCAAATAACACTCTTTTTTTGACGCAATTAGAGAAAATGTTTGAAATTTTAGTTAGAGAGACTAAACCCAAGGATATTATTCTTTGTGGGGATTTTAATATAGACTTGCTTGGAAATAAGCCTGTTAGGCAAGACTTATTTAATCTATTTGACTCCTTTGGCATGACATCACACGTGTCATCCCCAACAAGAATAACAGTTAACTCAAAAACAGGAATTGATTATGTAGTTACAAACAAAAGTGATATCACAGTAGAAATCTTAGAGTATGGACTGTCTGATCATACTGCGCAGCTTGTAACATTCCCATCTGGTACTTTAAATGAATCCCTAAAAAATGCTTATAAAATGAAACGGGTATTTTCAGAGGAAAATAAAACTAATTACAAAAAAATGTCTTGCAAATGTAAAATGGGAACAGTTAATTGGCACCAGTAGCTCCAGTAAGGATAATAAATATTAATTTTGAAGAGAATTTTACAAAAAAATTAGTAAAACCGTGTATTAAGGAAAAACCTTGGTTGACACTACTTGGTATAAAAAAGTCTCTAGAAAATAAAAAAATCATGAGTGTTAGAGCTAAGCAATCTGATGGTAGGAATTTTCTACTGTACTATAAGTAGGGATGTGTCGGGACCACTTTTTTCTAAGTCGGTACCGGTACCGGTTCTTGACAAGATCGGTTCTCGGTACCAAGTGTTTGTCAAAACGTGTTACATAATGTAATGTACCCTCAAACTAACAGACAATCTGTTGTATGTTAGTGTTTTAAAAATGTTTTAATTTTTAAGTGTAAGTTTCCTCAAGACATAAAATACTATCTCACTTATTAATTTAATGTTTATCCTTATGTTAACAGATAATACAAAAATATATGCTGTGTGAACAAAAAAACAAATTCCAAGGTGAAAAATAACAGTTTACAAATTAGTTTCCATTCATAATCTTACAATTCCCAAAGAAAATAACCTCATACCCATTAATTTTAAGTATTAGAGTAAAAAATAAATCAAGAGTCAAAAAATTTAAGATAAATTTCAAATCAAAAGTAATTTTAGAAACATTATCGACCTTCAATAGTAGTACGCGGTGGCATTTGCCATCGACGCAACACCCGCAGCGATGCGCGGTGCAATCAAACCATCTTTTGTGAAGACCGGTAGTTAACCCCGCCAATTACAATGGGTACCGAAGTACCGGTACCGGTTCTTTTGCCAAGAACCGGTGGTACCGAGAACCGACTTAAGGTACCGACACATCCCTAACTATAAGGCTTATCTTAAGTTACTTCGTAAAATAATTCAAGTTTCAAAAAAATTGTGTAATGATAAATTGATAAGGGAATCTCAAAACAAATCTAAAACAGTATGGAAAATTGTAAAGAAAGAAACAGGAAAAGAATCAAAAAGGTGTGAAATCAGTAAAATTAAGATTAACAATCAAATTGTAACAGATGAAGAGTTAATTGCTGAACATATCAATCACTTTTTTATAAATGAGCCTTCTGCCAGAGCTCCCGCTCCGAGTCTGTGTGGTGCCCATGAAAAACTTGGTCGATTCATGCCTCCTGTATCATCTTCGATGTTCTTTTTTCCAACTAGCGTCCAAGAGGTCAGTAGTGTAATTTACTCCCTCAAAAGTAAACACTCTTGCGGCTGGGATGGGATTTCCTCATCTTTGCTTAAATTCTGTTCAAATGAACTGGCTTCCCCTTTGTCATTTTTAATGAATCAGTCACTGCAACTAGGATATTTCCCCTCTAAAGTATAATTAGTCCATCCTCTGCATAAAAAGATGACGATTCTGACGTTTCAAACTATCGGCCTGTTGCATTGGTTTCCACATTTTCTAAAGTTTATGAGAAAATCGTTCTAAATCGTCTAACTGATCATCTAGGTAAGTGTCAAGTCATCAACAAAAATCAACACGGTTTTCAAAGGGGGAAATCTACAATCAGCGCATTGTGTGATTTTTCAGATCGCTTACTCCAGGCTCTGGACAGATCACAGAAGACTATTGGTGTCTTCTGTGACTTGTCTAGAGCGTTTGATTGTGTAAACCACACGGTTCTCCTAAACAAACTGTTCCATTATGGGGTGAGAGGAGTTGCACTTGACTGGTTTCAATCATTTTTGTCGGGTAGGTAGCAAAGAGTTTTGATTATCAATTCCTCTGGTTCTTTTTCTTCTTCTTACAAGACCATAGAGCTTGGAGTACCCCAAGGCTGTGTAATCTCTCCATTATTATTCATTTTGTACATAAACGATCTTCATGTTTCTGAGGTCAGTCATAGTCATCTCAATATGTTTGCTGACGACGTGTCTGTTTTGGTAACTGGAAATGATCTTCAGGAATTGGAAAATAGGTCGACAGATATTTTATCTAAGTTTAAGATCTGGTTTGAGGACAATGGACTATTACTCAACATGACCAAAACCAGCTCTGTACATTTCAAACTCAATAGAAGAGATTCCCCAGATCTGGAAATACCTAAACTTCAGTCTTCTGACACTATCAAGTTTTTAGGAATTTCATTTGACCAAACCCTCTCATGGCAGACTCAAATATCAAATGTCTTACGTCGCACAAATTCTGCTCTGTATGCCATTAGGACTATTCAACCAACCTGCAGCAAGGAGGTGCTTATTGATGTGTACCGTGGTTACTGTGAGAGTTTACTGCGTTATGGCATCGCTATTTGGGGGAATTCCCATTTGTTAGAAAAATTGCTTAAATGCCAAAAAAAGATTTTGAGAGTTATATTTGGTCTTTGTCCTCGGCATCCTTGTAAGCAGATCTTCCATCAGAATAATATTCTAACAGTCTTTTCACTTTATATTCAGGATGTTTTGATTTTGACTTTCAAAAATATGTCATCATTAAGTAAAGTTGGTGATTTTCATAGATTCAATACAAGACAGGGATCGATGCTGAGCTTTCCTCCCCATAGAACAGCATCATTTGAGAAAAGCCCGGCTTATGCAGGAATTCGCTTTTTCAACAATTTGCCAGAAAACATAAGAGCGATCAACTCATTGTCAGCTTTCAAACGGGCTCTTAAAGCTTGGCTTGTGACACAGGCATTTAATTCTTTATCTGAATTCCTTAAGAACTAGCTAAATTAATTTTGAACTTCCCTATGTTGTTTTTAAACAACATAATATCACTCATGTTGTCATTAAAACGATTGCCCAAATGTATCTTATACTAGAAAAGGATTTTGTTGTTTTTAGTATTAAGAATGACAATTCACCAAATTTGTTGCATATTTTGTATACAAATATCATGTGAAATAAAGCATTTGAATTTGAATTTAAACACAATATTGGCGAAACAACTTGCACTAGTGGCATACTGGCTTTACTAAACTGACAGCGAGCGCAAATAATCTTTCACGTTTTGACTGGTTTCCCCCACTCTTCAACAACGTAGCGCTCGCTTTCTCTCGCACTCATAGGAGCTACGGCGGCGCAGCGGTGTCGTGTTACCGTAGTTAATATGCGCTCTCTCTCGCACTCACGGGAGATACGGCGGCCGCAGCGGTGTCGGATTACCAAACATGTCGGATTAACAAATGTCGGACTATCGAGATTGTACTGTATCTAGCTTTTCTAATATCCACCTAAGTCTGCCTCTAGTTTATACCTCTAGTTTTACCTCAAGTGAAAAGACAGTAAGTCAGTGGTTGGATTTCAGCTGAAGACATTGCCCCAGAGTCGCAGCAAGTCGGACGACAAGTCGCACCTGTACTGGGCCAAGGGCACGGGCTTCGGCACCGGCAGCACGACGCAGAGCTGGAACGTGGAGCAGGCGCTGAGTCGCCAGCGCAGCGAGGAGCAGCACGTCACCGTGCTGCTGCAGGTAAACCAGCGATGCTCTCAAGCAACGCGAGTCGATTCAGTCAATCAATCATTAAAAAATATCTTTATTCATTACTGCATACATAGTTACTGATAAAATAGTGTCAAGAACAAAATTACAACTAAAATTAGTCTAACTTTATTTCATTGTCGCCCTGTTTTCATAGAATTCAGCTAGGGAATAAAGTGGATTTTCTATTAAAAATTGTTTTTCAAGTCTACAAGACTTTCCTTCTTCAGTCACATTATTAATTTTGATTGTAACATTTACTTAAAAACTTCATGCCCCTGAAGTTTTGATCGGTGATGTTATTCTGTTTGTTTTCTCCGCAGGTTTTGTCGAGCTACATCAACCCCGGAGGAGTGGTGACGACGGACAGTTCGGACGACGACAGTGACACGGCGTCCAAGCAGATCCCGCAACCGCTGCCTCCGTGTATCCACGACCTGCTGCAGCAGTCCTGCCTGCTACCCGCACTGTCTTCCTACTTGCGCAATGACTCTGGTAAGCTACCCACCACATCATTGTTGTTTACTAAACTTTTCTCATAATAGAAACACACCAAACAGAAAAGATATTCTTTTAAGAAATAATTTGAAAAGTGTGAGTGTAATTTTCAAACTCAAGCCGTGCCAAGATTTTCGAAAGCTATTGAAAACAAGTTTTGAAAGTATATAATTGAATATCGGGAGGAAAACATTATACAGTAGACTCCCTCTTATCTAGACACCTCTGGATTGAAACCTGTCCGGATAAAGGGTTTTCCAGTTTTAACAGTCGTTCTGTAAAACAGTTAAATAAATTATAGTTGCCAATTCCCTGATTTAGTCTTTTGATTATCAGTTCACATTTCCAATGAGAATCGTTGATATAGTACAGTACATTCACTGCCTATGACGCCTGGTAAAACTGATGTATTGATGAAGACCGTGTAGTTAAGAAAATGTCACTCTCCTTGGAGTGTAGTCCGGCAAA